>CAJQUW010002148.1:0-708933 GCA_907163375.1 Prostheceraeus crozeri | reverse complement strand
AAGGTTGACGAGATACATGCAACTTTGTCTTCTCGTAAAATTCAAATTTTTGCTGCTACGGAAACGTGGCTCCACGATGAAATCGATGACTATGTGATAAAGTTCCCTCGTTTTACTCACTACAGATGTGATCGCAAGTCTCGCCGAGGTGGGTGTGTATGCATTTGGAGTAATACATCCATAACTGTGAAACAGCTGACTCCTACGAACCAACCAACTTTTCTCGAAGCTGTATGGCTTAGTTTGCCCTGTGTAAAACTTATTCTTGCATGTGTCTACTTACCACCAGGAACTTTGTGTTTCCGTGAATAAGGCAACAATTGACGAATATTTCATCACTACTACTGACAATTTTCTTGCCCAGGTTTGTGATTTTGATATGATTATTTGTGGAGATCTGAATAGATATGATACTAAGTCTATCTCTAGTCACACAGACCTAGTGAATTTAGTGACCGAACCTACACGTGAATCGTCCATCCTGGACTATTTTCTGATTAGTCGTAATCGAATTTTTGATTATTGTGTGACAGTCTGTGCTCCAATCTCAAGCTCTGATCATAGGTGTATCAATGCTTTCCCAAGAAACTCCATAATCAATAAAAGTTTTGTCATGAAGCCATTATTTGATTTGCGCCAAGCTAACGTTGACTATTTTGTAGCGAATGTAGCTGCAGTCAATTGGGCGCCGTT
The DNA here is from genome assembly GCA_907163375.1 of Prostheceraeus crozeri. NCBI lineage: Eukaryota > Metazoa > Platyhelminthes > Polycladida > Euryleptidae > Prostheceraeus > Prostheceraeus crozeri. Next base: position 708,240 of record CAJQUW010002148.1, on the reverse strand, counting down.
TTATCTTTCCAATGCTGATTTGGACAGTAATGTGATTTTTTCTATGATTTTTTGTTGAATTTACTATACAATTGTATTCCCATAACGTTTGTGGCTATGACAAGTTCGGATAAGCCGTGGATGACGCCTCTGGTTAAGAGCTCAATCCAACAGCGTTGGGATGCATATGGGGGAAAAGATTGGCCACTTTATCACCATTGGAAGAAGAAAACCAAATTATTGATCAACACTGCTAAGCACACATGGTCTGTCAAGGCAAAGACGAGCTCCAGGAATTTATGGAATGTGGCTAACTTGACAAGGGGGACTAAATCGAATGATCACATTTTCTCTCTTATCAGCGGGTTCAATTCTGTGGCAGCGGCGGTAAATCACATTAATCAGAATTTTGCATCAGTATTTGTTCGTGATGAAATTAACGATCATGATGTTCCTCCAAATCAACTTGCATGGGATATAGAAATCCCGGTTTCTTTAATCTCATCTGAACTTAGAACGATAAACGTTCGAAAAGCAACTGGAAGCGATGGAATACCCCCTGTATTGTATAGACAGGCTGCTGAGTTTATTGCTGGCCCCATTACTCATTTATTCAATCTCTCTATAAATGAATTTCGCTTTCCACAACGATGGAAAATGTCTCATGTATGTCTTGTTGCCAAGAGTTCTCCACCTGATATTGACAATTTAAGACCAATATCTCTTTTGCCCATCCTTTAAAAAATTCTTGAGAGGATAGTCCTACAATCATTGTATCAAAAGTTTATTGATAATGTCGTTGACAATAAATTTGGGTCAAGACCGGCTAGCTCAACAACATGTGCAATTATTAAGCCTGTAAATCATACACTGGTCTCACTTGAATATTCTGAAGTATCTGGCATCAAGATTATTGCGTATTATTACTCCAAAGCGTTTGACACACTTTCCCACAAATGCATTGTACAGAGGTCGATTTCGGCCAATTTTTCGCACAGGTTTATTAAACGGATTCGAAGCTATTTAGAAGGCAGGATACAAGCAACTCGCATAGGATGTCATACAAGTGCTATAACGGAAGCATCGTCCGGTGTACCACAGGGTTCAGTGCTTGGGCCTATGCTCTTTTCTTTAGTTGTCGGTACACTCAAATCATCTCATTCTGGTACCTTGATAACACAATACGTTGAAGATACCACTATCAGCATTCCGCTTTATAAAGATTCTAAAAATATCCAAGTTACAGATGAGCACCAAAACATATTACAGTGGTCAAAAAATTATGGTCTTAAGATAAATATTGCAAAATGCAAATCTATATGTTACAAAAATCCTCAGACGTTGAAGATGTTCCTCTCTCCGGAATGTCATCTGTTGATGAAATGAAACTACCCGGTGTCATTATTAATCACAAGCTGACATGGAACTCTTATATCAACTACGGTTGTAAAATTGCTACAAGACGTCCATATGCTCTTCGTCTCCTGAAATCTAATCTTTCTGCAGATCAGCTAACTGTCATCTACTATGGAGTCGTACGGACTATTCTGGAGAATGCTTCTCCACCACTTGCATTTCTCCCTTCGCGAATTAGTCGTGACATTGAGAGACTACAGCGACGATGTCATCGTCTAATATGCGATTTATCTGTTGGAGAGCAATGCTCATGTCAGCGATTTCCGCATCTGTGCGAACGGCGAAAACGCTTTGTTAGTGCTTCCACTGAAGAACACCATGTGCTTCACTGCATCATTCCACCACAATCCCAAAGATCACGACGGTATATTCAACCAGCTGCATCTACCTCACGATTTCAAAATTCGTTTGTTCCGTTTACTGCCGCCTTGATGAATGGACTTGTATCCTGACACTTATTTCTTTCGTTTTTTCACTTTTTTGCATACTTTCCAAACTATGAATTATTGTACTTTGCATGATTTTCAATATGATGAAATATAAACATTACTTGCTTACTTACTTACTTACTTACTTACTTACTTACTTACTTACTTACTTACTTACTTACTTACTTACTTATTTACTTACTTACTTACTATATGCAGGGATGAGATTTTTCCTGATTTATCAGGAAATCATGATTTTTGGGTTGATTTCGATCGTATGTGAGACAAGGCAGATTCTGCAAAAAGAATAATTTACACGTGGCACGTGGTTTGCAAATATGACTCCTGTATGATTATCATTGTGTCATTATTATGATTCAATGCTAGGTTTTAATCACATCTGTTGTCACATGGGTCTTGCCTAATTATACACGTAGACTACATGGGCTGCATACATTACTTAGCGTGTTGCTTTTGTTTTCATTTGTGTCATTTCATTTCTTGCTTACACTCGAACTATAGCAGGCAATATGTGAATGTCCGAAAACTAATGGTCCTTTGGTCAATGCAGTAATGACTGTTCATAATAGATCCCTCAAAAATTGGTTTCCTGATTTTTTTTTCGTTTGGTCAATCACATCCCTGTTTATGATATGTATTATCATGTTGTTGTTTTCAATTAAATTGAATATTTGGACATCTTACGTGAATTTAAATATTGATTTTTTTATTTATTTGAAAATAAATCATTATGTATTTGAAAATTGTCCACCAATAATTATTCAAGTTACCATGCGATACTGGTGTCACGCTAAGCGTTTATTTGTGTGTGAGTAAAACTTTCGGCTTGTAGGAGTCTGTGTTTTCATCGTGAACCAGACAATAAAATTCATCATCACAGCTTTTGAAGTTGAATGTAGGGATTTGAGCATTTAAGTCATGAAGCTTTACGCAATTCATGAAACTGACCTTCCAGGTTATATTCTCCGTTAATATGATGGTCTTTCCAAATCTAAAAATATTGGGGAGAAAAGTGGTCTAGCAATATGCTCAGTTTTCATGCTAAATCCATATCTCTTTACTCACTGTTTTGCGCTTGCCCAAATTCCAGAAAATTCTACTCCTGCCCAGAAGTTCGTTAAATCGGCCCGGTTCAGTGGCATAATTGCATACTTCGACTGGGTCACCCTTAATTTTGAATCCAAATCAATTTACTAGACTCCCTGATTGTGTGCAGATGAAAGAAAACCAGAACATTTTACCGTGAATTTTGTCGAGTCATCAGGTCTGCCATCTCCTGGTTCAGCGCGACACCTTATATTTTGACTTTCACTCCGAATTTTCATGAATATGAAGTGTACATCTAGATAAGTCGACTCGTCTATTTAGTGTGAAATTTCGGCGTCAGATGCGAAGCAAAATGTGCTGATCTCATTTCACACATGCATGACAATTAGTTGTCAGATCAACAAGTAGTTTTTACCCCTTGTTGTATTTTTACTTACCCAAGAGCTTTGAAGAGTTGCATACTTCCGTTTTCTTTCTTTTCGTGTAAATTGCTCTTCAAATAAAACTCCATTGCTGTCAGGTGTCAACAGCATTTTGAAACAACACACTGCCTTATGACTGATGACCAAGTCTTTATGTTAGTGTCGCAGATTCGTTGAGAATATGTTTGTGAAAGTCTCGACTGCATAGAATCTTGTTGGATTATCGTACCAACAATGTCAGGAGATTAGTATTTCTGCGTCTGCAGTTGCTTTAGTCATTAGAGATCATTTGGGGAGTTTCTCTTCAGGTCATGCTTGTTGATTGACGAAATGTTTTAAAGCTACATATCAGTGGTGTGGATTGCTTGCTTTCTTTTGATATTGTGACAAGTTGAATATAGCGATAAAAACCCGATACTGTTGAAAGATTTAAGTATTCCAAAATTATCGGTGACACAGACGGCGTCAAGGGATAGAATTATGTAGTAACAGGGCCGTCATTTGTATTTGTAATTTTAATTGGTAAATTGAAATAATGATGTTGCTGTTGTTATTTTCTATGTTGTTACAATTCCGGTTGTTTTTAAGCCAATATGTTTCAACGACTAAAGGTCCATTCACACCGGACGCGGCTCACGCGTCAAAATTTTCGTTCAGAGCCTCAATAAACCTATAGGGCTGTCCACACAGAGACGCGCGGGACCGCGCCGGTGTGAATGGACCTTATCTTCAGGGAAAGGGAAAGTATTTATCTTAGAAGGAAGTAGCAACTACTTAACAACGAGCTCATAAATTGAAAAAATAAAGATGTGAAAATAGATATTTGTAGCACTAGACTATGGCTGTGGGGAATTCATAGACAAACGAACATGAGATAATCGCAGGAGAATGCTTCCATAAGTATATTTTCAGTCCATATATTTTTTCTGTATGTTTCTGCTTGGATTTATCGCCGATCACTGTCATGAGACAGATAGAATCTGGCTACATGATGCCGAAAGCAAAAAATATTGATCTGACTCAATAAGAAATCACAGAAATGTAAGCATTGTCATGAGACTTATAAAAAGTACGAAGCATTTACTAAAATGTTGGATTACGACATAATCAGACGAGTATAAAAAGTATTTTAGGAGAAAAGATTCTAGTCAATCAAGAAGCACTTATGTTCTTCTCATCATTGTATTTTGTTGATGGCAAGATTATGGCATTAAACCAAACCACCCAGACATTCTCATTTTCGAAAATATGTCTGATTTGTTATTTTTATCGAGTGGCTTTCGTTTTTCGCTTTTTTGTAGAAAAAGAAAAAAGTGCTTCTTGGTACATGCTTTAATTCACATGTTGACAGCATAGCTTTATGTCATGCTGCCCTTTACTTTAGTCATGCTGTCATCCTCATTTAGTCATGTTGTCATTATTTGTTTTGACCCTAGTCAGGTGTGTTGTACTGTACACTCGTAGAACAATACAAGTGGTTGAAATAAAGAAACGGAAAAGACGGTTGCTGATTAGATATTGGCGGTTTATGAAATGTCTTGCAGCACGCACCTCCTCTTGGCAGTAGACAACACATAACGCATTCTTAATTGAGGAATCCTGCAACTAAGACGTTAATAATTATTTGCAGACCATATTTGATGCGCTTAGCGGGATATTTGCCAAGAACTGCAAAGTTGGGCGTAACCTAAATCCCTTTTCATGTAATTAGCAATATGTTGAGATGACTTTCATCATTTGATTGTTAAAACAGGACAGATCTACAAGTTTCAGGAAGATAGTTTGTTATGTAAACATGTGTTTCACAGCTTTCTGGATTTCAAAACCTGAGATCTGCTTGAGAGAGAAAGTTGGGCTTTTGACACACAATAAGATCTTGATTATTGTGACCTATGCCAGAGGTGTCCTAGTCATCAACGAGACAAACCAATATTATGTAAAATTATGATACAAATACAATTGCAAACATGTAAAGCTGCGTAGAATGACAAAAATTTTTAATGAATCGAAATGTTGATAATTAGATAATCTTATTAATAATATATTATATAGGAATTGGAAAATGTATCTTTATCAGCAAAAAAGTCGTGTTGTAGAAATTCCTGAATGCAAAGCCCTATTGGTAGTGCGTTCCGGTACATACATAATTTTTTCTTACAGTAGCCCTGAGGCCATGGTGCTATACCTTTTACACGAGTTTGCATTGATGCATGTCAAAATTATAAGCGGCTTATATGCTACAAATGAATGTCATTGTATTTATTAGTCAAAAATTCGAGGCATCAATCCATGCTGGCTTTCCTTAGACTCACGGGAGGCCTGCTACTGAGTTGCTTAGAAGATTGGTGTTGGATCAGTGAAGCAAACTGTTCAGTTTATGCGAATGAGTGAGATGTATCGCATAATGTTGATAATGGGGCCCAAGAAATTTAAATGATAATGTGTACAGTTGGATAATACTCGTATACACACATTTTTCGTCGAATTTTTTATTTCACTATCGCTTTCACTGTGATTTTCGTGAAGCACGTGTAACTAGCCAAAAAGTCGATATGTATGATAATCATTTTACATTCAGTAATAAAGATACTAGCATGATACTGATGTGAACGGAAATGCCTAGCCTATTTTTATATAACCACCTGAAACTTTCTGAGTTATAGATTGAATAAAACAGGGCTGCCACTGTTCCGGTTTCAACTGGAATTCCGGCTTTTTTAGACTTACCTAAGTAGTGGAAAAATGTTTTACCAAGAAACAATTTTTTTGGATTTTGAAATATTTTAGACTGTAAAGGGACCCTTTTGACATCGCGAGGGGCCCTTTTGAGATCATGAGGGGACTTTTGACATCGTAGGGGGACCGTTTTGACATCTTGAAGGGGTCCTTTGAGATTCTGCGGGGGTCTTCTGAGATTGTGAAGGGGCCCTTCTGAAATTGAGAAAATTCTCCTTTAGCATCATGAGGAGCCCTTCGGAGATCGTGAGGGTCCCTATTAGATTGTGAAGGGGCCCTCTACGATCGTGAATAAGCCCTTTTGAGATTGTGAAGAGGCCCTTAAAGATTGAGTACGGGGTCTTTTTGGATTGAGAAAATCATGAAAGAGAAATCTACCAAAAAGTTTCGGGAACAAAAGAGATTGACGAAGAATATTGTATGCGATTACTGGTTGCAAAAGCGGGTAAATTTCGGCGATCACAACAACGAAAATTGAAATCTTGCAAGCAACTGCAGAAGTGATATGTATTTCCTTTCGTGTTGATGCTATGTTAACTTACGTCATAGCGGCTGAGCTTTAATGAAATAGCTGTCATAATCTTGCTTAAAAGTTTTTCTTAGATATGTCATTGTTTTTTAATTACATATTTTTGACTGCAAATCGAGATGAGAGAAAGGTTAAATTTATTTGAATCATTTCCGGAGCTACAAGCACTCGTAAAGTTTTTCAGTCGGAACTGCGAACGTTTTTGGCTTCTTAGCCGCCATCTTTGCAGTGTACCTTTTCATAAAGAATCAGTAACTCACTGCACAAACCATCAGTATGTGGATGTGCTTGGAAATCCGGCAGCTAGCATTCATGCATGAAGCGCAAGCACGAATTACATGTAGCTATTTGTATTCGTGTTTGCAAATTTCAAATTCTGAAAGCGAGCTCTGGACTATGAGATTTCAACTACATGTATTTCATTAATTTTAGATCTGTGTAGTTCGGATGAAGATTTATCTGCTGCATATGAGTTACTGATCTTTTACAGGCATACTGTACTGGAGGGCTAAAAATCCAGAAACGGTGATGCTTCCCGTAATGGCTTAAATCAGGGTTGTCCAAACTTTATATGAGTGCGGGCTGCATTCGGCAAGGAAATATGGCCGCGGGCTGCTGTTCACATTATTCAACTTTTTCACTATCTTCCGCAATTAGACGGATCATAAAAGAAGTAAATGTTAAATTATATTGATATTCATTTTGAAAGCATTTGACGAAAAACATATGGGACAAAATTTTCCCAAGTTTATTCATAGAGACATATTTTCAAAAAACGCCACAGGTTGCTGACAAATTAATGGAACGGTTGTGCCTGTATTTTGGAGGCCAGCTTCTTCGTGTCCTTGTCAACTGAGGTTAGAGGTAAACGAAGACAAGCCTCAAAAGATGTTTGATTCACAGGCCTTCTTTCTCTCTGGATTTGATCGACTTCATTGCGGAAAATGCTGACTCACAAAAGTAAGTCCTTCCAAAACATAGAGAGAAAGCGTAATCCGAAGCGGCGCAAATTTGGGTACTGATCTTCAGGAAGAAAAGACCAAAATTGATTGATTGGCGGAGCAGCTTTCGTTAGGAAAGACTGATCACTATGGAAGTCACATAATTCAACTTCTAAAGCATCAGCTGCTTCTGATATAATTGCCGTCAGCGGAATTGAATGCACTGAAACTTTTCAGTGAATTGCTGAAAATCTTGGAATCGCTTGCCGAAGTCTTCAATCAGGGTATCAAGGGTTTCAAGAAAGCAATATAAATCATCTAAATGAAATCCAAATTTACAGTTCAAACTTGAAACATGTAGTTTAGAAAAGGACAAAATCAGTTTTCAGCATCACTCTACAGGTGTCTAAAGTGAACTGATTTTTGAAATTTTCTAGAAGAGGACGTGGTCCGGATTGGAGGAGGAAGCGGGCCACACGTAGGACAACCCTGGCTTCAATCAAATATTGCTCTCATCTCTTGACCTTTTCCTTTCGTGCGCTGGGCATCTTTTTAGATTAAGAAACATATTAATTTACATATGGTGTCCGTAATGTAGAGGATACCCCACAGTGAACCCCCAACGTCATTTTCTAATAAATTCCCTATTCTCTCACTATTCACTCATCATTTCAAAATTTTTGATGAAATGGCAATTAGCGACTCAATGATGACTTTCTGTAAGTTATTTATGATTCAAAAGAAAACAGTTGCTAGCTCGAGTTGCACGACAACAATTTATTTTCTACTTGCTGACCATTTGCCCGAGCACAATCTAATTCTTTGGTCAGCAGCGCAAGAGCATGTCTCTACACAATCGCTCGTCGATCTGGTGAAAAATGTGCAAATTTTGTTTTGAGAGAGAGAGAGAGGGGGAGAGGAGGAGAGAGAGAGGGGGGAGAGAGAGCTCTAATGCACCATTTTCTTAACGTGTCCATGCGAAAAAAGTCACAAGGTATTAAATGTGGTGATATCGGAAGCCATTCCAGAGACTCTGATGATGGTCAATCCAAGATTTAGGAATATCATTGTTTAAATAATTTACGATCGGTCGGTAGTAGTGCGCAGGCACTCCATCCTGCATGAAGATGCTCCTATCCTCAGTGACATTCGATATCACTTAATACAGCATGGAAAGGAAGCTTTTACCATTCATTGTCGCTTTCTCGAAAAAGAAGTGTCTCACTTACGCTTCAGAAGGAAATGCCTGTCCAAACTATTAGATCGCGTTGATCCATAGACTTTGTGTGAAGATATTTGTTGTGACCACACCACTCTTCTGAAGCACTCCCAGCATGGTTTCCTCAAAATAAAGACGAGATTTTGTATCGTGCATCGCCGTGGCATGATTATAGAAAATGACAGCTGCACAAGAATAGTGCATTATAATTTTAAATGTAAAATTTTTGAACGAAATGAGGAACGTGATTTTTGAGACAGTTAAGTAATATTATGCATCGTCCTACATGTAGACTATTCGATAATATGCAGTTTTTATATCGAGCCAAAATCGTCTGGCGTTGAAGAAATTCGTGCTGATTTAGCGTTGGTGGAGGAGTCTTTATAGTACATTCTGTCTAGCCTTCAAAACCAGTACTTTTGAAATAGGAGTTGTTCGATTCATGCATTCTAGTATACCTTGTTAAAACTGATAGTTGGAAAAGCATCAGTAACAATATTATAAATAAACAATATTATACCATTTGTTTACTTCCTGACTATGAAGATTCATTAACATCTTTATTGCAACATACCCAACGTCTGCCTTAGCGCTTTCAAAACTTGTCGGCTTGTGTGATATCGAATTATTGTGATTTTCTTACTTTAGGGGGATTCATGCCTACGCATTTTGGGAGGCCCATTCCGATTTGACTCTCCGGTTTTTATTTTCAATAAAACAGACAGTCCTGATAACATTAGATCTACCAGTATTGCACTATTTTGTAAATAATTTGACTGTCGCATGCATTGCTGCAGTCAATGCAGATTGCTTCAACCACTAAATATTTTCATAGCTTCTGTTTGCAAAGCTATGCTGCATCAACTCCCACATGCTTCAGCAACTCGTGGCTTCTGGTAAATACATCATCAGTAAACAGGAATGCTCACACAAAATTCAACGAGAGAATAGTGGTGTCAACGATCAAAGACAATAACAACCTTGCATCGTAAAGCTTGGACTTGATTACAAAAGTATACATTTTTGTACCAGCATGTTGCCCAACATTCGCTATCTACACAAGTATTCGCTATCATACAATTCGTGGTAGTGCATGACTTGGTAGCATATTATGTCGTTATAGCGCTTTTCTGAAATGCTTGATGCAAAAATTATGGGTTCCTTTTTTTCGCTTTCCTAAGTTAAGGATTCGTTTTTTCGCTTTTTTGAATTGGAATCGGCTTGGTGGTCTGTGTTGAATTATGATTGCCTCTTAAAGTCGCAGGCTTGTCTCATCTGTTAATCTGACAATTATTCTGATGTTAAATTCTTGCTTGCATATGTTTGAATACAGAAGAATTTTTTAATTCATAAATGTTCATTTATTTCAATGTGCAAGCTTCTCTTTGCGCTACCGATGTAGAAACGTTAAGATGACTTCCATTGTAATTGGCATGCGATGTTCTTCATAGGAAGCACTTTTCTTTGTCTGTGAGTGGGCTTCTCTGATTTATGGGCTAATCGTGCATTTATTCCTGTTTTGGAAAATACTAGTATACTTCTGATACGATTTGAGATCTCAACTAAAATGTAGTTCATATTGAGATAGAAAATTTGATTATCTTCTAGATTACGTGACTTTATATTAGTGGCTTTTTTGTTCTCCGAATAATTTCATTAGGATGCTCATTGATATGAAACATTCTGTCAAAACTCGTGTCATGTCGTCGGAATATTTCATCATCCTGCATCTTTCTTTGATTCCACGAAGTAGCTGACGAAGAAAGTGTATCACAAGCGTGGAGAGAACACTTAAAGGTGCACTCCGGGCAAAATTCGTTTTTGATTTAATTTTTGATTTTATCGTATGCCTCTACAAAATAAGAAAATCGCCAAAATTAAGTCAAAACATGAAATGTGCTCATTTTGTATAGGCTCTCGAACATCAAATACTGAATCATGTGACTCATTTGAAATTTTATATCGAAGTTGAAGTTATCGGTGTAGCGTACAGTGAATGAAAAGCCGATTTCACGAAGAAGCACAGTGAAGGCTAATGGGAAAGGAGTCATTTATGAATCAAAACATGGACAGCTCGAATGAAGGTGAATTCTGTCCTAGTTTATAAGCCTTCTTATGATACGTAGATGTTGACATGTAGAGGGTACAATTTGATGATGAACATATGCAGTGAGTTGATTTTAGTTTGTTCGTGAAGCAGAATTTTGATCAGACGCTCGAAAGCGATCCCCCATCAACTAGGCATATGCATACTTACCTGTCAATGTCTGTAAGACAGAATGCGGGTGCTATTGATTTTGATAAATTTAGCTTGTGATTTTGTAGAAATGATAAGTAAGGCTATTCACTTGTTTCGTAATGATTCTTTGTGCTGTATTCCTCAAAACTATTTCAAGTAATTTTTTGGCCATACCGTTCGGATTGATAAAACAATCATTTGCTTTACATTGTCGCTTTTATGTAGAATATGATGTCGGGCAAGAAAGTTCAGTCATATGGTAGGCTACACATACCTATATAAAGCAATTGCGCAAGACATGATCAATTTCTAGTAAATTCAATATTTTAGTTGACTTTGTCCTTACGCATGGTTCTTCTTCTTCAATGAACTTATAACTGTCGGCATATATTATTTGTAGTTTCCAATCTTTAAATCTAAGAACATAGCTACACAGTCCTATTTCACTACTTACCGACGCACCACTGATGATTGCGTCATCCAAAACCATCGTTTTGTGACCATGAAAAGTAGAGTCAAACTTGGCTATTCAAATTATCCTTACCTTACCCCCGTTTAACGTCTCTTTTCCCCAGGTGTGGGGGTGAGACGGCCGTCTTGTGTCGATTCGGGTGAATTCTTGTTCTCCACACTTCTCTATCTTTGGCGACAGCAGGATTGAGTTTCATCAGCTCCAGGTCTTTCCTGATATTGTGCGACCATTTCTTTATTTGACCTCCTCTGATGTTGGGTCCAGGGCTTGCCTTGGCCATGCCGACGATGGCATACGCTCCAGATGACCGAACCACCGCAACCGATGCCTACGAAGCGAGGCCTCTAAGTCGTGAAGACCGAGCATCTGTCTGAGCTCATTCATAGAGCGGCGCTCACATAACTTAGCTGCTCAGATCCAACCTACCATGGCGCTGTCGTTCCTATAATCATCAAAAATGCACGATGAATAAATGCCATTATTTGTGTTCTTTATCGTGTTCCTAAGCTGCACTTTTGGTCGCCTCAGCAAGGTTTTTGTTTGGTTTCAGCTCACAACAGGCCAGATCATCAAAGGTATTCGTTTTGCAAGTTAGGAAACTGATCAGGATGTGGGATGATTATGATGATCTGCTCTGTTTCCTGTTTTTCCTGATAAGGCTAAAAATTCGCTATTCATTTGCATTGATGCGACAAATGTAACTATCGCAAGTAATACTAGTACGGTTTTTAGAAAACTATCACGCAGTTGCTTAGCGGGTTTGTTGATATGTTAACACGGATATTGCACTTTTTGCGAGTTTTTTTTTCATTTTGTGCGTACAACTATCACAATATAATTAACTTTGAGACAGGGTTCATTATCATTGGAGTAGAAATTGTTAGAGCTGTTAGGAGAAATATTTGTACAAGGATAGTATTTGAAGCCATTCATGCTAATACCTATGATTACGTACACAAATGACGTTCATTTTCAATTATTCATGCCATAACGTGCAATTTTTCTAATGCACGACTTCTCCGTGGAAGACTTACAGCCAGTCCCTTTTCAATCCTGGTTAAACATCGGAAAAGTTCCATCTTTTAAGATTTCTTGTGGTTGCTTTTAATCCTTTTGAACAAGTCGTGCTTCCTGCTTGATGTCTTGTCGCTATCGGAAAAATGTTCAGAGAGATCTGTAATCATAGTGACCACCGCTGCGCTATTTTAGCGCATTGCGCTAATTGCGCTGACATCTTTCCTTTTCTAGGGTTTCTGCGTTATTTTTTTAGACTGCTACGAAATTGTCGTATATCAAATTATTTCTAGATGTTAATCAAAAGAAGACAAACTTTTTTTCATGTATTTCCGATAGACCGGTATTACCGATCTATGTATCGAATGGAGTAGGCAGGCTTCTATCTTCAGGTTTCTCCATCTTACCAAAATCCAAAGCATTAGAAGCGCTGTGTTATCATATTCTAAGATGAATAGCCTATTTGACAGCATATCATATTTAACTTAAACATCCTTACATGTCAAGATAAATCATCATCGAATCATAGCTACGACGTGTAATGCATGATGAGCAAGTATTATGGTCAAATTGGAAGTGAGATGTATAGATCAACATAATTGTCCCAAGCTCAACGGGCAATTTCTATCCTGCAAAAAACGAAGCTAATATTTTTGGTGAATGCACTTCCCAGTTTCCACTTTCAAGTATCAATTCCCAGTACATATTCCCAGTTATCACTTGCAAGTATCATTGTGCAGCATCATTTTCGTTTAGAAAAATCTAACAAAATGTTAAATTTCCGTTTTGCTCGGAAATTAAGATGTGGTTCAGCTTAAGGAGATACGAAAAATTCAGCAATTCTATTTACAATCTCAGTCAAGTCCTCCGGTTGATGTCTCAAAATATTTTATTGCATGTCTGTTGTTGGTGATCATCGGCCAGTTAGGAAAAGATGTCGGCCGTTGGCTGCGGCCATCCGAAATTGAGATAGTCTTGGGGTTGGAAGTATTGTGAATTCATGACATGATAATTCGGCTATTTTGCTATTTTATTTTACGATTTTCTTGAGTGTCACATTTCATACATCTCGATGACACCTGCGAGATAGTTGAATCATCGCCGATAGATCGGTATTAGTCGTATTGGATAGTACTGGCCAGACCGGTATGCCTACTGGTTCAGTGAAAAACTGAGCGTCTCTTATTTCCTTCATCCTCTAAAAAAATTTCTGTGATTCGATAAAAAGTCACATTCTACTGGAGGGGTACATGCTATGGAGAAGCTTCTGAAAGTCAAAATGAAATGCTTTAAATTTGTATTGAAGAATAATAGTACTGACTATACAATGACAGTTGCGCACATGGAGCTATGAACTCGTTGCCATTCAGCACAAACTGATTGATTACTGATCCAGTCGGCACCGCACGTGCAAAATACGAGCAGGCTAATTCAACTCAAATTGGGTCAGGTCATCTCGTGGCTTCATCATCCGAGTGTTTGTAGGCTAGGACAACATCTCAAGCCTTTGTAGTAAGACAAAAGGAACTGGTGTAAAAGTGAGGACGTGTCAAATGAACTGTGTTTTAAGTTTAAGTAGTTCGTTAAAACACCGCTGACAAAGTTGCATGCGGGACGGGCCGGCCCACGGGCTGGCCCGCAGTGCGGGCCATCTATTTCAGGCGGGCTGCGGGCCATCTGCTGCGGGCTCCTGTGATATAATCGGCCCGCGGGCTGTGTTATTATAAATATTGTGAAATCATCAGTATTTGCCATGGTGTATGGAGTTTACGGACGTCTATGCTGCACTAGAACAACTACCGGTAAATGTTCTTTATTTGAACCTGCAGAACTGGCGCACTCGTTGTGAATGATACGGTAGGCGTCTAACAGCAGAAATCGCCGATACGTGCGCCAGTCAGCTACATCCCAGAAGGATTCCATTGATAGCATTATTGTTCCATGCAATCATCCTTCATGCAAATGACACGACAAGTTTTTGCTCGTGTGCAGATTGGCTTTCGATATTTCCCATTCCCCGAGAAACCGTTGCTCTGTCGCTGATTCGCTAACAATCAATTATTTCGATCGCTCACGCCAGTTAGCTACGAGACCTGAGACAATACATGATTAAGACATTAACGTCGTGAGTCTCTTTCGAAGTCTCCAAACAACAATGAGTGACGTCGACATCAAACCCGGCTGTTTTCTCAAAATATCTAGTAGAGTACACTTAAAAGCCAACTCGGACTCGAAAACCAAATCAGACGTTTGGCAACATTTCAAAATTATTACTGTAGACGAAGTGAAATTACCGAACCTATGCGCATGCTCGCGGTGATCTTGTCGTTCATCAACACCTTGCATGAAAACGATTTACACTTGCATCACACATGAACGAGTTTTTCGATCCTTCAATTCAAAACCATAAGGGCTTATGATTTGGGTAATATATTTGCGGGCCGGGCCGGACTAAAGCGAATACTGCGGGCCGCGGGCCGGGTCGGGCCGCTCAATTCTGGCCCGCATGCAACTCTGACCGCTGCTATAGAAATTACATGTATATCGTGTTGACAGTCAATAGCAGTGTGTACCAAAGGTTCATGTTCATTTCCATTGCATCCACCATGATGAGAACTGGACGAAAGATCTCGTGGAAATTATAATGAAGAAATTATTTGCGGCGTTCTTCATTTTTCAAGTAACCAAAAGGACATCTTTTTTCAAACAAATTAAACCGTTAATTGTGCAAATCTTGTGTTCATACTTTATTGTAATTTATGTGATGTAATTCACTGTTATTGACATATTCCTAAAACTAGCGTGATTCGGAGGTGACTACAGATTGTGGGTGTGAACAATGTCAAAAGAAACGGTTTACATAGCAAGCCGATACAATGTATTCATGTAGTGTAGGTGCATCGATCAGTCTTATGAAGGTTATAAACGCAAGGTACAACATGTGTACATACAATCACACGCAGGTAAACCAACGCATGATTACCTACTCGCCCTACGTTTCAATCTCTATGTTAATAACATCCTATATAAATTTAGAGCTGCATCGATCTAAATTTGAGGTTATAGTGGTTCTAGCTAACTCAATACTTCTTTAAGTCAAAGATTACATAAATATAACATTTTTTAATAATCCATTGATATGATCGAAGCTTCAATCAGACAAGCTTACAACACGACATGCATAACATTTCTCGAATCGAGATGTAAGTAAACATTTAATTGCCACAGGCTATGCGACATATCATTCTCACTGAGCACATAAAATTATTAACCTCTTGCCTGATTTTAGGCGCTTGCCTGTACGATCAGCGCCGATCTTGGCTGGTACAGCATGGTCAGTGGATCGATCTGGAATATTTCGGACCTGTTGCATCTCCGCATTTACACACGTCGATTATATCGTTCATCAGGAGTCGTTTCATGCTAATTGATAAATTCATCTTCCATCGAGCAGAAGACTCTATGTTACAAGGATATATCACAACATGTTGCAGACCTACTGTAATACACCTACAATTCAATAGTGCGCCTAGAATGGAAATGCATGTAAATGCAGTCTTTATTATATAGGAATATGAACTGTTCGTGAATTAGGCTGTAGTGCGTTTTTCACAGATACTTTCAATCATGTTTCATCATAGTACCGCACAGACCTGGAAAGGGTCCGACATGTTAGTTATGCCGGCTGCTGAAATGTCTTTTTAACTCTAATTCGGAGGGCCAAGTGATGCATCAACAATTATCGAACCAGGCTTTAGTTACTTAGTCATTGTGTCAATTACCTAGTGTAGACGCTATTTAACAGATCCAATCACACACAAAATGATGAGCGGCGTATCTTCGCAGTTGCTTGATTTATTTCAACTAAAAATTATCCTTTTTGACAGATTTAAGGCAATATTACACAAAAGTGGACGACGCCGACCGTGAAATCGGGGCCAGCTCCAATTATACAGATTGTTTCATAAAAAATGGATCACCCTTAAACATCGCCTTAACTTCAACTTTGTCTAACTCCTCCAAACTTGAACGAATTTCTCTGAAATTTGGAAGATATGTCAGTTGTGCTTACTAATATCATTGTTGGAAATTTCAAGCATGAATATTGAGTTGTTTTCCTGTTATAGATAAAAAAAGTAGTAGATAATTTGATCTTCATTTAGCAATGTTACACAAAATCATACCTCACTCTTATAAAATTACATTTGTTTCCTTTGTTACGTAATATGTTGTTCTACAAGCCAAAAGCTATCAAGCAAAACAAAAATAAAGAAAATCGGTCAATCAGAGCCAGTATAGCACCATTATTCATCAACAATAATGTAACTGCTACATGTGATTAACTGGACTTCATGTTCCATAGCTTCCTGACTTCGTTGCGGTGGTGTTGGCAGCACACCTGATTGCTTTCAGCTAGAAATCTATCTCTTACCGTTTGAAAACAATACAAAGCACAAATGAACAATAACGAGATCGCATTTACAAAAGGCAAAGTGTCAGCCTTGCTAGAACTAGGGTTTTCTTTGCGAGCTACAAGCAAGCGACTAAATGTCCCTTACACAAATGCTCATCGATGGCATAAGGATGATTTTCGACTCTGTCGTAAAGAGGGCTCTGGCCGTCCACGCAAAACATCCAAACGTAGAGACCGCCTAATTTTGAGATTTGTTAAAGTTGATCCAAGTCTCTTGTCGTAAAGAGGGCTCTGGCCGTCCACGCAAAACATCCAAACGTAGAGACCGCCTAATTTTGAGATTTGTTAAAGTTGATCCAAGTCTCTCGTTAACTGAGATGGCTGCACTAGTCTCGTCTATTTCTAAGTCCACTATTCGTAGAAGACTTATTGAGTCGAATTTCAAGAGCTGTAAGAGGCCCTCTCAGATCGAATTATCAGATCAGCATACAAAAAGACGTCTCAGATGGGCAATGAGTCATTGTCACTGGCGAAATCAATGGGATCGGGTTGTCTGGTCTGATGAGGCATCAGTCCGTCTGAAGGATAGTGATGGTCGATTGAGATTATGGATAAAATCTGATCAGGAAATTCCGAGACATTTACATCGTCCCCGGGTACAAGGTGGTGCGACTCTACTGATTTGGGCTGGCATTTGGACCAATGGCCGCTCTGAACTTCACATACAGCAAGGAACCATGAATTCTGAACGCTATGTGAATGTTTTACGAATGAACATTGACCAAATGACAGATCAACTTGGTGATCCATCGACTTGGTTATTTATGGATGATAATGCTACATGATTGATTGTGGCATACGGGAGGTAATTGGTCATAGTAGCTTTGTAGTGAAAAAGTCTCTCCCACTGTTTTTATCCACTTGTAATTTTAATAAAATTTGAAGGTAAAACTATTTACAAAGGCAGACGTTTCGTGACTCTGTCACAGCCTCAGTGCCAGTAAAATCAGAATGTGACAGAAGTACAAATGTGAAGTGGATCTTAAATACTAATCGATTCGATCGCTTAGTCGCGAGCATCCGTCAACCAACCAGCTCTTGTTTCCTGTTCAGACCTGGATTCTTAGTCCTAATGTACCTAGCTTCAGTAATGCGGCTTTCAATAGGTGAATTGTGCTTGCTAAGAATCAAGAGGTTGAAATCTTTAATAGTCATGTTACGCCGATGAAAATATTTCGCATGTTCAGAAAGGGCACTGTTATTATTACCAGCTTTTAAACTACTTGTATGTTCTTTTAGACGGACAAGAAAAGGACGACTAGTTTGACCTATGTACGCTTGTTGACAGAATTGGCAAGTAAATTGATACACTACATGACGATCATCACACGCATAGTTATCATTAAGGCCATTGCATAAGTCACAATTTTTATGCTTACGAGACCTATTATCATTCAAGTATTGACTCAAAGTTTTGTTAGGTTTGCTAACTAAGGTTACCGGTAAATCATACTTATTAATAAGGGAATTAATTTTTCTATTACAGCTATCGCTTATGTAATCAACAGTCATTTTTACTTTGATTTCGTCATTTTTCGTTTTCTTTCTAGTTGGGTTAGTTCTTTTCTTTTTATTAAAATCACGCTGATCAAATCCGTTATCGCACAGTCGGTTCTGCATCCTTTTTAAAGATTTCTTCTTTAATTCGGGATTGGAGTACCGATTCTCTATACGTTGTTCCGTACTTCTAACGAAATTGTCTTTGACATGTCGTGGAACCCAGCTGTCTTTTTTCAACGTAATATCCGAATGATTAGGTTTCGAATACCACTGATAACTAATATCATTATTTTCTATAAAGATTGACAAATCTAGAAAGTTCAGGGCCGAGCCCGAGTCAGGAATTTCTATTGTGAATTGAATGTCCGAATTGATGCTATTGAAAATACGAATTATTTTCAGCCGCATTACTGAAGCTAGGTACATTAGGACTAAGAATCCAGGTCTGAACAGGAAACAAGAGCTGGTTGGTTGACGGATGCTCGCGACTAAGCGATCGAATCGATTAGTATTTAAGATCCACTTCACATTTGTACTTCTGTCACATTCTGATTTTACTGGCACTGAGGCTGTGACAGAGTCACGAAACGTCTGCCTTTGTAAATAGTTTTACCTTCAAATTTTATTAAAATTACAAGTGGATAAAAACAGTGGGAGAGACTTTTTCACTACAATGCTACATGTCACAGGAGTAGTAGAGTCAACTTATGCAAGTCTCAATTAGGGCTTAGGACATTATCTTGGCCAGCTCGTTCTCCTGATCTGAATCCCATAGAAAATGTATGGAGTATTCTAAAACGTAACGTTCGTCGCTCACTGCTACCTACAGATGGCGTATCACAACTTACGTCACTGTTAAAAAGAGAGTGGAGAAAGTTAGATCAGTCAAAAATCAACGATATCATCGAATCAATGCCTAGACGAATTGGTAATGTCATTGACAATAAGGGTAGGGCCACAAAATATTAGCTTCTTAAGAACCGTTACTGTATCATAGCTTATCAGATTATATAAGGACATTTAAATATATTAGGGATATGAAATAACATGAAAAATGCTTTCTGTATCATACTTATGTTTTATTTAGTCAAATTTTAGGATGATCCACTTTTTATGAAACGGACTGAATTACATGTACTTGTTCACAGGACTCATTGACATATAAAGACATGTTCTATAGATGGTTATAAGTTTGGTTCTACAGCAACTGTCAGTGGACTGTTATAGAAGTAATTGAAACAGCATTTGTCAGCATCTGAAATACATTTGGCATCTTTAACCCTATAGCATCATATTAGCCCTCGAATTGACTTCCAAATGCAGTTTTAAGAATTTCACTTTTTCCTTTACTGCATTCATAATATGCAATGGGAATTGAAAAGATATTAGATGTCATGGCATTAATCAATTTTATAATAGTGAGGGAAAGCGAAATGACTTACAATGTACTTTGAAATTCAGTGCTTCTAGAGTACTTCAATACGCATGTTAATTTGTAAATACATAAATGAAAAATGTTTGGTTTATTTATGCACAAAATTGAGACTACACAAATATACGAAATTGAGACTCGTTTCATCAGGAAGAAAAAATCAGTTCAAAATTCCTTAATGTCCCGAGCGGGAGGTTTGCTTAAAAATACATAATACTAATTGCACAGGTGTACTTGAAGTATGAACGCATGTGAAATACGTTTTCAAAAAATAACTTGACATAGCAAAAATTTGAATTTTATATTGCTTACTATGAACTTCACTTCTCATACTTCAATGTCCCGAGCACAGCGAAATTTACAATGAGTTAAGACACATATGATACTGTACTAGGCTGAATTGCGACAAATAAATACGATGTGGAAGATTGGTTTAAACAAGTTAGAAAATCAATTTTCTTGACCGAAAGTGCATTAAAGCATTCTTTACAAATTGCTGCACAAGGTTCGCTACAGCTTCGACTGACACAATAAAAGTGAATGAATGTAGCCCATGAATGGTATATATTACCATAAAGCCCTTTGTATCATGTCTGTGTTCGAAGTGAGGCCAATCCATTATAAAATTACTTTGTGGAAGTTTCCCAAGCGTAACTTGGAATAGACGTGGAGACTTTGGAGGAAATGAAACAGGATAATACGAAATTTTTGCCGTTCTGTTTCAAAGTGTGATTGCTGAAAGTTGATCCAGTCAATTGATGTTGTGAGATCATTTGCAGCAAGACTTCGCCATGATGATTATCGTTTAAGCGAAGAATTGGAAGTAGGCTTGCTTTTCCATTCAGTCGTTGTTCTTTTTATCTAATTTTTTGGGCTTTCGATTTCTTTTGCTTTGCATGAACCAACCTCGAATGCAGTAATTGCAATGTTGATTATCGTAGTAAATATGTGCATTGGCTTCAAAATGAGACCTTATTTGTTAATTTCTGCTGGATAATTAGAAATTTATGCTACCGGTACTTTAAAATTTAGTCACGGTTTTTATGCCGCACCCTGTATCGTTGTTTCGTTTTACCTTAACACCAAAATTGAAGAAATTTTGTTGCTACGCTATTTTTTTGAACCTGCACTGCTTTTTTCAAAATTTGCGGTGTCACTATGTCTGTAATTAACAAATATGTCTTTCTTAGCAACAAATGTTTCTTATAACAATAACAGCATCACTACTTCAATTTGCCGATTTAAATAATGATAGAAGGATGATCAGAGGTTTGGGCGAAAACTGGGCTATATTCATATCTTCCAATTGTATCGTCTTTTTATCGTTATTTTCAATTATGCTATTTAATCGAGATATCATCTTTTTAAAATATCAAGTTATCTATCTGCATCAGGGTTGGAACCATCAGCAGGAATTATCGATGCTTAATATAGCGAGAATTCATTGGATTACAGTCTATTTGATGAGTTTATCGTGCGCGATTTCTAATATCGAAAAACTATGCAACTGCCGTGTAATAAAGCAATTAGTCACGGAACCGGGAAGGAGATAAAAGAGCATATGTGTAATTGTTGTTAATGCAATAGAGTCGGCTTGAATTTTATCTTTATGCAGGGGTGGACGAGAACTTGCATTGGTTATATCCAGTGGATTTGATAGAGGCACGACAGATAGGTGCCTATCCTTGTGAAAAGAATACTGACTTCCATTTTTAAAATGTGTTACAATTCATTTATATCAAACATAAATTGTTCATATAGCTTTTAATATATCTTATGAGCGAAAAGGGGCTGTACTTACTTTTTTCTTTACTTTTTGGTTTTACGTCCACTAGCCAGTCACTGTATTTCCCAAAGTTTTTTCCCCAAGTGGGGACGTTTTTTCCCAAAGGATTTTCTCCACAAATCCGAGTTCTTTTTGGCGCATTACGTTCACCGCTATTTATTTTTAATATAGATTTAGTTTAGCATTAGCAATATGATAATTAGGGCGCTTGGTACTAAGGCGTGAATAAGAGGCGATTTGTACCAAGCGCCCTCCAATGGGAGTCGCTGTTGTACGTAACGCCCTCGCATTTTCATTTGATATCTATGATGAATTGAAGCTGCATGTTACTTGTACATGTAGGGCTAGTTGTCCTTTATCTATAACTACAATATGTATTGATAATCTGTGCTAAACTGTCTTGTTAACATGAGTGAAAAAATTGTTACTCTGTACACTTTCAATAAAATATAAGAACGTCAACTTCAGAAAAGTTTCTCGCTTTTACCTATTAACTATTCGCATTAAACCTAAGTCAGTTTTGCCTTATTATTAAATTTATCGCCTTCGAAATTTTCCGCATGCTAGCAGCAATGACATTGGTTAATAATAATAATACTTTATTCGTCAGTTACAAAGGGCGGTAATGACAGAGGCGGGGTGACAATATCATGAGTACATCGAAAATTTCACAAAACTGTTATTATACAAAGCAAGTCGCCTATTCAAAGGTCGTAAAATCCGTGAATGTCTCACACCACTTTGGTTTTTTCTTAATACAAAGAATTCCGATAAGGGATGATTTTCTTTCGCACATGAAATCTTTTTTATAATCCTAATACAAGTCTTGTCAAGTCTGCTTTGCAGACTGGGAATGTCATTGACTTTTGCCCATCTTTGGGCAACACGATCTAGCTGAACAAGTTTTTTCAAGTTTGTCTTTGAAACATCACAAATGGCTGGCCAGCAAAAAGACATGTGACAATACACAAGAGACGTATAAGCCTGCCAAACAACACTGCCACGGTTAGAATTACATTTCAGGCGTTTTACTATTGACATTGCCCGACAGCACCTATCTGTTTATCCCATTTCGCATCAAATGAAAAAAATACTCCCAATATTTTCAAATTTTCAACCTCTTCAATACATGCGTTATTGATATAAATAGGAGAGACAGTGGGATTACAGTTTGTTCGAGAAATAGTCATACACTTCGTTTTATCAACATTTACTACAAGCTTTCTATCAGACACCCACTTTGTGAAAACATCGACATCACTCTGAAAGCAATCAGAACACTTCAGCTCATTGAGATAGATCAGAGTCATATCATCCGCATATGCAATGATTTTCGTTTCACGTAGTTGTGGAAGGTCATCTATCAAGGTAACAAAGAGCAGTGGTCCCAAGATTGAGCCTTGTGGGACACCACTGGTGACAGGCTTCCATGGAGTAACAACATTACTAGTGATGACAGGTTGAAAACGATTAGCTAAAAAATCACGAATAACTTTAAGGACAAATGTATTACAACCAAAGTTATCACTGAGAACCTTCAAAAGAGTAGCATGGCTCACGGTGTCAAAGGCCTTACGAAAATCAACGGCAAGGACTCTAGCATAATGTGAAGAACTTTTTGAAATGTGTTGAAGAATTGACAGTCTGATGGCAATCACAGCATTCGTGCAACCACCATTCCTACCAGGGATAAAACCGAATTGTTGGAGATTAAGGCTATGGTTCATGGAAGGGAGGAGAATACGATCTCTTATGAGCCAGATCTAACGGTGCCATCATGCAAAAATAGAAATGACTCGGCATGGTGACAGTGATTTCAACAAGGTGGTGCACTGCAAACTGGCGAAAGTGATAGCTAGTAGCAATTAATTGAAAACAATGAAAAGCGATGCACTAAACTGATGCCATTAAAGGCATATTCCTTAAATTGATAGGCTCATTTCGCGATGTCAGATGACCATTTCAGAGACTGAGACGAATGTGCGTCTCAAATTGTCACGTTCGGTGATGCAATTTTTTGATCTTCTGCTACGAATGCCATCGTGTATTAGAAGTTTGTCTTTACCTACACACACGACATGTCTTTTCTTTAATAATCTCATCGTATGCTTCATAAGAAGCATGTAAAGTGTACGATAAAATATAAAGACTCATTGTGTCAATCATTTTAGAGATGCTGCATAGAAAGCATCTTTGTTTTGTTCAAGATTATCGACATAACAAGTAAACTTAATATTTGCATGATTGCATGATGCATTATTGTTGATAGACAAATTAAGAGTAGATATATTATTGGACTATTAAACAAACTCATACTTTAATGTAATTACAAAAAAACACGGTCTAAGACAGAAATTGATATTTTTCTTTCAAAATTCTTGCAGCTTAGGTTATAGGTCCAATTCATCTTCTTTTCAACGCTTGCCGAAAAAAAATCGGAGTTAGCCTTATGTGATACAAGAATCTATATATAAGAATTGTAGAGCATGATAAGATAGAATGAATATTCTATATATTGTTGCTGTTTTGATCATTTTAATAAGGGCGCTTGGTACACCTATTGTACCAAGCGCCATTATTGAAGATTCAAAATTTAGATGTATTCGAATTTTATTCGCTTTAGTGCTATCACATACCTGCTCATGAATTTAGAACAAAAAATATTTTCGATAAGGGCGCTTGGTACACTTGCTGTACCAAACGCTCTTATTGGAAATTCAAAAATTCTGTTTCATGAGCTTTGTTTCTGTTACATATCTGTTTACTAATATATAAATAAATTTGTATTCAGAGCTAAAAAAAATTGTACCAAGCGCCCTATTTTCTTGAATTTTTTACACAGCGCCCTTTTTGTACAGAGCCATGATTATTGTTATGTACGAAATGCCCGAATTTCTTAGAATCGCGTGTACCAAGCGCCCCAATCATTATAAAAACAATTATAATGATTATATTGTAGGAGTGGAATTTTGTTTGCATACCTATGCTTTCAATCTTATAGGTCGATTAAGAATCGGAAAGGGTTTGGTCGATCAAGAAAAGTGGGAAGGGGGTTGAGCCATGATTGAGGCAGCGATTGCGTAAAAATCATGAAAACATACAGCACATTATTGATCAATCAAGGGTTACAAAATTGAATCTCACAAATTAACTTGTTAACATGATCAAGTGTTGCCCAATTTTTGATAAATGAGCTTTGTTCATAAAAATAATTCTTGAAGGCTAATGCATTACACATATAAATAATCCAATGCTTCGATTATCAACGGTAGGCTAACCATTCTCAGAAAAATCTAAACAGTAAATGTGTCTAATGTTGGATTGAGATAATAGTTCATGAAATTCAAATATTACCCTAGATGATTTGCGTGTATGCAAGCATAAAATGATACATCATTGGAAAGTACAATATTAAGTTAAACAAATTTTGAGTGTGATATCCAGTTTTACAACTTTTGTATGTAAGCTGTATAGTGTAAAATCTTGTAAATATTTCCGATATCGATCAGATTCCTCAGTTTTTACGTTTCATAGATTTCAGTTTCATTGAGGGCTTCATCATTGCTTCACTGTTAGTTATTCCGATGTCAGACTCTTTTAGACAACTGAGTAACTTTTAACCCTAGAACGTACAAAAATAGAATATACATCTGTGTACATCGAGGTCAATTGACCTCATAATGGTTAACAAAGCATCTTTATCGTAATTGGCTTATGGTTTGGTAGAATAACTAGATTTTTATGAAGGACATTGAAGTTGATTATACAGAGTGTCCCAAAAGAAACCGAACCGCATAATGAAAATAAAAGTTAAGATCAAAACGACTATTCCAGAAGCAAATAATATATTCATAAATGTTCAAAGTATCCACCTTGAACTTTAATACATTCCCGATATCGTTGTACAACACTCCGACAAGTTTCTGTTGAAATGTTAGTCCATTCGTGCTGTAGGCCTATGACTTGTTTCAGCTCATTTATTGTTCTTGGTTTACTCATGTAAACAGCATTCTTTTTCCCCATAAATAGAAATCTGGAGGCGTAAGGTCAGGGGATCTGGCAGGCCATTCAATGGCCCCCCGCCGTCCAATCCAACGTCCTGGAAATGATTTGTCCAACCAAATTTGAACATCTTTTGCGTAATGTGCTGGTGCGCCATCTTGCTGGAAGTGGAGATCACGGAAATTGGGGAACTCGGACACAATCGGAAACATTTGAGTCTTTAGCATGTTAAGGTAACGGTCACCGTTAACATTTCCTTCAAAAAAGAAAGGGCCGACTAATCCAGTACTGCAGATTGCACCCCAAACTGTGACTCCAGGGAGATTCACTTCTCGTTCAATTATACGGTGATGATTTTCACTATCCCAAGAAACACAGTTGTGTCTGTTAATATGTCCGTTAAGTTTAAAACATGCTTCGTCGCTCCATAGAATGCTGTGTGGAAATTCTGGTGAATCCTCACAAAATTGAATGAATTTTTCACAAAATTGCATTCGCTTGTCGTAATCATCCTCGTTTAATGCATGAAGAAGACGAGGTGGGTATGGTGTTAGACCGATATCACGCACGATGCGGTGGAGCGAACTTCGGGATATGTCTAATTCTACGGTCGGCGGACGGACTTTTTGGGTGAATTCACGTAAGCTGTGGCTACTAGATGTTTATTTTCAGGTGAAGAAGCTGTCTTTGGGCGTCCTTCTCTTGGAGCATCTGCTACACTTCCCGTTTCTTCAAATTTGCGAACTACATTAAACATAGTCGATTTACTTGGTGTTGGAGTATCAAAGTTCTCAGCCCATTTTTCTTCTATCCTTTTGTAGCTGCTGGTTGCATAATACCACTTGACAATGAAAATACGTTCGTGTAGGTCTACCGTTCTTCGCTGCATTGTAATTTTGATGCAACGATCTTAATTGTTACGAACTTTATGACAGTGAATAGCTGTCACTGACATACACACAGTGAATCAGTGCGACATGAGCAATAATGAAATCTTGATATCTGAATAATCAATAAAATTAACCAATGCTTTCGACATGATTTGACATATCGTTATTCTGTTCAACCTGAAGTGGACACTTTGAACATTAGTTATTTTATTACTAGCTACTGGAATAGTCGTTTTTGATCTTAAATTTTCTTTTAATCTTGCGGTTCGGTTTCTTTTGGGACACTCTGTATTTATTGATATCAAATAGACCTAACATAGATATAAAACCAATAAAATCTATAAGATATTCTGAAATCATAATGTATCGGTCTAAATAAGTTTAATGCAAGCTGTATAATGAGCTGTATATCTCAACACTGATTTCACTCTTTATTTCAATTAGTCTTATGATAATAGTTTAGCCTGATTAGTAAAGTTTTCTTATTTTTTAGTAGCTGAATTATTCATGTTGTCACAATTCTCTTTACACAATTCAAATAAACATTCCGTATTTTGAGTATTAGGCGTATAATATAAGCACACTATATCATTACAAATAATACTATTACTACTAATGTACTATCATGACAATTTTTATACTTCAGATAAAAAATAATCACGACAATCGGTATATTCCTACATCCATTGCTTTGTAAAGCAATATTTTGTGTTATATTTAGTAATACATTTTTGAACATTATGGTTTACGTACAAGAAAAATCACTTTTCCAAAATATTTTTTCTTCAAAATGAACGTCGTTTTCATCACAAAAACTAGTCATTATTTTGTATGGAGCAGCTGATGCACAACCTCAAATCAGCAGTATGAGTACCACAAACCCACTTGGTGCACTTCGAGCATTTCAATTTCGCGCTTAGAAGTATCACAAAATTGACAATTGCTTCTTTTGTTCGCGATGTCTGAAGCAGGATGACGCATTATTCCTGACATTTGCAATGCCCTTTCGGTTGTGGGATGAAGGATAGTCACGCTAGCTCTTTGGCGTTGAGAATCAGAAATCAATGCCATTGAAAGATCATAGATGAAAGAAAATCTGGATAACGCTGGTTGGTTTGAAATATCCTTCCATAGAATGTAAGCATTCAGAGCCGAAATATCAAGCACATTGCAAAATACACCAAGGGGCCATCGGCGTGTACCAATCCTTGTTGTATAGTGACGCAGCATCTGATCTATTGCATCCACTTCTGCTTTCAATTCATTGTACTCAAGAATAATCAGTGGTTTTCGACACGAAGAATCATCTACAGTATCTGTCTGCTTTCACGAAGAAAGTAATATCACATTTTTGTTTCGTCGTGGGACATATGATACAAGCACGGCGTCATTATTGAACGCAAACTTCGACGAGTACTTCTGACGACTTCGCACACTAGTTATTTTAGGAGGCAGTTCCCGCTTGTTTTTTCGCATCGTACCAAGCAAACTCATCCTATCTTCTTTCAGCCTTCTGGCGATTGACAAAGAAGTAAAAAAATTGTCGGTGACAATATTACACCCACTTCCAGCGTAAGGTTTCACAAGTCTCAGAACCACATCTCCTACAGAGCCCACACGGATTCGGTCTCTCTCTTTTTTAAGGTAAGGCTCGATCTGAAGAACATACCTGTGGGTAAAATCAGCTGCTATCCAAAATTTGATCCCGAATTTTCCGGGTTTATTAGGGATATATTGAATGAAGCTGCATCGATTTCGCATAGCAAGAAGTTGTTCATCAACTGTAATCGCCTCCGTCGGATAGTACAGTTTCGCGGTGTTAGATTGAAACAGTGTAAATAATTCACGTATGGGTGCTAATTTGTCTGTTCGAAAACGAGCATTTCGTGTACTCGTATCGTCGAATCTCAAGAATCGAAGTATAGACTTGAAACGTTGGAAGTCCATAGTCGCTGCAAATACAGGACGACCGTGAGTATTGTTCCAAAGACTTTGAGTCGGTTCCTTCCAACCTTGATATATACCACGCAGGAAAAAAGACCGATAAATGCTTTTAGTTCATCTATTGAAATGTCTTTGAAGCCTTCACCGAGAACACGACGACCTTCGCGGTTAGTAGCTAACATTATCAGTTCAAGAATGCTATCTGATATGATTAACCGAAATGAATCTTCTAATGATTGTATCCTCTGTACTGCGTATCGTGTAGGTCCTCCCTGATGTCTAAGCACATCCTCAGCCCTGTTGCGTCCTTGAGAATTACCAGGTCGCGAAGAAAACCATTCCTCACCATTTTTGTCGATGTACGTCGATCTTGTTTCAGAGGTATTATAGACATGGTCATTGTTGTCAGAAGAGTCTGTTTCATCAGAGTCACTATCAACTTGCAGTTGTTCACTATTTTCTTCTTGAACTGACTCGCCATCACTTTCACTTTCATTGCTCAAAACATAGTCTTCGTCACTTTCCAATATTACGGCAGCAGCCCGTTCAGCAGTGAAAGTAAGTTTCATGTCAGAATCGAATGAGTGAATGACTTCGGTATGGAATAGTATAGATGAGGAATAGAACAATATCATTCTCTGTCTTCGCTTAGTCATAACTGTGTCTAATAGAATCACATGATCAGTCAAGATCACGTGCAGTAGAAACGGCATCTGACGTTCATAAGCTGCAGAGTGCTGACATCACAGTGTTCTTGATACGCTTTTATGCTATGTTGTGACTCATGAGGCTTTTTATCAGCAAGACAGCGACATTTTAGATTGATGAATTGAAAACAATTGCAGGATGCAACCAATCTTCATTGCTTCTATAGTGTGTCATATTTATCGTTGACACTTCATTCTATTATATGAAATTTCCAATTGCGCGTAGTAAGTCTTCAAGACTACACTTCCAAAATTACACTTTCATAGCACTTCAATGCTGATTTTCTAATGAGGTCAATTGACCTCATTGTACCTAAATGTAGTTATTCTATTATCTCAACAATTGAAAATCAGTTTCTTGCAAAATTTTGTGAGACTGTCATATCAGGCAAATAATCAAAGTCAAGGAGTCTGGGATAAATCCTGTGTTTATCAAGCTCAATGCAAACGATTGAAAATTGAAATGAGGTCAATTGACCTCATTGTACGTTCTAGGGTTAAACATGATGCAATTTACGATTTCAAGCATGAAGTTATTCGATAGTCTATACGATATTCTTCATGTTGAATAAACGTTTAAGCGTTAACAAACAATAAACGTTTCCGACATTTTTCTCTTTCAATTCAAATTGTTGTTGTAGCCAAAGTTACGCAGTGGAAGATTAGAAAAACACTTTACTGGAATTTACACGTAGATATATGTTGAATTTATACATAATATTTGTCATTGAACAAATATATAGTTGATGCATACAAAGATCATGTGCCATGTGCACATAACCATATGGTGTTACCGCGACAGTTGTCTCACCGAACTCATTTTCAATAATAAGAAATCTTCAAAGATTTTCAATTCATGGCTGCTGCACGATTTCCTAACATGCGAATGCATATTTATTTGTATCAAGGATTTGCATGCAACAAAATTCTCATTCCTAGTTGAAATTTGCAAAAATATGTCAAAACTGGAAGTCAGCTATGCCTACAGGTCATGGTAGCTGAAGCACATTGAAAGGATAATATTATGCGGCACGCAAGTCACAACAGCATGTAGCCTACATCCTGCACACATGGCCCTACCGGTCTCTCAAATGCATAAAGGTCCTGAGAAGAGAATGCTTGGCCTGAGCACACGCTTAGAGATTTCAATCGTAGTTATGATAACAAAAATCGATCTTACATGGAGTGGCGTTTGACCAATGATGTCGTTTAAGGGGTTTCAACGGTGATTGCGGGACTGATGGTGTGGGGAGGGGGATTTAAAATTTCGAAAAATGCGATTGTGTAATTCTTGAAAATCTCCTAACCCAAGGAATCCTGATGAACAAGGAAAATAGTCATATTCAGGGCTGCCACTCTTCCGGTTTTAACCGGATTTCCGGCTTTTTTTAGACTAAACTAAGTACTGAGAAAATGTTCTGCCACAAATAATTTGGATTTTGAACAATTTAAATTTTGAAAGGGGCCTTTTAAGATTATGAAATGGCCTTTTGAGATTATGAAGGGACCGCTTTAAGATCGTGAGGGGCCCTTTTGAGACTGCGAAGGGGCCTCTTTAAGATCGTGAGGGGTCTTTTAAGATAGTGAGGATGCCCTTTTGAGATTGTGAACAGGACCGTTAAAGGTCGTGAGGGGCCCTTTAAGATAGTGAGGATGCCCTTTTGAGATTGTGAACAGGACCGTTAAAGGTCGTCAGGGGCCTTTTGAGGTGGTAAGGGGCTTATAGTATTGAGACCGGCACCGTTAAAGATAAAAGCATGTGCGGCCTTTTTAGATTATATAGGGCTCTTTAGAATTATGAACTGGGCTATGCGGATTGTTAGGGGACCTTAATGACCCTGCAATTTTTAAGGGTGATCAGATTGCAAGCTGATGCTTTCTAAAAATCCGTTTGACTCTTGAGCAGAAGATTCTTCTATAAGGAAGTCAGTGATCCTTTCGTCAATCCTGAAGAAACAGGACGAAACGCAAGTAATTAAGGCTTGAAATAATAAGTAAATTTAGGTGGGAATGCTTGACAAGAAAGTTGTAATACGTAATCATGGAGTCTATTATGAATCGAATTCCGATCGCTTTGATGCTCTCCAAAGAAGCGTGCCAGAAAAATATGAAAGAAAAATCTAATAAAAAGTTTCGGGAACACAAGGGAGTGACGAAAGAATATTTTGTACGATCACTTGTTGCAAGAGCGCTAAATTTAGGCGAAGACACCAGCGAAAATTTTAATCTCGCAAACAAAAAAAAAGTACACAGATTCACTTGTATGCTTCATGTACAATTTCATGGTGATTGGCCAAGTCGATTCTATGGCAAAACAATTCCATTTGTTCTACTAAGTATTTTTTATTACTCGTACAGTATGAAACTCATGATAAACGCCAAGAAATTTTGATTCACAAAAACCTCATTCATCATGACATTTTGAAAAAGCATGGAGCTGAGAAAAGTTGTAGGCCTAATTCCTGTTTGATAATGTAATGCCGAGAGAGTGCTTTATACATTCCAGGAGGCTTCGCCTGCAGAGCATTAAATACATCAAAATTCTACTAGTTATACTATCAAAAGGCTGGAGGTTTCGCGTGCAGGGCTTTGAAAATATCAAAATTTTGCTAGGGTAGGTGTGGGTAATATGGGACGGCGGGTAATATGAGAAACTTAACGAATATCTTCGAAAAAAAGATACTTTCTGCAAATATTTTGGAATAATGAAGGTGGTTACTTATTGATGTGATCATTAACTGCAAACACAAAATTTAAGCGAAATCGGCTGCATACTTCCGCTTGTGTGATTAAAACACGAATTATTGATATACGAATTTTTGTAGGTCAAAAATAGGGCTGATGTAAAATTTAGATTTCAGTAAAGCTATTATTATGGCATCAATCAAGTTTTCTCATGAATTTAAATACATTGAATATGGAAACTTGGGTCTTGTGCTATGCTTACAATATGTCACTTTTTCAATTTAATAATTTTATCAGATATTTTTATAGATTTGTATACTAATTTTTATACACTCTAAGCGTTATTTCTCCCCAGCTTAGTAAACCTCATCGTCTGAGCGACAAGGATGAATTGCAGCTGAGAGACCAAAGATATTCGGTGTCTTGACTACCTCCAACTATGTTTCCGCAGTTCAACAATCAGAGAAGAAAAAAGAATCCACTCCTAGAAGCAAAGGTAAAGAAAATATGCCTATGAAGAAAACAAAATCTCGAAATATCTCCAATCCAACTCAACCTGTTGTAATGGATACACAGCCTCAAACATAAGCAAGTGACCCAAGTAACTTCTGTCATCGTGGATCGTGGGTACACGAGGATTGCGCTGTAGCAAATTGAAAAGTATATTATACACGTATTTGCTATGACTGCGAAGAAGACCAGTGAATTGATTTGATACTTTATAGACTCTCTGATAATTCGTTTCATTCGTTGTTCAAAATGAAACCATAGTTTACCGGGAATGTTTTTTTATCTTATTGATAATGGGAATTTTTCAAAGTACCCTAATTTTGAGAAATTCTAAAAGAGGGATATATTGAACATTCATTCTATTCATCTAGCTAAATATTAGAGAATTAAACAGTCAGAGGTCTATCCCAATAGCCTGGAGGTTTTGTCTGCAGCTCTTTATAAAACATCAAAATTCTACAAGCAACGGAGGGAAAACCACGATTGACCGGTGTAGTCGTATTTAATTCAGCGACAAGTTTCGACCGGTGCTTCGGTCCTGTTCACGCAAACTGGCACATCAAATGCTGCCTTGATAACAATTCACAGTACATAAATGAGAGAGGTAAAACGTGACCTTCAGTTCACGTGCACTAGACATTAAAATGACCTTCCTAAAATATAAGAAGCAAATAATGACTTCTACTGACTAAAATAATAGTAATATGAAAGAATGTCTAAAAATGATACAGAAGCAAAATCACTTAGAGACTAATCGTGTCCATGTGTCATCCACCACACACTTCACTCTGTTTGAGGAACCGAGCTTCTTTGTCCACCATGCCTCCTTGAATATTCTCTTCTTATACCATGACTGCTCCCTGTCCAGTGTAGTCGCCGCCTCCCAGTCCATGGTGTGACCCGTCTTCATAACATGTGCAGATATTTCTGAGCATTCGACATTCATGTTCCTCACCATTCTTTTGTGCTCCTTGACCCGCTGCTCCAAAGTTCTTCCAGACTCGCCAACGTATGTCCACTGGCATCCCATACACCTTATTTGGTACACAACACCCAAATGTACTCTCCCCTCCTGACGCTTTCTTACCAATCGGTCAGCCAACCTGCAAACCGGTCTGCCAGTCACTCTCCTTCCAAGTCCACCAAGAATCTTGGATATCCTCTCGTAGACCCCTGGGTAATATGGTAACGAATACCTTGGACCTTCATGCAACTCCTCCTCCTTCCTTCCACTAGACTTCCCCATGACCAAGAGATCACTTCGCCG
Organism: Prostheceraeus crozeri; assembly: GCA_907163375.1. Classification (NCBI taxonomy): domain Eukaryota; kingdom Metazoa; phylum Platyhelminthes; order Polycladida; family Euryleptidae; genus Prostheceraeus; species Prostheceraeus crozeri. The sequence goes on along the minus strand of CAJQUW010002148.1, from coordinate 674,580 downwards.
GTAACCTCTGCGCGTCAAATCACGTCTAATTCTTCTGCGTTCATTTTTCTTCTCCCCAACCGAACAAATCTGGTCCACCCTTCTGTCGAGAGAACCAACAACTCCGCGAAACACCGATTTCGGATGACACGAGTTTCTTTCCAAATAACTGTTACGGTGCGTGTTTTTCCTGAATACTCCGAACACCACTCCCTCACGACTTCTCCTTATTGCAATATCTAAAAACGGCAAAACCCCATCGCTTTCTTGTTCCACCGTAAATTTAATCGAAGGTCTCAAGGAATTCAAGAAATCAAGATATTCCTGAACATCCTTTGGGTCTCCTTTGAAGCGCGCCAGTATATCGTCAATATATCTCATCCAAACATCTGGCACTCGCAGCCCCCTCAATAGCCCTTCACGTAACGCCATCTCTTCAAAATGAAACATGTAGACATTGGCCACCACAACACTGAGACTGCTTCCCATTGCTATTCCATCATTCTGTATGTAAACACCGCCTTCAAAAACAAAATAACATCTCGTGAGGCAAAACCTAACCAGCTCAACCAATTCACTCACGCGTAACTTGGACCTTTCTGCAATATAGGGGTCCCCAAACAATCGGTCACGTACCACCTCCAGACTCTCACCAACCGGTATGCTGGTAAACAGACTATCCACGTCGTAGCTGACCAATCGCCCATCTACAAAATCCTCAATTTTCTGTATCCTGGTAACGACGTCAGCAGAATTCGCGACATATGAATTCCCATCCTTTCCATATGGTGCCAGAACATCGGCCAAATATCTACTGATCCCAGCGAAAAGCGTCCCGACCATGCTCACTATTGGTCTCAACGGGTTGCCAGCCTTATGAACCTTCGGATTGCCAAAAATATACGGCCTCTGAAAATGCGTCGGACAAATCCTGTTATATTCTCCATAACCGAGTCTTCCAGATCTCTTCGCTTCCCTCAAAATCTCCATCAGTTCCTTCCTATACTTCTGACCAGGGTCCGTATTCACACTCTCGTAAGGGCCAGACTCTATCAGGATCCTCAACTTCTCATCATACTCCATCTTGTTCATCAACACCACCGCTCCACCCTTGTCCGCCTGTAGGATCTTGACATCCTTCAAGCGCGCCAAGTCTTCAACAGCCTCGCTCTCCTCTCTTGATAAATTTGACTCGCCCCTCCTATAGCCCTCCAAGACCTTCGCCACCTCTCTCCTGGCCCATGCAGCCTCTCCACTGCTCAAGCCATCCAAGGCAGACTCAACGTCGGCTACCAGGTCCCTGTAGTCAATCTTAGCCGGAGTCATGGCAAAATTCAACCCTTTGCTCAAAACCTGCTCCTCCGTCGTTGACAAATCCCTGTCACTTAGGTTCACGACCAGCTTATCAGATCTCTTCTCCTCCTGCGTGTCACCGTCCTTTTCTTCAGAGACGTCCAGTAGCTTGAACTCCTGCCTCCGTCTCCATTCCAGCCTCCTTCGCAAGGTCTCCTCCTCACGCTCTCGCCATACCTCCACCGCCGAATCCACGTAGTCCGCCATCCTCAGCATCAGATCCTCACTTCTCACCATGTCTCGTAAACAACTCCACCGCATTGCCAAAATCGGCGATAAGGCCTCCATCTCCCTTCTGATCTTTCCGATTGTCATGCCGATCATCTCCTTCTGTATCCTCCACTTCAAAACCCGGCAATGATTAAATGCTCCAGGCAACTTGAAACGTAAGGATGATGGGGCAGTCCTGCTCCGTCGACACTCTTTCATAAAGTCCAAACGTCTTCTCTGTTTTATTTTGAAGAGATGGCGTTACGTGAAGGGCTATTGAGGGGGCTGCGAGTGCCAGATGTTTGGATGAGATATATTGACGATATACTGGCGCGCTTCAAAGGAGACCCAAAGGATGTTCAGGAATATCTTGATTTCTTGAATTCCTTGAGACCTTCGATTAAATTTACGGTGGAACAAGAAAGCGATGGGGTTTTGCCGTTTTTAGATATTGCAATAAGGAGAAGTCGTGAGGGAGTGGTGTTCGGAGTATTCAGGAAAAACACGCACCGTAACAGTTATTTGGAAAGAAACTCGTGTCATCCGAAATCGGTGTTTCGCGGAGTTGTTGGTTCTCTCGACAGAAGGGTGGACCAGATTTGTTCGGTTGGGGAGAAGAAAAATGAACGCAGAAGAATTAGACGTGATTTGACGCGCAGAGGTTACCGGCGAAGTGATCTCTTGGTCATGGGGAAGTCTAGTGGAAGGAAGGAGGAGGAGTTGCATGAAGGTCCAAGGTATTCGTTACCATATTACCCAGGGGTCTACGAGAGGATATCCAAGATTCTTGGTGGACTTGGAAGGAGAGTGACTGGCAGACCGGTTTGCAGGTTGGCTGACCGATTGGTAAGAAAGCGTCAGGAGGGGAGAGTACATTTGGGTGTTGTGTACCAAATAAGGTGTATGGGATGCCAGTGGACATACGTTGGCGAGTCTGGAAGAACTTTGGAGCAGCGGGTCAAGGAGCACAAAAGAATGGTGAGGAACATGAATGTCGAATGCTCAGAAATATCTGCACATGTTATGAAGACGGGTCACACCATGGACTGGGAGGCGGCGACTACACTGGACAGGGAGCAGTCATGGTATAAGAAGAGAATATTCAAGGAGGCATGGTGGACAAAGAAGCTCGGTTCCTCAAACAGAGTGAAGTGTGTGGTGGATGACACATGGACACGATTAGTCTCTAAGTGATTTTGCTTCTGTATCATTTTTAGACATTCTTTCATATTACTATTATTTTAGTCAGTAGAAGTCATTATTTGCTTCTTATATTTTAGGAAGGTCATTTTAATGTCTAGTGCACGTGAACTGAAGGTCACGTTTTACCTCTCTCATTTATGTACTGTGAATTGTTATCAAGGCAGCATTTGATGTGCCAGTTTGCGTGAACAGGACCGAAGCACCGGTCGAAACTTGTCGCTGAATTAAATACGACTACACCGGTCAATCGTGGTTTTCCCTCCGTTGCTTGAAGAATATGAAAGGAACCGCGCACTGCATCTTCAGATCAAAATTCTACTCGTTGCACTCCAAAAAGGGTGGAGGCTTCTCCTGCGGCGCTTTATAAAACATCAAAACCCTACTAGTTGCACTCCCAAACGGCTCTACGTTTTGCGTGCGGCTCTTTATGAAACATCAAAATTGAACTAGTCATACTCTCAAAAAGGTGCAGGCTTCGCCTGTGGCGCTTTAAAAACATCAAAGCTCTACTAGTTACACACATAAAAGGCTGGAGGTTTTGTCTGCGATACTTTGCCTCAAAATGGTTGAGCTCTAATTTATTATTATCTATGGCCTTAATGCACTAATAATCAATGTATTTTTAGTCGCAGCATATGGTATATAATGTGTAGGCGCATAAAGATTCAATACTATTTAAATTGAATCTTGGATTACTTGTAATCATATCAAAACTGAAAATGGGCCCAAGAAAAGGTAACGTTTGGGTCCCTAGAAGATATCTTCCGGATTTTTTTCTGACACCGCGTTCTCATCCCATGGATTTAGTAGAATTGCTGTTTAAATAATTTACGATGGGTCTGTAATAGTGCGCTGGCATTCCATCCTGCATGAAGATAGTCCATCCTTCATGACACTCGGTATATTTTATGCAGCATAGAAAGGAAGATTTTACTACACATTCACGATTTCTCGAAAGAATGATGGCTCTCTCAAAGAAAACGGCTTGCCCAAGCATTTAAATCGCGCTGACCATGTATTTTGTATGAAGACATTTGCTGTGACCAGACCGCTCTGCTGAAGCGGTCTTCCAAACGTAGAACAGCTGAATAGCAATTTCCTAATGGTATCATGAAAATTCTTCACAATAAAGACGGGATCTTGCACCGTGTGACGTCATGGCACGATTAATAGAAAATGGCAAAGCTGCACGAGAAATACTGCATTACAAAATTTGAATGTAAAATATTTGATCGAAATGAAGAAAGTTGTCTTTGAATCAGTTAAGTAAAATCATCCATAGGCCTCCATAGATTATCCATAGATTATTCGATAATATGCAGTCTTTATATCGAGCTCAAATCGTCAATCGTTCAATAACTTCATGCTGATTTTGCATTAGGGCGAGGGTAGAGGGGTCTTTGTAGTATACTCTGTCTAACCTTTGAAAACGGTTCTCCTGAAAATAGTAGCTGCTCGAGTCATGTCTTCTAGTGCACCTTGATGAAGCTAATTATTGAATAAGCATCAGTAATAATTAAATATATTTACTTGCTAACTGTGACGATTCAGAAGCATCTTTACTAGAAGAGACCCAATTTCTGCTTTAACGCTTTCAAAATTTACCGGGTTGTGTGATATCGAATAATCGTAAGTCTCTTACTTTGAGGGGCCCACGACTACGTAATTTAGGGGCCCATTCCGATTTGACTTTCCGGTTTTTATTTTTGATAAGAGTGGCAGCCCTGCATATTTCATTATCAATTTACACGTTCATTCATTCCACTTTAGTCACTCAAGATGTGTCAAATCAATTATTAATGCTCAGTAGATTGCATATACAAACTTGAAGTTGGTCCCTCACCTCAGCAGGATACCCGACGAAAGTATGATCAAATTTCAACCACTTGGATGTCAGGTGGTCAGCTGTCGAGTTTTCGAGCTAGTTGAAATTATTGATAATTATTTGGGAATTCCTTTGATTTCTCCTTTGCTTCTAATTAATCTGACCTCATTCAACGTGGACAAAGACGAAAAACGTGGAAGTAAGTAAGCTATAATTGCTTTTCAGCATTATTTATGTTTTCATAATTATTCAAATTCAATGAGAATTTGAAGATAGAATTTAGAATTTAATTCAATCAAAAATTTTACGTGAAATTAGAAATTCTTATTCCTTTGTCTCTTTTTACCTTGATATTTAGTGCTGTACGTTACAAATTCTTCAAGCGTCTTTCTTTTTATATTCATTTCGCAAGTATTCACAACTCGGAAATGCTTAGTTATGTCCAACTTAGGGAAGTGAAGTAAAGCTACCTCTGAACTCGGAAAAACTCAGTAATTTCCATTGGAAAAAGCTTCAGTAAGACTTCAGTTTTCTACTGGTAGTTCTACTTGCCGTCATATACTTAAAATGAAACAGCAGCTTTTGACAGTCAGTTTTGCTAACGGTCAGAAACTTAAAACTTCAGTGAGTTTGACTGAGTTTAGGGTTTGGCGTGAAAATGTCGATCGGGCGTCTGTGGCAAACACTTTATATAGATCTAGTTTGTCATTGTGTGCTATGTGCTATGTGCCTTAATTTGTAGTTACCGGGAAGAGATGGCAGTTATAAAATGTCTTAAAATCAATCGCAGTTATTGATACACAAATAATCAAGTGGTCACTTAGCATCATTTTAATTAATTTTATATAGGCTTATCGTTATATATGTAATATAAATAATTTTCAGACGTAACGACAGTTAGCAAAGAATTTTGGAAGTAATAGCTTTAAAAATCAGAATGTCAACGAACCCTGATGCAATTTTCTAACTCTTACAACAGAGAGGCATTTGAAAAATAGAACGCCATCAAATCGGAGGGTTTGAAGTCAGAGGCACTGACGCGAATACAGTTGAATTGAGTGTTCAATGGAAAATGATTCGCCCGTCACTTTATATACATTTAGCGTCATTCTTTATCCTATCGAGTATTGAAAGACCTCAGCAACTGTCCGTTGGCATGAATGTACAACTGGCGGAAGTTGCCGTTAGAGATCGTCAAAGTCTGTTGAATGCCTTGACCGATGACGAAAATTAATATATTTAATATACAACAATAGCATAGAAAACTAATTAAATTTTTATAAAAATGTGCTCGAGAGAACTTCACCATGTCCACATTATGGCTGCAAATCAATGATTTTTATGCGAAAAGACAGAATTACAGCTTTACATATTGTTTGATAGAATGAATTTTATTTTTATGGTTATCCTTTACCAACTAAAATGTTATCTAAATCTCGTTTTTACAAGTTCTGTGTTATTACTGCAAATAAATTTAAGCTTGATTTACTGACAAAGAGCTACGTAGCTGCCCAAAGTAGGGCACGTTACTTAAATACGTCAGCCAGAAATTAGGAGTAGTATTCAGAGCCTTTGTATCCTCCTTTTAGTAATCCGTGATTGGAGGTTTTGCTGTATTTTATGATTCGTTCCGTCTGAATTGTACTCCGCTGGCAGTGAACTATGCATAATTATAAACTAGCCATACCCCTTATTGTGTTGATATTCCCGCCTTATCTCAGGTTATAGTCACCTAAATGGTTTAAGTTAACGCAAATCACATTTTCAGAAGCATGTTGAACGATGTGATTCGCTCTCTTGCAATTCGTATTAAAGCATTATGATGAACGTGTCGAATTTCTTTACCATTACGGAATAGAGATGCTGAATTTGATTTTATTAAACTTCGTTTTGATGATCAATGCCTACGCATCTTATGAATCAGCAAACGCTGGTATCAAGAAACTCGCTTGTGGAGAATCGAAATATGTTTCCGAAGGAGACGGCAAGTGTGTTTTTTCTTCAGCTCGTCCTACGCACTGGAAGAATGCGAAGATGATTTGCAATAGTCAAGGCGGTCAACTGAATGGAACTTTCTCAGGAGCAAGGTCAGGCGGAATGATCTGGTATGGGCAAAAATGTCATTCCAAAAATCCAAAGTGCAATAAATGCTCTAAAAATGAATGTGTTATCACTGGTGTTAATGGCTGTGAACTGAAATCGTGCTCCTCGCGTTTTAGATTCAATTGTACTCGCGATACATGGCAATATGCTGGTCATTGTCCTGATGAATATTTCCATATTGGAAAGAACTGTTATCGTGTCACTCATGGGCAGCGATTACAATCAAAGCAAGATATTGAAATGGCATGTAAAAGACCGAATGAGCATGTCGGAAAAATAGAAGACTTTATGCTTGCTGCTTTGACAGTTTTCATCAGAAAGCATGTATCATTTCCTCTTATTGTTAAAAATTCCACGTATTTCAAAAGAATAGAAGGGAATTTGTCTTTGTTTCCTGGAAAAGAATCGTCATGGTATGCTAGCAATGAAATATTTGCTCAAGTTTTGTGTTCAAGAAATAGAACCATTGATGGCAAAATCAGGAAGCCTTCTAATAGAGGATATTCGGGAAGTTGGTCTCAAGGAAAATGCATAGAAGGATATGAATCTTACAATGGTTATGATAACCTGTGTCTAAAACTTTTGGAAGAAGGTACATCAGAGTATCAAGCAAAAGATAAATGCCACAAAAAATCATTGATATCGATACATAATGAGTATGAGCAATCAGTTGTTCAACTTTATGTTATCCGAAAATCAATAGATAAAGTCATAGATATAAGACTATTTTTTAATAGAGAAAATGGCATTCTCAGGTGGTCCAGTGATAATACGTCATCAACATTTCATAAATTAGATGTTTCGAATAATATCAGTGGAAGTGATCATGTATACATGACAAGTGATGGTCAGTGGAAAAGAAAATCGAAAAGAGAATCGAAATCTAGAGATAAATACTTTTTATGCGGATATCGACTGAGCGGAGTGCCACAGTTGTCTTCCTGTGGTGATGGTGGTGTTCTAATCAGTGATGTTTGCTACACAGCCAATGATACCGAATGCACAAGAAGTTTGAAAAGTGCAGAATTGACAACTAGAGATATCACCAAAGATATTATATATAAATATCATAAAAGTAATACAACATTTTTGCGTGTTTCCAAGAAAAGTAAATTTCAACCATGGAATAAAGACTTTCCTTCAAGTCCTAGATATTCGTCACACTTTGTGCTGAATACAGAGACCGGGTTTCTTCAGAATACGGAAACAGGGAGAGGAAAGTATCTATGTCAACAACGCGTGGTTGCGACAACTCCGACAACGACAACTCCGACAACGACAACAGCGGAACCAAGTAAATCAGATCAAAATTTCTTAATATATGGTCTATCTGCAGCAATTGCAGCCATGTTCTTTATTGGATTAATTGGTGTCGCCATCTTTGTCTTTTGTTACTGTCGAAGATCCCAAAATTCTTCAACTCCTAGCGGCAATTATCAAAGTGACAATACACCTAGAAAAGTCCCTGAAATCCCTATGACTAAAACTCCTCCTAAAATACCTCCGAAAGTTGACAATCCGGTAGAAAATGATCAAGGAGTGTTTGATGAAGTGTATGAAGATATGTGATCATCGTAACTCGCCAATTCATTTGACATTTAATTCTGCAATTGAACTGATTCAAGCATCAATACGCACTGAGAATTGTTATATTTGTTCTTATTTATCTGCTTATAACAACTGCTGCACTTATCTTGCGGTGAAGACTCATAACGTCACACTAGTTTTATGTATGATTTGTCTTTAATTGAAATCCATTCAAGCCTCTGATTATTTTGCTGCTTGTTGGAATTGAGTGTGTTTACCATCATACGATGCTTTACTTCTGTTTTGATACATGGGAAAAATTTTGTGAGAAAAACATTTTTATCGGGTACTAATCGAATTTATCATTTGGAGAACAATATGCTTGCAGGTAATTGAAGACGAAATGGTTGGAAAACGCGAGCTCACAATACTCTGTCCAAAAATTTGAAAAGAAGCGATGTTCTTGTTTTGTCCCATAGGCGATGAACACTGAACTAAGATAACAGCTCTCCAATGCATAGAAATTGCAAAACTATACAATTTGTTTTTATCAAATTGAAAACAGATCTATGTCCTATACCTCGTAAAATAGCGCATAACATGTTAATTTTTTTTGTTTTTCGGTGCTCTAGTACGCAATTAGTTTCTTGTTTCACATGTTAATAGGACGATGACACCATGGATGGCTGAAGTATCAGAGCGTTTTTAATCGTGCTTGGGTAGACCTACTTTAATGTTTATTTTACTAATGTTGCCATTTAGTCATTCAAAATACCTTCTGAGAAATCTTTTGACTTTATCAAGAATTTTTTTCTGTAAAAAGAACTCTTCGAATAACATGCTATGGTAGAATACTTTTAAATGAGTTGCCTTCACTTCATATCTGATTAGTTTTTAACTGAAGTATCTCGTCAAGTTACAGCAAACATTATTGAAGCGCCAGAAATGAGTGCGAGCAAGTCGTGCAATGCAAAAGTGAATGCAACATGCTGGACATAGGAGTCAATTTCCCACGCAACAACATCATTCAATCATACAACTGTATGCAAGCAATCACAAACGAACCATACTCATTTTCAGTCTCAATATCTGATGATGACGCAACTAATAAGATCATATCCGTTAATGATTATTAGGTCTTAGACCATGATATGACCGAGACACCCTGATTTTTGCCCCACATATGATCAACGCCAGGTATGATAGTTGAAGACAATGAAAATAGCACATTTTAGCATTTTTTCTGTGGTTGACATCGGTCGGTAGAGAAGTAGATGAAAATCAGAGCAAACAATCCTTCGACCGAAGATGTATTGAATAAAGTAGGTCATTCAGTGCAGATTCGGTCGAAGAATGTTGTGCTCTTATTTTTCATCTCAGAAATCTGAAAAGACTCCGTTTAACTTATTTCAAATTTTTATGGTATTTGGTCAATGTAACTCACGTCCAGCAGAAAATACGAGTATGATAACAATTTGACAATTATTTGCCAATAGAAAATAGCTTTCAGTAGTCCTGAAAAGGACTCATTGTTACGTTCACTCGGGCAAAGACGACAGGTCACTATAAAGGTTCACTTGACGATAAGCAATAAAATTGCTCTTACACTTCATAGAATATATTGAAAAATAACACGGACCTCATCAGTAAGAGGACCGACTACCTACGTCTCATTTCGGGTCCTTTACCAATTTGGGCGATCAGCAGTCGGCGGACCGACCTCAAAAGTGATAAGACCTCCTCAAAGACGTGAACCACACTATAATAATGTACTTTTAAAAATGATAAGAACCTGCTGATTCAAAAGAACTTGCAATGTGAACGGGGCTTTTAGAAAACTCACCAAATTACATCGTGCTGATAATTGTCTGCTGGAGAGCAGCCCGATCTTAAAAAGAGAACTAATATGCTTATTGAGAATTATTTCCATGTAGACTCTCAGATCACGTATGTTATAGTCTCTTTTTGTGAAAATACCACAAGTACTTTTAACTTAAATAACTGCGTAGTGTAAATTTGAGCAAACTACGAAGTTAAATTTGAAACTACTATTTGTACTACACGTATTTCTGAGTGAACTATTTTCTTGAGATTGTATGCTAGATGAAATCAGTGTTGATATAAATATACAGTGACCACATCATAACTACGAAACCGAATACTGAAAATCAACTAGGATGTACTGGCATCTTCCATATATTTTGAATCCAACAGATGCCAGATATTTGAACATTTCTATATTAAATGCGAAAATTCACTCTGTTGAAGAATGTGTAGCAATCATGAAATGTCTTGTGGCTTCTATGCATGAAATAATTTCAAAGACATTATTTTAAATCAATCTAGTCTTCTGTTTAGAGATTTTTATCGATTCAGATCAACTAAAAAGCGGGAAAATTCTGTAACTTTCTTCAATGTACTGGTATATAAAAAACTAATCAATAGAGAAGAATGCACAGCTATTCAAAATTTCAAAGTCTTCAGTGTAATAACAAAGTTGAAGTGTTGAAGAAATTCGCTTGAACTTTCCTCAACAAAATTAAGAGGAAAATCTTTGTATAAGAACATCACTAGTATGCGTCGGAATTTCGTAAATCAGGAATTCAGATTTCAGCTATTTTATCAACAACATACACGAATTTATCAAAAGCGATACTACCACTAGCAAATAGTAATTGAAATATAAGGATTTGAATATACTTTATATTTATATATATTTCTATGGAAGCAGCATACTTTTGAATCAAAACCAATAATTCCCAGATATTAGAGATTAGAAATTGATTATATTTTATTTTTTCATGGTCATAGCGCAGTTCAGATGCTTAATTTGAATTATGATTGTTCATCATGCTTAATGATTAATTAGGACTTTCCAGACTGATTTTTCATCGTAGTTTCACCAGACAAGCAATGAATGACTCGTAGTTTTATTCGGCAAGATTCAAGATTTATTTTTTATTCATTGCAACCTAAGATGCATGTGACACACAAAACAAGCAATCATAGTGTTCGCCGGGTAAAACCAGGAATACGTGGGATAGGATACATAGAGATTAATGCAACAATGTGGCCACATTCTCCATGGGGGAGGCACAATTTGTCCATTCCAGATGACGGAACCTATTTGTGACGAACCTTTCAAGGATTTTGCTCTTTGAAGTGCGATGCTCAATGCTTTATTCATGCTCGTTCAAAACTAAATATGCAACAGAGTAACATCCAAATTGATACCAGATTATCGAATTTTGTTTTCAAAGTGAATTCATTATTCGGTTTAGTGCACATGAATTGAAGCTTGTTCATAGGATAGAAAAAAATTAAGATCTCGTAGAAAAAATACTTTAAAAAATTTAAAAAATCTCGTTGTAAAGTTTCAACCTGCAGTGGCACACTGAAATTTTAGTCTCCTGTCCACATGTTATGCGGCAAACTGTGTTATACGGCAATATGTCAAGCAAAGTTGCTTCGACAAAGTTGACTATTGGGACAGTCATTGAGAGACAATGTAGAGTTGTTGACCGAAAGATCTATTAACAATCAAGTGCGCCTTTTGATTTCAACAACCTCATTGTTATAACTTGAGCTATGTTTTACAAGTGGGAGTTTCTGTTGTTGTTATTGTCGTTGTCTAAAGAAACCAACTTGCACACCAAAACAACCCTAATCTGATTTTCATTCCCTCCTCCGCTACACATTCCATAATGTATTCCATCTCTCCTCTACTTCCCCACCCCCCGCGCCTTCTACACATCTCTGAGCATTCCAACCTGATCCGCTTCTATCCCCCAGTTCCAGAGAGTGCCCGGTTCTCAGCCGAGCCGTGCTGACCCGGTGCCCCCTGCACCGCTGGGTCTGCACCGCTCGGTTGATCCAACCTTCGTACACGCACCGGCACCGATCGTGCACCATCTCCATGCCCTGTTCCCGACACTTCCAGCACAGCTTAACCGTCGCTCCGAGTTAGGTGCCACCCCCCTGATCCATCCCCACGGCCACCTTAGCTGCTTCATCCGCCCACTCATTCCACACCAGTCCACTGTGACTCGGAACCCTCACGAACCACAGGCGCTTCCCACACCACCCCAACTTCTTTGCGAGCTCGCTGGCTATAACAAGCCCAACTTCCACCCCCGTGAAGAGTCATAAGCGGTGATTGACTGTCAGACGCCATCCTCGTTTCAGCCTCTAGGTGCTCCCACAACCACTCGATCCCCAGAACCAACACCCGCACTTCAGCTTGAAAGGAGGGCGCCACAACCCAAGCAGCACATGCCCTGACGTTCACCTTATCAGTCGAAGCCGGGTCCCAATGGGCATAAGCCGTTAACTTCCGTCAATCCGTTAATTAACGGAAGTTAATTTTTTTAACTTTTTACCTTTCCAAAAAAAGTGAACGATTAGTTTAAGTTCCGTTACTCTCATGGAAGTTCGTTAATCCGTTAAATTTTTTAATAAATATGCGGCTGAGAGCTCAGCTCATGATGTCAAGTCATGCAGACTTTTGAAGGCTGAGTTAACTTGCTTCACCTCTGTTCATTGTGCACTCTGACAACAACGCGCGGCGTCATATAGAATTCGTACCGGTATTTGCGTGAAGCTATTCTCTTCACAAAACGAGGCAGACAGTGTCAGGAGCGCAGTCATACGAGGTCACAAGAATCGATTCTGTTCCCCAGCAATGCGGTCTCATTTCGTCGACGCGCATGCTCCGAAGTGTCGAACAAATTTCCTTAGTGCAGGAAGAATACACTCAACAGAAGCTAAACCCCCCTCTGCAATTCTCTTCTGCTAGAGAAGAAAATCTCGTCCGCGAAACTTCATGAACAGAGATCAACCATCTCGCGATCGTTGGCTGTCAGAGACGCACACGGCGCATGTCAGATGAACTAATTAGACCCTTTGTTGGTCTTATTCGCATGTTAATATTGAACAACAAAGGTCATTCATGTCTACTTAACAGATCTAAAAATGAAATCAATCAACTTGATCAAAATGGTCTTCGTCTTGACTCTTGAGTTGATCATGGTGCCTCATATGACTAAAGAAGAAAGATTACGTCCAATTTGGATGGTTGAAGCAGGGCGCTCTTGTAAAGCCATTGCCCGTTACTTTGGTCGAGCTCCGAAAACAATTCGTGAGCTTCTTGCAAAGTGGAGGAGAACTAGGGGTGCTTGCTCTTCATGGCAACTGTGGGAGAGTTCGACGGCAGACTACGCAAAGGGCCGACCGACGCCTAGTACGCCTAGCACGGGCCAATCGAACTCTTCCGGTCACTCTCCTCAGGTTAATGTGGGGTGAGAGGGGCCACCTTTCCCAGATTCTTAGCTCGGACACGATTAGAGCGCCTCTCCGAGAGTCGGGTTGCGATCCAGAAGGATGAGGAAGCGGTTGCAACTTACCCCTGCCCACGTAGCAGCTAGGGAGCGATGGGCCATGCAACTGGCGCATCCAGCAATGGAGAAGGGTCGTCTTCACCGACGAGACTCGCGTCCGCCTATTCAAACGTACGTTTGATCCAGTCCGTGTTTGGATAGGCCCTGGTCAAGCATTCCAGCCGGATTGTGTCTAGATACACGAATCACAAGGCATCTCCGTCCATGTCTGGGCTGGAATCGCGTTGAACGGGAGGACGGAATTCGTTGTGCTTGACAGGAACGTGTCGGGCGAGACCTATGCGGAGATACCGCAACAGCACTTCGTCCCCTTCGCCAATTCAAAGTTCGGTGGGCTTCGGCATTGCATCCTACAAGACGACAATGCGCCACACCGAGCGGCTTCTGTTCGTGATCTGGGCATCCGAGCTCTCCGATGGCGCTCCAGCTCCCCAGACATGAACCACCTCGAGCATGTCTGGGATCTCATGAAGAGGAGGATCCATCAACACAATTACCCTCCTCAAAATGCCAATGAACTCAGGGAAGCTATCGCGGAGGCTTGGCAACAACTTCCTCAGGTGATTATCAACCGATTCGTGCTCAGCATGACACGATGCGTGGCTGCTCTTCTCCGTGCTCGGGGAGCATGCACATGTTACTGACTTTCAGTATCAGCTGTACACGTAATTTTCATTTATAAACGTTGACTTTCTGGATAAGATCATTATTTTCTCCTTCATATTGATTGCATGAGGCAGGGCTGCAGATTTTTTATGCTTATCGACTCTAATTATACAATCGATCCGTCAATACTTACAAAAAACTAATGTTAGAATTCCTTGCATGAATCAGATAACGGAAGCCTGAATTACATGCATATTATGGAAATAACGTGATTTTAGCCGATAAACACTCACGTAAACATGTGTTACCTTCAGATGTTTTATTGAATTACTTAATCATTATACATTTGATGTATTGACCTTTGCTGTTCAATATTAACATGCGAATAAGACCAACAAAGGGTCTAAATAGTTCATCTGACATACGCCGTGTGCGTCTCTAACAACCAGCGATCGCGAGATGGTTGATCTCTGTTCATGAAGTTTCGCGGACGAGATTTTCTTCTCTAGCAGAAGAGAATTGCAGAGGGGGGGGTTTAGCTTCTGTTGAGTATATGTCAGCCTTGTGTGCAGCCTTTTGTCCAAGTGTTCTATTCTTTACCTAACGACTCGAATGAAAAATATTGATAGATAGAAGCTTTGTGGAATAATTCATTAGGACAAACGACTTTACATTTTGTAAGAAACATTGGCTTGAGAACTGCTGTGAGATACTTTAAGTCTTTTTCGGTAAAAGCTGCATGGATAGCAAAGATGTAGCCTTGCAAGTTTTCACAAGAGGTGTATGGGTCCCTAGCCGAAGAAAAATAAAGAAACTAAGAATTGTAGAAAATTTATCTTTGAAGACACACTGTTAACTAAAATACGATTTTAAAGATAACATAAAATTTAACGAATTAACGGTTTAACTGAAACTTCCGTTAGTTTACTCCCAAATTAACGGATTATTGTTAACGGAACTACATTTTTTAATTAACGGAACAAAGTTAACGGAACTAACTTTCTTTTTAACGATGCCCAACACTGCCAATGGGTAACCACCGCCGCTGCCTCGCCTTTCCCGTACCCGTCCTACACCGCCCCATCCGTATAGACCTTCAGGTTCACACTGTCCATCGCTCTCAGGCTCTCCACCGCCGTTTCCCCTGTCCATCGTCACGCTTCTCCCTCTATCCGCTGACCCACCTCGACCCCTTCCCATCCCCTCGTTGCAGCCTCCCCCAATTTGGTAGGGACTCGCACCACTCCCTCCGGAATTAAACGTTCACACAGCTACCTCGCCAACGTGAAGATGACACCTTCGGCCCCCAACCCCTCCTCGAGTCCACAGACATCTTTCCCACTCCCCCACTACAAACCCCACAGCCACCACCCTGAACTGGCAGAGCCCAGCTTCCTCAAGAGCGCCCTTCCTTGGCGCACTCTTGAGTGTGCCCCCAATGGTCCTCGCACATTGAAGGTGAACCCTCTCCCAGTTCCCCGCCGAAGACCACGGACCGCAACACGCCGACGCTCCCTCCGTTCCTAATAGTTCCCAGTTCCCTTCCACCGTGCATAATAGCCAACCCCTCCATTCCCTCATCCTTCCTGTCCATGGAGAACAACGTGGCAGAACACTTAGCTGCGGAGAACGTCATGACCCACCCCTCTGCCATTCCTCCACCAGCCTCGCGGCCACTGCATCTTCGTCTTACCTTCACTCACCAACTTCCCCGACGCCCACACCGCCAGATCGTCCGCGAAGGCGCTCACCTCCGCCCTCTCACCAGGAATCTCTAATAGGTCATTAATATACAACAAGAGGGGGAGAGGCACTATCACTGAACCTTTCATCGAGAATCCTGACCGTCACCCTGCCGTTACCGCTCAGCCCCACGACCCGCATCTTCACCTCATCTCGAAATCCCTCCCAACCGAACGTCGTCAGGATGGGAAATTGATCAGACCCCAGTTCTCTCTTGACCTCCAACGCTGCGCCCTCCACCAGGTCCGAGGAACTAAAGCAAACGTCTGGAGACCATCCCTATCGCCATGCAGTCAGTGCGGTTGCCCTGTGCCCTCGACCACACCCTGGTCATATTTTTTGCAGAATTTTGTGGCAGGATCTCCACTCCACCCCATGCTCTCTTTTCCTGACCCTCTTGCACCCGTCACACGTCCCGGCCTCCATCACCGTCCCCGGTGCATCCCACACAGGTCCACTGTACACCCCCCTCCCTCTGCCTTCTGCTCAGCCTGCAGCACTTGCAGTGGGATTTCTCCCCGAAGGTGTATCAGCCCACAGTAGCCTGCCCTCGGCGCAAAAGCAGCCGACAGACGACATACACTCGCGTCGGCTGTCAGTCCATCCCACGATCATCACCTCCCCCTTCCACCCGCAGAGACCCTCCTTCGTAATCCACACACCTCCACACCACTTCATTTTCCTGATCCCCCACGCCGTTCCACTACATTTCCCCTGCACTGGTCCCACACTGATAGCACCCAATCCCCTGGGTCCTCCCCTTTTCGACCGTCACAAACCATACATCAGCCATTCGACTCCCGTACTGGCTTCAACATGAGGTTCGCCCACGCCCAACCCCACTGTCCCAACTGCCTTCACCTTCACAATCCCTACACCTCCAATCCGCTCCGTTATCCCAGTCCGAACGGAAAATCCCACTGCACGTCCCATGCACCCGCCTCCCACATTGACAGCAGCCAATTCTCTTGGTCTTCCCCTTCAGTGCCTTGCTGCACAACATGCACAAACCGTTCCTACCCAGCACGGGTCGTACTAAGGAGGAATGTCCGCTCCCATTCCCTTGCCGACCATCCACCCGTCCCAGCTCGACCCCTCCAGTCCCAGCCGTCCCAGTCACACACCCCTCACATACCGTCCCAACGCGACAGCCCATACACCAGCATCTCGCTCACCCAGCAGTCCACTCGTGATTGGCCTCTACGCAGCCCTACCCCATACATCACCAGTGTTCCTAGAGCACTGTTCCTACACACTGCGATAGTTATGACTGATGAGCGATATTTCAGCAAAATCCTGCGATATGCGATAATAGATTTTCTGCGATATTGTCAATTTTGTTGTGGTTTTGGGATATAACAATGAATTTCTTTTGAATCAGGTAGCTATTATATAAAACTGATGCATTTTACGTGAATTTTTACATGAGCGTATGACATAACTAAGACGAGTGAGAGATGGTGTCGGCACGGCGGGCTACATCCGGACGACGAGAATAACGCTTGGAGATTGAACATATTGAAATAAAACGATTGGCAGTGAATGAACCTTGTCAAAATCTTCGTAAAAATATTGTAACAAATATGTCCAAATAGAAATCATTGATTTTAAGGATATTATGATGTGAATTAGATTCGATTTGTGGAGAATAGACCGAGTGTATTATGTCTATGCAATAGAGGGGTTCGGTGCATTAACACATTAAGTTCTTTTTTTCATTTTTGAGTAAATGGAACTTAGTCTGCGGTGTATGCTATCATTCAATTTTCAACTTTGTTAATGATTCTTCTTCAGTGCCTTCTATGGCAACTAAATAATCATTTCATATCAAAAGAGATATATTTAAAGATAATTAAACCATAGAAATCGATCGATGTTGGATGCACTTAACATGTTAATGCACGCAACATTTGTTATGTCAAAACATGTTAAGTGCTGATATGACTTTTATATTTCATAGAATCGAAAACATAAGTAACTCTTTGGCATCTCGCTTTGAATCATTAGATATCAAACATCCTTTAACAAACAAATTATTAACATCTACTTTATTGGTTGAGATGGTTCCAGGACAACCCAAAAATTTAGCACTAGTTCAGTCACTGATTCAGCCTCGGGAACGATCGTCGAGATCCACATTCAGCGCCCGACATGCCAACAAACTCCAATATCTGCTTGATCTAGAGCAAATTATGGGCTCGAGGATGAGGTGAGTTATCTTAATGATCATAGACAAAAATCAACGATACCTGAGGGATTTATGAAATCTCGAAAGAGTCACTATTAGCGCTTCTCAGTCCTAACAACGATCTCTCACAAATCTCGCGGTGTGGACAGTAGCGAGCTACATTTGAAAATCAATTGGAATGGTTGGGTTGACTTGGATAAAGTAAATTATGTCCTCAATCGCAATTAATAGGTTCTCGCTGTCGTGAAATCATTGTGTGGGATCAGTAAAGCTCAGGCATTACTAATATTTTGACTTGAAATATTTGATGTCCTTCTGACTTTGATTCAGAAGGACTATCATGCTGAACTATTGCAGTTAATCATCGAACAAATACTATATGGTATTAACATAATAATATTTCTATTGGTCCCGGATAACGCTCGTCGTTACTCAAATGAGATAATTGTCACCAATTTTTTAAGGCAGATGATATTCTTTGTATAAGTCCGAAAAATATTCATATTGCCTGTGTGTTGACAACAAAATTTATCCTCTGACGTGAATGTTGAATCAAATACGTCGACGGAACATTTGAAGGAACGAATATCCAATGTGGAAAATTATAAATGCAAGTAATTCTATTGATGCATGTATAAACACGATTTCCCCATGAAAGTTATCCACCTACATACCTATGTAAACGCTGAAAGTAAGGTTCGCCTCCTCTAGCAATCGATCAAGGAAAACATTTCTAATCATCATGTCATGTAAGACTTCAGGACTGGGTCTTCATTATCCTGCTGAAATATTCAGCGATCCATTGAATACAGCCGTGGTAAAATAGCATTATGAAAACATCCACAGACTTCATAAACACTCTGTATCATTATAGTTGCATTAGTGCATGAATGAGTATGTCTGTTATGACTTAAGTAGCACTTAATGCACTTAGTCTAAAAGCAATTTGAACTGATAAAGTTGTTTGATTTCCTTCGAAATTAACAAAACTATAATTTCTAGAAACAAGTACTTTTAACTAAAGGTCATATTTTTGATGTTCCCGTAAACCAAATGTGATGAAATTTCAAGTGGATATCAAAGATACATCAAAATTACTTGTCTCAAAAAAAATAACGTTATAGCTTTAATACTTTTTGAACAACATCCAAAAATGCGTAAAATAGGGTCTTCCGCCTACTTATGTAAACACTGAAAATGAGTTTCGCCTCCTGTAGCAATCTAAATCTCCTTGAATGAGGCAGTTCAAGAATTTAATATCAGAGACATTGTTTCTTGTTCGTTGAAAAAATTAGCGCACGCATTCTTGATATATGTACACTCCAGACTCCTTCGTTTCAAATAACCTTGGAGATGGGGGTGAATAATTTCCCATTCTATTTGGATCCTATCACCAACATAATCTGACTATAAATGATCTTTGACTGCAGAAGGATTACTGGCTTATACATGTTCTTTGATGCGTGTACCAATCATCCTCGAAGTCTCACCGATGTAAAATTTTGTGCTCAATTTACACTGTATCTTGCAAGTAAGATTCTTTTCAAAGCACGAAACTTTATCATTTTCTTTTGCAAGCTTGCACGTTTTGCAGTAAGCAGGACACATAGGTTTTTCTTTGGGAGGATGGAATTTGCATAAATTGTGCCCAAAATTTTTAGGAGGCTAGTGCACTTTGTTTACTGTTTTCCTTGGTATGTCAACATTCCATTTCAAACCAACCTAAAATTCTGGTGTGTGGTACTTTAGGATACAGGTTTCTTCGATTTTAGGAGGTGACAGATTACAATGTACATAACGAAGTTGACATCATTAAAGCTTATCAAAGAAAAGATTGAGCATTCACAAGTTTTGCACTAGTACAAGCCGATAAAAGTAATAAAATTTAGATTGTGTTGCTTTCAGAAAAGCAAATTTTTCAATTTTTACTTTTATAATTAAATTTTGAAATTGTTGCATCATTTCACAAAATCCCTACTCCATGCTTATTCATGTTAAATGCTGTGCACGAATATTTTAAGCATTTAGCAGAATGCAGTGAAAATGTTGTACTTAACATGTTTAAATACCAAGATCTCCTAAACTAATTTGAATTTTTGGTTAAATAGTATTCAATATGCTAAGCATGGTCCAATTAGGACAAAAATTTACTTAACTGAAAATTTTGAAGTATGTCACTTAACATGCTAATGCACCGAACCCGTCAATTGGTAATTGTAGACCTGTTTTGCATTATCTGTGCCCTCGATACAATATTCGATTTATATCAGCAAGTGATAGCTGTCCTATCAATAAATGAACCAGTCAAACATTCGTGTTGTTCGACTGTCTGCCAAAAAGAAAACTGTTCCTTTGTCTTCGTTCTTCAGTTCATCTTTAAAACAGGATAACAACGGAATCAACGAAGACAAGAAAGTGTTCAACTGCTGAGATTCGTTGGACCTTGCATACAATTGAATCAAACTATGAGTTTTCATTGAGAAGACAAGGTAGCACAGCTCTTTCGTGTAATGCTTCCAGACAGTGCTATAGCTGCCTCGATGACTGCTGGTGAAAGCAAAGTTATTATTATTTTATATATATTATGCTACCATATTATATATATCATTATTTATTATATATTATACTACTTATTGCACCGCATGTCAGAAAACTTACGTGTAGTGATCTTTGCGAGCGCTACTATAGCATCAATTTTGGTGAATCGGATGCCATGATGGGTATCATTAAGTTTGGATGAGAAAACTGTCAAGGTGTGTGTCGACTTTCTAAATGTGGTGCCGATGAAGTTTCACTTCCGGAATGTTGCTGGACTAATTTATCGAAATTGGAATGGTGAGGAAACAGACTCATGCAGCACAATGAGAGGTGTTTATAATGGAGCAGTCACAATAATCAGGAAAGCGCCTGGTTAGAGCAAATCATCGATGTAGGAGGCTGTGTTCTTCACATGGTCGAGAACGAAAGCAAAAAATCATGTTCTATTCATTTCGCTTTCATTTGTGACTTTGCAGATGATATCTTTTCTTGGATCAATAGATGTCAAAAGCGCAGTATTGAATTAGCCAAAATTCAGGAGTTACTGAACTATAAGAAATTGAAAATGAAGGGAAATGTTGATGCTCGTTGTCCAATTACCCAATAGCTTACTTGCGCTTATGAAAATGGATGAGAGGTTAGCAAACAATGCACCATGTCTACCATGTTTGTTTTTTTGTTTTATTGCTCTATTTGTTCTTTATATTTTATTGATTTCATGATTTCATTCGTTGTTTTCTTTCCACAGTGGGTTGCATGTACACATAGATAACAAATAAATGCGCTATTATTTAGATAGATAACTTGCGAATTAATGTATGATAGCCAATATGATACCATTTACTGAATTATTACTGAATCCCTCCGGAGGAACACTGCCCTGAACGCGTGGTGTTTCCTTGCCCATCCTGACGAAATAGAGGTTTGATTTTACTTTTCAAGTGTTTCATTGTTTTCTTTACAAGTGAGATGTTGAGTTGGTCCGGTCGTGTTGCTGTGTTTCCTTTGCTGTCTCTTGCTTGTCTTTACTTCTTAGCTATTGTGTGACGCGGCCTGCTCGGGGTGTTTGTCGCGTGATTGTTTTAAGTGTCACGCCACTCAATTGCTTTCTTTGAGTGACCGACAGGGTTGAGAAAGGGGATGTCAGCCAATAATTGTGTTGTGCGCAGGAGCTATTTACGATAATTGTTGAAAGAAAATGAAAGGAGACACAAATTGAGAAGTCTCTGAAAACGTGACTCCATTGAGCTCGTCTGAGCATTTGTATCTCTTGTTCCAAGTGTGTTGAGAAAAGCCACAGATTGACAGTGTCAATTAAAGGACTTATGGCGATTGCTTTTTATTGTTCTATTCGGCCTACTTGTATCCCGCTATAAGACGGCTTCTCTTCTACCAGATCCAACTAAATCATAGATCTCGAAACTTGCACCGAAAACCTAGGTGCCATTCGTAGCAAATGGGGGCTCAGCTGTGATCGCGCTCAAAATCCAATCAAGTGCTTTTGGAACATCAGTCATTGCTAAAAAAGACTGTTAAACCAATGCAACGGAATCAAGCAACCTTCATTGATATTGGAGTGGAGAACCAGACTGTGGCAAGCGGAGAAGAGGACACTCAAGGAACATGAATCACCAACCCAGCTATTGAACAATCTTCGTGATAGCTGCGCGACTTCTGGTGGAGAACTTCCTCCATCGAACTGCATTTATTGACAATCGGATTTGGAAGGAGAGAGCTGACCAAGCAAACTGTGAGTGGGTAAGGCATCCATTCCTACTTTACATCTATCGGTCGCATAACCTTTCTTTGTCCCTTTGAGCTGATGTATGGCAGAACTGTGCGAGGACCTATGCAAATATTAAAGGAATTGTGGACAGAATCAGAGATTGAGTGCGAAGCAAGAAATACTTACCAATATGTGAAAGAGCTGAAAGAATGATTAGAGGAAATTTTGAAGATTGCCCATGAGAATCTGAAGGGTGCACAG
Organism: Prostheceraeus crozeri; assembly: GCA_907163375.1. NCBI lineage: Eukaryota > Metazoa > Platyhelminthes > Polycladida > Euryleptidae > Prostheceraeus > Prostheceraeus crozeri. Next base: position 651,922 of record CAJQUW010002148.1, on the reverse strand, counting down.
AGGGAACAATAATTCTACTTTGACTAGAAGTCGAAAAAGCGCCAGGTAGACATCGGAGACGAGGTACTCATCATGCTTCCGACAAGTGAGAACTATTGATTAATTTCAGCAAGTGAGAAGATATAAATGCAACTGTGTGGTCCATGCAAACTTGTGGGAAAGCTGAATTCTCTCGACTACAAAATAGACATTATCGGTAAGAAGAAGACATATCGCATGAATTTGATCAAGTAATGCAATCGGAGTTTGAGGAATCAACATGTGCCACGGGATTCTAATGATGGATTCTTAGATGTCCCGTGTGCGGCTGTTATTGAATATGAAGAGTCGTCGGAGGAAGAGGAGGGAAATCTGTTAGGAGATATTGAATGTGCATGCGAAGGAAAGCGTAAATGATGTTGTAATCGGACGAGGGTTATCAGAGGAGCAGAGTGCAGACATAAAGAATCTAATGAGTGACTTTGAAGAAATATTCACTGATCTCCCAGGACTGTGTGGGCTCGAAGAGCATGCCAGTGCCTTACAGCATGAGTGAATCATTAAAGAACGATTTGGATGAATTGTTGTTGTTCGTAAGAAGGATGAAGCTAATAGGGTTTGTGTCAATTGTCAACAGTTCAGCAAATTGACTGTTTTCATCCAGAGCCAATGCCAGTTACAAATGACTTGTTACAAGAAGTGAAGCAAGCTAAACATTTTTGAAAATAGATTTGAGCAAGGGCTTTTGCCAAATTCCAATGAGTAAGAAGACATTTCAAAGACTTCATTTGTCACCAATGAAAGAAAATTTGCTTTCCGTCGAATGCCTTTTGGTATGAAGAATTATGGTGCGACGCTATCACGATGAATGAAAAACGTTTATCTGGGGTCAGCAATTAGCTTGATCGTGATGACATATTGAGACCCACGACACCTTGGGAGAATCATCTGAAAGTATTGCGTTACGTGTTTGTTAAGCTAAAGGAATCAGGTTTAACCGCAAGACCATCGAAATGCGAGTTATGAAGTAAATTCATCGAATTTCTAGGACATGAATTGAAGGATGTTGAGATAGGATTGCAAAAGACGAATGTCAAAAAGATGCTTGCTACCAAGCGCCCTGAAACAAAAAAAGGAAGTTCATTTCTTTACTTAACAGGCTTCTGTTGCGAATTCATTCCTGATTTTGCAGGAAAGGCAACTCCATTAACAGATTCGACTCGACATGGTGAACCAAAGCGGGCTAGATGGAAGGATCCCCAGGAAAAGACTTATCTATGCGAAAAATTTCATGAGAAAATCAAGGATATTTAGTTTAATAAATGGAAACTTTGACTCAGAGCTTCATGCGCATATTTTGAGGTTGTGTTTTTACATGTCAGGAATATCCTGTTGAAATCATATTGCTTTTCATTTTCGTACTTTTTTGCTTTTTGTTTCAGGTCTGCCCTCAGACGTATATATGAACAGGATGATGCCACAATCAAACGCATGGTGATTTGTGTGTGTGAAATTGACCCATCGGAGGGAAACCATTACAAAGTAAGTCGGAAAATCAGTATTGGCTATGTTATATTAGAGAATGATGTCAGATCACGCTAAGAAAGTTATGTCTGACAGATGTCAATTAATTTTGTAGTATAGTGCATCTGCGATTATCCGGCCGGATGCCGATTATCGGGATTTTGATAACCAAACGAATGTAAAATATTCTTTCCTTTAAAGTCTTGCGATTCCTTGCTTTTCGACGGGTTTGACTGAAATTGTTGGTGAGAGTTCTTGCTTTTTACTTGCTTACTGCCCGATTCGAAGTCATCGTTTCCTCAGTGTTTGGGGTTGGACGATATGTCGTGTTCTGCCATCAGCACGGTCCTGCGCGGTGCGGCGATTGAGTTACAGTTTGGTGGAGAAACTGATTTGAGAATAATGGATTGAGGCATAGACATCTGGATGATGTAGGTTTTGTCCAACACGCATCATCCAAGAAGGATGAAGTTGATCGGTCGGAACGAAGAAGAGGACGTGATTGTAGTAGGGAAGCCGTTACTCATTCATAGTGATGTCATCACATAGACTAATTTCTAACATAGTTGAAGTATGATCGATCAGTGGATCAGGTAATCACGACAACTTCTTTACATTGGTGAGAGCTGCCATCGTAAAACGACGAGCAACGTCACAAATGTAAGAGCAATTCCCATGTTGTTCATTTTATATCGATAAACCCGATTCATTTTGCTTTGATATCATATCATTATTCAGACATCGCAATTTTTCAATTGACTCTTGATTATTCTTAGTTAGTGATCGAAACAGTTCGCAAGTCTTTGATATTACAACCATATGTTTATTGGTTGCGGTTGTTATTCCAGCTTATTCCTCCTGATTATAATAATGTAATGTAAGCAGCACTAATCCCCACCATCAAAAGATCTGAGATTACTACTATAGTATTTATAGTACTAATTAATGTAGTAATGTAATGTAATGGACACTTAAAACATCAAGCATTGTGCATACATTGGATTTGAGAATTCGCTTTCCGGATCTTTGACCTTCCTATTTGGGTTGAGTCGTCAGGACTGCCGAAGATGCACTGTATTCTAGGTGTACAGAAACGTACTGTGAAAATCTGTGCGTAAAGACAAAAAGGATTAGCTTAAAACATTTTCTGTAAATATTAATTTCTGTTATAGGTTCGTGCAACGGATGGTTGGTATTGTATCGACATTGAACTGGATCAATTACTTACACAACAAGTGACATCTGGACGAATTCAAGTTGGCACAAAGTTGATCACAGCTGGGGCAGATTGGCATGGGACACGACCTGAGCCTTGTTCACCTCTAGAAGCACACAGGGAAAACTACAAGCTTCGTCTACACGGCAATTCCACTCGTCGTGCGAGATGGGATGCGAAGTTGGGTTTTTGTCAACATCCAAAGCCATTTCCTATCTCTGTTTCAAGTATTCGTTCGGAGGGTGGACCTGTTGCTTGTATTGATCTGATCGTGCAGAGGCGATATCCTATGCAATATATGGAAAGATTGCAAGATGGAAGTCGTATATTTCGTAGCGAAAAAGCAGAACAGGTAAGCTTGCTTATGCTTTCCTCAGCATTTATGCCATCGGCTGACAGGGTCCGCCGCTTTGGTATTTTCTTGCGCGTTCTTGGGCCTGCTTTGAATGGGCACCAGCAGTTGTTAGTTTGTTGTGGAGCGTGCCCATGCACCGCTGTTTTGGACGGCCCTTTATGTTGGTTTCCGTGTACTTTCGTAGACACAATTTCACCGAATCACCCTCTCACTGCTATTGCGGGGGGATCCGGGGAGTCATTAAGTCCGGAGGCAAATCTCCCGCTCCCAGCGGAAGATGAACTCCGCACATCTGACGAGGGCAACCCATATGTTCTATGGTCTGAGGCTGGAATGTATGCATGTGAATGCTCTTACTTACGGATTGCAATGGGGAAGTGCGTTGATGGCTTAGTTATTTTTATCTCTATGTGAGATACATGCCGGTGTTACTCTACTTACTTGTTACTCTCCTTACCGTGCTCTCATTTTCCGGCGGAAAATGTAATGTAGCTTGGAATTTCCGGGAGAAAGATAGTTGCAATTTTTGGAAGTTGACTCAACCTCCTTATCTTGAAAATGTCAAAGAGAAAATGTCTTTATCTTGTGTGTTGTGATATAGCGAATTGAGAAGTCTAGTAGGCTCTATTAAGTTTGTATTTACTTTGATCTCTGCCTAGTCTTTAGGCTGATCTAAAGATTCAAACTGTGGCTTCTAATAGAAGTTATTTGTTTCGAAAGAGTGTTGCATGTGGAGGTCAGTAGTGCGAGGGCATGGAGTCGTTTTCGCTTTATTAAAATGTTTTGCACGTTATGTGAGTTGTTCAGCAATCAGGAGGACATGTGCTTCGTCATGAAGGTGTGTATAATTGTCCCGTGAACATCCCGTGGTTATCCTGAGCACTTCGTTCTGTATTGGTTGTATATGTAGTTTGTCTGTGAGATTGTCGTCGACCAGATGGTGGATACGTATTCCAAGGGGGTGTATTATAGCCTTATAATTGTCTGCGATTTGGTCTGTTGCTGTTGTCTCCATTTGCTGGAAGTGAGAGCTCATCATTGTTGTGATTTCGTGGCAGAACTCATAGAAGCGTCTAAAAGTCTTGGCATGCGATGATTGGCAGACTTAGACGAACTTCTTTCCCTAGTTCAATTCATGCTGGCGGCGCTGAGGCCCGCCGATCGCTGTTTACTTTGATGACATTTTGCGATAAACGGGCAAGAAATGTGTTGGCCAGAGGGGATTTTTGACAATCTGATGATTATACAGTATACTCATCTGTGTGACATGTCAGTGTGCTAAGTTCATGTTGAGATAAGTTGACGTCGACATAATTCTACAACAAATCTGCTGGGCTACTTCCTTCACAAGTGTTGACTTCAGATATCGTAATAAGTGGGCTGTACTTGACTAACATGTCACTTTTACATGATAACTCTAGTGCAATGGTGACTTCATGTTGTGTTCTTCATGATCCTAACAGAATATAGAAATATTCGATTATTATATTTCACGAGCTTCCTCAAAGCAATCTTCAATAACTTGAGCAGTGATTGCGGAAGATCAAGCGAAACTAATTTAAGCCATCTCGACATGTTTCATTCTGTGTAGTGAGCATTTCTCAGAGAGCGACTAAAAAAATAATTTGAATTCAAGGAAGAAAAAGGAAGAAAATTATCGACGTGCAAGAAAGCATCGGATATGAAGAAGGACTGTGTGCCCACAGTTTTATAGACTGCCCATCTGCCCATCTAGATACTTCTGCCAAGCGTCACCACTGAATCTTTTTGATTTCAAAGCATTTCTCAACGTCTTTGTTTTTTGTTCTTTGTTTAATGCCTAGTTCTTTGTTTAATGTTGCTAGCCTAGTTCTTTGTTTAATGTTGCTAACCCAACATTAAAATTCTCTTTCTGAAATACTTTTTTGATGTTTTGATTCACTCTGTCAAAAATGATAGGAATTTTTAAATAACATCGTCTCTTATTTTCGATGATGTATCGTCTACGTCGTCTTTTGGTTTTCTTTGATAATGAATTTTCTCTTCAAAAAATGTCGAGGGGAAACAAAACACGGAAACACAAAATTTCGTTTCTTTTATAAGCAAAACGAAAGAATGAAAATAATATTTTCACACTATTTACATTCACCTAAGTCAGTGTTTTCAATGCATTCCACACGCATGAATGGTGCGTGTGGAATCATCCACCGTGCGCGTCGAATTTAGTTTAGAGCATTGGCGCATTTAGGGGGTTTGGCTTTAATCTTTTACTGTGCGTGTAGCTAAATCATTAAAAAAAACACTGAGCATGTGGTTAATGAAATCCGTCGTTTATCTTAATTTCATTTTCAGATAGAAGCACAAAGACATAATGACATACAAAGGAAGTTAATGGAAACTGTGTATCATAATTTGACTGCATTGAATAACAGTGGTTCTCGAAATGTGACGGATTCTGTCTTGAAAGAAATTACGTCTGGTGAAGAACTGCATGAGCTAATGACCTCTACATCGGACCCTGACGGATTTCATGTAAGTTGTCATTTTGATTGTCTCACTCCTTAATTTTGTCAGAAGCATGACAAGTCTGTGTGCTGTTTTTAAATCATTAGTTTTAGTAAAACTTTGAGACATGTTTATTCACAGCAAATCAAAACAGAAAATTTCTATTTAAATCGAGGAGATTTGCGAGGACAAGTCGTTTGAAAAAGGGTGTCTCCTTAATCACCATTCACTAGGCCTGACAACCAAGCTTTGCAATGAGAAAGTATTCAATTTTAGCCGCATTGCACTGAACTGAAAGCTGTGCTGCTCCTGCTTCAGCCCCCTGCAGCGACCTGTCCCTACCTTTGGCTTTGCGAAGAGTTAGAATTCTTCTTTTAAACATGGTTGTACAGCCGGACAGAATTTTCCAAAACATCAAATATTCCACGACGTAAACATTTTTATCAAAACAGAGCAATACACTGCCAGTGCACATTACTTTGCTGTAATATTTGTGTCGTGGAACATTTGGTGTTTTGGAAAATTCTGCTTTTGTTACTCGATTGAACACGAATTGAAATTGTCGCAATCATCTGAGTAGGTAATAATTTTAGTTTGTCATCAAAAGACAAATATATCTCTGACAAATAAATCAATGACATTCCGCCTAATTTTTTGTTAGGTTGAGTTTTTTACTGTTAAAAACTGTTATTTTCTGCATCATTGATTGCGGAATCATGTTGATAGAAGTTGTAATGGCCCAAGATATTTACCCACCAACCATTTCGATTTCCAATAAAATACTGAAATTGTTTTCGCCTTCCTTTTCAATCCACGCAATCACTCAGAGCAATTCAGTGTTTATCTTTCAGACTAAAAAGTTTGAAATTTATCGGTCACTCTTCCTTAATTTTGCGCTAGGGTAGCCTCTATACATGTGTCTAATTCTGGTGAAGTGTCTTAAGACCAATGAGAATAATTTCGAATTGTCTGTAGAATAATACATAGTAAATTTATATGAATAGATACAGCATAGTCGTGCAGATATGTTGCACTTCATGTTGGATATGTGATATGACCAACTGTTTTATTTAGTTGATTGTTTCAAGTCTCTGCGACTACAAGAAATTTTGAAATTAAGCAAAGTGTATATTGATGAACATTAATTAAGCGCTCATGGACGATTGCAGAATTGAAGTGTCAGCAGTCTCCTCACCACCCTGACTCATTTGTTTTAACGGGCTTCCTGTCAAATTTGTGGAAAACAATGCCATGTTCTTGTTCGCTATGTCTGATAGTGAGTGTGATTACCGCAAGTCTTTTTTTCGGTGTTCGGGTGCTTTGACTGATGAGGACTTCGATCTTGCCGATGTTGGCTCGCATGCCCTTGGCCTCCAGATTTGTCCTCCAGCAAATGTATCGGTCTTTAGGGTCTTCAACGAAGTCAAATATTATAACAAGATCATTGTGTAGAGCATTTCTTGAGGGCATCCTCGTCGAAAGTCTTGTGAAATGGCCTCCATAACGATTATGAATAGGAATGGATTCAGATCCGAACCTTGATGCTGTCCAACATTGACATTGAACTCCTCACTCCTTGTCTTGTCACAGCACACTACAGACATCGATTGTTCGTATATCGCTTGGACGACAGAAACAATCCTTTCGTCAACTCATAGCTTCCGCATTGACCACCATAACACACGCATGGGGACCTAATCACAGGCTTTTTCTATGTCAACGAGCATGTGGCGTGCATGTCCTTCATCTTGCCAATAAGTCCGTCAGCCAGAACGGGTTTCTGCAGGGAACGTGGCCGAAACTGAGACTTTCACAGAATGTTGTACACCCTACTATGCCTACTACGAATCTGCACGTCTGCTGAGTTCTAATTAGTTTCACTTCTTGTCTGACACGATTAAAAGAAAAACACATGTCAATTCAATGGGACGCAGATTGCAGTCTTTAGTTAAAATGAAATTTTCTTAAGCTACGTTCACACATGAGAGAAGAACCTGAGAGTTGACCTCAAATCAAACCTGAGACTGAGACCAACCCGTTCACACTTAAGAGAGAGAGAGAGAGAGAGAGATCTCAGGAAAAAAGCTGTCCCTCATTTTCTTGAGCCACTCCTTCACTTAACTATCAACGCTGAGACTCGCTGAGACATGTCCTGAGATCTGCTCAGACCTAGGTCTGAGACCCGTTCACACTACCGACATCAGGTCGCAGATAAATTGAAAAATGCTTCTACATGTACCTTTTTTCTACCTTATACCTCTTTGTTGCGCTAGCTCTCACATTCCGTTCAGACTACTCGTATGTGAGAGCTTGCTGAGACTCATGATTCATTTTGTCATAAATCGTCATGATGAATAGACGTAGGCAAGCCGCTGAATGCCTATAGGTACTCTAAAATAGGTCATCAACTTGTTTACGTAGGTTGTTTAATGCATAGAAATTTTAACATAATGAATACTTTTTGCTTAATTGATTTCCTTTGAACTTAAATCTCAAATTATTTTTGAAGATCTACTCATTTATATTGGTCTTTTCGTCAACTAGTCTCAGTACAAGTATGAAATGCTCATAAGTCTTCTGTGCCTATGGGCATTTTTTCAAAAACAAAAAATTAAATCAAACAAACGAAGACTTCCGAAAACACGAAGTAAAAAGAATCTTCACAAACATTTATCAAATTTATCAAACGCAAAACCATCGTGGTGGTCTATGGTATGAGTTACTAGTATTTATTTTCCCTAGGCTCTATGCCTCCAAAATGTTCATCAATAGTAGATATATCCTACCACAAAAAAAGTCTAAATTTTGCATAGTCCAGAAGTTCTTCTGACTTCCCTCTCTCGCGCGAATTCAGATCAGTTCTGTCATATTACTTCCTAACAACGTCTTTCAACCTCTCCATGTTGAGGAGAGGTATAGTTTTACCACCTTGTAAAGCTACCAGGAGAAGGAATTCGTTCTTCCCAGCTGCAGCAATAATTGCTAGTAATACTTGGACTGACTGAGTTAACATTCATGTTTCAACATTTCCTGGGGCCAGTTGCACGAAACAAGATAATATAAGAAATAAGATAATTGGGTTGCACCAAAACGTTATTATCTTATTTTTAAGATAATGATATTATCTTAGTAGATGTTTGGTGCATGGACGTCTCTATAATTGCGGCTCTGGACATGAAGGCTATAGACGAGCGTGTACAACATGAGGGTCAACGTGCTCGAGTGAAACTTCGACTTCCCTAAAGCTGTTGGTATTATTTCAACATTCACGAGCCTCTCAATATTGAAAACAGCGCAATTTTGATGTTATAACAAGTTTTAAGAAGTAAAGCTATCATCATTAACATGTAAATGATAGAACTAGCTGTCAGCGTACGAGTCAAAATATTCTCACCTCAATATTTTGATGTCTTTGCATTCCCGATTTTATGAAAGCGACGATGCAGTTTAAATTGCAAGACAGAAAAACTCACGTAATCAGGAAAATTGTATTATGATGGACATTTTCATATGCGTAAAAATTAACTGAATAAACTTGCATGTATACAATGCATGTACGGACCGTAAATGTACATATGAATATTAATGGTCTCAAGCACTTTTATGTGAAGTGAGTTTCGTCACTTTGCGTGTAAGTTTTTCATTATCTATACCGACACTTTCATTTACAAAATTTTTGTACACACAATTAAAAAATGATCCAGTTATGTATTTCACAAATGGATGTCCATTTTCACACTCAAGTGGACAAACATGATTTATTGCAAAAGTTTCAAAAAGGGAAATAAATGAGAGTTTTTGATTCAAAGTTGAAAGAAATTGTTGATGTAAATTGTCATTTGAAAATAAATGAAATGCCAGTTTCCAACAAAGAATGCATACATCGTAGCAAAACTCTGATGGGTGAAGTAGACCTCCTCTATTTATCTTATCCATTAAGCTACTTTCGGTCTCCAAGTTCAACTCTCCTTTCATCATCTCACTGACTAGAATATTGCGACAGGATACACACTCAGTACGATTGAGAACCGATCTAGAAATATAACCAGCAACAAAATAAATGGCATTTTTTTCATCATCGAGTGGCAGTACGATGTCATCAGGAGAAGGAATGGAATCACGTAGGCCAGAGATAGCCAAATCTTCTTCCACCATTTCAGTTTGTTGATCACTTTTTAGGTCTTCAATTGCAAAAATGCTATTGTATTTCATTAATGAGTAGCACTTAATTTTCCGTTCATTTTCTAGAAGCTGTCGAATGGAGATATAATAATTGGCTCCAGATAGCTGGCGTATCCAGCCAGCCAAAACGTTCTTCAAGGTTATCAGATGATATGTGCCCCAATAATACGTATTTGAATTCGCAATGTGACAGAAGATATCGACTCAATACACACATATGGATTCTAATGACTGAATAAGCGCTGCAAATGTTTCCTTTGAAAGAGAATACCGGTATCTGCCTTCAGAACTGTCTCGCCAGTTCTTCAAGAATGACTGCATGTCCTCTAAGAAATGGAGTTTCCAATCATTAGAAGACGTAATTGGGTCTCTGAATTTGTCACGTTTTGCTTTGCCGATAGTCGGTGACCTTACATTCAAAATTTTCCACATTGATAGAATTTTATCTATGAATTCTGCTGTTGCTTCATAATCGTTGTCTTCAGTCGCATAATGTTTCAATGCTTGGCACGATTTCTCATTAAATATTGCTGTCGCAAATTTTGTCGATGACTTTTGTATGGATAATGGAGAAAATATATTCATATTTAGTTGTGGTGCTAATTTTATGGGTCTACCTAATTCGTATGTACAAATGTCTACAAGATGATCAAAATTAGCTGAACGATTTTTGGAAGGATCAAAGTGGAATTCTTTCCTCTTCTCCCAATTGTTGAAAACGTTCTTCACATTGTGAGTTGTGTCGAATGTCAAGAAGATTGGCTGATTATCAAAATTTGGGTTTATGACTGAAGATCGAATTTCACCAGAACATAAAAACTCCACGAAGAATTTCCTGTTTGCAGGGTGATTATCGACGCTCAAGCACACCACTTGGAATCCAACAGACTGAACTTCATGAATCACATGCTGGTAAAATCCAAACAACATATCTGATGTTAGGCCATCAACTGGAATAATTTTGACAACGTGACGGTAGCCTCCAGTGATCGATGAAATCATAAAAACAAGTGCAGTTCTCGCTAAGCTACGACAATCTTCCGTATAACCAAATATTTTTCCGCCCGATAACTTAGGTTTTCTTACAACATAGATTTCGTCTATGATCAATATAACGTATCGTTGGAATTGATTAAGTGAAGACAATCTCACAGAAAGATACTTCCTAATATCACAGTGGGATATTGGTCTGGTTATCGTCTGCATGTGTCGAATAGTTGGAAAGAGTAAAATGTTTGAAGTTCGTAGAACTCGATAACACGAAGGACTCGTAAAGTAGAGAAGGTACGAAGTTGTTATCACATTGGACGAATACCGCATAGCAAAATTACTTTCATTAGCTAACAATCTTAATTGCTCGCATAAAAATTCCAATCGATTCAATTTAGTAACATCCAAAGAAAATTCCTGGGCGTATTCTAACAATGAATCTGATGTACGCATAACCTCACGAGTAAATGATGTCTCGAAAACATACCCATCTGATGTGGATTTCACAAACGCCAATAAGTTGGTAAACTGGGTATACAAAGAAATCTTGTTGTTACTATGAACTAAATGTCGATAGTGGCTAAAAGGAATTACTCGATCTCCAGACACCACAGTTACTTTCAAATCGCTATCAATCAACAGTGATGATGCTATGTGACACATACCGTTCGGTTCGAAGTCGAGGATAATAAACTGAATGCGGTTGTCTGAGTTCACTTTTGCCCATTCCTTGGTAAAGTCATTAGACCATGAGTCGAATTTAACACGCGAGCGCAGATCAGTGAAATCTTGAAGTCGATCGCGAGTCACGAAGTCGTTATATTCCGCTTCCAATGCGTCAGTGTAGTTTTGGAGTCGACTGGTCGATGTTGCCCTCTGAGATCGTCTGTGAGGTTTCGGAGGAGGGAAGTGTCCTGTCAGGCGATGAAAGACAGATGGGACTGCGTCACTTTTCAGATAGCGCTTCTGTAGCAAAGAGGAATCACGTTTTCGTCGATTATTAGTGTCTTGTGAAGTTAAAACGAAGTCATCGTCGGTAAAGTGCTTAGAACACACACCAGTGTGCTTGCTAGGCTTGAAGTTTTTTCTTGATATTCTGCGAAGCCAGTTATTCAAACGAGGATCGTCTTGAGGAAAGGCATGTAACGTCACGTTATCTTCTTTGGGCTCCGACTTGTAGCCTGTGCGGCAACCGACAACGGCGCATGTTCGACCCATTTATGGGATTTAAGCCTATAATAATCAGAGTCCTCTGCCACACTGCAAGCACACATACAAAGAAGTCGCTACTGTTTATGATGAGTCGGCTGACTTTATCCTCTAATCTGTGTCTGAAGTATCGTGTCAATATACATCGTCATGGCTACACTGTATGACATACATTGTGTGCATTGCAACTGAACGCACGCATGCGTCTTGCTTGTGAGAGGCAGTGAGTGAGTCAGAGAAGGTAACCCTCATCACGTACAAAGGGAAAATCATTTTTCGCAGCCTTCATGTCCAGAGCCGCTATTATAGAGACGTCCATGTTTGGTGCAACTCTACTATCTTAAGATAACATGATTTTGAGATGAGATAATACGGTTGCACGAACGTAAAATTTTGAAGATTTTATCTTATTTTCTCTCTTCAGTTAGTATCATCATGGAGCGCTTCTATCTTCTGAATCCATTGATGCTTAGTCTCAGAAATACGCAGAAATATGCACTTCTGATAATTTCGTTTCATTCATAGTTTATCCTCACAAAATCTAGCAGATTTTTTATTAGTCCACAGAAACGTCTTCTAAAAATAGAACACGAATGTTGGAAGAACATGTATTAACAAAAAAAACCATAGAACTGAAACAACAAGAAATAATCAAATGTCTCTAAATGAGCTTTCATCATACACGATGCTTTCATTTTCTTTTTTTCTTTGATTTAGAATGTCATTTTTCAGAAATTCATTTTTGATTTTTATTACCTTGTTGAACTGCCTTGTTGAGCTCTTGCCGCTTTTTGTGTCCACCAGACACTTTGACACTCAGCCAAATCGTGAATTTTTTTACACGAAGAGGCTACCTCGCGTTGTGGGCTCAGTGGATGGTACGCACATTAAAATTATGGCTCCCAAAGATTTTGAACCTGAGTATGTCAACAGAAAAGGTCAACATTCACTGAATGTTCAAGTCGTCGTCACGGGAGAGCTGCTGATAGCTGATGTGGTTGCCGATTGGGCAGGAGGAAGCCATGATAGCAGAGTCCTTAGGCATTCGCGAATATTCGAGAATTTCGAGAATGGACACTTCGGCGACTATATCATTCTTGGGGATCAGGGTTATCCTTACGACCTTGGCTATTCACTCCGGTAATTAAAAACCAAGTGACAGCTCCCGAATCTGCCTTCAACAATGCACACAAATCTGCGAGATGCTCTGTTGAAAGAGCTATAGGGATTCTTAAGCGAAGATTCAACTGCTTAAATGGACTGCGTGTTGTAGATCCAAGGAAATCAGCCATAGTTGTCACGACGTGTGTTGTTTTGCACAACTTCGCTATTATAAACAAGGACTTTGATGAATTCCTCACTCAGTCTGTGATAACTGATACTGATGAAACTCCTGTGACTGGGGGAGATTCAAGCAGTGATCTAAGGAGTCAAGCACGCCGAGGATTTTATATTCAATCGCATTTCCTATGATATTAACTTTCATTGTAGCCTAAATGTATATGTACATGTGTATATGACTACAATATAAAGAGGTGTCTAATGAATGTAGTATTTGGAGTTGGCCTACTAAAGAAATTTAGAATAAAATCGACACAGTCACACTGTCTTAAAGCAACAGTAATTTTCATCACCTTGACTGACTTGGAATTCCATCTGAATTGCATGCTATTATTATCGGTAACAGATTTGATCGTAACACTGATTGGATTACAACATCATTCTATAGTTATTGCGTCAGAAAGCGTCACAATGTCCTTAAAAGATAATATAATTTTTGATGCAACCGACATTATCTTTTCTCCTAAGATAATATCGAAAATAAGATAATGCTGGTTTCGTGCAACTCAACTATCTTAACTTAAAATTATATTATCTTATCTCAGTTTGGTGCAACCGACATTATCTTTTCTCCTAAGATAATATCAAAAATAAGATAATATCATCAAAGTTTCGTGCAACTGTCCCCTGATCATTACATTTAATCTTCCATTTGAACAACAATAAATTTTGTTGGATTGCTTCCGTGGACCAGTGCTAATTGCACCAATTTTGAAATGTCTTTGTCGTATAGTGCTCTCTATATTTGTCTTTGTATGTGCCTATGATAAATATGATTTCCATTTACTTTGTAAATATGTAAACATTTCTCTTTTGAACTTAATCAATTTCATGTTTTTAATTTTCTACTTGGAGCCATGTACCTAGATGGTGAAATGACTCATACTCATCCCTCAAACTTTGAAGAAAAAGCTCTCGATTGAAGCGCTTATAAAATATACCTTAATAATAATCAGTTTCTAATGGTTTGCAAGGTTGGACCTTGGGTTTTGGGTAAGTGACACAAAACATGTTTTTTTCTATACAAAACTTGGGTCTGCCGCACCATCAATGCTGCATATACGATCTATGCAAATAAAGTTATAAAATTGATATTTTGATTTGATGCGTGATAAGAGCATAAAGTTCTGATTTTTTAATCAAAGTCTCACTCAATTCACAGAATATTTCAAAAATCAAATACTAGTGATGATTGGATGCAGGGCTGCCAACTGTCCCGATTTTTTCGGGACGTACCGATTTTTTGCCATAAAATTCGCCTGTACCGATTTTGTACCGATTTTTCGGTACGTACCGATTTTTTGCTCTTGAAATTCCGCTGTCCCGATTTTTGTACCGATTTTTCAATTTTAAAACTCGGATTCAGTTTTTTGTGGCCTGAATTTCTCAAAGTTTTTAGGCTTCCATATCAGATATGCTTTTTGCATTAAATTGAAGTGCATTTGTTTTCTTTTTTTGGTTAAACGAAAGCAAATTTTGCAATGACAATGTGCGAACATGTTTTGCTCCGTCGGGACCTTCTCCGGTGCGCTGTTGAGAGCCGTGACTCCGTGGGGGCGCGCTGCTCCAGTACACATATACTTCTCCCTGTTGGCCTACTGGGATGCATAATTGATAATTGTTCAAAAAGAAAGAATGCACTCCCTTGTGTTGTTACGTCTTTAATGTAAGTTATGAATAGAACAACATAAAACAAGGGGACCCGACGTTTCGTCCTATCAGGACATAATCGTGGGTAGATAAGCCTGGCCCAGGCGGTGCCAATGGTTTATATACCAGAGTTATGGTCTATATACTGGTCTACAGTTTAAATGCATGCTTTTTATGATTGGTACTTTACCAATTTATTGTTTTCTCGTTTCATCTCTGCGACGTTCATACAATGAGGTAAGTGAATTCGTTCTATTGTTTTTTGCTTTGTAAACAGACATGTAGGCTATGTGCGCTTGTTTTGCCGTTATTCATATTTGTTCCGATGCTTCCCGAATCAAGAACTTAAAATGATAAATTTTGTCCGTTTTGTTGCGTTTTGTTGTTGATTACTTGTTGCGTGGTGATCGATTCGCAGGCGTTGACACGTGGCAGGTGGCATCCCGCCATTTACGTACACGTGCCTCTGTATTTCACGATTTTCGTTTATGTTTTTCCATACAACTTAAGCAAAGAACTGCATCATCATCTTTATGGTTTCCCTCCAGTCTAGGTATATCCAAGGTCTGCCATCCGTAACTCTGTCGGGCCATTTGTTGTCGCCTATCTGTAGAGAGACTTTTCTATTTGCGTTTTCGTCGCTCAGTATGTAAACTATGTATACGTACCAACCTGATTGTTTCCTTCTCGTTCTCCTTTCTCTTGTCTTTCTTTACTTTGACTACCCATCCAAGTTAGATTCAATGCAGTCTTCTGTTTTCTGGACTGGATCACTATCCAACTTGAATACTTCATCACTACTGTAAAATTCCTTTGCTATTCATGAGTTCTGTGAGGACGGATTTCTAAAAACTACGTGTTGATGTTGTCCGGTTGAAGCTAGTCATTATTTCTTCCGTGGGTATAGTGCTGAAAATCTAAATCGTCCTCGAGAGGAGAGAGGTCGAAGTGCGGGTTCTAGATTAGCTGAGAAGAGAGTTGGTGAAAGTTTATGTTCCTGCTCTACCCTTTCTAATACCGGTAATCATTTGCTAGGGGTGTTTTTGCCCATTTCTGCGGGAAACAAAATTATTGCAATAAAGTTGTAACTACAATCTTAATCAAGCGTTTTTATTTTCATTGCATGTACATTATTTACTGCTAATTTACATATATTTTTAGGCTTTCCAATAAATATGTGATCTAAGTGATATGTACTGTACCATGTATCCATGTTGTGCTTATGTATGAATCCATATTTGAATAGGCTAGGAAGGCCTAAGCTTAACAGTTGTAAATTATGTGAATTTACCGTACAAGTTGATTATACGAGTATATACAGTGCGACTCGCATTATTATGACCACCCAGAGTTTTTTGGAATTTTTTTACGGAATTTATTTAATAATATTAGAAATACATATTGGATATATCTGGTGGATATGCTTGTTTTTTATCGTTAACAATCATATTCAAACTTAGTAACTATATTTAATATGTATCTAATACGCACGTATGCATCTAAAAGATTCAGCAGAAAATTTCCAAAAAATATCAATTTTTCATGGGTAATGATAATGTAAGCCATAGAATTTATAAACATTCATGATTTTAATGGACATGCATGTAGATGACAAGAATGAATGATGATATATTGTCTTTGTGGCATAAGGTGTCAAGATCAAACACATGCCCGTATTTCCTATAGGAAAAAAATCCTTGTGAAATCAGACATGATAAGCTATAAAAGTGACTCCGTGGTAGTTCCGGTTTAAGTTATTTCACAATGCTGGTAATTTGTAAGAAATTGTAAAACGAATGGACTTTGAAATATGAAAAAAATATATATGAAATTCATTCCAATATCGCTCTACAGGCGATTCGCTGTGTTTGCTTATGACTTGCTAAGGAGATAAATTTTAACTTATTCCAATTACAAACTTTAGGAATAGCCATACCGTTCTCACTCCAAAATAATTCTTGTTGCAATCTAACATAAAATGATGCAGCCAATGAAATGATAAACATAAACTTTGTTGCAGTCCTTTGAATTAAACTGAATATATGTTGCATTGTAGAAATGGACAAATTCGTTGTTCGGAAGAAGCGATCAAGCAGCACAGACAATGGTGACGTTATCTCTCCGAAAAAGAAAGTGGCAAAGTTAGAATCGAACCAAAGTCAAGTGAGAAAGCGGAAACCTTGTCACGAAATCGATTTGTATTCATGTGAAGAAGATTCCCATAGCTTGGAGAAGAAACAGGAGTTGCAGGGCGACAAAGGACAGGAGGAACCGAGCGACGCGGTCGGCATGGATTCATCTGACGTTAACAAGAAACAGAAGAATAATGGACAGCTTGAGCCTAGTGATATGATCGACATGAATTCATGTGAAGAGTTTGATGTAACATCGGATGCCCATGACAAAGATTCAAATGGAAATACAAAACGCAGAGTTGTAAGTTATCAATCGAAATATGAGAACGAGTTCCCGTTCATAACAACATCGAGAAAAGGTGAACAGTATTGCCGCTGTACGTCGTGTAATTCGGACATATCGATATTGCATGGTGGGAGAAGCGACATTGTAAGACACTGTGGTTCGAAGAAACACATCAAGCTTTCGTCTGACTTAAACAAATCAGCTTCGATTCGCCCGCTTTTCAGTGAAGAGGAATCAGTAATAAAGGCAGAAGTGGCATGGATTCGTTGTGCTTACTTTGAGATTTATCTCTTTTTTCTTGTCCGATTCTCTTTTTTGCTATATTTGTCTCCTGAAATCATTTGAACAAAATCAAAGCCCCAATCTTTCTTCATTTCAGTTCGCTGTGGAGAAGAATGCACCCATGTCTTTCACTGATGGATTCGGTAAGCTCCTCAAAGAAATTGATCCAAATTCTGCTATCGCAAAGAAATTCACATGTGGGCGTACCAAAATGACAGCAATAGTCAAAGTCCTGACTGAAATAGAAGTTGAGCAGACAGTCCAATTGATGGAGAAATTTATGTTCAGGTAAATTGTCATACGGTAGCATGCACTTGTAAAAGGAGTAAAAAGTAATGCTAATTGGATGTCATCAGGTGATGCATTGGATTTCAGATGCTCTTTAGTCAGCCTATTTTCTAGTTTAAAGCATAAACATGGCTACAAGTTCTACGCCTGATAACCATGCATATACCAGATAACCTGCATGTACGAGTAATTAAGGCTATTTCATAGTAAGCCTATCCTCCTTTGTAACAACAACAACAGTCTATAGATGTTCGAGTCCTGCCGACGCATTTTAATATACACTACGTACAGTAAAATCATTTTTTATGTTTTATGACAAGTGGATTGTAAGTCAAATCATAACTTCTGTTCTATAATTTTCAGTTTGGCAACGGATGGGAGCAATGATAACAATGCGCAGCTGTACCCTATCGTCATACGTGTTTACAATCCCGTTGACGGAAAAATCGCAACGAGAATACTTGGCATGCCGGAGGTAGTTGAATCCAATGGAAAATCAATCTACGAGTCCATCAAGACTGAGCTAGACACTCAGGATGCGTCTGTCAAGAATTGTATCGCTTTCGGGTCTGACAATGCCCCGGTGATGGTTGGTGAAAAGAATGGTGTATATTCCCATTTAAAGAGCGATAACAATGAAATCCTGTTGGCAAGATGTTGGTGCCATCTCCTCAATCTCATGGTGAAAAAGGCGTGTGCAGCACTCCCAATTTCCGTTGACGAATCCCTCGTCGATGTCTACTATCATTTCCGACAAAGTAGCAAGAGGACCAACGAACTACGGAGATTTCAACAACTTTACGATCAGGATTTCAAAAAAGTGATCAAACACTGTCCAACCCGCTGGCTTTCGCTAACACCAGCACTGACGCGCTTGTTAGAGCTTTGGAAACCTCTGCAAAGTTACATTCAACAAGAACGTGACTCTCTCGACAAGAAGGCGGAGAAACGGAGAAAGAAGAAAATCGCGGTTGATATATCCGCTCAACGGACCACCATTGCATCTACGTCATCGTCAACGAATGCATGCAAGCCTGGAAGAATTTATCGGTTGAACGATCTTTTGAATTCCAGATCAAGTAAGGTAAATATTTGTCTCCCAACTTTAAATATGTAGGCCTATCTTACTAAAACCTGCTACAGGCTAGGCTTTCATTAACTTAGTTTAGGCTGACAAAATAGCCGAATGGTTGTAAACTGTACAATTTATTCAAAAATGTACATGCATATGCTAAACCTGAAAATTCTTGATTATTTTTGATTGATGGAAATGACTTCGGTCTACAAATTGTGCACCTTAAGTTTTTAGATATACGATATTCGGGCCGTATATGAACTTAGTCAGTCATCATTCCATATTAGGCTTACTTTTCATGTATGAATACATGTACAGACTACTGTTTACACTGTAACAGATTTTAGTGAAATTCTTAACTAAACCGAATGTCTATTCATTTCAGGTTTTCTGCTCTTTTCTGGAGTGGTATCTTCCTGCTATTGACAAATTCAATCTTCTGCTTCAGCGTGATGAGCCAATGATACAAAAAACATACATGTTGCTTCAGGATTTGCTGCGAGATTTGATGTCTCGAATTATTCGTCCGGATCTGCTTTCTGAGACACATGACCTGGCAGCAATCAATTGCAGAGAGACAAAGTGAGTTACAAATGTAGTACCATAATTATGACTAGAATATAGGCTTTAGTGAAGAAGCTCAATGTAGTACCATAATTATGACTAGAATATAGGCTTTAGTGAAGAAGCTCATTTCACCATTGGTATTGTTGTAGCCTACTGACTACAATGCGTTAAGTCAGTTAGGGGCCGATCATAGCATGTCTCATAGTTTAAAAGGAATATCATCCATTTATATGATAAAAATTCAATGTCTGAAACAAGAAGAATTTATGAAATTTTGATGAATAAGTACAGGTATAAATACCGGTATGCTTCCTTCAATGGAAACACATTACCTAGCTTGACAAATGCAAATGATCTCCTTCTTTGAAGAGTGATAGGCCTGTTGTCGCAATTATCTTTGCTAGTTTTTATTTTCATTTCTTTCGCAACTCTTTCCTAGTGATTTGATCAAAAACTTCACATGGAAATATTCCACTTTCAGAAATCAAATCGAAGTTGGAAAAATGGAGCTTGGTGAGAATGCCACCAGTCATTTGAAGAAAATGAAGAAAGTAAATGCCCTGAAAGTAATGGAACATATGAAAGATTTTTTTTTGACTGCGATCGATTATCTGAAAAAACAGATCAAAAAGTCTGAGGAATTGCTATGGAACGCACGAGTGGCTGATATTGGAGAACGAACGAAAATTGACTTCAAAAATTTGAAATTTTTCTTAAAAGCATCCGTCCATCCCACTGCTGAGCTAAAAGAAGCTATGCGGATTTACCAAACCCAGCCACTGCCCATGGGAGTCAATCAAGACATGCGCGCTGATGAAGCGTGGCATGCATTGAAGCTGTACAAAAATCCTGTGTCGGGAAAAAAGGTCCTCGCTGACCTAGCTTCCGTCATGCTGGGAGTATTGACCATTCCCCAGAGCAACGCAGGGGCGGAGAGGGCGTTTTACCTTGTAAAAAATGTTCATACAGACGCACTAAGTGCCATGAAAAACGACCTCCTCTCCGCACTTCTCACCCTGAAAGTTGGTGGTTTCCCCCCACTCGAAAAAGAAACATTGCGCCGATGCAAAGGAGCAACCGTTGCTTATTTATATAAAGACTGAATAGGCCTACCAGTAATTTAGCACTTCCACATAATTCGTCGGTAATTTGGCAAACTGAATACTCCCTACTTACAGGCTCGATTAGTCATCAAAGTTAACCATCTTCGATTTTAGGACACGAGGTTAGTGCAGAGATGTGAGTTTGCAGAATCAAATGCATGTAGTCAATCAGGCATAGACTTCTGTGAATCAGAAATATCCAAATCTTTAATTAACTAATTCTGACTTCATTTTACCTTATCGCCGGCGAATTATGACCTAAGCTTCTGTTTTTTACCCACACATAATCAAGCCAGAACTCGCATTACTTGGTTATAAGTTCATCATAATGCTCGTTTTCTATTGAACGCCAATGTGCCAACAAAATTGATTTCTGTAAATGTGTTAATTAACTCCTTCAATTATTTCATTTGCAAACTATATCTGATGTGTAATGGCTTGCGATCGAGTAACGCGAGTTTTATCTCATAGCTGTAATCTGGGATTCTAGATTTGTAATTTGTTTTTTCTTGTATTTTTTTGTTTGGTTGCAACACAAATTAATCATTTTTATCCTTACACAAGAGCATATTTTTCTATTTAATCGATTGCTTGGGAGCCAGGGACGAAACGAACATGGTCGTTCATATTAATAAGATACATACAGAGGCAGACATACATATAGAATGTATGTACATGTATATGTACTTTTTTCTTTCATGGGATTTCAACCGTTCATAACTTACTGCTGTCTGCGAATTTGTGGGAAGTTTCGCCAGGTCGGGTCTAACATGGACAGCTTCAGTGCATGTAGTTGCGTAGAAAAATGAGACATTTTTTGTACCGATTTTTGTCCCGATTTTTTGGGGTAGGCGTACCGATTTTCCCGATTTTTTCACCTGGGCGTACCGATTTTTTGCCGCCAGAGGTTGGCAGCCCTGGGATGTTTCATTTTGGGTTTGACAATGCCGCGCATTGAAAGTTCGTACATATTGCATTTGCTGCAAGCTTGCGTGTATTTTGCTGCACATTAAATTTTTGTACATTTCATGTATTTTAGATGGATATCTTCGCAGTTATCTTCACACCTTAAACTAAATCTTTTTATACCCGACATTTATCCAAAAATGAATTAATTCCAATTTCGTATTCTAAACATACTTACCCATGCACTGACTACGCAGCTGCCATTTATCAAGTCTGCTTATTCTGATTGATAAAATGAAAACAATTGCTTTGTTGTGAGCAATGTACAATTCAATCATAATTAAATAAAAAATCTTCAATTAGTCAGTATATCAGTGTAGGTTAAAATAAAGGAAAGCTTTATAACGTGACACACGTATTTAGGCTACTAATTACAGTTATTGCAATAAAAAAATCGTTTCACACTAATACAACACTTCTCATGGACCCAATAGGAATTTTGGCCTATAGAAGAATCCTTATGGCAGCACAAAATACAAACAATGTACTTCGTTTACTTGATTCTACTCAATTATTGAAACTTGGGCTTGGATTTTGGGTTTTGACCCAAGTTTAGGGTATACCCAATACAAGTTTTTGCCCAATCTTGAGTTTAGGCCTACTGGTGTATTTTTCCTTTGTAACTGATTTAACCGGGTTTTTGCTGGAATATTTTGTTGAGTTATAAAACTCAGTATGCCGAGTTTAACTTAATTTGGTTAATTTGCGGCAAACTCGGTTAACTGAGTTTCTTGAAAAACTGAATTGACCACTGGTTTCATTCGGCATGCACGTGGGAATGAACTAACCGAAGAAATCCTAATGAAAAGATTCCTGCTTGTTACCACATAAATTTTATGCGCGTCGTGATTCAACGCATTGACATTAGGTTGACTATTGCTTATCTTTACGAACATGTAGATGCAAGTCCGCTGTTTTTCATGTTTTTTCTACTACTGACTATTTAGTGTCCCGCTTTTGGTAGTAAAAAACATGGCCACCATGACATAGCTCAAAACTAATTTCATCAAACAAGTTAAAGTAGCCTGTACGTGCCACATTATGTTTCTGTCTAATTCATCGTAAATATCATCAAATGAATCACTAGTTTAGACTGAATTGACTTGCGCAACCAACAGAAACACATGAGCACAAAATATTATTCCGCGTATATGTGTATGAAATAAATGAGCGTCGAATACACAATCCAGTTGGATATTGATAACAAGGAAGTCTTAGGAAAGTTGAAACACGTACAACTTTTGCTGAGACATCGTCGTTGTCTCAGTTGAAGGTATCAGGGTTGTTCACACTTGAGACAAGGATCGTGGAGTTTGTCTCACAGGCTTCTCTCAGAACCTTGAGAGAAGCTTGTCTCAGGACCGTTCACACCATCTCTCAGCAAACGTGGTGAGCCTTCCTCTGGTCGCCCCGCACAAACAACAAAGGATGAAGTTAGTGGGTCTCAGGCATGTCTCAGGACTGTTCAGACTACGTAGAGTTAGTCGCAGCATAATTTTGATTGACGTTTGAAATCGACGACGGAAACTGTAATCTTTCCGTTTGATTGGATGATTGCCTGAGTCTCAGCTCTCAGCTCTCATGTGTGAACGCAGCTTTATGTTTTCGCATATTGCGACAAACATACTGTATCTAGAGCCACAATTTTTGACATGGATTGTCCTCATGTCATTTCATACGATGTGCATGTACTATTATCATGTTACTGATCTACAATGCATGCGAGAATTTGGATAAATATGAGTTAATTTGCTCAAAATTCTTGTGTTTGCCGATATTAGGAGGCTTGCCAAATCTGGATGTGTTTAGCTTCATAGACAGGGTTGTATGAAGATGATAGGAAATGACATGAGGACAATCCATGTCAAAAATTATGGTTCTAGACATAGTATTTTTGTCGCAATATGCGAAAACATAGAAAATTTCATTTTAACTAAAAACTGCAATCTGCGTCCCATTGGATTAACATGTGCTTTTTTTATCGTGTCTGACAATTAAAGAAGAGGAACTAATCAGAGCTCGGCAGACGTGCAGATTCGTAGTAGGTATAGGGTGTGCATCATTCTGTGAAAGTCTCATTTTCGGCCTCGTTCCCTGCAGAAACTCGTTCTGGCTGCCGGACTAAATGTGTTTTTCTTGCAATTGCCCTAATGAACATTGCATCCGTTGCACTTCGGCCTTTTATGAAACCAAATTGACTTTTTTCATTGCAAACTGATTTGCGTATGATGTTTACAAGGACGTGTTTCAGGACTTGATCCAACATCTTTAAGCCTCTGTAACTCCCGCATTCAAGTGTATCGCCCGGCCGCTTTTGAATAAATTCACGATTAACGAGAGATTCCATTCATCGGGAATTCTACCTTGGCTGATGAATCTGGAGATCAACTTCCAGAACCACTTCAGTGGGACCAGTTTACTTCATCTATTCCTTTATCTGACGATCGAGCTCGAAGATGCTAATATCAATTAATATAGCAATCCAAGAAATTTTCAAAACTAAATTATTCTCTCCCGAAGTATTTATGCCACAATAAAAGAAAGATAAAGTTTATGTACAGAGTTGCCAACGTTTCGGGTCCTGACCCTTTCTCAAGGTAGTTGACTGTAAAATGAGATGCTACGATATTTGAATTGTTGAACCTCCAGTTGTCTCGTGACGTCTGTTCAATGAAGGTTTATGAAAATCAATGAGACGAGATTCCACCAAACTTGTTTCTACAGGATCACGCAAACATCTCAGCAAATCAATGGTAAAATCATCTATTGTATTATTCATACCGCAAATTTTATTGTGCTCTGACAACGCGCTGATATTATTTTTGTTCTTGATACTGTTCTTATGTTCATTATATCTGTTGTAATTTAGCAGAGGAAAGTTTTGAAATGTTGAAGAATGAAAATATTGCACTATCTTTGAACTTCATTCTATTATTTATCTTCGGAAATGTAGCGCTATTAAAAGGAATATTTTTAGCATTGCCCTCTCATCGATCGATCATGGTTATTATACGGCGTAGATACTCGTAGATTGTCGAAGGCGCTGGACATCTGCGTAATTGTGATGAACTTTGCAAAATTCCTCATTTATTGCGAAAGTGGGAATGTTGCTAGATTTCGAAGATCTTCTTATTTAGGTGGCTAGTCCATTTTATAATAGATATTTTTCAATCTCACTAATATTTTCTGTCATTTTTCTTCAAAACCCCTTGTTATTTCTATTTTTATACATTGATTTTAGCTCCATATCATAATTATTAACTCGACTGGTGTCCATCAGGCGTGATTTTGTAGACATGCGTTTGTATGATTGGATACGTAGTGAACCTGCGATTCTTAGAGCAATGATTTTCAGGGAAGAAGGCGAAATCTTGGCAACATTGCTAATAACAATATTCTATTTCCTCTTAAACTTCCTTGATAAACAGATTCATGTTGAGTTAGTTTCAGAATGGAACTTTACATTCCAGTAAAAAATGCGCAGTAACCGCCTCCTTTGTAGCAGAAACGCACAATTTGCATTTGAAACGATGCGGATTCACATCGTTGATTTACTACTATTAAAATCCGTGTTTCATTTCCGAAGACATTAGCAAGAGGCAAGGAATATTATGGAGGGTGTCAATTATTAATCAATTCCTATTTAGTAGAAACTCGACTAAAGCATCAAGAGAGTAAAACTTCCAAAGAAGAACTTACCTTTATACTTTTTCCACATGAGAATATCGAGCTGAGAAATATGTTTTTTGTCATTTCAGTCTCGTCTAACGGAAATGCAAGTTCGTGCACTATCGCGCTTTCGAGAGCAGCAACTTGAATCAGCTATGAGAGATGAAAGCAAAACTCGACAAGTATCGGTACTGTTGAAGATGCGAGTGACTGGAGCAGTTGGAGCAGCAGATTGGGACATTCGACCAACTCTTATGTTAACTGTCTGGTCTCCAGGAGAAGATGTCGTGGACTTAGCACATGAAGGTGCTGTACTGAGGATCTACAATGTTAACGTCGTTGCCGCTGCCGCTGGTAATTTCTATAAATATTTGCTAATTTAATGTTCATAGCTTATATTCTATGTATATATTCAATGTCAACATCAGTGTAAAACGCAAGTAGTTAGAATTGCGGACGCACTGATAGTGGATGCGAACATGGATAGGAACATGTGTTCCGAATTGTCAATGCGAACATGTTCCGAATTGCGAATGCGAACATGGATATGAACATGTTCCAAATTGCGAATGGATGCGAACATGGATAGGAACATGTAAATAGGAACCGCGTTCCGATTGATAGGCGAATTGAGATCATACTCAATGATTCGGAACGGCTTGTTCCGAAATTGAATTAGAGTATGTGAATTAGAATAGGGATGCGAACATCTATTTCGGTACTTAAACAGGTGTTTGTTTTGAGACTGCTTGCTCGAATGCGACAATTGTGGCCATTGTGACTATGATGACAATTTTATTTATTTTCTTAATGCGTTTACAGATCAGAAATTATGTTATGAATGTTCTATTATTTACTAATCAGAATCCCATTTACAGAATTTGCGAAATGAAAACAAGAGGTTTACAATGTAAGTGTAATTAACCATAAAAAATGAAAGAAGGTAAGTCACGTCCCTCGGGGGACTCCGTTAACTTCAAGAAGTCCTCAGCCCATTCGAGGAATGTTGCATTGTTTGTGAAGTCGTGATCACACTCGTGTATAGGGCACTTCTCCGACAGTCCTTTTCTCCTTTGGAGTGCTGTCACTGTTAAAGTCTTCCAGAGTTCCAATTTGCATCCGCAACACAAATTAACCTTCGCATCCAACGATCCACCCATAATTACTTGGCTTTCATTTTGGTAACAGAACAGTTGTTTCTGGGTACTCATCATGAAATAGATTCGTAATAGATTCTTAATGTCTACTCAAGTCACGAGGATTAGAACTTGCTTAATTGGAACAATTACATCCTTATATATCCCTTTAGGGAAAATCGGAACCTCTCTGATTGGCTGTTGGGAATTCCTTTGTTTGAAAAGTATATAAGTCCTAGTTGTGTACCAATTCTTATCAAAGGTTCTAATCCTCAAGTACCATAGCTATTTTATCTATATTATTCTAATCACATTTAAAATGGAACGTGTCACAGCACCTCCCGCTTCTCCTGTTGAAAGGACGGAATCGCCATGCGAACCCAGAGTGTTCGTAAGAGGACCTGTAACTCCTGATCCAATATCATCAGAAGATGAAAATTTGGTACTACAGAGGAGTATCATCGAAACACCGGTGGAAGCTGTTATAACAGTCAAGACACGTAGTGGAAGTCAGGTTCGAAATGCTCCACGAAAAACAAACATGAAGCGGGTATGTCTGCGATTAGAGCCTGAAGAACGGAATTTAACAACTGCGCTGGAGTTCAGCATAATGGATCCTGCCACGCCTCGCCGCTGCCCTGGTGCCCCCAAAAAGACAAGAGTATGTGTTCGAGTTGACCTGAAGAGACTGATTCCTTTCCCCAATATTAACAATATGTAATTTTTATCTTTAATAACACTTACATAAATGAACAATCTTGTTTTTATAATTTCACAAATCGAATTTCTAATAGGATTTGAATGGGAACTGGGGATAGATATATTCATCTCTGAAATAGCTACCTATAAGTATTTCTAAGTTTAATATTTGGAAGATATATATTTCAAATCACTTGTTTGAGACTTTGAAACCGCACCGAACGTACTAGAACAAATTTGAAATGAATATTAATGTGTAATTCAAATGATAGTCAAATGGGATGAAAGTTTGAATAGATTTACAGTGTTTTTTGAATGCTTTTTTCACCTTAGGATGATATCATACATATTGCATACAATACATCATCAGCTAGAGAATGAAAAGACCTTTCTAATGATATAAGGTATGTACCCATTCGATGGAGAAATCCCTGTTGTATGCAAGTGTATGCAGGAAGAAAAATTTATGATTTCAATTTCTAAGTTTCTCAACTAAATTCTATCTATCTTTCAAAGGGCTATAGCTGCTTCGGATGGTGTCATACATGTGTCATACAATACACCATTAGAATCAGCATGAAAAGAGCATTCGAATGATATAGCATATGTACCTATTCAATGAAAAAATCCTTGTTGTATGCAAGTGTATGCAACTGGAAAAATTCTAAGTTTTTTCTCAAAAATAACTAAGTTTTCAAGTTTTTGAAATTTTCAAAGTTAAAGTTTGATCACTCGAAATGACCATAATGCATAAACTTCCACATGAACTTGCCCTTGACCTTGACCTTTGACCTTCATACACTTCATACACGGCGGGGGGGGGGGGGGCGCAAAATTTCTCGGGCGCTTCGCGCCCTCGAAATTTTTCGGATTATAGGGTAAATATATTTTCTCGTGCGCTTCGCGCACTCGAAAATTTATTTACCCATGGGTTCCGGGTGCCATAGATACTCTTCTTGCTTCCCTAACCCTAAACCTAACCCTAAACCTAACCCTAAACCTAACCCTAAACCTAACCCTAAACCTAACCCTAAACCTAACCCTAAACCTAACCCTAAACCTAACCCTAAACCTAACCCTAAACCTAACCCTAACCTTAACCCTAACCCTAACCCTAACCCTAACCTTAACCCTAACCCTAACCTTAACCCTAACCCTAACCCTAACCCTAGATGCCATTAAATTTAAATTTGGCGCAAAATTTGATTTTTCGAAATTTGGCGCGAAATTTGATTTTACGAAATTTGGCGCGAAATTCAAATTTCGATTTTTGCGCGTTTCATGATGCAGTCTGGATTTAACTTCTTAAAACTTAATGACTTTTTCTTTATTATTTGAATTTAGATGAAATCCTTAACTTAAGTAGAATTTTAAATGTTTAGAACTGCAGGGAATCCATCTTCATCACATGTTAATTGGCTTAACTTCGCGGTTACATGTACCACTCTAGCATCAAAGACTTTGATGGCACTTTTCTATTTCATCATTAAAATATATCAGCTGTTTAGATTTGTTTGAATTCAACAGTTTGTTTTTCTATACCAATGTGATGTTATGATGACATCCGGTCTTTGTTCATGGTTCCTTTGTTATAATCATATATAAGAAAGTTGTAGAGCTCCGTTCTTCACTCATTTTTGAATTATTCTTGGTGCATAGCAGACCTCGTTCTCCGTCTCTCCGTTTTATCTATTTATAACTGCAATTCTGAAGTGAGTTCTACATTCTTCTATTCACTACTTTCTATAGTTTGGGAGTAGGAACATTACTAAGTTCTTATAACCAGATAGTTTAAAACATGTGGCTGGATCTTAAGTTAGGAACACTATATGTTATATTATTAAACAGAATTATTAATTTTCATAATTAATTATAACATTTTCAAAACCTATAAAGCACACAAGCTTATATGATGAAATGTTTAAATAAAGATAAACATTTCCAAAGTGTGCTTCAAATTTGTAAATAATTCAAATGCTAATTTTGTTTTCAAAGTGATAGTCTGTGGACCATTTACAAATTAAAAGTTGTTTAAAACCAAAGTCAGAAATGTTTATCTTTTCAAAACAACAGTTTCGTTTCTATGATTTCATTTCGAAATAAAATAATAATACATCAGCTGATTTCAATTTCATGTTAATATGTAAACAACCCTTTTCAAGATAAATTCAACATTTCGACTTTCGGTTTCTATGTCGAAAAATATATATCTCTGTCAGAAAATTAATGACTGTGGAATTACTTTCCAATATTTATACAATAGTTACTTAAATGAGTTCATATTTGCTAACAGACAATGTAATGACAAACGTTTTCCATGACTTACAGAAATGGTTCGTCAAGCAAGCATTGCACGTCAAAGATTAATTTTCCACTACTGTGAAACTTGTAAACAACCGGTGCGTCATGCCAACAAGAGTGGGCATAAAGATTGTAATTTCAAGGAGGGCTGCACTTATGTCTACTGCCTCACCTGCAGAGCCTACGTGCGAAGCACAAAAATGGCCAACGACGAAAAGTCCAAAGCCTTCATCATCCGGCATGCTACCTGTGCGCAGGAGAATGGCAGGGGTGGAGTTAACCTGACCTCGAAAGCCGAAAGAAATAAATTGGCTAGACTGTTCGCGAAGGAGGATAGGGCTGCAGAAGGAGTTTTAAGTCAATGCGCAGAACCCTCAAAACCCCCAACAAAACCCCCCACAAAAAGAAAATTCAAGTCAAGAGAATTCCTGGACAGTGACTCGTCATCCAGTGATTTAGAGGTGAGTACTGATAACTGCACATGCTAAATTTAAAATAAAAAATGAATAATGTTAAGAACATTTGTTTCGCTATGTATGAAGTAAATTCAATTTTTAAAACATTTCAGTGTCCGAGGTCTCAAGCGAAGAAAAAGACTGACAAAAAGTTACCTCAAGTGAGAAATGTAAGTCATGTTGATAAAAATTAATCACCTTTGATGTAAAATAATATGTTATTTCTCTTTACAGCTGTTTAAAATTCTGCCACCGGTACCGAAGATGCGTGTGGTAGAAGAAACAAGTAGCCCACGTCCCGTAAGTACAGCTGTTATAGTCGTTATTATAAGTTCCTCTCACCACTTAATGTTTCATACATAATGCATTTACTCAATTATTCTTCTATCTTTTTCTACCGTTTCAGGTAATGAGATCCTTATCCCTACAACTTCCGTTGAGGATAATGAGGAGCGTCCCTATACAATACGGGAGTCCTCATCCGATGAGAGGGAGGATTCAGACGAGAGTAGCGAATCTTCAACATCGACCACCTCGTCCTCTTCAACATCAACCACCTCGTCGCCCACATCTTCTGATGAGGATGAAGCAAGACATTCCCTTGTAAGTACCGAATTTAATAATTAATAACTAAATCTCATGATTTCTCTTGATAAATGCTGTTCTAAAATTATAACAGTGATATCTATTTTCAAAATAATTCGATTCAGGACAATTTTTCACCGTTGACTCCTGAGGTACGATTTTCACAATTTTGTTAGAACTGTAGTGCTCTATCCTCATTATAAGGACATATAGATAGTAAACAATTATTTCTTCTTATTTCAGGATATGTGTGATTTCGCATCACAAGAAATATCATTCTCCCGAATCCGTGCGTCGCCAACTTCCAGCGTTCAGCTGCCCCCTACACCGATCCTTCAATACCGAACTCCTGCTCCTACTCCGGTCCCCTTTCCTGATCCTGCTCCTGCTCCTATCCCTGTTCCTGCTCCTACTCCGATCCCTGATCCTGCTCCTACTCCGATCCCTGTTCCTGCTCCTACTCCGATCCCTGTTCCTGCTCCAGTCTCTATTCCTGCTCCTTTACTACAACAATACAATGTCGACCTAGACGATACATCCGAGAATGATGAGCGGCTAGAAGAGAGGTTAAAACTGTGCCAGCAACGCCTGAAGATGGCTGAGGAGAGAGAAACTAAGCTCAGGGAGGAGAATAGGGGTTTGATTGTGTCCGTTAGAAATTTAACACAGTCAAACCTACTATTGTCCTCCTCTGTAGCCAGAGGTGGTCGACAGTTTGTGCGTGAGACGCTGATGCACTTAGTGTTTCGCGATGGGGAATTCACAAGAGTGAGGCTGTCTCACATGGAGGACACGACGACTGCTGTGAGCAGTGCCACCATATTAAACTGTCGCACAGCGACAGGGTCAAGTGTGAAAAAATGTAAACTTTTTACTTTTACTTTTTGTTTTGACTTTAAATGGAAAAAGAAATTGTTACAAGTCCTGTCTTCTTATTTCATCGTAGATTGGAACAAATGTCATTGGCTAGTAATCGTTGTGACGTCATAGGATGATAAAAAATATATATAGTCTGCAAAATTATAATCCTCACCAGTTTAATAAACATGGTTGTCTGTTCTAAATGTGGAAAAACGTTTACTCTTAATGGTAATTTGCTACGCCATGAAAAGTTTTGTAAGTTAGGAAAAACTTATCAGTGTAGGAAGTGTCCATATGAAACGAAACGGCAGGATAATCTAAAGCGACACAATCTAGTCTGTGATAAGCAACCAAGTAATTGTAATTTAAATTCAAATCCTCGAAGTATCTCAGCTAATGATAGTCAAATACCCAAATCTAGTACTGCTGAATCAACGTCTAGATATATACCAATCAGCGCTTCAAATAATAGTTTGATCTTTATGCAATGCTGCTCCCGCTGTGGTAAAACGTATAATTCTATAAGCAAATTCCGTCAGCATATGAATATGCATAATACGAATAGTGAGATGAATATTCAAAATAATCATGGAACTGTAAGTCTCAGCGAAAGCGCGCTTAACGGTCATGCTCGTGTATACGACATCACACCATCAGCACACACAGTAGATATAACTTCCTTTTTATTAAGTATGCGATCTATATTAGAGAACTTAGTGTCAAACCTTCTAGAAAATTTTCAACTACGTGGTCGTCTGGTAGCACAAATTCGTTATGTGAGATCAAATCCTCAGGAAGATGAAACGTTTCTCGCACACTTTACTTCATCATCCACAAACTATATTTATGACTATGATACATGGTTCCAAGATAACTTAAATAGTCTCTCAAGTCATATTGAAGCTTTTGCAAATAAGGGTAGCAATTGGGTTATAGATGAAATACTAAATATAGAATTCAATGTTATTACTAGTCCATTACTTTCTGGTGGAGAAGTATTTAATCTACCAAAGAGTCTGAAAGATTCGAAGGCTGTAATTAATGTGCATTCAAATGCAAATGACTGTTTCTTATATTCAGTTCTATCAATGCTACATTACAATGATGTATCATATTCTAGGAATGAGATAAAATCATATAGTAAATGGTCATCTGAACTAAATATGAATGACATCTCTACACCCGTATCAATTAAAGATATTCCTAAGTTTGAGAAAAATAATGACATTAAAATCAACATTCACCTTTACGAAAAAGGACTAAAAGGTGTTCGATATAGCAGCAACTTTATTGGTAAACGAACTGTGAATATACTACTAATTATAAACAATGAACGTGCACACTATTGTGGAATCAGAAAACTATCAAGATTATATAGAAAAATAAATAGAAGATATAAACATTTCTGCGATCGATGTACCCAATCGTTTACATATAAGACAACTTTGGAGCGACATTATCAATTTTGTGTTCGTGGAAAGGCACAAATAGAAAGAATGCCTAAACAACTAGAGGTAAGCACAAGTAGCATGGAATATCAATTAAGTCCTCCTTTAGTTGTTTATGCAGATATAGAGTGCTACATCGATAATAAAGTACACAAACCGGCAGCAGTTGGTGTTTATCATGTTTGGCATAAAGCTCTCCAGTCCAGATTTGAAAACAAATATTATGTCTTCAAAGGAGAGAATTGTATTATGGACTTCTTGGATCACCTAGAAAATATAGCTCAAAACTTATATGATAATCAGCGTGCAATAAGCCGGCAACCAATGTCTCTTTCTTCTGATGAAGAAGAAAAACATAAAAATGTAAAAAATTGTAATAAATGTAAAGCTGTATTTAGTGATGATTGCATAAAAGTAAGAGATCACGACCATTTAACAGGAAGATATAGACAAACAATATGCAGTAAATGCAATCTTCGATTAAAACTAAATAGGCGGGAACTACCCATCTTCTTCCATAATTTTAAGAATTATGATAGTCATATCGTTTGCTATAAAGCAATTGGAAAGAAGAAGTCATGGAAATTGGAAGTAGTAGCAGCAACAGCTGAAAAGTATATAACTCTATCCGCCAGCGTCCCTGTAAACGAATACAAAGGAAAAACAATCTACTTCAAGTTAAAATTCTTAGATTCTTATCAATTTTTAAGTGCATCATTGAGTGAGTTAGCAAGAGGATTGCAAGTTTATGAACATGTAGAAAAACTAAGAAATGAATTTCCCCTGTTAACAGATGATATTCTTTATCAAAAGGGAGTGTTTCCCTACTGTTATTTCAAAAGTCTAAATACATTGACAGAAAAATGTCTACCACCACAATGTGAATTTTATAATGATCTCACTCGTGAACATTGTTCAGATGAAGAATATAAGCACGCTAGTAATGCGTGGTTTGCTTTCAATTGTAACAATTTTGGTGATTACATGCTTGCATATTTGAAACTGGATGTATTATTACTGACAGATATTTTTGAAGTTTTTAGGTCACTAAGTCAAAGTGAAGATGAAGTAGATCCTGTCCATTTCGTTAGCCTTCCACATCTTAGCTTTACTTCAGCTTTAAATTTGACATCTAATGATCCTCCACACTACATACAAGACGAAAGTATGTATAATCTCTTCGAAAGGGGAATAAGGGGTGGAATGACTTTTACGAACATTCACAGAGCACGTGCACGCATTTCGGAATTACAAAATAATACAAATGAAAGTCGTCACTTATCTTACATTGATGTCAATAACCTTTACGGTTCTTCGCTCAGTAAGAGTCTACCACATTCAAATTTTAAATGGTTGAGTGATAGTGAAGTAAGCTATTTTCTAAACGAAGAAAATATACAAGCTATCGATGATGATGGTGAAATTGGCTATATTTTTGATTTGAACTTAGAATATCCTGCAAACATACATGATGACACTGCCGATTTCCCATTAGCGCCAGAGATGCAGACCGTAGAGCAAAATATGTTCTCAACTTATATGAAGGATTTACATAGGAAAATAAGACCAGACACTAAATTCAGTTCAACTAAAAAACTCTTGCTTCATCAATTCAATAGGGAAAATTATGTTGTACACTATTCAATATTAAAATTTTATTTATCCATGGGTATGAAAATCACAGAAATTCACAACGGTATAAAGTTCACACAAAAGCCATGGTTGAGAACGTACATTGATATGAATTCACAAAAGAGAGCTCAATCAAGTACCAACTTTGAAAAGTCATTTTATAAGTTGAAAAATAATTCTTTATATGGTAAAACAATGGAAAATGTAAGACGAAGGAGAAAATTCAAATTAGTAAACAGCGTGGAACAATGTCGAAAATTATCAAATCATCCTCTCTATGTACAGCATAAGATATTTGATGAAGATCTAGTTGGTATGGAAATGTATAAACCTTCAATAATGTTGAATAAATTGATTTATGTTGGTCAGGCGGTACTTGACTACAGCAAATTGGAAATGTACCAGTTATACTACAATGATTTGAAAAGATGTCCACTGATAAATAGAACGCGGCTTTGTGGAGGTGATACCGATAGTTTTTTCCTATGTTTGTACACCTCACCATCTGTCAGCCTGGAGGATGTACTGCTATATTTCGGTGAAAAATTTGACTCTTCAAACTATGACAGTCATCACCGACTATACTCAGTAACAAACAGAGCCAGATTAGGTTGTTTTAAGGATGAGTGTGCGGGAAAGTTGCTTGAGGAAATGATCTTGCTAAAACCAAAAATGTATTCAATGAAATATCTAGATTCAACTTGTGATAGCATCAAGCGGGCAAAAGGAGTGCAGAGAGCTGCAGTTAAAAAATTACAACATAATGATTATAGGACTGTGTACTACAGTGAGAAAGATACAAATGAGGAAATGACAATTATAAATTCAACAAATCACGTAGTCACTACAAAATCATTTAGAAAGCGAGGACTTTCACTTTGGGAGGATAAGCGCTGTTGGTTAAATAAAAATCTATCTCTACCATATGGACACTATAGTTTAGGTCTTCCCCCACCTTCAAAGAGAAGGAGATGCCTTCCTGCTACAGGTGACGTAGAAGTTTAAGAAATTTAACAAAGTAAACTAACCAATCACTACATTTCTGCGTAGTCATGCTTAATAATATATAGGTAGATTAAATATAAAATGAAATTTCTACATCTTTCCGATGTGTAGAAATAATTACTAAAACATAGGTAGTCCTACTATGAATTGAAGACGTAGCACTCAACATCATTCCGATATGTTGAGATGTAAAATAGCAAGCTTTATGCAAACAAATAAATTTAGGTTTATATTTGAAAACATGCCTCATTACATTAGAACATGGAAATTAAATGACTCACAAAGCATTCACATAACAAATTCTAAGAAAGTAGTCTTTCGTCACTTAATAACAAATAGTGGTGGAAAACATCGTGGCGTTTGCATTAGCCTTGACGCATTACCTTCACTGAAAGACTTCGCTGATCTGATTGACAACCATAAGACACGGATGAAGATTCCCCTCGATCAAAAGGTATGGATAAAGTGTGACTCTACCGTCAAGCTATACGTCTGTTCACCAAAGAGAGAAGATATTGACTATCGATCTTTCCGTTTCAGTGACGTCACATGGAGAAACTTTACAAGAGATACTACCACATATGATTTCATTTATTAAGGATGGAGGACATCAAGCGGATGGAAGTCGTGAATCGCATGTTAACTACAAAAGTAAACTCAAAACTCAATCTTCAAGAAATCGAGCGGAACATTCCCAATCGAAAGCAATGGTTATTAATAAAACACAAGATGAAGCCGACAACGAATCTACATCTGGGAAGACCCTCAATGTTAACATGGAGGATACAGAGGAAGGATAAATATGTGACTATCCTATTCTTTCCAAATGGAACAATCCAGTGTGTTGGTGGCTTCACTGATGGTGATCTACCATATCTACATTCTACGTTGGAAAATTTACTTAGTGACTCATTATCTGAATGGGAAGTGAAGACAATGACTGTGTTATGTGAATTGAACTATCATTATGACTTTCGTAAAGTCACATCATCAAATAATCTCACTTATGAAGTGGAACTATTTCCAGCAGCACAGATGACTAACTGGCACCCATATCATGTTCATGTATTCCATAATGGAAAGATTGTGATAACCGGCATTAAAGACATAAATGATGTTCCTCCCATCCTATGTGATTTGAGAAAAATATTTGTGAAATCTACATTGTAGCTATGTAAATATTTAGAAAAGAACTGTATATTTGTAAATACATATTGAAATGTAAACATGTTTTGCTTTCCCTCTAAACCCAACGATTTGGAACATAAAACAAGGATATTTACATATAAAACTTTATTACAAAACAGTTTCAATATACTTTGTAAGAATTACATCATTTTTATAGCAGTCTTTCGAAAAAAGTTGTAAAACACTTTTACAGTTATTTTTCAATGGTCTCTCGTTGATGAAATATAGCACATAACCGCCGCACATGAGAGATACATTGCTTTGAAGTGGAAACGATGTAACTTTCTTAATCGTCCAGGAGAACCTATTCATCCATAATGCAATGTCATGTAAGCGAGGTAGATTAAGAGAGTCAAAATATTCAGCCACTTTATAGCGATTGATGTACACTGCAACCCAATGTTTACCAGGAAGATTGTTGCTGTCCGTATTGATGATAAGCGAACAAGGATAGAAAGGAATTGAATTAGGTAAATTATCTCTAGAAAAGACATCAAGAAATATTGACTTGGAGTAGGGATGAGCATTTCCCATTTTCCTCAAGATTTGTATGTTGCTTAAGTTACTCTCTCTGATAGCTGACAGTTACGTCTCGCATTCTCGTTATTTCAACTTTGCTATCATAGATAGCATAAATGAGGCAAGTAATTGTTTTCTTCAAAGGTGACTCAAATGACACCTCTAGTCGTAGATTACCAGGCTTTGTAACTCCTACGCTTTCACCGCCTAGATCTGCATCTGCTGTGAGATTGTATATAATGAAGAAGTAACCATTTTTATACATATCCATTGTAATTCCATTTGAATCATCTGTGTTAAACATGCTCAGTGCAGTGAAAGTAGAACCATATTCACGTGCAAATTTAACCCTCTTTAAAATTAGGCTCATAAGCTTTGCAAGCAACAAATTTTCCATCCTGATAGAGTGCTAGTTTACTAACGTTAAAGTGTTGGAAATTAAATGGATTCTTTTCAAAAGCACCAATAAATGACTCATTTTCCACAAATGTGATATACACCGCCTTCGGCATCGCAGTGGGAAAAAGATTTGGGTAGGCATGAGAGGATGATCCCGCACCAATTGTGAAGTTTGTTAACACACTGTGATTAACTGGATATATTGCATTGCTTTTCCTCAATCCTGTCGCATGCTCGTTGATGACTGACGGGTTCATTGTTACTCTCCTTACATTGAGCACGGCACTACTTATGTTGATTTGATAGTTTGTAGCTCCAAAAGCCATTAACGCGAACTCAGGATTTGCACGAATAAATTTTATTTGCATTTTAACCTGTGATAGTAGATATCTAGATTGACGAAGGAAATCAAGATAGACAGGTCCTTTCAAGTATAATTCCTTTGAATCTGCTGTCCATTCCATTCGTTTTTTTAAACCTCCATTTGAAACCTCATCAAATTTCCCTTGCTGATCATCATACCAGCCGGCAACTTGCAAGTGTGACTGTTTAGCTTGCTTCTGAAATTGCGTCATTGTATTTATGTATGCTCCATAGGGATATGCTCGATCCCTCCTTCAATCTGTTTGTCATTCAATATTAAATACACATCTGAGAATAGACTGGCAATAGGAAGATTTGTCAATCCCACTTTATCCTTAGTTGAATCAATATTGGTACCATCAGTCTTCTTAATTTGTATACACAATTCTAAATCAATGGATTGACAGTCAATATAATCTTGAGGATTACCAGGTATATCAAACTGAATAGGCTGTTGGTTACCATCGATATTTGTTGTGGGGACTATATCAACAATAGTTGAGGAAATAATGTCAGTTTGATGAGGTGGTGAATCGAAGAAACACAAAGCCGAATTGATACTCTGCATCGTATTAGCTTTACAAATATGTTGTCTTCCTTCGTTTTGACTTGTTTCCAGTCGCTGTGGAATTTCGTTTGCGCTTTCTTGCTTTCACACGACGTCTTGATTTAGAACGTGCTGCTCTGGTGGGCTTTTTACTTCTCCTACGCCTTTGCTTAGTAACTCGACCTGATCCAACTTGTCTTGACTTCCTACGTTTCTTCCGAACTGTACGCCTCGTCTTTGTTAAATCATCTAATGCGTCTATGGCAGATTGCTGTGCACGCAATTTCATGGATTCACCGATATTCTCCCCTTGAAGTGCATCAGCTGCAACATTTGCACCAAAGTCTAAAGCTCTGTTTCCAACCCGTTTCATGAATGGTGCGCCATACTTTTTGAGTGTTGGGAGAACCATACGTCTTAGTGCACCGAATATGCCTCCTCCAACTTGTCGTCTACCTCCAGCAAACACGGGATAGCCGCTCTGATAGGATGGACCACTGTAAATGCCTGACATTATGTCCTGTAGATAATTATAGATCCCACAATAGCGTAAAGCCTTATTCTCGTGTCCTGATGTGTAGTGTTAAAACAGTAACACCACCACAGAATGGTACTACTTCACCTGTATCATCATGAATTGATATGTCAATTCTATTGATGACATTTCTGCTCATTGGTACATACATCGTCTTAATAAATTCTCGATTGATTAGTTGCTTCCTTACGGATGAGAGAGGAAATGTGCGCAGAAGTGGGGCCTCAATGTCGCCAACCCTTGTATATTCAATAATGTTACAATAGACGTATAAGTTACTTATATCACGCTCTAGTGATGGGGCTGTATCGCCTATTGATGTGCCTTCATAAATAGTTGATTTTGAGAATCCCAATGTGGACGTTAACACGCTATCCAGCTTGATAAGAGAGTTCTTTCCTAACTTTAGAATCATGCGTTTCTTATGTGGATCATAAGAAAAGTGATATTCATCTGCATCAAGGTAATCTACACCAAACCCATTTAACTTTGCACATAATTCAGATGGCGTTTTCAAGCTTTCAATGTTCAAATTAACTCTTTTTACAAGTTCACTGGAAGTAGACAATTCATCACCCAATATGTCTTCGCTGTATACGTGGATATCCCATGAAGCATTTGTTGATGCTTTGAGTTTAGAAGAGGACAATTGAACCTTGAATGTATCATTTAACTCTGTCAACCAAGGTGCGCTTTCAAGGCCCTTAAACATCCCAAGCATTTCAGATCCGAATTCAATAACAGCGGACTCAGACTTTTCCAATGGTGTCTTTTTAGTAAAAACAATAAATTCTGCCTCCGTTTCAACAGTAAATAAAGTTACTTTCTCTTTCTTATATTCACAAGTCATTAACGTTTCTGGCACTGATCCTTGAAACTTTCTTGCAAAGTCTTCAACACTTCTAATGACCTCAAATTTATTTTTTACTCGGATGCTCCTTTTTTGTAATGCATACAATGGCACAATTCTACATTGAAAATCAGTGACTTTCCTCTCCGAATTCCACCCACGTCCATTGTACCAATACCTTGATGAGAAAGTTGTTCTGGAATACCCAAAAGTATGACTCAAATCCTTACCTAATACAAGAAGAACATGCTTCCCTTCCTTCATCAATTTTGTTGACCCCTTTATGACTGGTTTGTAGAATTTATTCAAAGTCAGCTTGAAGAGATCATTTATTCGTTCAAACATACTACCGATTTCCTTTTCTGTATCTTGCAAGCTCATTGTGGGAACCTTAGAATCAAAAGTTGACGTTGCAAATGCCTTTTGAATTTTAATCATGTTTTTGACAGATGGTAAAGATGTTGAAAACGGATGTAAAGTTAGATGATGAAAAGCCCATGTACCATGTAGACTATTTTGAAATATGCGAAAGCAATCATCCTTCTCTCGTACTTCTTTATGTAATTCAAAATAGTTGTTCTTTAGCAAACTGATATCGTTGTAATAAGTAATTTCAGTTAGAGCAACTTCATGGGGTCCATGCAGAGTAATTGGATTAGCGAATTCAACAGAGTAGAGAGATGGTTTGTTACTTGGGAATATCTTGGGGTTGCTATTGCTTGGAAGAATGATATTGAAGTTAGTAGACATGTTGACCTCATACATGTAAGAAGTCACATGCTATATTAGCTTAAAAGTTACGAGTGTCTCCCACCTCCACATCTTGTAGATCCTGGTGCGTTATCCAGCTATTGAATGAATCAGGATATCCCTTCCATTTAACTAGATATTTCCTTTGATTGCCATGACCTTTCTTCCTAATTATTTTGTCAATCATATACACCTCTTCACTTCTGTCTACTACTTGCAATTCATAAGAGTAAAATTTTCCTTCAATTGGATTGCCATGGTAATCTATTAATTTATACATGGTGGGTCTAAATTTTGTATTTACTTCATCTACAAAAAACTCTTCTTCAGTCCAATTAGGTAGATACCCCTTCTCAAATGTAGACTTAACCTTTGAAATCCGAACTCTATCACCAACATTTATTTTCTTTTCATTGGAAATGTTTTTCGCTTTCTTATCATACAATCGAAGCCATACATCCATCGCATTATCTGGGGTAACATCGACAGGTTTCATCTTAATGATTCGATGGTAGCTTTCATTGTAATTCTTAACAAATTTCTGCAGCTCACCTATCCAAACATGTGTATTTTTTGCAGTGAAATAGCGCCATATTTTTGTCTTCAGTGTGCGATTGAACCTCTCAACCATGGCAGCTTTATAAGCACTTTTGACACTAAACAATTCCACATTATGACTTTTAAGGAGACTTCGAACATGAGAGTTTTCGAATTCCTTCCTTGATCGGTCTGTATTCTTTGCGGAACACGCCCCTCATCGAAAATGCTCTGAAAAGCCGCTTCAACTTCTGGTCCTCGTTTAGATTTCAGCGCACGTGCCCAAGCATAGCGAGATAAAATATCTATTACGGTTAAGATGTATTTATAGCCATCATTGTACTGTGATATCTGTTGCATGTCAGCCAAGTCCGCTTGCCATTGACTATCTATATTGTTAACAACATATTTTCTCGTTGGAAACCGCTTTCTCGCATTTTTGTGAAGAGTGTAAGTCGGTTGACTCCTTAACCACTTCTTGACTTTCTCTATCCCCACACCTACTGCACGAGCTAGAACCTCCGGACGACTGAAACTTGCGGGGTGATTTAAGTCGTAATAAATCTTTCTGAGTTTCACTGCTGTACTCATCGTCTTTGTTCTGATTTGCACGCGTATTACTCCCACAGCAACTGCTAACACAATTGATATCAACCTCTATTCCCTCTTCTCCTTTACCTTCGAGCGCAGATTTCAAACAGCAGCAAAACTTTTGTAGCGACATGATATGAGAGAAGCAAAGCTTAATTTATATTTGCTTAATATTTACTATAATCCTTTCCAACACGCATTGAGCGCCTAGTAGCTCTTTTTGGTTGAAGATCATCGGGATCATGAAGCTCTCGCTTGACCGCCATCGTGGGTGTTTTACTTTTTGTTTCATCTTGTAAGTGACCCTTGTCCAACTCATTCACAGTCGGTCCTCCAATAATATTGTGTGGTACATTTTGATCAGACAAAATTTTCTGAAAATATGACCACCCTTGTGGTGCACCTAGTTTTCGCCTTACATCTCTAACAGCATATTGCAGAAGGTCATCTATGTGACTATTTCTAATAACATCACCAGTTGTTTCACCTATTATCTCCCCTCTCTCATTGAACTTCACATGTGGATCAATGAAGTCAAATAATCGCTCAGCGCGCACACGATATGGTCGAGGTGTTGACAAGGTTATAAATCGTCGCAACTTATCACGAATCTGTCGCCTCTCATCAATGTTTTCAGCTGCTAACTGCATTCGTCGATAGGGATCCTTAATCTTCTGAATTTCCATATCCTTTTGTGTTAGTTCCTTAAGTTGATTCGTAATAGGTTGATCTATATTTTTGACTTCCTGTGCACTTTGTAATGTAGTCAATTGTACATACTCCTCTTGAGGAATGACTACCATCTTTGAATACGACATGTTTGAAAATAATAAGGCAACAAAGTACATTGCTTAAAACTAACTGTGAACCGTGAAAACTGTCATTGGTTCAACGGAATTAGGTATGATATTTGTTCGAAATCGAAGTCGTTCCGGACATTCCTGGGTTAGATCAATAAATAGATAGCCATGTGGTTTCTTAGTTACATCTTCATATATTTTTGAAAGAACTTTAGATTGTTGAGGTAATATCTGTCTACTGAGATGATGTATCTGACTGCTG
Source organism: Prostheceraeus crozeri (assembly GCA_907163375.1). Taxonomy (NCBI): domain Eukaryota; kingdom Metazoa; phylum Platyhelminthes; order Polycladida; family Euryleptidae; genus Prostheceraeus; species Prostheceraeus crozeri. The sequence goes on along the minus strand of CAJQUW010002148.1, from coordinate 609,158 downwards.
TCTCTTGGATTTTTAAATATTGCCAAATAATGTGTATTCAAACTCCTAGTTCTTTGCTCTTTCCCTCCATCAAAAATGTTTTGGGTGATATAGATAATAAAAGCTTCCCTATGATGTGCAGTTTGAATGAACATTTCAGTTACATCCTTTGAAGATTTGCTTTCACGTAATAGATCATCTAATACTAGTAAGTCACCTGCTTTGATGTCTTCAGTTGTCGGTAACCCTTGCTTCACATCATAACCTTTCTGGCGAAGTGCAGAATGTAGTTGTGGTTGAAATATGCCATAACACCATTTAACTCTTTTAATTTCTTTATTAAACATCTCATTTCTAAATTGTAGTAATTGAGTTACAAAAGTAGTTTTACCGGACTGACTTGGTCCGGCCACACACATTGTGCGATCAGTGAATAGGCGAAAATCTGTCATCCTGAAATTTCAAAAGCTTTAAAGACCAACACCCACCAGTTTGCTTAGAATAAAACAAGTCATGTTCCATAACAACTTTATTTACATTTAGAAACTTTCATTTCACATTCACAGCATTTGTGTTTCCTCATCAATGTCAGCATCAAAATAACTTCTCGCGTCAATTTGAGCATCTTGGCGTTTCAATTTCAACTTAACACTCCCTTCCTTGGATTTCCGTCCCCGCTTTTTGCTTTCTTCAACATCCTTCCCATCTTTTGAAGTAGATTTATCGATGGTGATTAAACACTTATCAATCGGCATTGGCTCATAAACCAACTGTAGAACTTTCATTTGTAACGATGCCACTTTTCCGGTTGAGCCGTGAGCACCAATGTATAGACCGTTGACGTGTATTAAACCCATGTATCGTCCGCGCTTCAGATCATCACACTCCATTGTATTTCCAAGTAGATCGAATGCTTGAAAGTGATCGGACAATTTCAAGAATAGCGTATCGAACTCGGGTAAATCCTTATAGCCACTTCCTTCCTCTAACGCCTTCCTCCAATGTGTAGGAGCACTTTCGGACAACACAACGCATTCCTTCGCCAAAGAGTCGATGGTTTTGAGTATCATCTGCTGCCATTTCGGAAAGGTTACTCGCATTTGTCTCATGTTGCTATAACCAGATGAAGACATACCATTACTGTGGAAAAATGGAACTTGAAGGTAGAAACCATCGTCACCATAGCTCAACGTTTGGAAGTAAAAGGTATTTCCAATCCCTTGAACCTTCCTTGTCGGTCGTAATTTAAAGAGATCACGTTCAAATGAGTCGCTCTCCTCTCTAACTATAAACATTTTTTGAGACATGATTCAATGTTGTACTTATTCGGAGCTTTTCAACCGTCAGCGATGAATGATAGCTTGAAAGTGATTAAAGAGTACAAGCGCGTCTCTCTTATATACATATTCACATGAGTCATCAATCAATGATGACGTGTCAATCCATGATTCGTCGTCTACAGCAACACTGCGGCACCTGCTACAACTTTCCCTAGTGGACTGTTGAGTACATTGTAAATGCTGTTTCCAATATCATTCAACATATTCAAAAATCCACCACCTCCACGCTGAACTAAGTTCCGCCTTTTCATATCACTGCTTCTTGGATTTGAAAATTTTCTAATGCTGTTTAGAGAATCAGTACTCAATAAAGGTTTGTATATTGGGAGGCATTTGTGTATTGCAAAAGCCAAATCACGGATGAAATCATCACTTGAGTTTTGAATTAATTTGCACTTAACTTTATTGTTTCGCATGCTGTTTAACTTTCGCAACGCCTTCTTAAACTGACTTGAAGGTCTAAAAGAACCATTCTTCCGAGAAAAAGATGCCTTTCGTTTTGCAGTCATTTTTATTGCGTTAAAAGCAAAGCATTTATGAAAATACACATTTTTGCTTAGTTCCATGCAACAAAGTCAAACGGTAACAGATGGTAGGTCGTAGTCATCAACATCACTCAAAGTCTGAGTCGTTGCAGTTATAAGCTGTTCTATATTACACATTAAATCCTTTGATAGAGGACAGCATGAACAGCATGGTTTTGAAGCGAAGACTTTTAAAAGATTAGCATAGTATGCTCTAAACTTGATTATGTCCCGGTCATCTTGCACTGCCACATTGACGCTCATCGACGGGGGTCCGGTAAACATGTCCACCTTGAATTTACCACCATTTTCATCATAGTGGCTAAATACGATTATATCATGCAAACAAGTCTTCAATTTCCGTGTTCTCATTTCACAATAGCAACGAGAACTCTGTGGAATAGCTTCCGTCAAACTCAGAGGCTTGAACACTTCATCGAGCCAAAATCGTAGTACTCGCGTAAGGGCATTGGTCAATATCCTCATTAAGAGTTTCTGAAGTTCAATATCATCTTCACAATGATAGAATGTGACAATATCCTCCATCAGATCTATGAGATCAGCTTTGTAACCAATAACATCATTTGCAGAGTAGAAAATCTTGCTAGTAAACAGATTGTCTTTGTGAATAATTGAAACAGGAATGATCGTGGTAAATGGCATGTTTATTAATGTCTACAATCCTCAACAAGTATGGTTGTAATAGAAGTGTGATAATCTTATATACAAAAGCTGCACAATAGCAACCAATCACAGACACGCATGATGACTCATCATGAACGATATACAGTGACTGTTGAAATTATTTCTTCATCACAAAGGGGACAAAATGTATTTTCCAAGGGTATATAGCATGTAGAACACATGACAAAATGAGAACATGGTAAGAAGAGAAGGGATTTTTCCCGTTCAAAACACCTAATGCAGTTCCGTTCACATAATAGTTTAAACGTCTCTGTTTCTAATTTCTTTCTGAAGTCACTTTCATTGTTAGAACATTTTGATAGATCAATTGAAGGTTTCACTTTTTTTATCTCCGTTTCAGAAAGTTCCAATTTCATCCTCCTAATTTCACTGTCTTTATAATGTAGCATTGAGAAATCTTCTATCCAACTACGATCCAATTTAGCATTCATGGTATGCTCATCCAGATCCATTAGTCGTTCAACTAAATCACCAGCTTTGATATTTTCATTTAGATTTGTAACAGTTTCTATAGCCTTTAGCGAATAACCAAGGTCTCTTGCAACAATCCATGAAATTGGGAAACTAACCATCAAGCAACTTCCACGTATTTATAACTTAACCTAGTAATGAAAATAAATAAAATTGTCATCATAGTCACAATGGCCACAATTGTCGCATTCGAGCAAGCAGTCTCAAAACAAACACCTGTTTAAGTACCGAAATAGATGTTCGCATCCCTATTCTAATTCACATACTCTAATTCAATTTCGGAACAAGCCGTTCCGAATCATTGAGTATGATCTCAATTCGCCTATCAATCGGAACGCGGTTCCTATTTACATGTTCCTATCCATGTTCGCATCCATTCGCAATTCGGAACATGTTCATATCCATGTTCGCATTCGCAATTCGGAACATGTTCGCATTGACAATTCGGAACACATGTTCCTATCCATGTTCGCATCCACTATCAGTGCGTCCGCAATTCTAACTACTAACGCACATGCCTAACTAGGAATTTGCATGAAAACTGTGTTGTCACTCTTACATGTAATTTCTAAGCGAAACATAAGGTTGATTTCAAATTTTGAATGTGAACGTTTCCTTCAGTGTTTATCGACAACTCATTGGGAAAACTTAAAATAACATCTCCCTTCTGTCAGGCGCATGAAATTAATTTGACCGGAACAAATCATGCATTTTTATGAAAATTTAAGGTAAAATCCTGTCTTCTTATATGATAATTAGATTATTCCACATTTCAGCCAAAAAAATATTTCAAATCTAATTGCTTTGACAGTCCAAAAGTTGTCGGCAATACGATGAATCGTGCTGTAGTTCAAAATCGTATTCAAAATGATTATCTGTTTGAAATGTGTGCTATATCACTGTTGTTACCAGTGTTTCGATGCCTCCTGCTTTCACGAGATCGAATAGAAATATTAGTTCGGTCTTGTTCCTGGCACGACGACAAAAAGTGGCTTCTCAGCTGGAGGCTTACGCGTTTTGACTACCGCTAAGGCTAGAGAAACCCCAGATTCATGATTATACCTGGAACAAGCTTTACCCACGCATATAACATGATGCTAACTCCTTGCTTGTGATGGGACCATTGCACCTTTAATGAATTGTGAAAACTAGGTATGGAACAAATACATTTTTAGGATCTAATATTATTATAAACTCTTTATAGTACTTTATAATTACTTTTTATGATAACAAAAATACGGATGCTTTCCTCACTGGAGGCTAATACTCTTTTTTAAATACATTCAGCCTACTTCTATGTTGAAAGATTTGCAGTAAAATCTCATGAATAGATTGTTAAGACTTTTCCTGCCATATTTGCGACTTTTTATGTGTACTGATGATGTTTCGCAATAGTTATCAGGGTAGCTAATAATTTGAGTCAAAGTAAACTATAGAAGTGTTACATGCTCTCAATTTTAATGGAATTTATCAAACTTTTAATGAAAACTGGCTTGGAAACGAAAAATAATGCAAGCTAGATAAACTGTAGACTTCTAGTCACTGAATCTCTAAATTTTCAGAATCGCACGATTTTCTATTAATAGTGTGCTGAGTCGCACGATTCGGAATCTTGCCCGCCACTGCTATTTAGTGAAACATTCTTTTAAGTTACATGTACATAGTTCCTTCAATAATTGTTTTCTCCATGAAATTTGGTTTAATTTCGTCGCCTACTTCTTGTTTTTACAGTAGTCATACTATTTGTTACTGTCGTTTAAGTAAAGTCATCGAAGCATTCATGTCACTGTGCTTTGCTGTCTGCATGTACCGAGCACAATGCAGTGTTCTAGTCACAGAATTAGATAGTTTAAGCGAATCACCTTGCTAGAAGTGCAAACTGATTTAAAACGATGGCACATGCAGGAACTCAGTAGGTGGGCAAAAAGAAATCTTTAATTCCTACAGAGATAGGAAAAATAGTCGTGTGCCCTTGGGGATTGCTGTGAATTCCTTCAAAATGCTCCGATCGCCGCGATTCCTTCAGCTTCGAAAAATTCAGATCATTGGGCAGTTTTCTCGATAATGTTGGGCCCTCTGATCATTATTAAAAACGCTGGCAGGCCCACGTAAAAACGTTCACAAGCTTCTATGAAGAACTTGACATCGACTGCGTCTTTTTGCTGTGTGATCCGGTTGATAAGTCACTGAAACTTGGCACAGTTTGGAGTTTTAAATTTTGAACTGGCTGCTCATTGTTCGATTGCAGTGGTATTATGTCAGCAGCTTGTGCCATTTCATTAACGTTACATGTTCCAATGTTTCCTTTCTAGTCAAAAAAAAGAAGAGACGATCTGTCTAATTCTGTGGTTCTAGTTGACTGTGACTTAACACTTGTTCAGTTATGGCATGACATTCTGATTTCCAGATTTGTGAGTGCAATTTCCTGTTGATGGTCGCATGATGCGTCCGAAAAGACAAATTGTATTTAAAGGATGAAAATGGACTTTTTACGAAGTGGCTCTCCGTTGCATGACATCGCTCCAGCTAAACCCTGATAACAAGCACCATACAATTTTATAAGACTGTTCTCATCGCGGTGATATTTGTACTAAGAACTTTTCATCATTTGGGGACTCTCATCATTTGAGAGTCTCATTGTATCTAGCAAAGATTATTCCCCAGGAAATCAGTTGTAATAACTTCATAAGATAGGTTTCACATCTGCTACAGGTAGTTGCAGTTTGTTTTAATGAAAAAAAAAATTATCTATCTAATTTCTCATTTTTCTGAGATATCAGCTCAGGTACTTCATGGTGAGTAAGTTAGTGTATTCTAATTCATCACGGAATTCTTTCTGCACATGATGGGGCACATTATTGGCAATCCATGATTTCTCCAGCATATATCCAATTGAAAAGAAATATTGAGCACCTAAATCATCAACCCAAAAATGTCTTAATAGTAATGAATATCAATTAATATCGAATATAATGTGGGTTTCCTCCACAAATTAGTATGGCATCAATAGCAAAGTCAAATTTTTCTGTGAAAATGCCTATTATTCATGTGTGAGTCCTCCTGGCTCTATTCTCTATTGTTTGCGGAAAATATTTTCGGAATGAAGGCGTTTACGTAATCAGTTTCATAAACTGCTACATATTATTTTTTGTTATTGTCTACGAGTTTTGTGCACTGATGACTTGTTAATAAAATAAAAATCACTTGTTGATTTATGCTAATAAACCTGAAATTGCTCTCTCTAATTTTGATTATCGCAGAATTCCTTGTTCCCTTGTTATCACTGATCAGATTATGAGAAAAGTTTCAACTTTATTTGTATGAAACGAATAAAAATATATCAATAAGATAATGAATATACAACAACAACAAAGTCGATATCTTTGCAAAGATGGCAAAGATCATGTTAAATACAACGCTCCTCGATATGATTATTTTCAGTGTTATGAAGTAAAAAAGACAGTATAATTTATGCAGTGCAACTCCTTTTTACACAGGATCTAATATCTTGCCGTTTGTGAAGGATATCCTTGGTTGAGGTTAGGTTCTTGAATATAGACATGTTGACGTTGATTTGGTGGGACTGGTAATGGGGCGTTATATTGTGAATAATACCTTGACTGTTGCTGTTGGTGGTGGTGTTGCTGCTGTTGCTGATATTGTGGAAAGGTCGGCGGTGGTGGTTTTTCCATAGTTCTCGACTGCTGATGTGGCTGTGGATGATGTGGTCGCTTCGTTTTCGGAGATGGAGGTTGCAGAGGTTGCGTTGACGGTGAAGCATTCATTCCGAAATTAGCACCTGAGCTATCGTCGCGGAAATAAATGCCGAGACGGATACCAGAATAAGCAACAACAAAACCACCCGGAACCATGAAACAAACACCGAAGACAAGGAACAGATCTTGATTAGTGTAGTCAAAGTTGTAAGCCCTTCCGAAGACAAGAATGATAAACCCGAGGAGAAAGATGAGCCCACCGGCTCCCATGATGAAGTAACATGTCCGATATTCCTGATAACTATGGTTCTTCCTCATGTTGGACGTATGTATACTTCAATGTTAAAATTACATATACAGTACAGCCAGGAGCGCACAAGGATTGCAGCAATGCGTTGGCTCTCTGTCTTTTATCGTCGTGAGCTTAATTCCCTGATAGTTGTTCTCCCCTCTGAGCTATTCTGCTTATGATATTGAACTGACGAGAGTTGCTAAGGCAACCTTCTCCGTCCGTCATTGTCAGATATTCATGAACAATGAGTCATGGGAGAGACGGATTAACATCTGCTTCAGCTATTCGTTACCTCACGTTTGCCGCCTATATGTGAGAAACAATGAGATATCAATAAGCTTCGCAAATCACAAAAATTTAATTTGTTCAAATAGTAGTGCATTTGACAATTAATACCCTTACTGTGTGTTTTCATTCCTCCAAGTTCCCTACTTGATGTGGATTTTCTTGAGTCATGTTCACTGACTAGTAATCAGTGATTACTCAAATTTTGACTTCATCCAACTGGGATAATCTTGCTGGATATCGATAGTCAGCACTAGGTGACATTACTTACCAAGTATTATATCCGTTGTGTAATTACTAAGCTCACGTATAATTCTATTATATTAGGTTATGTAATGTTCATATCATAATAATTTAAGACTTTTTAATCAAAATTAAATAATTTAAGACTTGACAATCTCAATTTCAAAAAGGTCTTTTTGTGAATTGAAGTATTTAGCGATTGACATCGTCTTCTTTTAGAAATTGATATCAATTATAAACACATCCACTTATTATAGAGTATCACATACTGTATTAATACACAATATTATTATAATTATTAATACATAACATACGAGTATTTCAGAATATCAAGATTTTTTTTGGTATTACATATGATAATTATCAGTGGCGTCTTCTCCGTACCTGCGAGGCCTTCGGCGCATCCTAAAAAATAATTTTCCAACAATTATAAAAATGAAAAGTGTCATCATTCATTTAAATTCGATAGCTTCTCGTGATAGCTGTGCACAGCTTTCCGTCTCAAAATCAGACGCTCAACCTCAGAGTGAACAGTTTTGCAGCGCGTGCTCGAATCACAGCTGTTTTCTTCGAACAATTAGACACACAAGCTGGTCGTGTGTTCAGACGGAGCATTGATGTTCAGACAGAGCGAAAGAGAGTTGTATGCGTGTGAGGCAGTAAGCGCACGCGCCCGCGTAAATATTGGCTTTCCCGAAAGACATGATGCTTTGCCTTCTCCAATTTTTGCAATGAAATTCTACGCGATTCTTGATCTAGGCGCGGTATCTATATATATATATATATATATATATATATATACAGTACTGTGCAAAAAGATTGCCCCACCCTAAATTTTATGAGATATTCGGCGAATTATGACTTTAAGTAACGATAAGGTATCACATATTGGTATAACTATTTCGAAAACTTATCTTAGTGTTATCCTATCGTACTAACTACTGTAAATGCTTATTAGAATGCATATTTTAGCTGATTTCCTTTATGCTGTTAGTAAAATGCAAAACCATGTATGAATTTATCAATTAACAATTCATAGAAACAAACTTAATTCACATGAGATATAGCAAAGTTCAGTAAGTCAACGGTCCACCTTTCGCCTTAATGCATTCTGCTACTCGTCGAGGCATCGATTCTATAAGTTTTTTGCAAATACATGTATCAGTCATTTCATTGGTTCGCATCAAGATGTCCAGGCATTGCTTGATGATGTCTTGCTTCGTCTTCACTTCATGCTTATCAATTTTTTGCTTCAAGATGAACCATAAGTTCTCTATAACGTTCAGGTCCGGGCTGTTCCCCGGCCATTCCAAAAGCCGCACTCTATTCAAGCGCAAGAACTCCTTACACACTTTAGCGGTATGGCATGGTGCCAAGTCTTGCTGAAGGATCCACGCCTCACCTTCCCATCAATCATGCGCCTGTGGTAACACTCTGCTTTCCAGAACTCGGAAGTACTGCTCTTTATTCATTGATCCATCTACGACATGGAAGTGCCCTGTACCTCGTACTGACATGCAACCCCATATCATTAGCTTTAAAGGATGACGAAATCGAGCAGCGAAGTGATCTGCTTTTGGAATCTCACCAACCCTGCGTCTCACGAAGCGGGTTTGAAGTGGTTGGATCTCTACGCATGTTTCATCGTTAAACATGACTTTTGACCAGTCATCAATATTCCAATGCCTGTGATCTTTCGCCCATCAAAGTCTTTTTTCTCGCATTGCTGGCGTTAATACTGGACTATTAATTGGCCGATAAGCTGGCCGTCCTGCCTCCAAGAGTCTTCTCCGAACGGTAGAAGAGTCAAGTTGCACACCATAATCAGTCGCAAGCTCTTCAGCCAATTCTCTGGATGATGGTCTAGGTGCGGCTTTTGATAACTTTACAATCGTTCGGTCTTCGCGCTCTGAGGTAACCATAGGCCGGCCGCTATTGTGATAATCAGATTCCGTGTTACCTCTTTCCTCAAATCTTTGAATGATACGATCCACAGTGCGACGATCTTTTCCCACTGCAGCTGCAATTTCCCGATGAGACATCGAACCAGATTGATAAAGGCCAATAATTTGACCTCGAGTAAAATCTTTGGAGGTTGCCATTATCAGCGCACAGTGAAAACAGATGTCATTGATATGACGATGCAAGATGGAAATCAGTATACCCACGCGTATTGAATGCAGCATTGATGACAACTGTTGTCTCGATTCCCGCAATGATTGGCTGCTGCCTTGATTCAACCACACAAAGCAGTTAAAATGATGACGACTGTTGTCTCGATTCCCGCAATGATTGGCTGCTGCCTTGATTCAACCACACATGACGCATTATCGCAAAGCAGTTAAAATGATGATGACTGTTGTCTCAATTCCCGCAATGATTGGCCGCTGCCTTGATTCAACCAAACATGACGCATAATCACAAAGCAGTTAAAATGATGACGACTGTTGTCTCGATTCCCGCAATGATTGGCTGCTGCCTTGATTCAACCACACATGACGCATTATCGCAAAGCAGTTAAAATGATGACGACTGTTGTCTCGATTCCCGCAATGATTGGCCGCTGCCTTGATTCAACCAAACATGACGCATTATCGCAAAGCAGCTATGCTGATTAAACGTGTCGAACAACATAATAAATGTTTGTCTTTTCCTTCAGGCCTACTCGTCTCTATTTGGTAGATTTCATAACTGTTAGTGTCACAGGCCATATAAAACGCATGCAAAGGACTGTAACTGAATGAGGAAATGATGGAATTGATAAATAGAGCCATTGATTTTGACCTAATATCATTATAATTTCCTATACATGTAAAAGAGCTGTTTTCATAGAATACTTGTGGGTGGGGCAATCTTTCTGCACAGTACTGTATATATATATATATATATATTAAGGGAAGCGCAACCCAATTGTTCCTGGATTCGCTTTATGTCAGAGAGGCCACTGCGTCAACAGTAGCAGATGGCTGACGTTCAGTCAAGACTGCGATCAGATGATGAGCGTTCTCCAATAAATGCAGAGTAATGCATCTGACTCGAGCACCCAGATTCGGTAGAATTCCATAATTTTTTTTTACGTGATTGATGTGACACTATGTTTAGTACTGCAGATGAGATCATAATCACGCCTTTCGTCCGAAGGGAACATACTGAAAAGATGACAAACGTCAAGCAAGGTAGGCTAACACCTGACATAAAAATAGAGTACTCACAGAGAAAGAAATAAGAAATACACAAGACATTTTAATGCATCAAAATTTCAAACATGTGAGCGGCTGACCGGCCATGAGAAACGCAAGAAACTGTTGACCTGGCCTCCTTTTTTCTCGAGAAAATGTGGTCTGGACAGAGAGGGATATAGTAATCTCAGCTCCTTGAGTAAGGCGGTTAAGAGACATGAGCAATCACTTCTCATGTGCACATTCACTTGGCCTTAAAAAATGTTCAGGAAATCGTTATTAAAAATTCAACTTTTATGAAAATTAATGTTGTAACATAAAAAATGTCTGGTATAGAAATAGTATTCCAATGCCGATTGAAGGCCTATGGTGTGGGTGCACGCGACGCCACTGATAATTATTTTGCTTAAATTAATAATTCTAATCATGATGATGTAGTTATAATTATAATAATATTTTTATGATTCGTCAGAGGTTTCTTTCCGAAAAAATCTTTTCAGTATAATCATGAAAAGTAATTTTATTGTAGCACACATAAATCATTATTATGTGATAACATTTAACGAATTAGTGATTACTAAAAGCGTATTATCAATTGCCCATTTTTTACAAAGGATTATAAAGCTGCAGCCGTCAGTGTTTCTTTCTAATAAGGCCATGTGAATTGATGTTGACCATGGGGTCGATTTCTCCACATATCCGGTTGATGGATGTAAAAGGAAGAGCAAACTTCTTCGGATATATACTCTAATAAAGTCTGTGCGACGTTTCGGGAAACCCCCTTAGTCATGCACGATGCAGTCAAGTGCATCTTGTGCGTCTTGACTGCATCGTGCATGACTAAGGGGGTTTCCCGAAACGTCGCACAGACTTTATTAGAGTATATATCCGAAGAAGTTTGCTCTTCCTTTTACGGCCATGTGAATGTAGGTAGATTTCTTGTCATATGAAGAGATCGGAATACCAAAAATCAAAAACGCGCGACTAAAACTGTATGAAAATAATTACATTTCTGATCCAAACCATCATCATACAGAATCTGTCAGTCAAGCTTCCCGATTTCGGATGACAATCCACCCACAGTCACGGAGGTCAAAAACCTTTCTGAACACATCATGACAGACAAAATGCTTGCAATCAGGATTAATATACCTTTTTCCACAGATGTTGTCGAACTTTCCATGCTTGATGTTAGTTTATCATTCACGCAATGTTAATCAAAGAATACATTGAAATGGAGATATCTCCATCCATTGTTCCACAGTTGATGACAAAATTTGCATACTTGATGTCAATGTGCAGATATCTAAATATTTTCAGTCGGTAAGTCGCATTCCTTTTGTATCTGACGCATAAGGAAAGTCTATCTTTACTGCAAGTCAACAATCATAACTTCAAAAGTTGATCAATTTTAAGTCTTTTGCCGTTAATTGTCTTTTGAAGTAACATGTCTAAACGACGAATACCCGATGTCCATCGCAATCGTCTGACAGACGCCTACCTATCTGGTAAAGATTATATCGATTTGGCAGTTTCACTTCATGTGAATCAACGACCCGCTTATCGAATAATTCAACATTTAAGCAATCAGGCAAACGTGAAGCGTCACAATCTGGGGTGCTCCTCCACGAAAAATTTCTTGAATGAGCTAATTTCGTTTACTGAAACGAAGCCGACTGCCACGTTAGCGGAAATGAAGAACTACATTTTCCAACCCCATGGAATTTCTGTAGGCATCACGACGATCATGCGTCATCTTGATGGTATCTTGATTTCTTCATTTCTGCCAACGTGGCAGTCAGTTTCGTTTCGGTAATGTTATCAATAACATTAAAGTTGACATGACCGTTCCTTTCCAATGGAACTCTGATTTTGTAAAAAAAAATGCGCAGGGATTACGCTGGTAGATGATGGGCGGTGGTGTTGAAAAGACACTAGTCTACACCGACGAGTGCGGTTTCAATCTGTGGACAGCCAGAACAGACGATCAGCACGTGGAACACGAGCGGTGAGAATGGTGGAGAGACAGCGAGGTCCGAATTTGACTGTTTGTCTCGCTGTATCTTCACAATTCGGCCATACCGTATTCTCTCTTCCGCGATATTCAGCGTTCTTGAATATCACAAAAAATGCCATTTCTTGCCTCAAAAAGTGCAGTAAATCGCCAACTTTCATCTCCGGACGTCCACAAATCAATTTCAAGCTACAATGTGGCACTACAGCAAGGCATTACACTGCAGAGACTTCGCCTGAACAATCTGAGAGAAGTGATTGAAAATAATTTTCATGTTATCACTCCGGCAAAATGTTCTAGATGATTCGCGCATTCACTAACATACATTGGCCGATGTCGTGGATTCGAGGATACTTTGAATTTGTACTTTGAACACTAATAGAAATAATACATTAAACATTACAATAATTAACAATTAACAATTAATTAACAATAATTAAACATTAATAGAAATCTGAAAAGTTTTGGGTTAATTATCAATACATTCGCAAGAATAATAAAAATAAATATTCGATTTCTGATCATGCAAAAAGATTCTTTGATGTTATTGGCTAGAAGTACCATAGATATCTGCACACCGACATCAAGTATGGAAATTTTGTCATCAACTGTGGAACAATGGATGGGGATATCTTCATTTCAATGTATTCTTTGATTAAAATTGGGTGAATGAGAATCTGACATCAAATATGGAAGGTTTGACAACATTTATGGAAAAAGTGTAATAGACAATATGCATATAGTTGATGGGTAGAACTTCTATCGGAAATTTTAAAAGCTTAAGATAGTGCGACTTCTCCACGTCAAATCAAGTACAAGAACACAAAAGAACAAAAAATTATGCATATTAGCTGAGTAATTCGAAGCTTACCAGTCAACAGCTTAATATTAGCCTTAGTAATTCGAAGCACTTAACGTATGCAAGGGAATATATTTTGAATTGACGACCACATTATATTTTTCAAAAACGAACTTGGTATTCAGCGCTGTAGATCACGTCATTACTTTTCTGTAACAATGACTGAACTTGCAAAGCAATCTTAGTAATTTTTAACTTTAATTTTCTTTACCTTTTAGGAGCATGGCATGATTCGGGGAACACCAACTCCAAAGTCAATTTATCTGCCAATCGACATTCGCGTTTCTCCCTGCGACCAGGTCATTTTAAAGAATACACCTATGATGCCATCGCACAACCCCGACAAACTTATGATATCTCTGCTTTGTGTCGTGTAGCGGGAAGTGCATTAAATGACTCAAATGCTTCTGTGTCTTTGGCATTTAAAGAAGCTGATTGTGAAGGCATTTGTGTTTACATTCATGATGATACCTCTTCCTCTCAGCTTTTGTTCATCAGTGATGAAAGTGAGCAAGTGATTTGTATCAAAGTTTGGGGTGGTCTGTCTAAACTAAAATTACTATCAGTTGTGAAAGAAAATGCCCTCCTTCGATTTGAAAATCTGCAATTGCGGTCATCAAGTTTGAAAGCGACAAATGGCAGTCTGCTTTTCCATTATAATGAACTCAGCTGTGTACAAACGGTGAAGAAGCGTCGTTATGTTATTGGTCCTATCCCACCAGAATGCATCGGACGAACACGAGGACGGATTTTGCAATCGATCAAGTCTTGTGGAAGGTCTCCGTCCATTATCAAATGCTCTACTCCAGTGGAGGGAAAAAATCAATCTAAAGTCAGACAGAAGCTCGCGAAATTGGATCGACTGTGTGGTAACTTTGCAGATCCTTTTGATTCGCCCCTAAGGAATTCATCAACTCCTAGGGGACGAACTAGAAGGCCAGGTTTAACAGTTCGCAAGGTAAAAACACCTCTAAATTCTCCTAGACTTTCGCTATCGAAACACCGTCCAACTGATTCTGATTCAACGAAGGAAGACACTGAAATCGCAGACGAATCACTTGACACTTCAATTCATGACTGCAGTATCGCGGATCTTGTAAAAACTCGGAAGCGGAAAAGTACTTATGATTCTCAAGAGTATGAAGCACTTTGTCAATGAATCAAATGGTCCTTCAGAAATAATGTTATCTTCCTCCCCCTGCGGTTTCTACGAACGCGAGTTAATGATCATTTGTTTTGATATGTTTTCAGTATTGAGGATTTTATACAGAAATATAATCGATGTCATTCACTTTTGATTGTCTTCTTACTCCATGAATGTATTTACTGCTACCATTTTGCTCAGCTGACTTGCTTCTTCTTGCTTCCTCTGTTTACGTCTCTTCTCAACGATTTTGAATTGACCTGTTTCCACCTACGACGATCGAGAGCAATATCTTCAGGGTGATTGCGGTCGGGAAACGTCGGAGAAAACCGGAAAATAGCCATATCTCTTTTGGAAACAGGGAATTCAGCCGAAATAGCCGGGAAATTTTGATCCAACATCTATTTCGGGATTGAGTTATGAGAAATCATATTACGCATATCACGCTACCTTATTTATATCTTCATAATCATAATTGTTTCAATAGGCAACACTACAAATCCTGAATCGTTGATCATTTGATCAATCCATCAACTAAATTGACCGGCAGGCAATACTTCTTTCTCGCTCGTAAAATCTGCCGTCAGAGGCAACTTAATTTGCAAAATTGCATTTCTCTAAATTTGTTTCTTTGACTGTTGAGCCTTTTATGAAAAAATTTCAATCACCAGCTCTTCCCTCGCCAATTATCTGTGAGCGATTAGGAAATCGTATTCGCAATTTACTAATCGCCTTCGTCAAGTAGAAAGTATTGGTCCTAGCAACTTCATTTGTAAAACTGCAATATTGATGTTATGGATGAACGAATGTGCAAGCGCATCTGGGATATTGCATTCGGCGCAACAGAAGTCATGTCGTCTGTTCCAACTGATGAAGCAGAAAAATTCTACGGCGATTGCAAAAATTTCGTGGAACTTACTAACGATCTATTACGAAAATTTCTAGTCAACACTCAATGCTTTCGTGATGCTAGTTGCATTTCACCATCTCTTCTAAAATCCAAGCCGGATTTATGCTGCAAATGTTTTTTGTTCAAGAGTTCGTGAGATTGAAACGCATTTCAACTGAATCAGTTGAATTAAAACACGACACGGTAAAAAATTTGAAGAATCCAGGAAACGGAAGATACCAAATTTAAACAATTACCCTAGTGGAGAATCGTGTAAATAATTAGGCAACTTAAAGTCAAGAGCGAATGAATGTAAATTAATATTAATAACATAGAGTAACTTACCCCAGTACAGAGTAGGAAACGAAATACATATAAAGTCTAGCCGACTCAACTTTAGAAGGGAAATAAATTAAAACTTATCATCAATTATATTTTACAATCAAAGAACTAAAATGAGAGTTCGTCATGGACATGACGAGAAGCGAACTTAAAATTGCAAACGGTGAAAATCAAGAAACCAAAATAAGATCTCTATGTATGGAGTATTCAGCAGTGTTGCCAACATCTGCGTAAAATACACACTGCGTATTTTTTTACGATTTGCGTAGAACTGGTGCGTATTTTTTAAAGATACACACTTTTAAAAGTAAAATTGTACTATTACTGCAAATTGATTATATTTTAATTTGGAAATTGGGGCCAGGGCAAATGTGTTTTTGTTATAATGCCAATTATGTCGAAGGTTTTTCCAGTTGTTATTTCAACTGCACACAGCGTTCTACAAGATACAAATTTGTCTAAAAAAATTCTAAACCTTGAAGTTCATCGACCATTGCGTATAGTTGAAACACGATAGCTTCAACTTCATCCGGTCGTTTCGCGTCTTGTAGAACAATTTCCTGCTTCATGAATACTCTTCCAGTTGAGAAAAGAGAGGAATTGGCGAATCCAAAAGAACAAGAAATAATATCATATATCCAAAAACGTGATGTTGTTAAGGATCTACAATTTTCTGCAAGCAGTTTTACCGGAATTTGAAAAGTTCGAGAAGCGGTGTTACCAAAGTCATCCTTGAACTCTATCGTGACTTAATTTCAAAGCCTTTGCTTTCACATCACATTCAGAAATTTTCATATAATTAGACTACTATTATATCATTGGAACCAAAACTCTGTCTTCCTACTAGTGAATTCTTTATCGGCGAAGGATCCTAGAAAATTTTAAGTAGTTCTAATGCTGGGGAGAAAGAAGCCTGTTTTGTTCGTGTGTGCTCTTTTTATGTTAAGTTGCCCATGCATTTTCAAAAGATGCTAACTATGTCTAATAATATTTTGCATGATTTCAAATTCATTAATCCATCTTATCGGAAAGAATCATTTGAAGCTGTTTCATCAATCAGCCTTGCAATGGTGCTGAATGATAATGATATCAACAAACGTTCAGCAGAATGGAAGTCTTACTCTGTTGATGTTTCGGTTTCTCAAATAGACCAGTCGCATCATAGAAAGGATGTTCTGCAGTATTGATTGGATGTAAGTGATATCAAGGACAGCAGCAGTACAAACGATGCGAACTATCCGACATTGTGCCGGATCGCTTTTGGGCTATGACTGTCCCTTGCGGTAACGCCTATGCTGAGTGCATGTTTAGTGAACTTTGCGACTTGCTCGCAAAGAAACGGAATCGATTACAGGAGATGTCAATTGATTCATGTGTTTAAAGTAGGTACATGCAGGCCAGTTCAAATACATGTGAATCATTCCCTCTTCATGGACCCTATATATTTGCAGGATTTGATGCAGCAGCTTCATATAAGGCAAAACTGAAATACGAAAAGGAAGAAAATGCACGTAGAGAGTTGTGTTTAGGAACAGTCGATCTTTTTTGTTGTAAATGCAAAATCAGACAAGTAAAAATGAAATGCATAGATCAGTCCCATATGATATCGATTGATTCTCGATGTCAAGTAAACTGCGTAAAAATTATTGGCCTGCGTATTTATTTTGCATTTGAGCCTTTGGCAACACTGGTATTCAGAGAGGAACCATGTGGCTGCATGAAACAAGGTTTCGGCCCGTAGCCTCCAACCTGTACCACATGGCGGGGTCAAGCCAACCATATCGGATGAGCGATGAGGAATTGATCAAGTAATAGAGCTCAGTTCGTCCAGCTCCAAAATGACACAAATTCAAAATGCAAAAGGAAGGTTTTGAATTCTCCATTGGTCGCTTGGACGTCTTTTTCGGTTCTATCCTCTGAAATAATGCTAACAATAGAGAGGTTTTTGATGTTGTTAAAAAAATCCTATTCTCAGTCACGGAAATGACAGGATTGCCATGGGGATTGAAATTTGAGTCCCCACCCCACCTCATACCCACAGAAAAACCTGTGGGTATCCCCACAGGATTAGACACCTAATTTAAATGCATTTTTTTCTTCATATAGAATAACTGATATCAGATATTTCAATTTCAGTAGAACTTTAAGCATTATACGATCTGGTAGCTGCCTTGATGATTGCATTATGACACAATGGTATTCATCTCATGTACATGTATTACTTCTATAACAGCCAAACTCAGACGAATGGCTCTTCAATGGTTGCCAGGCCGTCAGAGAGTGGGTACCAATTTATGTGATATTACTTATTGTAATTAGCCAAATGTTGCAGTTCTGGGTAAATGGTTTCATATGTGGTCAGATTGTCGACTGGATATATATTTTTTCATGAACAACAATTGCAGCACTGTCATTCTCCGTAATCACATGGAACATGCACATCAGTCACTGGTAGAGTTTCTAACTGAAAGCGTTTACAAATTTCGTAACAAGCTTCCGGCAGGCAAATCGAGATGCTGTCTGCTTTACTACCTATCTACGAACGAGTCAAAAGAAATTTCCATCTAAGGTCATCGATCACTGTGAAATAAAACTGCGTGCATGTTTTGACTATTCGACCATTATTTTTAAGTAGGTTCCTCATCAACATTCCGACTTAATTTTCAGGTATCTTTGTGCAGGATTTTAACTTTTTTAACTGACTTTAGGTAACTTATGTTTTTTCATAGCTTTCCTTTCGTTGCACGTGTGACTGTAAGTTTTGCACTGCACCTGAAGCAGGGCGATCTATCTTTCAGCAGTTTTTGAGCACCGATCCTCGCCCAATCGGAACACGCCGCTGTTGCGAGAGTAAGCGCGATGAAATATTGTTGTTAACGCACACGAGGAATCTTGCTACACGAGTCATACATAAAAGTAATAACAGCAGAAAAAGATGAAATCTCCTAAGTGATTGAAGCTTTCGGACGACCTGTCAGGAGTGTAACGGAATGTCTTTGATGTAATAAAAGTATTCGTTGCACCATCAGTGACCAATGTCCTTGCCAATGACTCCTACAACACAGACGACATTCAGTCAAAACGACGGCTGCATTTTTTAATCCGGGTATAGATGCCAGATTTTCATCAATTTTACTTACATTAAAAATTGAAGCTTATTATCTTGTGATGTTGTCCGTCACACCACGGATTAGGAATAAAGGTGTGCTATGAATTCTGAAATGTGTGTTGTGAAATGAGGCAGAAGATGAATTTGAGCTTAAATTGATGACTACGCTCCCCGAATTCAAGCAAATTAGACACGAGAAGATAATAGGAGTCGAAACGCATCGTGTTGGCCTGCACCACTGACACAAAATCTTAGAGACAAGACGAATTCATGTGGCCCTTTTACTATTCACCGCAACCGCAAATGATCGTTGGCTGAAACTTTTCCAGTATATCCTGCTAATATCACCCTACCTTATTTTCAAATCATCGAGGTTTTCTTATGCATTGGATTTCCTGAATATTGTGATGTGCCTCCCTATCACAAGGAGGGATTGTCCTTCACAATGAGGCAAGGGATTCCCTATCACAATGAGGCAAGACCGAATTTGCGGTCGATACAAAGCATTTATGAATCGAATAAGTCTCTCAAATAATATTGCCTGCGTATGTGGTGAAGAACAAACGAACGCTCATGTTCTCTCTTACCAAGTTATTGGAATTCGTGTCAATATGGCCACTGTGGACAGTGACTTCCGTGATTGGCTAAACCAGTCAACCCTAAAACTTTGAATTTTCTTTGTAATGTTTTTTCATCCGAATATATTTATATACATTGATATTGAGCCATATTAACAAAATGGCTCCTCAGAAACTATAATCGTGACAGTTAATGCAAGCTCATGTAATCAGATCATTGCGAAGAATCTTCTCCGAGGATCATCAATGACGAAACGCAGTTGCTTTCGGAAAGTCTTTCCTGTTACAAGAGCTAAGTTTCAGTTTAAATCAGTACGGTGTAGCAATATCAAAATTGCATTAAAAAATTTCTGTTGTATATGCCTCCCAGAAGATGCATAGGCGCCGTTGGTCAAGTTTTGATGATAAGAGCGACGTTCACCCTGCTTGATCATGAAATGTGATGCTATAATCTGCTATAATATATGCTGTTAAAATTCTACTGCTCGCATTAGTATGCCTGCGAAAATTTGGCAGAGCTGCGAAAAAAATGGAAAAATCTCTGGCCCGACCACTAGTCCAGAGAAAACCGACAACATTCCTGATGAAGATGTACTTCTTGACTTGGCCTACGATCGCCCCTTGCTCCCACCAGTCTGCTCCAACGGCTCCAACTTCCCTATCCTGGGCTTTGCGTTCCAAGGTGTTGATTGGCAGACCCGTGCCCGTTCATATTTGGTCCTCCATCTTTTCGCTGGTCTTCCGTGCGGTCTTGGGTTTTGAGAAGTCCTGCCTGAATGCCCTTGAGACATAGTGATTTGACGGTCTTGTCGCTACGCGGCCGAACCAGCTTAGCCTTCTCTTCAGAACTGCATCTACGATGGTGGTGTTCATGTGGAGGCTCTGTCTGATGGTTTCGTTCGGAATGCGGTCTCGGATGCTGGTTCCATAGATGGCATGTACATGTAGACACCTCATTTCGATGACCTCCAGTTTTCTTTTCTCTTCACTTTCAGTGTCCATGTCTTGCATGCGTAGATGGCTATAGGTATTATGAGGTCTTTGTACAATCTTATCTTAAGAGTACGGCTGATACGACGCTCGTTCCAGATTGATTTTCGTAGACGGCCAAAGGCTTGGGAAGCTAGAGCTGTCCTATTTGTGATGTCGGACGAGGAATCAGGGACAATGCTGCCCAGAAAGGTAAATTCGTCCACGCTTTCAACTGGCGTCTCGTTGATAAGGATGTGATCATTGCTGGGTGACATAACTTCACATTTGTCGACGTTGATCTTCATGCCCCTCTTTTTACATGAATTTTCTAATTCTGTTGTGGACAGCTTTAATTTGTCGAAGATTGCTGAGATTAGAGTAGTATCATCAGCGTAGCGGATGTTGAAAGAAAAAAAGGCTGCTTAGGCTGAGGGAGGAGTCTAGGGATCATGCTTCTGTCATTACAAATTCTAAGAAAACATTGAATAGGGTAGGAGAGAGCAGGAAGCCTTGTCTGACTCCTACATCAACTTTGAACCTATCTGTCAAATCTCCATCTATAACTACTGCACATTCGGTTTCCTTGTACATGGATTCTATTATTCTGTCTTTTCTGACGGATCAACTCCAATAGCTCGCATCATTTTCCAAAGCGCTTTCCTCCACACTGTGTCGAACGCTGCCTTGAAATCAATGAAATTGAAGTGGAAGGGAACGTTGCGTTCTTTAACCTTTTCGATTATCTGGCGCGTGATGAAGATGGCATCGATAGTTCCTCAGTTAGGTCTGAAGCCAAACTGGCTTTCATGAAGTGCTTTTTCAGTTTTCTTCTTCATTCTGTCTAGTAGGATGCGACAGAATACCTTCCCTGGTATTGAGAGAAGTGCAGTCGCTCTGTAGTTATCGGGCTTAAGCTTGTCACCTTTTTTGTGAATTGGCGTGACAAGCATACATGACAAAACTTTCGGAGTCTTTTCTTTATCCCATATCAGATTGAAAATTCTTTCCAGTATGTCCAACATAGGTCTACCGCGTTCCTTTAATACTTCTGCTGTTATTATGTCTATTCCGGTTGCTCTGCGATTTTTCAATTTCGTCCCTGTTGATTCGGCTAGATTCGGTAGACGCTGGAGGGGGATCAGGGATATTATTTAGAGCATTTGGATCATGAGGAAAGACTGTGGTCAGATGTGTCTGAAAGTGTTCGTTCCAGCAAGAGAAAACTTCCTCTTGACTAGTATGTATATTACCTTGTGTGTCTTTCGCTGCATTTAAATGCTTAAAGGGGTTGCCCTCAAACTCTCTGGCACTACGGAATATGTCGTGGGACTTGTTCTGCTTGAAGCTTTCTTCCAGTTGTTCATCTTTAATTCTAAAGATGCACCTCATTTGGTAAGAAAATTGGAATTTGACGGAGGTTTTGATTGTCACAAGCTGGAATGGATGACACTTCGTGGGTTCGTTCGCTGTAAAATTTCTGAGGATTCTTTAGTGAAAACATTGGTAGCTGTCCTAGAGATCATATCAGATCTGCATGGATGAAAAACGGACACGAATTTCAAGCAAGATGCAACATCGAAACAGTAAGAGAAAGAAAGCATTTTGATTACATTGCGATTAAAAGAAGAAGAAAAATAGCAGAAAACATGTAAGAGTAAAGAGAATCGCGAAGACAAACGGAGACTGGCTTGTAACATGTAGAGATGCCAGAGAAATTGATCACTTATTTACTTACCTCTCCGAATTGATAAGAATGAATAACTTCTGACCAAACGTTTATTTCTTTGGATATTGTTGGCTTATATTGCTCTTTGGACACCGATGGACGGCGGAAGCAAACGAGGAAGACAAAAACGAAGGTGGTGAGACGAGCTGTCTAAGTACTTCTCGAGAATTCCGCGGGATAGAAGTCTGTGGTCCAGAACGAGGAGGGAGGCCATTTTCCTGAACGGATGAAAACGGCTACAGTAAGCTGCAAGTAAGGCTCATGTCCGAGTATCCCGATAGATTGTGGCATTGACAGCGTTTCTATTGGCAGAAAGTCAGTATATGGTGATTCCATCTTTAGCAGAAGCTACAGATTGAATGCGTCTGTTCATGCTTTCATATGGAGTCACAGACACGTAATGGGTCTCGTCCGATATTGCTGCCCAGCCACTACCCTAATGGCTCTCATCAAGGGTCGTTGAATGACTCGGTCCTACTTTTACCAAAGCTCTGGTAAAAACTATCTAATTCCATTTTTCTTGAGTCCATTCATTTTTCTTCCTGCATTAATCAGACTTTCTTTGATTTTCTTGCATGCAGAAATTGCTTTCCAGCGACTATTCTTCAAAAAGTTTGTTCGTCGAAGGAAGTGCTGCACTGTTTTCAAAGAAACAATTGACGTCAAATTCATGGAAATGCGCAGTTCGTTTGCAATCATTCTTGGATCAGCCGTATCATCTTACCATTTAGTCAATTCGAAGGGTTGTTTCAAGGTTCTACTCCTATCATACATATTCTACATTATATTCGTCGATGATAGATCTGCTTGCTGTTATTCTGCGATCCCATTTGTACGCTCTCCTCAAATATTTCAATGGAACATTTTGGTGTTATGAACTTTTTTTGAATACTTGTGAAAACGTTTGGCTTTTGAAAGAGGCTTCCTTTGATCAACAACACAGTTACTTGTTGGTGATGTTTCAAGAAAACCATTGAGGAATGATACCACAACATGGCAATTCCGCGAGTCTCAACTGACCATCAAAAAAGTTTTTTGATGAGGACGTTAAGAGGGTGAGATTTTCTTTCGAAAGTCCGTAAATTCTATTTGTTTCTTAGGTGATAAACAGCAGGGTCTTCCAATTGATAGATTCCTACCACCTATCTGCATGTTCAATCTTTTCACTTAACATTTGTTTGGCACATAAATAAAGTGAAGGCCGAAGCGTCGAGCAGTTGCGAAATAACAGCATCCGTACGTGGAAAACTCCTCGAAATATTTTCATTTTTCAAAATTTGGTCTGCATGCTTATCAACAACTGATCTCCGTAAAGGTAAATCTAGAGCCCTGTGCGGAAATTTTCCGCTGCGCAATTAGAAACGCTGGGTATTGATCGTGCTACTAAATTTGCCGAAGAAAACTGGAATCCTGTTAACAATTACGGTCTAACTATGAAAGATATTTAGAAAGGCCTGTCGTTTGCGGCTCATAACTACGAAATATAACACGAAGACAAAACTTTTCTTCAAATGCATGGGTGTGCTATGGCCATCCTTTCGCGATCATAACTATTCATTGCATAGAAAGCGAATAGTTGGTCATCCTTAATGAATTAGACATTATACCGAAATTATGCTTGCTTGCGCTACATTGATGACGTTAATCTGGGACCGTTTCATAGGGACCTTCAAGTTTTGAATAAAGTCTTCCAAGTTTTAAATTCCGTCAATGACGATATCAAGGTCAGCATAGAAATCCCGGACGTAAATACACATCTCAATTTCCTCGATAATTCTATTTATTGATAATAAGGCTCTAAATAATCAATTATGCTGAGTTGGAAAGAACCAAATTTTGTTTGATATTCAAATTATTATATTATTATATATTATTATTATATTTTACATATTTTGAATATCAAACAAAACTTGGTTCTTCCCAACTCAACATAATCATGTCAAACTAAGTCATTTTCACAACGTAAATAATCAATGGTTTTCCAAAACTGCTCAGTTCAATATTATTCTCCAAAGGATTGGGTTCCTCAACATATTACAGGGCATATTACGTCTACATACTCCCTTGAATTACAACCGCCCTGAATTACACAAAAAGAAGAAACAACAAAAAAATAAGATAAATAATATGCCAACGTAAAATGCTCTCTTGCTTTCATTGGTGACAGCTGCATGATAACACATTGCATAATAGTAAGTTGTAATAATAAATCAACTTTTACTTAAATATGATTTAGCCGTTACTTTAGTCAGTAGACCTAATAACACCTCTAGTCAATGTTTTTCAACTCGTTGTTTAAGAAACACAACTATTGTAATCTTTGTAACAAGCTTGTTCACCGCCACGTTTGCGATGACCGTTTTGTAGTTTACTGCTTTACTTTCAGATGCTGTATAACGATTCTTACGTAGGGCAAACCTCGCGTCCTTTTCACATCCGCTTTAAAGAGCATGAAATTTGCCTAAAGCTATCGAACAATATCACTATGTTGGCAGAACATGCGAATAAGGATCATCAGCACAAAATGACTATTGCGGACTTCGACATTAAAATCTTGCTAAGCTAAATTCACCAATTGCGACACGTCTAAGTGAAGCTGACTTTATCAGAAAATGCAAGCCCAAATTAAATCAGGAACATGAGATAAAGAGATTTTCGGCCCTAAGATCACAGTATATAAACCAGTCCATGCTCTTTTAGCTACTTTTTACTACGCATTGACGCTGACAGAGACTGTCGAAGCGTTGGCCTGTGCATATGTTTTACCTTCACTATTTAATTAAAACGTTCGTCCTACTAGAGGGAGTTGCCTTTCTTGCCTTTTCGCCTCACGAACAACTGACTTTCCTCAAAGTAGCTTCCATTTAACTAAGCATTCGATGAGCAGCTAATTAAACTGAAGCATACGTAGTCTTTGTGTCATTGTTTGCACCTTTGTCCAGAGTTTTAAGCTCATGACATAAGAATATTTGAGAGGGCGACAATATAAATGAAGAGAGAACGACTTCTAAGTTAAGCTAAAAGATTTAATGTTTAGCCTTATTCGTTAATCGAATGGTTATGTTAGAATATTAAAGTTAATTAATTAGTAAATTTATTATCAATAACAGCCGCTGCTCGATATTAGCATATTTTTCTGATCAGAGTTTCCCGAGATTGTCCGGTTAGTCTCGTGTGAGACGTACATGTATCGAATCCGTGTACAAAAGACAATTTTGACTAAATTACAACTCAGTTCAAAGTCGTCAAGTTGTTGGATAGCACAGTTAAAAATGCAACAAAACAGTTGTCTTTGCTTCGCAAGAAAACCACTGGATACCGTTTATTCTTCCTACGATGAACAATTTCATTGAGATGATCTGAAGTCTGACACTTATGAAAAAATCGTCAGAATGCTTACACCTTATCATAAAGTTGTCGAAGTTATTTGCACAAGGATGCGATAGCATGTATATGATTTTTTCGCACGTTTTCCAAACTTCAGTAATTTATTATAACACGTTGAGTCAAGTTTACAAAGTTATTGTGTGACACACAATAACACTAATTCGATATCAGTGGTATAAACGCTCCTGTATTCACTATGACCTAGACAGCTTTCAAAATTTCCAATAATTACAGACGCATTGAACATCGAGCTTCGATTTCCTTATAATGTACAGTTAATGTTGAAGAAGAATTCCAAGTTACACCTTATATGCTCAACAAGACTAAAGGGAACTGATACACCATTGTCTCTGGGCATTTCTTTCGGAAAGTAATGCCTTTGGTGTTCACATCATTTAAAGCAAATGACTTTGACAGTGCCCAGTTTTTGAAATGTTTATATTCAGTACTGATAGAAGAAATACACTGTGATACAGAATTGTTTTGTCTAACAAATTTCACAAATATCATCGGCATGTTGAGTCAAAGTGTCGGCTATATTACTATCGCCGGAAACAGACATCAAATCGCTACAATATAACACAAGAAGAAGCGGGCCCAGTAATGAGCCTTGAGGAGAAGCGCCGGTAGCGGTAGAAAAAGAGCTGCGCATTATCTATGTGGCAAATTAATGACACGTCAGAAGATCAAACATACATATCAATAGTGAGTATTTATCAATTCGTCATGCAATCGATTGATGCTTCGTGCGCAGAAATTTTCCGCGCGGCAATTGGAAACGCTGATAGTATGTAATATGTGTGAGAAAACACAAACAAAACAGAAGTTTGGTCAAATTGACCACCCCTTTGTATCTTAGGGGTTGAACCATTATCATGCCACAACAAAATGAGCTATGATTTTTGTCGTAAATAAGCAACATCGATCAGTATCAAAGTCCAATCATGTATTATGAATTATTGTTTACACAATTTTTGCACTATTTGATATCGCATTCTTAATTTCAGGTAAACCCATATTAGAATTTCTAATAAACTAGAATTACAACAAGCAGCATTATGAAGTCAATTTATCATGGCTAATATCGTTCCTTCGTTTTTCATTGTTTGTTTTTATGCGATACGTAGGATTGATTGTAGCCTTGATTAATTTAATAGATTTACTATTTATTGCTGTTAAATTTTATTATTATTTTTATTTCAACAGTTTGTTAAACTTTTCTGTTTTTACTAATGTTTTGTTTCAAAATGTTGTTAATTATTTACTTCAGTGATGTTTTTGCATTATATAAGAGAAGGGTTATTAAAATGAATGAATTCCTCCATATAGATGATCTTTTGGAAGGATACATGGAAGAAATATGACCTCAATCATAGATTCTATTGGCATTTCTTATGCTTGATTGAAGTGAATTTATGTTTAAATAGGGAAGTTCATTTAGTCAACCAGGAAAAACATTGAAATGAATGAATTCTCAGCCAAGGATTTTACGGAGTAATTTAATAATGATAGCGAAAATTCTATTACTTAAGAAAAAATAGTTCTGAAATTTGGCCTCAAAATTCCTTGAAAAGGTCTGAAATTATTTTCTGCAGGGTTCGGTAGAAGCCTTGCAGAATTATATACGAAGAAAGTTGTACTTTCGAGCAATCAATTCACCTTTGATATCTTCTACTCAGTGTCAGTAGGCATGTACAGATTTGTGTTGTAATTGTAATTGCGACTACCTGCAATTAAGCACCAGCAGTTATTGAAAGTAAGCCCTAAATGCAAAGTACCGGTAGTTGAAATGTACCGGTAATTGAAAAAAATCAGAATAATTAGTCATTGTAATCAATTACATTCTTAAATGAATCATTTGTAATTGCAATCAAATACATTTCATGTGTAATTGACACAAGTTTGGGTGTGTGTCACTTATCAAACAGTTAAAGAGTCAGTCGATTGTAGATGACTTGGTCAGACATTTGCTTTTAATATAGGGTGGTTGCAAAGTCGCTCCCTGATTCTACTTAGCTATATTTTCGGAAGTATATGGTCGTTTGATTGAAACTTCATATTTTAAGATTGCATGAGACCTGCCATCTCTTATGACAAATCATGAAACTATTCAGTCAATTAGAATGTGAGTAATGATCACCCCTCTGTCCGCGAAAGTTATCCGTTATATTAATTCACTACATGCAATTTGATCATAACATTGTTGATTTTACTTACGAAATGTCGCCTACTTTAAGCATTGAAGACAGAGCAAGAATTGCCGCTAGATAGGAGGTTTGGCAGTCTGTTGTACAAGTTCAACGATGGTGGAGATCCCAACATGGAAGACATTCAAATCTTGACCCTAAGACAATTAAGAACTGCTACCGCAAACTGATGACAACTGGCAGCGTTCTTGATTCCGCCAGATCTGGAAGACCTTCGACAAAGTCAGACGCGGATGTGGAACTGGTGAGGGAGATGTTTGACAGGAGCCCTTCCAAGTCAACAAGGCAAGCTGCCCGTGAAAGTGGGATATGCCGTCACACTATCCTGAATGTTCTTCTTGAGGATTTACGATACCGCCCGTGGAAGCCTCATTATGTCCAGCAACTGTTTCCGGAAGACTGTGATAGACGGGTGGAGTTCTGTGAAACGATGCTGGCATGGTTTGAAGATTGCCCTGAGCTGAGTTCGAAGATTCTCTGGACAGATGAAGCCGTGTTTCGTGTGGGTGGCTTTGTCAACAGGCGCAATTGTCACTATTGGTGTGAGAGTGATCCAAAGGAAATTACGGAAAGGATTCAACAAGGATTCTTGGGCCATACATCATTCGTGATACAATGAATAGTCAACGATACTTGCACATGTTGGAGAATTTCGTTTGGCCAACAATTACTGAATGGGAAGAAGCCAACGAATTAATTGATTTCTTTTTGTGGGGATGGGCCAAAGAGGAAGTCTACAAAACTTCACCGAGGACCATTGACGAGCTAGAGAACAGGATCCATGAAGTCATTGAAAATGTTCCTCCTGAATTTTTAAGATCAGCAACGGAACAGGTATCGATAAGACTTAGACAGTGTATTCATAAAGATGGTGCACACATTGAATTGTAATTTTTTGAAGAAGAAAATGGCATGATTCATGGAATAATATGAAATTTGCTTTGATTTCTTAGTACATATATTTCTTTGTTTTTAAGGCTTCTATAAATAAGGATCGACTATCCAACCACCCTGTAGTTGAGGAAGAGCCAGGGTTTCAGTGGTGCAATAATTAAATTAATGATATAGTTATTTTCGGTTGATATCGGCAACCATCATCTGAGGAAAGGAATTAATTCGAGTTAAATTAATTACTTAGTTCTTTTGAGCTTCCTTAGTTGAATTTCTAGATTCTAAATTTAGGCAGTCCTTGAAAACCGATAGAAAGATGGATGCTTTGTTTTGTAGAAATTCTATGTATACAGACGTTGCGGTAGGAGAGTTGAAAACAAGCGTTCATATATGCATGAAAATTAATTTTTCATCTAAGAGTTATTCAAAATTTTGCTTGGAAAAGATAAGAAGTGTAGATTCCATGTCGATCACGCATCGCTTCAGAAATAAATTCTGTGTTACTAAATACACAAGCGATTAAATGTTCACCGATAGATGCTAACTATAATCTTAAAGTTATAACCACTTATCAACGGTTTGATATTGAGCGGCAGATCGCTCCATTGAACCAGATGTCCCATGACTTGTGCCTGCATCTCGCTTTAGCAATCTGGTCGCACAGAGACGTACATGCGTCCCACAATCCGTCTCGCACGCATCCCAGGTGATCCTCCTCTGCATTTGCGAATTGAACTGACGACAGAGACAAGCAGTTGGTTTACAGCTAATGAACACGAGTGAAGCTTTTGGCGAACAGAGACAAGACCGTGTTGTTCATAAAAATCATCGCTCTGATTGACAGATCTATATTTCTATTATATTTCAATATCAGTGTTAAAGCATCTTTAAATGTCTGGGATTCAATCAATTCACAGCGCTTGTGATCAATTGATGGAATAGAAATCTTCGAGGGAATCAACGGAATTTGGAAATCTATTTCAAAATGCCATTGGGCCGTTTTTTGGGCCTCACAAAGCAATCTTCGGTTGTCGATCCAGGTGAGTACTTCTAAGCGGACTGTTTAAACGCACAATTGTTGTGGATTGAAAGCACTAGCAAATTGAAACCGAATTTAACTGAAGGACTTAAATGATTGCTTCACTTTCTAAAATTACAATCATTGGATTAGTTTTACGACATAGCGCACATGCAACTCGAAGGTTATCCTCCGCGGAGTGAGATGTTATCTATTTCTCTATTTGTCCTAGACATAGCGTGCACAAGAGGCGTAGCTCCACATTTTGTTTTGATAGGCGGCAATTATGCTGCAAGAATAAACATGCTTGGAAGATGAATTGCGCATTTCATATTTTAGTACATCACGCCAAAGTTTATGTATCCACATTGATTTTCTTGTAATTCTTGGCAATAATTTTGGAATTAAGAAGAATTGGGATAGGGTTACATTGAATGTTACTGTCTCTTCTGTGCTTGTTTGAACTGCTGGAGCGTCGAAAACTTGAAATTCATAGATATCACACAATTATAATTTTAAAATACGCCTGAAATCTGAAGTTGAATAAAATTTTTAATCCTCTCATGTGTTGGTAAAATACCGCAATATGAAAAAATGTCAGGGGGCAATGTTTTATGTCTTTCTTTTCTGGGATAGGAGGTGCAGTTATGTGTCAATTGTTTCATGCAATTCAAGCAATCGATGGTTTTTGCAAGGGTGCCGCCGACAAGAAAACCGTGATGAAGGATGCCGTGATAAGATTAAGGTTGAGAAACACTGGTGTAGACGAAGCGTGTCGTTTGACTGATTTTATTTTTAATGAAATCATGCCTTAAATTTCAACAGGTATATACTGCTTAAGCATTATTTTGATCACTTTTTTAAGTTGATTGATTAATTGATCATTTTTTCTTAAGTCAGTAATTCAAATTGAAGTATATCGCTAGCATCAGGAGCTTACGCGCTGTCTCAATTTGAATTCTCAGACCTTTTAGCGCAACTGCAATTTGCTCTCAAAATTTCAAAATGTCGATATGCAAGATGATTGTCATTAGAGAAATCATTTTTTATAGATTTGTTGAGTTGTATCTATCGAATATTCAAATTACAATCATTGTTTATCAGCAAACAGCTCGCAAAGCGATTCAAAATATGGAGAAAATAGCTTTTCAAACAGTTTCAATTCGTTGCAACAGCAATTCCTAAATTTTAGTATTATGGGATTTTTGAATCGATGATCGATCCGTCTTTGTCACCTGTTTACTTAAAAATAAGAATCTATAATTGAATATCCGATGACTCCAGCTCAACAAATCTACAAGTAATGAATGCTCAAATGAAAATCATCCTTCACATATGTCTGAATCGAAGTGTTGTGAACTAAAGATGAACATCGGGTCGGGTTTCATGAATTTTGAAATCAATCCGATCAGAAAATACTAGAACGCGACCCGAACGTAACCCAACTCGACCACCAGTACTAAATTTTTTCAATCCACATATTGGCTCGATCTTAGATTCTCCGAAACTTTGAATTTGAATCCCGAATGCTGTATCTCGCCTTATATCATATGAGTAGAGTATGACTCGTTCTTCGGGACTGCCAACCTTCTCGTGTTATGAAGTCTGACTAGTTTGGTGGTAGATCATTTGCTCGTCAAGTTCTTGTTCCTATGCTTCCACAGTCGAAAATGTGAAACTCGCTTCAAATAATAAATTTTCATATTTTATGTCTATGTTTCTGCTGTGTTTCTCGTCATTCTGTACATGAATTGCAACCTACACTTCCTAAATAGAGGCAGCGCGCTGACTAGTTGATGTAAATAGATACTTTAGACGCCTGCGTAGCTGACATAAATCAATAATTGAATTAAAGAAGTATTGCATGCAAGCGGGTCTGAAAATGGGAAATCACCTAAGCCAGCGTTTCCCTAATTCATTTTTCGCCACCCAAAAGTGAATATGGAAACATCTCGCGACCCATTTTAACTTTCTGTTGAGGTGTTGATTTTATTTAGCCTCCGAAGTAGGCCTACATGTAAACATATAATCACAAGTGTGTTGCAAAAGCTACTAAGTTACAAAAGGCTGTCATTTATGAAGCCGCTGTGACTTTGGCTTTTTACTCGGCGAGAGTGTCAATTTAGCAGCGCAATGTCAAGCATAAGTAAAATGACATCAAGGCATGAAGAGATCCATCGTTCGATTAACATCAGATTGTAATAACTGTAAAGGCTGGAATGTTGAGGAGCGCTAGTATTCAGGTGATCGATGCAATGGACTTGTGTCACATTGCTCGCTTTTGCACCTCACAGACCTGAGTTATATGAGTATTCTTGGTCGGTGAAAATAGATACTTTGGGCAGGTGTTGGTCGAAAAAGAATTACTGGTAAAAATAATGAAATCCATTTTTTCTTAAGCATACTATTCCCATATTGTTTGTGCTATCAGGGTTCGAGCTGCACCGGCCTTCGAAATTCAAGCCGGTTCCAATCCTGTGTGCTGTTATATGCAGCTAATAAACAAGTTCAATTTACGCAATTATAGGGAAACAAGGAATCATCCGTCAAACATCTGTAGTTATCGTGATCATTCGATTCGCTAGTGAATAAAGTTCGAGATTTTGATTTCTAATTCATCAGCGACCCATTATAAGATCCTGGCAATTCACTCTTGCATCGCGACCGTGTTATTGAGAAACGCTGAACTAAGTGCTGTCATGGTCACTGCTAGTCGTCAGAGGATCTACCCACAATTTGAGCAGTATCTTGAACCTATTGTTGTGCTTGTACTTCATCTTGCATCTGAGCAGTGTCGATATTGAAATTGGCATATTTTTTCGCATGTGCTACTGCTGCGCTGTTTGACACAGGCCTAGCGAATATGGACGGCATTTTACACATCTCAAATGTAGGCAGCGCGATGACCAAATAGTGTAAATACATTGATGCTTTAGACGCTGGCGCATCGCAACTGCCTACCATTGAGATGTGCAGATTGCCATCAATGTACGGTATGCCAGACAACACAGCAGTAGCATAGGCCCCTAAAATAGTTAAGGGTCACTAGTCCTCCATGCTGGGGGCTTCGACAGTGCCAACATAGTCAGACTTTTATACAGGAGCGTTGCGATCTTTTAGCCAGGATGCCCTACCTGCCGCTTTCCAATGACACCTTCGGGCTCTACCACTAGACCGAAAGATCGACAGGCCAAGGACTGTGCCACGGAGACCGCCCTTTATGCTCAAAAATATTTGAGTTACAAGTTTAAAGATAAAAATAATAAGTTTCCTGCCGCCGGACCGGCCCGAAAATCTTGGTCGATTTCCATCTCTGGGCCTATGTATCCTACTACTTATGCATGCAATGTAGTTTTAGCATTATGGCAACATAAATAGTCATTAAAGCAATGTCTTTTAGAGCCAAATTTAGCTCAATATTATGTTCGCACCACAGCACTTAGCGCTTACTCACGTTTGCGCTGAGACAACAATTTCACGATTTCATGTGCGTAGTCGTAATTATATAAGTCTACTTTGTTCTTATCTTCAAATCCAAATTTAGAGGATCCAAGTGTGACGTATATTGATTTGGCAGACATATGCATGTATAGCTACTTAGTGCTTCTTCGCGTAAACATTCTTGGCATTCTGCATTCTTCGTGGTGGAATTCATTAGCTAATGGAATTGTTTAGCTTATTCGCGGAGAAAGAAATAGTGCTCAATTTTTCATCAACGACAAGCCTAGTAGGTTTACCGGTAAAGACAACACTATTTCTTATTACGTACCGTCGACGATCAGATCTCCACAAAGAATTTCATGTAGATGAGAATGGAATGTACAGAGGATATTCGAACACAAAATGGATGGCGCTATTACTATTAGCATGTATGTTGTGTCTGACAGAGGCAGATACACATCTTATGCATGGCAAGAGTGTGTTCCTAACATGTCGACAAGAGATTCTTATTTATCATAGAGGAAATCTTTGATTCAGGAACTTCGGCGTTTTTAGTGCGATCATCAGACTGATAAAAAAATTGTAAGTGAATTTGTCCATGAACTTGATATTTGAATACCACACATTTTCACATATTGAGTTGATGAGCAGATTCTGGTTACATAGTGCGTCCAGTCATGACAGGATAATTGGTATTGAGGACCAACAAGCGATGCAGTATCCTTGTAAGAATTTTTTTATAAGAAATGTTATTACCATGAACTCTTTCACTTCGCGATATCACGACTAAAAGTATCGAAAGAATACCTGGCTTGCTGAGGAGTTTAAATTATATTCATATTCTCCGGAACATTCATGGACACTTGCTTAAATAATATCTATGGATATCTATGGAGACTGATATTAGTCCTACTTTATAGCAAGATGTATCTTGTTTTGTGGATGGTCTTGTTTTGCATTGTTAACATTGCAACAAATTTACATGTCGGGATACAGACTGCAAGTCTACTGACAATAGCCTATATTGGGTAAAAATCCCGGCTTCTTTCTTTAATAGAAGTTTCTTTGAAATTTAATAGAGATTCTTCACATCAACCGACCGATGCCCATACCAACTTGATGACAATTATTCAAAAATATGCATAAGATAAAGTTGATCAGTATATGATCATATGAATGATTCATTAAGTGTAACGAGTCCCAAACACGAACAGTACGTGGACCTTTCTTGCGCATTATGCAAGGACATGAATTATCCAAAAGGCGTTTCGGAATGCGCACCTAAAAGGGGACAAAATTTAAGAATGAATAGGCATTACTTTTAGTCATCGGAGTGCCCAACGAAACATCAGCAATTGCCGGAAAAGTTACATTCCTGTATTTCAAATACATTAAGTAAATACACATACTAGCAATTCTAAATATTGCACGTATATGCTTTGCAGAATACAAAAAAATGATGCTCCATGTAGGCCTACACTTGAAGTTTGTCAAAAAACTAGATTTTAACTAAAAACTTGCTCTGATTTCATTAAAATTTATCAATTAACTACAAAACAAAAGGGTTGGGACCGGCCGCGAACCCGGTCATAAATTTTGAAGACCAGCCGTCCGATCGGTTCAGCCTATGTCGACTGTTGACGATATTCATGCTTGAAGATATCGTGTAGTCAGCCAAAAGAATTGCGTATTGTAGGGGCGTACAAATTTAAATGTAATCAATTGCTGAGCATTGTTTTCGAGGCACGTAGACTGTGGTAAAGAGTAATCTGCACTTATAAGTGGCATATTGGTTTGGGCGCTAGCGAGTTCTTTGTTCTAGCCTCGTATACGTTAACTCGCACGCGGACATTAATACAATCTCAAGAGTTCTGCATTTGAATAGCAAAATAAAGAATCCTAGTTCTCAGTTGCCGTTGTTAATCACTGAATTTCCCTCACAACTGAAGAAACAGATGTCATTTTAGTGAATCATTTCGAATCAACCTTGATGATGTATTTTCGGAGACAAAACATTTTGTAACATTAGAACTTAGGCAGCAATCATATTTTCTATCTTTTCGCATCATTTCAATGTCGTTTGGGTCAGTATTTTTATTCTCAGTTTTGCTTGCATATGATTGACTTTGAAAATACATCTATTATTGTCATTATCCTTTTAATGAATTATAACGCAGTCGTAGACCTACAAATCATTCGATTACCATCCATTAATCATCTTCAGGCGCAAAAGACTAGGGTTAGTAGAAGTTTAAAAAGAATATAAGGAATTTGAAAATGATTTTTTTCAATGAGATGTCATGATATTATGATTTACAATGATATGACAGGATGCAGATATGAACAGGCTGCACTGAATTATATATCGTAACCAGTAGCAAAAAATGATATTCTAACTTATGCTCAGTATTATACGGGGATTTATATCACTATATTAGGAGTTTTAATATCCATCCATCTATGGAACTTTTCATGCACATCCATATCCACGGCAAATCTGAAGTGTGAATTATTTGATTTTTTGTTTCCTGCATATTGTTCAAGATTCATGGCAAACTCAAGTTACATGCCACTCTGAAGGGAGACCCATCAATCTGCAATTTTGCGGACGAAATCTTACAATATTATTGTATTTGCTCGGCCTATTGAGGTTTCCTTGCATGCCGGAGCTTCCTGGCAGTTCACTTTCTAAATGCCATCCGCTGAGATCGCATATGCATATTTGCATTTAAGTCTAAGTCACCTAGTGTCATCATTAACATTCTTCCTTTATCTCTTTGTTTAGTCTACTGGGGAGTTTTCCTGCCCACTTAGATTCACTGTACATCTAATCTGTGAGTTATACAGTGTTCTCCTTCATTGAGTTGATGTCTGTTCTTTAACTGTCTTCGGTTTCGAAGTATCCTGGCTTTTATTGAATCTTGTCTTATAGTTTTGATGGTTCATTTTTGTTATTTTTTCTTTTAATTGTTGCCTTAGTTGCTTCGTATCCGATAGGTTCTCCTGTCTCTTGTCTCTGTGTGTACATCCTCGCTGGCAGCTAGATCTGCACGCTAATTTTTCTCAGCACTACAGTGAGCTGACACGAACTGGAATGCGACGTTTTCAAGATGTCTCACTTACTTGCCTGACGTAAAATGTTCCAGACATGTACTTGCATAAAATCTTTCTTTGTAAGAGGTCCAGCCATCAGTACTTAGATCAATGTGCATGTCAGCAACATCTTACGTTCATCAATTACTTCTAGGTCAATGATATAACCCAGGCTGCATCCCTGCATGTACATCTAAGTCCGATCTAAAGGAGGATGCAGTTTCCGGCATCCGCTTTCACAATCGTCAGAGGGTCCTCGACTCCTTTTCTGCAAATCGTATCAGCTCTTCCATCTATTTCATTCTTCAGTGAAGCATTCGATCATATTTTCATATAAAACTCTCTTCTTTTGCTAAGTGCTTTGAGTGTTCCTCCCTTCCGTTTCCTAGCAGCATTCTCACCCATCTGTCTCTTGATGTCATTTATTTTCTGCCGCGCCTTTAGAACTTAAGAACACATGAATTGAAAGTATTTTTTCAATTCGCTGTTTCAATTTTTGTGGGGCATTATTCGATAAATGTCTCTTCTTCTGCTGTCTTTCTAAGTAGAAAATTATTTACAAGTCTTGCTCTGATAATAAATTTAAAATGTTAGACGTTGTTTATTCTTCAATCTCTGGCTAACCTCTTGCTTTCTAGCTAAGACGTCCGTTCTCTACGATAGTCGGGTTGAACGATATCTCATTGTAATATTCAAGGGTGTGCAGATCTAGGAATGGTAGCTAGCAATGATGTTTAAGAGAATATTTGACGAGATATGGGAGGAATTCTACAACTGCCAGGGATGGTAACTTTCATTGAATGTCAACCAGCTACATCAGGTCTACTGCAATGTAATTGATAACAATTTACGCCGAATTACGTAATGATATATACAACGACGACGGTCTAACTGATGATATATCCGTCCTCGAAACCATTAATATGTGGTTTTAGTTTCATGCCATCTTTCATTGCGATAAATGGTAGGCTTCATCTCACCTGTCAATCATATTCCACATTTTTCCTGTTTTTTATGACATCTGTAAAGTACGTTTATAAAAGTTCGTTATTCAATGTTTTGAAGTGGATAAGGTACTACACCAAAGAAAATGCAACAATTTCCTGATGAAAGTAGATACATTTCAAGCAAATACTTACTTTTTATCGAGGTAGTTTTAAATAGATAAGTTCTTGCCAGTCAGAATTACTTCTACAGTCAGAGATGCATCATAAAACGAAAAGACGAAGGAGAATAGCGAATGCAGGGAGTATTGCACTACCTCTTTCGATAACTATAGAGTTTCTCTATCAGAGAAACATCGCAGATCTGGGGCCTATTGCACAAAACTTCATTAGCTAATATTATAAGCTAATAATTAATATTATTAGCTAATAATTCCGGCACAGTTGCAGGAAATACTTATTAACTAATGAAATTCATTAGTTCACGAGATTTTCATTAGCTCATTATTTCTATCAACGGGCTGTTGCACAAACGACGAATAATATTCATGAGCTAATAACAAAGCGGTCGATTCACTGATAGTTTATTAACCTTCCGAGATTGACAGGATCTATTATTTCACAATTTGATGCAATTACAAATGGATTTTGAAAGCGACAATGACAGAGACAGCGAAATTTATTTTGAAGCCGGAATTAACCGCAAACGTATATATAAAGACAGAACGAACTTTGACGTTATCGATGAGGAGCACAAGGAAAAATCTAGGCTAAATGGAGAGATGATACAGTACATTGAAGCACGTATTAGAAACGAATTGCGACACACGACCAAAAGAAGCCATGCTCTGTCTCCCAGACAACAGATCCTTTTATGTCTAAGGTTTCTCAGTGGAAATGCATTTTACCATATAACTGGGGATGCCCATGGTGTGCACAAAAGTTCTGTTTGCCGCGCAATCCAAATCCTGAACACTGTTTGAGCAACACTAAATAGGCAAAACTATAAATTCCAAAGTAATACTTTATTTACTACTACATGTACAATCAATCAATTTCTACATGAGGAATGTTGAGATCGGACTCCAGCTTCAGATCTTCTAACTGAAGTTTCCTCACTTCCAACTTAGCTTTCTTCACGCGTAGTTCAGAGATTTCATCATCAATTTTCCTAAATCGCGAACGATTGTACATCAAAAGACGTGCACAGGCAGATACAGCAATGATATTCGATGAGACGGTGATTTGTTTTCATGACAATGACATGCTTTTGACGTCATCTGCGTGGAATTCCCTCATGACATTTATTAGCTGATAGCTCTTAATCATTATCGTTTTGTGCAACTGATTTTAGTGGAACTAATAATCATTAGTTATTAGCTCATAAAATATTAGCTAATAACTAATGAAGTTTCGTGCAATAGGCCCCTGAAGTCGCCACTGATGTTCTGTATCTTCCGGCCAACCTCGTTTTTATAGCATACGACTTTTTAGTTGACTTTTTTAATAGGAGAAGTTGACCGAACACATCAACTGTGGTTTTCAGACGCCAACAAGACAGACTTGTGCACCTAAGCGTAATTCACAAGCGATTTACATGTCTGCGTCATGGAGATGGATGCATGTTGGTCATCAACTCTTTCATTTAGGTCAGTGGTGGGCAACCAAGTTGGGATAGCGGGCCACAAGGAGTGACCCGCGAAAAGGATCGCGGGCCACCATTTTTAGAAGACAGTAATATAGGCTTCATATTCTATTATTCCGTGCCTTTAAGTGCATATACTCGTATGGGCTGCTGCTGTACCGTACGTGCATCTTATTACAAAGCAAAATTTTACATGTAAATGTTTACAGCAATATTGTACGCAACTACTCGTAATTTGTTTTTATTAAGGAATCATAATTTACTTTCTACAATTCATGTGAGTATTGAAGAGCGAATAGGCCTAAAATCAGGTCAAAATCTTGAGGTTGGATTCCTCCATTCGCAGTCAATATCCAATTAATATAGCCTCTTTCTAGGTTCATGGAGGCGTGGTTTATTTTATTGCGTATGGAAGCATGCTCAGCAGGGCATCGAATACTATGTGACTTAGCTTAAACTCGCGCAGATGATGACCATTTTGCGCTTATACGAGAAAATACAGGGTGGCGCACGTAAACCGCCGGATTTTAAACTTTTATTACTCCTCAGATATTCATCAGATCGTCATGAAATTTCGACTCATACTAGTTTGGAGTATAGGATTTATGATGATTATACCTGTTGTACTGAGAATTGTCAGAAAATTCTGATTCTATTGACCGAATGACATGTAGTCAAATTGACATACCAACAATGTATCTTAACATGTAAAATTTATTGATAAACTTTTCCCTTTATTTCCCACACGTCTTTATCAATAATGACCAAAACGAATTAAGGTAAATGTCATAGAAAACATTTATTAAATGAAAAACATAAGAAAAAAGTGTTAGTAGTCATCGAACTTCAACGTGTCCTCCTCCATTCTCGAGGACGGATTCGAGTTGCTTTTGGTAGGCCAGAGCAGTTTCTCGACACAATTCAGTTGTCACTTCTTGAAATGCTTGTATGATGCGGTTCTTCAAGTCTTACATGGATGTTGACTGTGTATGGTAAACCTTGGACTTGACAAAACCCCACAAGAAGAAATCGCAAGGCGTCAGGTTAGGTGTTCACGCGGTGGCCAGGGCATGTTAGGAGATCCACGTCCCATCCATCTGTTAGGCATCTTCTTGTTCAACCACTCACCCACAGGAAGTCCCCAGTGTGGAGGTGCACCATCCTGCATAAATATGATCCTCCTGCCTCTTCTGTCCGACTGCACCGCTGGCCAAAATTCCTCCTGTAGCATCTTGAGATACCGATCCTTGTTGACGGAGGTGTCGAAGAAGAACGGTCCGTAGATACCTGATTGGCTGATTGCCGCCCAGACGGTGGTGCGTGGCGAGTGCATAGACTCTTGCTTGATCCAGTGCGGGTTCTGGTTGGCCCAATAACGACAATTGTGGCGATTCACACCACCATCCAGATGGAAGTGAGCTTCATCGGACCAGGTTAGTTCCACTAAATGGCTCGGGTTGGCTTGGATGCGCTGTAGCTCCTGTTCTGCGAACTCCATTCGGTTTTCGAGATCTTCTTCGTGTAATCGATGCACCACCTGGACCTTGTACGGATGCCATCCATAGTCATGGAGGATGCGCTGGATAGTGCGGCGACTCACTTGAAGAGCATTAGACACACGACGGGTAGAAGTGTTTGGGTCCTCCTCGAAGTGCTGCACAACTCGTTCCACATTCTGCTCCGTTCGTTCAGAAGATGACCGGTCCCGCTTGACAGTCACCACACTACCACTGGTCAACAGGTTTGTGTGCCACCGCTTTATGGTACGGGCATCCGGTGCTCTCGCGTTCTTGCCATACTCTGAATGATAAAGCCTTTGTACCTCCACTGGACTCTTCAGCCATTCGTACCAAGCCGCGCATTTTGCTCATTCTGCAACCGAATAATCATCCATTCTTCTATGTTCGATTCTTTTCAGATAGTGATTTAATCGTCGAATGGTATTTTATATGACATGGAAGTAACTGAACAATATTCACTTCAAGACTGCGCACAATTCGTTGTGCAGAATACGATTCATGTTAAGTTAATTAATTTGATCTAGATTTTCTATGTCAACAAAATGAGTACATGTCATTCGGTCAATAGAATCAGAATTTTCTGACAATTCTGAGTACAACAGGTATAAGCATCATAAATCCTATACTCCAAACTAGTATGAGTCGAAATTTCATGACGATCGGATGAATATCTGAGGAGTAATAAAAGTTTAAAATCCGGCGGTTTACGTGCGCCACCCTATATATCATTACGAAAGGAGCATGCTTGGATAATTCGAATGTGAATTTTTGCTCTTTTGCAGGTTGTTCAATATCATGTTAATTATATTGTTCATTTAGTTGTTAATTAATGGTTTTGCGAATTCTAAAGAGGATCCCTTACGCTTAGATGCACCTCCCAAAGGTCGAAGTTGGAGTTAGTCATTTTCACATCATCAATTCAAATTAAGTCCGCTGGCCACTTTAGATATGAGAAGCGGTAGCGGGCCACCCAATATGTCCCGGCGGGCCACCAAGTGGCCCACCACTGATTTAGGTCATAGGATAAAGGTGGACTTCAGTAATATTCAGTACTCCTCAATTAGACCAATTTTGGTGTGATTCGGTTGCAGTACCTGCAATTCAACTCGAAGCCTCAATCTCATATTCATTAGCTTACAATCCACAGTGCAGAGAAACATCTACGAGCTAAGTAAACGCTGAGACCTTTGTTTACAGAGGAAGTTTTAAGAATTGAGTTCTATTTCAGCGTAGCACATCCAGTTTCATGT
This sequence comes from Prostheceraeus crozeri, assembly GCA_907163375.1. NCBI lineage: Eukaryota > Metazoa > Platyhelminthes > Polycladida > Euryleptidae > Prostheceraeus > Prostheceraeus crozeri. The sequence continues at coordinate 567,395 of CAJQUW010002148.1, read as the reverse complement.
CTTACATTAATTCCTTCTTAATGAATCTTTTTTGTAAGAGCATTTCATTGCTTCTCTCATTTCAGTGTTTTCCCTAGTCAAGATATTAGAAGTCGTGATTTTTAATTTTGCCTGATAGAGCAATAAAATTGTTTAGTAATTTCTTAGCTCTTTAGACTATACCGTTGCTTTCATATAAAATTACTTTTGAAATATTGTAGCTATCAGGTTAGTGCGAAGTGTAAGTAGAAGGAACAAAAGAGAAGTACATGCATCATTAAATGTTTTGAAATCAAACGTATGTGTTGTGAGTGAATCAAAAGTTAATATCTGTACGTAAAACTTACATAAAATCAAAGGATTTTAGATCAAATAAGATTATGCTTATTAGATTACTGCGAGCACACATTTTGTAATATATTAATTACGTATATTCCCTATTTGTAGTATCTTAATTACATTTGTTCCTTAAATTATTTCTTGCGAACTACATACTCATTAGAAGTAAAATTAGACGTACCCCAGTGCTCATCAAACATTTTAATCCGAACCTCTACAAAATCATTTTGGGAACCCCTGCCCTTTGGCTACCATATCATCATGGAAATTGATGATTAATGGCAGTGTAACTAGCTGTGATATAATTTTGCTGACTGATTATCAATTTTTTAATGTATTGAACCTCGGTTGCGTATAAGAAAATATATTTCTCTCAAGAAGTCTGATTAATCCGGAATTGTAAGAATTCTTATTCCAAATTCTACATTCGCTATTAGAGTATCGTTTATTATTATTATTCTCAAATGTTTTTAAAATCAGCAAAAAATGCACACGCGTGCATAATGAACTTTGATGCTGACTACATGGAACAAGTTTTTTCAATTTGCATAATCTGTTTCAATAACTCGTTTAATTTTTATAAGCTTTGATAATCATACGAATAAAAATTTGATAGATTTTCGCTGGTGGAAGGAAACGTGATATTCAACATCTAAAGTCAATTCACACTCTTGTTACTTCATTTACTACATGACCTACAAAAACACGGTTTCCTTATTAACGACGCATGTCCCAATCACGCCTGAAAATGATACTGGTAGAAGCAGGAGATGCTGGTGATCAGTTAGGCAGTACGAGTAAACATCTTCGATGTTTTTCAAGCGACTTTATGTTCGCCTCTCTTAGGGAAATTTGCCTGATTCGGTCAGATGGAGGATTTATCATTGAATTCGCAAGCAGATTATTTCCATATCAAAGAATGAATGTCCAGGTCTATGACTGTCTATTTTTATCATCATAAGATAAAATTGGCTTAACATAGAGAAACTCGTTATGATGAGTTTCACTGAAAATGTGTGGCAAGCATAAGTGTTTTGTAAACTAGCAATTGACTTTCCAATTAATAAGTAATTTCAATTGAGCCTACATGTATTTTGCTAAAGCGGCTGGTACATCCGAAGCCAAAATGACGGTAGTTCATAAATCGAATGAAGAAGAAAGATGAGCGATCGCACCCGAAAGTACGGGTTTGGGTAGGACAATTTTGATGTCGGGCTCGGTTCGAGTTGGATTATCGCTTTTATCGTATATCCGAGAGGTCTCAGCACACAGATTTCGGGAATCTATCAGAATTTATGCATGTTTTTTCTCTGAAAATTTGATAGAATATCATTCTTACTTGTACTGCAATGGTCTGGGCAATTGAATTGATCAATACTTTTGCTTTTTGCATTGTTCTGACTTAGTAGAGAGGGAATTATTGTTTATTGCTTGTATATTCACTTTTTGATTTGTCGTTGTCATTTTTTATCGAAGCTGTTTTACAAATACAATAAAACGATTTTGATGCTACTTCGTAAGGTGCGCTTAGACGTGTGCGCCGGCAAAAAAGTAAACTGCGGCGGCTCGCCGAGCTCCGCTGTCAGCGGCGGCGCTTGCGCCGGTATCTTCGGTCGGCGGCGGCGCGCCGATGCGTATTCGAGTCGACTATCGCACGAATTCCCAGTATCTAATTTCTACTGAATTAAGCATGCTGTGTAGGCCTAGCTATCTGGGTACAAATTACCTAGGCCTACATAGTCCAGTAGCTAGACTTGGAAGTGAACAGCAATGCGAGATTTTAATTTTTTGCTATACTTCTTTCTGAGCAATCAAAATAATACTATGATCATCATATGCAAAAGTTTGTTTTGATTCCTCATGTCACTCGCTGAAATGACACATGCATTAGCACTGTTATTGTCAAATGATTGTGTCATGATGTCTGAATTCATAGGCATTGATAATAGCATGATATAGATGATATATTACATTTTGCAGACATAATGTGATCCTGCTGCACTGCCCATAGAAAATTGTAAAAGCATCGTTGACTTAGGAAACTAGAAATACTCCTTTATTAAATGCTATGTATACACGTACATGTAGACCTACTAAACAATAATGAGCTTGTAATTGTCGTGAATGAAAAGTAGTTTATCGACATTCACGGGACTCAGTTGTGATCGTCGACTTGTGACAACCAATCCCAACTTAGAAAATAGTCTTTCGACAGAAGTACTCGTCGCAGGAACGGCAAGCACGTGTTTGGCCATTTCGGAAAGAATAGGAAAATCATTTGCTCTATTCTTCCAAAATTGGAGAATGCTGGTCTCGATCATCTTTTTGCTGGAATAGAACTGCAAGTATTCAGCCACGACACCAGAATGTTCGTTATTCAGCTCTTCTCCCATAGAGCTGCAAGCAGCAATCTCCATCAAGGGATCATCGAATTTCATGCGCTTGGAAGTAGACTAACACTTTTTAAATTCTTCAGCAGATTCACAATATGTTGCACACATCCTTTCGAGAAAACTAGATCTAGTCTCTCCACGCAAGTTAAGTTGATGAGATACATCATCCAATCGACAAAACCGAGGATCCAGCAAAGCAGAAATCAAGACAAGGTCTGAAACTGGATACCTTTTCTCGAATCCTATTCTCATGTTTTCTTTCAATTTTCGAACTGCTTCACAATCGTCATCGGCATTTTGCAGCTTAGTTTTTATCAAGATTCTGGTTACTAAAGCCTTGCTAATTGTGGGCCCAGTTTCACTTGATAGAGATATTGTCAGATTATTGAACAGAGACAGAAATGAAACAAGATTTTCAAGAATGGATACTTCACGCTTATTCAATTTCAATTCAGATTTTTCCAAAGAATCGAGTAATTTGTTGATCCTTTTTCTGTTATGAATAACACTTTGGCACATGCGCAGTATGCTATTCCAGCGAGTTGGACAGTCAATCTTGATTGTAGTTGCATTGTTGTTATCTGAAAGAATAGTTAGTGTTGATGAAACTGACAGTAGCTGACTCGAAAATGAAGTGTTGAGCCCAATGAAACTTAAACAAAGTTGGACCCATGTCCTCCTAGCTACATCATAGAAAAGTGATAAGATGGTGTTTTTCATTTCGACGTTCTGTTATTTAGATGCCTAATTATCATATGAATTTGATTTTTGTGTTAGTGGTGTACTTGTCGCTCACAAGCTTTCGGACTATGTCCTTCAACAGGCTTTCACCAGCTTTCTCCTGTTGAAGGACATAGTCCAAAAGCTTGTGAACGACTTGCCCTTTTAATAAACTTATTCGAGCCCACCAAAGTGGTTTTTCTCCTGCATACAGCTACATGTACATTACGGTAGGCCTATATCTAACACATAGCATACAGTCAATATATCAAAATACTTGTACATGTACATGTAGATTTCAACAGAATGCAGCTACTACTACAATTGCGTAGATTACTAAAGAAGGCAGATTTTCATAGATTTCATAGAGCCAGCAGAATACAAATCTGTTAAAGCACCTTTAGAAAGAGCAGATCGAGTTGGAAGCTGCCGAGGTTCATTTTCATCAATAAGACCTTGCTTGATACAAAAATTTTTAAAGCCCTCACCTTCAACTTTACTGAAAGGGATCATATCTCTTGCGAACCAAGCACATATGTCTCTCGCCAGAGTCCATTTCAGTTTCTGATCACTGGTCGTAGAATTGTTTCTCTTTTTGACTTCAATGAAAGTTCGACGCTTCGATTCTATCTCTTCTTTGCTTTGTGAAGATGGTTTGCCGCTGATGCCATGTCTATCCAACAAATGCTTGATCAAATTTGTAGTAGGCACTTGATTCTTATAATGATAAATTTGTCGCAAATGTTGATTGTCTCTCTGACTTTCAGCAATTCCATCAAGGCATGATTTGCAATATATCTTGTCAGTATGTATGTCATTCCATGATCCACTATCCTTCACTTGCAATCGTCCAAAGTAATTCCAGCAATGACTGTAGCTCTTAGCCTTAGGCTGAATCACAATTATCACACTCTTTGCAGGGTTTGCCTCGGTCATATCGCGGTTCAACAATCAAAGTGATTTCTGAGAACTCGAGCTTCCCATATCCACTATAAGGCGATCTGCAGACAGTTTTTCAGCATCACTAATGACAACGAACACCAACCAGCCATTCAGTACACAGCTTGTTGAGATATCCATGGTACAAAAGTACAACCTGAATGAAATGAATAGCTGAATGACGTCTTCATTAACAACGCGATCCATAGCTTGAATCGCCTGTCCCATGATTGTCTGTGTGTGACACAACAAAGAGTGATATAAAAGGGACTAGCACTAACTATTTATAGTAGTCCCTGGATGTGGCCGTTTCGAATCGACTAAGCTTAACACTGATTTGCAAATAATCCTGGGTGAGACTCCGGTTCTCTCTATCACATCGTTCTTCCATTGCATCGTCGTTATGCGTGAAGGATCATATCTAATGCTCTACTAGAAAGAAGATATTAGATAATATATTGCTCTTCATAAAATATGTCTGAGCAAGTCTAGAAGTACGAAGTATGTTCCGAAAACAAAGGTCACATCAGTTTACGTCATCACTGTATGATTAAGGAATGTCAAAAAGAAGCCAGTTTGTCCTCAAAAAAGAAGGATTTTTGCATGAAGAGCATTAATTCTTTAAGTTGATAGAAATTTTGAGGAGAAAACACTGAACGGCGCGCCGTCCTGAATTGACCGGCGGCGGCGGCGTGACTGCACCAAATGGCGGCGGCGCGCTGTCAATTTGCATCGGCGGTGGCGGCGCGCGGCGCTGGTGCACACGTCTAGGTGCGCTACAATTCATATAAAAAGTATCAAAATATTATTTCAATTCGAGTTATCGACGACTGGGGTAGGTAATGACAGCAGCGTCAAGGGATGTTTGGAACAAATGTGAAGGCTGGTGAAATCTTTAGAAGTGCTTGGATGCTTGCTTTCTCTTTCAACGAGCCATGTCTTTTCGCGTTCATGCATTCCTTTGATTGGATACATAAAAACTCACACACCAAGTTAAAAAAGAGCATTCTATCTTATGTTCTCGATGCTACTGTTGAGTGTCAGCCATGAAATGCAGTCTACGTCAATGCATGTTGCATACTGATCAATACCAGGGTTATAGACAATGTAGCTTTGTATTTGTTTACTTTCCCGATGTAAATCTCTATTCTCATAAAATGTATCATGTCAGCTTTATTCAATATCTAAATGAAATTAAAATGATATTTCACTTTTATAATAAAGCTATGAACATATCTACATTTATTTAGTTAGTACAGCAGAAAATAGATAAATTATCTAATAACTACAATCTTAAAAATGGTGTGCGTGTTTATTATTTCATAGAAAGTTTATAATAATTTCATTGAACATCTATCTGAAATTCTTCTCATAATTTTTTGTTTGTCATCATTTTTATTCTGTCCAATTAGTCAGTGCAGCGTTTTTCCCTAGAGTAGAGTACAATTAAATTTAGTTGATGGTCTTTCCTGAAGACTATCCTCTGTGTTTAAATAGATCGAGTTGAACCTGGAATGAAGCTTTTATACAGCTCTACAATTACCCAGATTCCTGCAATGCGATGACTTTCAGGTCTCATGAGTATTATCATGAGTATATCATGAATGGTTAACAGATCAAATCTGATCGGGTCGGGTCGGGTCGGGTTCTGGTATTTTCCTATCGTGTTCGGGTGAAATTTCGGCACTACTGCAGTTTAGTGCACCCTAAAATGCATGTGAGAACAACATGATTTAATCAACAGAATGAATGCCGTTCGTTCTTCCCTATAGTTATAAATAAGTGTCTTTGTGTCTTCGTCTTCGTCTTCGCACATTACACCGAGCGCGCGCTTCGGTGTAATGTGCGTAGTCATTGTTTGCGGGAGAATGCGCCGTTGTTTTAGGGTGCACTAAACTGCAGTAGGCGCGTTTCCGTCTCTTTCATAGAGGGTGCACTAAACTGCAGTAGTGCCGAAATTTCTGGACCAACCCGACCTCGGTGTAGGTCGGGTTTGGGTTGAGTTTTAGTCCGACTCGGGTTTCAAAATTCATGAAACTCGACCCAACGCACACCTTTATGAAGAAGTCAAATAAATTCACAAACTCTTAAGCGAAATGCACGGTGAATGTACGCACTGCATGAGTAGATTTTTATGTACACGATTTTTTGTGACACATGGATTTTGAATTTTGGCGAAAGATGCAGGAATTATGTATAAAACTTCATAACTCGTGCCCTTCCGTTATTCACCTTTATCGTCGTAGTTTATTAAGTAATTGATATACAGATAATGTATAACATTGAAGATAGCACTTTTAGCGTGAATTCGGAAGTACAAAAATTTTCCTGAAATAATTGTTTGGCGTATCCCGCAGCTCTGATTTGCTGGTTATAAAATTTACTACTATAACGGACTCTATACCCTTTAAACCCCAAAGAGGTGATACAGGAAAAATCAGGTAAGCACCTTTACCATTTTTCAGTCCATCCCAATGACTAAAATTCAGTACATTCACCCAAAACAATTGTTGGGTCCAGTAGTTCTCCCAAAAATTCAGTAAAAATAAAGTGGGTAGGGTTGTCTACATTTTCTGAATTGCATGGAAAGCATGGAAATATGATTAAGTGAATTTCTTGTTGGTCTCCGTGGCGCACTGGTTAAGTGCTTGACCTAGCGATCTTTCGGTACAGAGGTCGAGCCCTGAAAGTGTCATCGGGAGTCGTCAGGAAGGGATCCGGACTAAAAGATTACAGCTCTCCAGATTAAAGTCTGATTGTGTCAGCACCGTCCAAGATCCCATTAAGGGGTAGTTTTTTTACGGAAAGCATGGTAATGTAATTAAGTCATTTCTTTCGGGTTATTCCTTACAATTTGTAGTTTATCAAATATTCCAAAAGCTGTTGACTGATTCAAAATTCTGTATTGTAGCACATGAGGCTTTGTTAATCTGTTAGATAACGGGCATCTAACAGAGTGTGGCACTAGATTATACTCTGTCATCTCATTTCAGCTTTAAAAATCATGAGATGAAACTTCATCGATATGGATTTTATGAAACATGATCTCTAATCAGCTTTCTTACTACGCGTTTGGAATCATGTTTACCGTGCTTATATAAACGATTTTTTCACCGCAAATGACAGTTTCCATATTGTCTGTTCCTTTGATACATCTATTTTTTTAACACATTAGCGTTCAATGGTATGATGAATTGTCATTCCGCTTCGGTAACGACAATTAATATGCTTGCTTTCTATATTCATGACATGAATTTAGGTGCTATCGAATTATAAGTGCTAATTTATCGAACTAGAGACCTCTATGTCAAAATCGGTCTAAATGGTGATGTAATGCACTAAGCTCTCTAAATCCTTATAATCTCACGTTCAAAAAAGGCGCAATTTCAATATATGTAATAATAACACTACACTGAATAACTTGGCAACTACATTTTGATATTCACAGAAAATGACATCATAAAGATAGCCTATACGAGCGTTAATGCAAATCGATTCCGCTTACAAAAATGCGTTGCTTAACACCTACAAAATTGCAACTTTCATTTTAACTCGTTCAAATTGATATCTCCCTCCGACCTCGTCATTCGACATGTTTCCCATTACACTGTTTGCATTGCCTTTTCACTGACATTTTGAAGTATTTGAACTCTAATGAAGTTTCGTCCTTGCTTTGTAGATGACACAGATCCATCACTCTTGAAGAGAAAGGTTGATTTAAGGAAGAATAAGGATGTAGAGAAGGATTACGACATCCATGAACTATTAGGAAGGTAAGTTCTTTATAGCTGCATTTCAGGATACTGAAAGTCGTTTGGATGATGGGTCATCTGCTATCTTCTAGGCTTTAAGTTTAGGTTTAATTATGCTGATTCAACTTCATCTGCAGTAATTTCAGGATGAAGTACAACGGTCTAATCTATACTAAATCGTGAACTTCAAGGGACCAGATGAAAGAAGTTCGCAATGAGAGGAGACTAACTACATAAATAGGTGAAAGAATTTTTTCTGTGTTTGACATAATTCCTCTAATAAAATCCATGGGAATATAATGATTTTGATAATGAAAGCAACACAATTGACTCTGTTCAGTATCCGAGCGCTTTCGTGGCCTCTTGTCAGGGTGGACGTCCAAGTGTGAACATACAAAGAGATGACTGAGAAACATTCAATGATATACTTTGAACATATTTTTCTATTTTATCATCTTGCAAATATCGTTTTTTGCCTGTTTTGGAAGCACTGAGCATTGCTGTGAGGCGACCTGCTTTATGTGTGCATAAAGAGTTTATTTATTCATTGTCTTTACCTTGGCACTGATTGGTTGGTATCATTGAATGATTTGATGAAGCGCTAGGGAATGAAACACATGAAGTCCATTGTGTTGTTTTCAATATCAAAACTTATTAGAAATCGGCATTGCTTCACAAAATGATGATTCCCACAATCTGACAGCAATCAAAAATAGAGATTGACTGCCGGGCTATTTGCATGAAATATACAAGTCTAACACTAATCCGAGTAATAGCGTCGTTCCACGCCTAACTGTCGCCTAAGATGTTTTCTAATTAAGCGCGCTACTTATGGAGCTAAACTTCGCAGCAATTTAATATATCTACATGATCTATTGTGGAAAAAAGAAGGCAGTGGAAATGGAAATATATGTGCATATTTGATTCAGATAATGATGCTAATCATGCATTAATTCATTGGAACCGAACATCCAGTTCACGATGGAGAGGGGTGATGGCGATTGCATTACCTTTCTGGACACGGAGCTGAGACTGAGAACGCATGACATTGAAGCAGGGATGTGGAGTCGGAGTCTCGGAGTCCTATCATTTTTGCTGGAGTCGGAGTCCTATCAAGTGATAGGACTCCGCAAATCGGCCTATAACTAGACCCGAAATATAATACAAACAGATCATTTATCCTCGTACATAGCTGTCAGTGTCTAGATGTCAACTTTCTCCGTCAAACAAAAGTACAGAGACAGCAGTGCATGCAAAGCTTGTAATGGTTGAGGGAATGAACCGTGATAGTGAAAAAAAGGATTGTCTTTTCACTCGGTGATTTAGTAGAGAAGACAAGCCTTCCTAGCCTCGCTCACACCTACGCGCTAAAGGTAACATCAGAGACAAAAATGAAATACTAGTTTGTTTGCGAACATTACCCTTTAACCCTTACGTTAGTCGTGTGTGATTTCTCCTCCAAAGCGCATATTAAAATCGAAAGTGTACTCATATTTTTTGTAGAAAGATGTGGGATTTTCCTGCCTGGTAGAGACTGGAGAAAGACCATATGAAGCACACATCAAAAAGATGGGAGGAGCCGAATCGTATGCATCCAACTTAAAGCGACATTTAATAAACTTTCATCGATAATGATTGATAATTGATACCTATAATGATCTATGATGTACAGTCGTGGCCAGTAGAGAGTGACCACCCCCATGAAAACGGAGATTATTTCAAAAATGCAGCAAGTGCGATCAGAAATGCTTTTTTATCAGCAAACTTCAGTGGAAAAAGGTCTAGAACAATGCTGTAGGCCAATATCATCATTACACAATACACAGAGTTCAGTACTCGTTGAATTCCCACCAGCTGCAAGGACTGCGGCAATGCGGCGAGGCATGGATTCGGTGAGGTCAGAACAGTACTCAACCGTTATTTGCTGACACCATGCCTTCATGATTGACTGCTTCAAGTCATTGTGGGAGGTTGGATTGTCCGCCGCTACATTGCGTTTCAGTCGAACGCAGCAATTTTCTGTAGGGTTCAGATCGGGAGACGATCTCGGCCAAGGAGACAGAACCGAAATTCTCTTTTGGTGGAGCCATTTTTTTACAATTTTAGCCTGGTGACATGGGCACCGTCATGCTCAAATATTGTACAATGCTTGAGGGAAAGCCATGACTCCAACTTCTTATGGAGAATGTTGAGATAATATTGGGCATTTACAGACTGACCAGAAGGCATGACGTGAAGTCTTGCGCGACCCTCAGCGGAAATGGATCCCCAAACCATGATCGACGGACTGTTCTTGACAGTTGGCACAACAAAACGAGGATTTTATCGCTCATTCTTTGGACGACGAACACCCTGTGTTGATGGATTAAACTGTCTGGTCAGGGTTTCGTCGCTAAAAAGCATTTTACGCCAATCAGCAACTGTCCAATGTTGGTGGTCACGACACAACTTTAAACGATCCACAATATTCTTCCTCGATAATTTCGGTTTCTTTGCTGCGCGGTGGAATCGTAATCCATATTGGTCACAAAGACGGCGACGTATTGTTCGAGCGCTTACGCGAGAATCACGTGGCAAAGTAGCAACAACTTCTTGACTGGTTATCCTTGGATTCAAAACAGCTCAACGACGGATCATTCTATCAACACGATGGGAAGTCCTCCTCGCAGCACCACGATGTTTGGGAGGTGAATGTGTTCCAGTTTTTTTTATTCTGGCTAAAGTTTTCTGAACAGTCGATTTGCAAACACCAAGTCTTGCAGATATTTTTCTTTGTGAGTAGCCTTCTTCATCGAGGAGCTGTATTTTCCCACACAGTTCCGATGACAAGTGAGCCATTACTGACGCGCGAAAGAATGAAATTGAACTAAAGAGGCGAATATCAACATAAATGCGTGAGTTTCAAATTGTGAGATATCTATGTTAATCAACACTGAGAGTGCGCTAATACATTGCAGTCAACAAACATAGAAATAGGAAGTCAGTCATAGAACAAAGCAATCACCAAAACCGAGGAATTACGGCGGCTACGTCGATATGTTTAGAAAAAAGAAGTTCTTGATGGTGGTCACACTCTACTGGCCACGATTGTAGGTTACCGGTTTGTTTTTCAAAAAACTGGGCTTTATATACCAGCCGGAGCTTTACTTGCCAGCTTTACTTGCCACCCGGAGTCGGAGTCCTATTAAAAGCCGGAGTCCTATCAACCCCCGGAGTCGGAGTCCTATCAAAATGATAGGACTCCGCATCCCTGCATTGAAGTGATGTATGACTTAAAGAGACAAATACCAGCCTGTACATGCCTGCCTCAGCGTATGCTCCTTTCCAGCATAAGGTTGCAGACATGCACTCTCTTCCATCGTGCTCGACTTTATCTTGAACAGTAATTATAAACAGCTTGCTTCTAACTTTTATTATATATATATAAACCATTTTTCTTTATTGTAAATTTAATGTCCTCCGCTGAAGATGGAATAAAGTATTCCGAAATATGTCCGGTTGAAGGAACACTTATGTTTTTTCTTAAATATGAAAAGAATAAAGAAAGCGCTCGTGCTAAGGTTACTTAGTTTTTATTTAATTTTATCTAGTTATATACGTTACATATATTATTTATGTTATAGTAAAAAACGCTGTGGTCTCCGTGGCACAGTGGTTAAGTGCTTGGCCTAGCGATCTTTTGGTCCAGAGGTCGAGCCCCGAAGGTGTCATTAGAAGTCGGCAGGAAGAGCATCCGAACTAAAAGTGCTACAACACTCCATAAGTCTGACTATGTCAGCACCGTCCAAGTTCCAAGTATGGGGAGTAGTGACGTAAAAGCTTCATTTTTTTATTGTAAAAAACTAGAAAAATTCAGATTTGAAATTCGATTACTAACGGTACAATTAGTTTCACGGCTGAGATGATTTTCAAATGTGACATCAAATATAGAAGAAAGTTCACTATGTACTGTAGTAGAGAAGAGATAGAATAGGTTTTGAAATTTGAAGTCTATGATTGGCGTGATATTAGACATGAACCACCTTGTGGATGCTATTTTGCATTGACCCAGATATATTTTCGCCTGTGTCGGCATGTAAAAATAATTTCTGACTTTTTGTTCATACGATTTTGGCCTCTATACATCAAGATATGATATTTTTCTGATATGCATAGATAGCAACGTCTCGTTCCACATATGTAGGGTGCTGATTGCTGAAGTATCTTCCATTTGACTTCATAATCTTTATCATTATCGTTTAGATCCCAAATATGCTTTGACAGAGCTGTTTCATTTTTGTATCTAGTATTTAATTGTAAAGAACTTTTTGTGATTGCGGTACCTTTCTTTTAAATTCATTTTCGCATTGGCCGATATATACTTTTTCATTTTGGTCGGATGTGACTGTTGCTTGATCAACCACACATTTTTGAAGACAGTTTACGTCCAGGAGGCATAATTGTTTAGTTTTGCAGTTGTATTTGCTGTTGATATTGTTACTTTCATTACTACTTACATTGTTCGGAATTCTTGAATTATGATTTTTAATGATGTTGCTCATATTGGGCATGCAACAATAGCTGACTTTAACAGTATTCTTGTTAAAAAGTTTGTGATACTTATGTTGTTGATGAAAGTGTTGACTGATCAAATTCTAAAACGTTTGCCGACGTCTGTTTTCACATTTAAGGATCATTGGGGATTGAACCAAATAACATTTCTCTTTCTTCTATTTGATGTTTTGTTTTCTTGGAAGCAAAGTTCTTTTTTAAAATCACTTTTGGTCAGTGCTCTTTGATAAAATGGTTTTGCCAGGTTGAATTCCTCAGCATCGCAAGATAGATTCGATAGTCTGCTTTCGATCATGTTTGGGATTTCTTTGATAATTGTAGGTGGGTGATTTATTCATGTATACATAGGGACCCTCACGCCGACTATTCGAAATGAAGCAAAAAGACAGTTTCTGTGGAAGACCGGTTTCGCTTATTGAAAATAGCTTTCTCAATTCCACAGTGGACAAGATCAAAGTCAAAAGTGAACGTGACCCAAAGTTTTAAAGTCAGATATCAGTTCTCAACAAAGTGCGCAAATTTGATTAGTCTGTAATAACACCAGTGACCTCTACATTACACAATTCTTTCAGGACACGCTTACTATAATTGCTGTGTGGTGCAATGAAACGCAACTTATTACATTTATTCATTTCTTGATTCAAGCCATTTGGGGTAAGAGCACACGTCCGTTTTATCCAAATGCTCTCTTTCGGCAACCTTTTTTCAGGGTTCGGACAATGCTCAACACCAAAGTAAGAAAAATGAGATAGATAACAAAGAGGATTAAAATGTTTTGCAACTGACGTATCACGACATGCCTTGATATTCGCTATATGTTCAGAAATATGTTTACGCAAACATCTGGAGGTTTGTCCAACATAGGTTACTTTACAATTTTTACAAGTTATCACAGATGATGTTAAAATCTGTACACTGGATCTTATGCACAATGGGAAAAGGATTGTTAAAAAAAATATCTACAACATGATTACATGAGAGATTTTATGTACATACATTACAATTAGACACGGCAAAAGGTCTGTGTTCCATGACATAGGAGTTTGTTTCGCAAGAGAAAAAATGGTACGAACAGCAGATCGTATAGCACTCCAAGTATAACCTTGATCGCGCCAAACTTTTTGTAGTTTTCTTGGTATCTTTAAAATCCTGGTAAGTAGAGCTATGAGAAGCCCATCCACACACGTGACCGTAAACTATGCTTTTAAAACGTGATTCGGATGATAAGAACTGTTACTCAGCAATCAATCTCTATCCAAACTTTTAAGACCTATGCGAGACAGCAGCATATTATGACATTTATATAGCTCCAAGTCCAAAAAACGAAGCTTTTCAAAATCATGATGCAAGGTTACCTGAATACAGGGATGAAAGCAATTTACAGATTCATAGAAATTACAAGGATCCCAAGTACCAAAATATCATCAATGCATCTTGTTGGCGAACGATGCACCAAACGCACACCCCATGACTACACCATGTATTTGTTGAAGAAGATCACCATTGAAAACAAAAGTATTGTTTTTCAGAATAAGGCGCAGCACTGTTAAAAGATTCAAATCAATTATGCTACAATATATATACATATATTCAAATGCCGAGACCACGAAAGGAAAAAAAATTCAAGAGATGAGAATGAGATCAGATTTAAATCATTATGGGAACTTCAAACGTTTCTGGCTTATTTGCCGCCATCAGTGCAGTATACCCTATTGCAGAGAATCAGTAAATCCGACCTCCAGACATCTGCCATCAATGAAATGATTCAAATCTCATTCTCAGAGCTCGGGTTCAAAAAATATTAGCTATTTTTTTATATAGCAAAAAAAATAGCTATTTGCATTGGCATTTGCTAGTTCAAATTTTTGAACCCGAGACAGCTAAGCCAATTGTCTATTATCGTTACGGTGATGATGTGTTTGTTATTGTACAAGACGAGAAGCAGCTTCAAGAACTTATTGATCGATTCAAAAGAAATTCTACTTTAGACTTTACGTACGAAGTTAAAGAAATACATGTAGAGCTATTTCTTTTCTCGGTGTTCGTCAAGCGCAGTAATACTTTGACTTTTTCTATCTATCGTAAAGAAACAGCAACAAACACTTGTCTGGACTTCAATTCTTTCACAACTAAACGATACAAAACTTCCGTCATCAAAAGTTATCTCCATGGAGCTTTACATATCAGTTCAGACTGGAATTCTTTTCAAGAGGAGATTTTCTATCTATTTTCACTATCAGCCAGGGATAGCCATTATCCCATAAGCATAATTGGTGAACAAATGAGACAGATTCTGAAAAGTATTTCAGACCCGAAGAAAAAGTAGAAAAGACGAATGTTATTTTTTTTATAAATGTCAACTGACATCAAATTACCGATTGGAGGAAAAAAGAATTCAAAAAATTGTGAAAGATAATGTAAATGGAAAAATTGAATCATTTGATGTTAGCGTATCACAAAACTACAAGTTGGCGAATACAATCAAAACAAAAATGCACTCGTTTTATTCAAACCGCAATGTTGTATTTCAATTACTTGCAAGTAGAGCATGTGTAATAATGCTGATTATATAGGATATACAACAAATTTAATGAACGTGAGAATGAAACATGAAAACAATGGCTCTATTAAATCACACCACATGAATATACATCAACAAAAACCAAGAAATTTAATAGCAAATACCGAAACTCTAGCTCGCTATGCAGATAGCTGAGGTTATATTGATCAAAGAGATTGCACCCAAATTGAATCAACACGACAAATAATTGACAATGCATCTAAATATCATTTCGTGATTTCTATTTCCCTTTCTCAAAACTATTGCGCTATTTCATATCCTAGCCCTTTAAACTGTTTGTGTACATATTTTTGACCTTTTTATACAAGTGTTTGACAGTTGAGATAATTTTGAAATTTCAATATTATTGTAGCTCACTTTTCATAATGTAAGCTTGAAAATTGTCCGTGTAAAAAAGACCGAAACGTCGATAAATAAATGCTTCGCAATAAAATGGTATTCGTTCATAATTCTAAAACATCAGCAACAACAGAAAAAAAGTGAATTTAGAGAATCGGAAAAGGCTCTACACAAATGCCTGAAATTAGATAAAGATGTTCAAAAATAACATAATAACATAAAGATTCAATTTAATATGCAAAGAAAATCAGCTAAATCACTGTATCATCCTATGTATCACTATATTAATAGAACAGAGATTCGCAATTCACAAATGTTACTTTATGTACCCGCACGTGGGTAAATCTGGAAAACATGATTCAGCAAGCTCTGCTTATTATGATTGATCGATCGCTAGCATTTTTGCTATTCATTTTATTGAAATGCATTATGATGTAATAGGCATAGAGATGGTGTAAGAGAAGCAGAAAATGTCATATTCGGATATCTTTATAATATGCTGATAGATGTTTAAGATTCTGAATAATGCCTTTTAACAAATACCCTAAAAAGGGATCATCAGCAAACAGAAAGGTCTAGAAAATGTTCTTTAGACCTTTCGGCTTGTTGTTCTCTTTTTACGGGTTTTGTAAAAATGTATTTTTCATGATCTTCCTTCGCTTTGTTCATCCTATTCGCATTATACCCACAAATACATGTATTATTTCATGGATAGAATGATGTATTCACTGTGAATAGAATGGGCAGATTCGTATAATTTCTTCCTCATACTCTTCAGTGGAAAGTTTGGAGAGGTCAAACGGTGTACGGAAAAAACAACCAACAAATTTTTTGCCGCCAAGTTCATTCCAATTCGCAATGGGGAGGATCAGGATAGTGTGTTGAACGAGATGAAAGTGATGCGAAAGCTGCGACATCCGCGACTTCTCCAAATCTATGATGCCTACAGCACTCGCGATCAAATGGTTCTTATCCTAGAACTGTAAGTATCTGTTTAGTGTAGCCCGCATTCGATGATGTACAAATGTACGGCCGCACAAATATAAAATCTAGCATGATTTTTGCAGACGCATGACAAGCTCATACAATGTTATGTAACATTGTAGTATGATCACAGTATAAACTTTCCATACATATGTGAAAGGAATTAGAAATTCATGCTTTATTTTATACTTTTTTCTCGTACTTGTGACACTCCAACTTATAGTCTATTACGTGTGATATCAGTAGGAAAATTATGTGATATAATCTTGCATGCCAAGGTAAGAGGATAAAAAGAGTGAGAATAAGGTATGAGGTACAGGCTAAATATTTCGCAGCATCATTTTCCGTAAAATCATACGTCTGGAGTGTCTTGTATGAAAAGGCTATGATTTTCTGGGGAAAGTGTTGCATCCCACACACATGATCATAGTATACACCTGTGCGGACGTTTGCCGTCATCATCTATGTGTTAGATTTAACTTGTTATATTCATTTTGTATCTTATTTGCTGATACTTATTCCAATGTAAGAAGCCGATCGTTCACATTATCCTGTTTATTCAATCGACATCTTGTTTGGTAGATACACTTTTATCATAAGTTGTGAGATACTTTACATGTCCACAACTTCGTGAACAACATCTGCTTTATATTTGAAAATTGCAAGCTTCAACAGTAATCGCACAATATAACAGTAACTTACCTATGCTTAGTTTACATGCACCCCTACTTATGGAAAGGTAGACATATCTACCTAAACATAAACTCATTGGCTTGGATACTATTATATTTTCGACAAACATCTTCAAGCCATAACCATACAAAAGTAAGGTACAAAAGATTATCATTACAAATAGAAGTTATGTAAGTTAGCTCAAATTACCAACAGCATTCCAAATCTCAACATTATCAAGATCGGAATGTGAGGTTTTCCTACGAGAGCCTCGAAGGCATAGTACCGCAGATTTCACAAGGTGGAAGTAGATCTTTGCTCGGATCCATTGAGTGACTTTGCTCAGATCGATGGCTCTCTTTTCTGCTAGCTGTTCAGCTAGAATGCAAATCACTTTGTTGGTCTCCCTTCCACATCCATCGAAAAGAGTAAAGACAAGTGGTGTAAAGGAACCGTGTTCTACTTCAATTATTCGATGGTTATACTTTCGCTTCTTCTCCGATTCATTGTTGTGGAACGCGGTTTTCAACTTTTGCCTCAAATGACTTTTCGCAAAAGGGTTGAAAGCCCTCACGTCAAAAAATGCGCGTTGACCTTTGATCCAAAAGCTCTGTGTACTCACATCTACACGGGCATCGTCTGCAATATTCGCACTCTTATTGAAAACTTCACCAGTCAAAGGCTGTAGATGAGGTTCTATCTGAACATCATTGAAAATATCTTTCATTAGATAACCGAAAAGATCCCTTAAGTTATCATGTCGTTGGTGAATAAAGCCGCCTTTCAAACATGACATCGCATGATCAACATCAAATGGTTTCCCACATGCACAGCTTGACGGCAGGAACTTTGGCTTCCATCTATATCGAATGTTGATTGCGTCAAAAAGTTCCCTTTTATTCAATGTAAAATCATCCGATTTCAAAGGAAGAGTAGTGAGCCAACTTGATGCACTTCTCATCACACTCAATTCAAGAGCTCGAACATGTTCTTTGTCCATATTACTTGAAAGCTGGTCGTACAGCTCTTTGTTTCTCGTATCTTTCTGCTTACTAATTTCGTTGTTTGCTTCCTTTGTAAAAAAATGAATTTATTGATCCGTGACTGCATTGTTCTTTGATTTTATCTACTAGTTGGGAACTAATTGTTCGAGAGTTCGTGTACTCATTTTCAGCTGATCTGGAAAATATTGGTATCGCCAGACCTCCTTTATTGACTGGCAGTGATAACAGTAAGCGCTCTTCATTTGAACAGAAATGGCCATCTGTTATGGCAGGAATAAATTGATGATCAATAGCATGATCAAACTTGTTAAGTTTTTCACCAATATTGGTTATAGTGCGTGTGAAATATGTCAACCGATATCGGAAGCCATTTACGAAAGCTGAATATGCAGCATGAGACTCAGATCGTGCGATTAATGCTAGTTTGGCAAGCTGGTTGCACCATGAATCAATGAGAGATGTAGCATACTGTATTGTGTCTCTCCTTCGGAATTTCCAATGAAACCACCAAGATATTTACTTCCTTCTACTGCTATCTGTACATCACTTCCTTCAAAAACTCGATTGACCATTGTAGTCAACTCCGGTTTAGTGATCAGGTACGACTTTGATGCATTTGGATGATATCCATACTCAGGTCTCTCATCAAGGACTTTCTCCCAGCAGTTACGTAGGTCAGTGAGAGATCCAACACCCACTAGATCGTCTGCAAAAGCTACCTGTCTAACACCATGGTTGTCATCAGGATCATTTATAATGGTTAGTTATGGCATAATTCCAATGGCATAAATTGGCATGGCAAAAGGATCTCCCTGCGTTGTGCCTTCTGATGATTTGATTTCCGCACCTCCAATGACAAATAATCTTGAACTAAATAAGTAGCAATTCCGTACATAAATTGACATATCAGGACACAAATGCTGAATGTTACCCAATAAAACTCTTCGGTTTATTGTATTGAAGGCATTGGTTGCATCAACAAGCAGAAGGGCATCTGTTGATGATTCATTGAAAATGTCAGTCATTGCATGCACTGCAGCTTCACAACCTGCTGGTTGACCTGCGCACAATTGCAAGTTGCCAGCACTTTCCATTATTTCTGGTTTCATGATTGATATCACAGCCTTGCCCACAATTCGACGCAAACCTCTCCTACTCCGATTGACCTAACTCCACGACATTTGTTTAAGGGAATCAATCTACATGCAGTGAAAGCTTCAACATTGGAAGTGGTATTTTCAGGCTCAATCCTGACTTCTGTTGTGCACATCTTCTTAGCAAAAGTAGCGATCGTCTCGCTTAACTGCTTCCCTTTCATGCCAAAGCTTTTTGAAACTAGAATACGCCGCCACCCTTCTGCATCAAGACCAGATGGGCCACTGGATCCTTTTGTTCTTAATGTGGATTTCATTATTGTCAATTCCGTTATGCTCTCAAACATTACCGGATCCACAAACAGCATAGGACCATTTATCATAACAGTGTCATCAGAAGGACTTGGAACTGGATGTCTTTCTTGAAGCTTCATTTTTATTTCATCTGATAATGGGATAACTCCACCTCCGTTGTTGTCTTCTAGTAATCTCAATGCCGCCTGAACTTTACTTCGAAAATCAGTTTAGCAAAAAGTTTCGGTAGTCGTTCATCCAATCGGTTCGTTCGATAATTATCACTGAGTTTCTGTTGTATAGTACGAGCTTCACGCAGAATAGAATCAAAGTCACCAGATTCCCAGAAATTGAGACGACGAGATAGACATTGACTGTGTTGTTTGGATGTCGATTTGTAACTTGGTTTTTGTAAAAGGAGGGCAAGCATTATCATAACAACTTTCAAGGCTTGGACTGCCTTCTTAAAATGATTTGTGAGATCTTTAAATTCGTCATTTTGCTTAACCATCCACTTTGATTCAAGAAACCATTGGAGCGCATATTTTGTGTAAGTAGAATTTTCGTCCTCGACGATGCCCTTTGTAGTTGCCGAAGATGCAGCTGTTAGGTCTAGTGTCGGATGCGCAGGGTCACGTGATGCTTTATTCAAATTCAAAGGGCGATGTGAGGTGCTGAGCTGACATGGTCATCTCCTTTCTTGAAACTGAGCAATCGTGTTCACAGAAAATCTCAGATTTCTTTCTTCATTTGAGTCTCCTTGAAAATATGCGAAATACGTAAGAGATCTAAAGTAATCACTTGCAATGATGATGACTGCTGCCGGACACGCTCTCACCATGATTCATTGCACAATGGTAGGTATAGAAGTCAGTTGACAACGACAAAATTCCTCCCAATAGGTGAGACTCATCTTCCGCAGTCTGTCCACGTCGACGGCCAGCGCGAAAAGGCAGCTCTTGTCAACAAGTGCCTCAAATGGTGCGGTCACATCCAACGCACTTAACAAAACTGGCGCCGACCTCGCGATATCCCGAGAAATGAATTCAACTCGCGACGATCTGAACGGATCTGCAAATCAAAAAGATTGCAGGATGATGTGAGCGCCTTTTCAAAGCTACCCAGGCACGAGAATTATGCAAGCAAACAATGATAATGAGCACGCTTCGACCAGGTAGCCTATCATAAAGTGACTAAAGCAGCCTCTCTATGCACTTGACACAAGGCGCAGTGAGCCGCTTCATCTTCTGACGAAAGGGAAAGCCGATAACACGTTTCCGCGTACAAAGAATAAGTGCATCGGAGTTTTCGTTGGCTTCGGAATCAAGGTCAAAGACTGAACTTAGTGTTTTCGAAAAATCCACAAGTCTTGCCAGGAAGGCCATCTAAACCAATGGGCTTATGTATAAACGGATATGCTTCGCTTTCTTTAAGTTGATCGGTATATGCCTACTTTTGCTCATAAAAATGTACAATTTTCAAAAGAGATTTCTCACGGAGTTGCGCAGAAGTAAAATATGTTGCAACTTATGACATTGATCATGTGAAGATCAACTGTCATTTAAATCCGATCTTTCAGTATATTTGACACTTACGATGTAAATCATCAATACTATGACTATGAGCTATGACTTGCTCATAACACATCTATTAAGAAATTACATGCAAGCACTTATAAAGCACAGACAATGCCCGAAACATTCTTTTGCCGGTCTATGTCTATAAACGCAGATGGCACCGTTAATATCTATATTTTCAAAGATTATGACCAGACAATTGAATGACAGTTAACTCAACAGCATGTTTTACATATTTTCCGTGAACCACTTATGACGTGAAACCAAATCCTAACTCACCTATGGGGCGATTCTATAACTCAAACTTTGCGAGATGGCAAATACATTGATATTCAAGCAGCTGATCACATATGTTTCTGTATCACTGTTCTGAGGCAGAAAGTGAGAAAGAGGCCTACCAGTGAGAAAAGCGGAAGAAAATTCTAGTCCAGTCACTGATATGTAAAACGTTGAGCAACGTTGAAGAACTGGAAAAACAAATCGAAGAAAAGAATTTCTTGTCATCGAACATTTCTGCTGTAAGTGGTGACACACAAACATTCAAATTTAGAAATACTATAACATCACTCTCAATGTTTAGAAGAAAGTAAAGATATAGACAGCGCTAGCAATTCTCGATCAACATAGTATGTTATATCATGCAAGTTGTCATGTCTGTGTTGCAGAAATCACAGTGAAATATTCATAATATTTCGCTTGATGTTGAAAATATATAGTCGAAATCTACACGAAAATATAAATATATTCTGTTATTAGAACAATGATATTTGCTTTCGTCAAACTTTGTAGGAGGCGAATTTGATATTATGCATTTTTCCCGATAAATGACTTGTGAAAATTTGAATTATTTCTAAGTCAATTTATGATACTTTCTGTCTGATCGCACATAATTCAGGGGATAGTATGACATAATAAACAACTATGCTAATACATAGACGTATCATTGTAATACAGAGATTTCATTTATACTGTATAATGATTACAATAACAAGCTTGCTCGATGTGAAAGGTAGCCTAGAAACTTGATGAAACCGCCTTGGAAGTCCAAGACTTTGAAGCGCAAACCCTGGCAGCCACCCTGTTATGAATTAATTAAAACTATTGATATCCTTCACTTGATTGGCGAACGCAGGGTGATGATGCTATTGCTATCCAGCATGTATCAGAAAACAATCCTGATTTCAGCCCACAGATGCCATCCTGAGCGAAAGTCAAAAACCTAGTAATTTCTCGACAACGTAACCTGTTTAAAATGTCAAGGCGTGTTGACATTCGCAATTGCGTTTACTGAAATGATGAAAATCTGAATTATCCATAATAAATGAAATTACCATTTCTGGTGTTGCAGTATTTGTATGACAGAGTTATTAGACACGTCGTCTTAGAGAGAAAATTGAACGCAGGAAATGGTTTGACAAGTTGCGCAAGTTACCTGCGTCCACTTTGATCACATATTATAGCGGCAGGACATGTCACACTTGAACATGTCAGAAAAATTCTTGTTCATGATTCACATCACTCTGGAATCACCATTACCACATATAGGGATTAGGCGAAGTATAAGCATCGATCGAGCAACATTTTCGCTCGCTGATTTTAAGCATTAGACTTCATTTTTTAGTAAAGTTAGATACAGATCACAATTCACCCTATTTCGCATGGCAGCGTGACATGCTTATCATTATGACGCTTGAGTCTTAGACGCATTTTTTTAGTACGCGATGTATGTTGCATTTCAAATTTTCCAAAACAAGAACAATCAAACTTGCACGATGTCAACATCATGAGTGGAATTAACTTATACATATATTTATTTCCTCAATAAAATTCTCATAATGAGGAAAAATACAAGAAATCATTTCAGAAATGAATGTGAATTAGTGTGCTTTGTATAAGCAATTTGAACCAACATTTACAATGGATATATTTTCATTTGTATCGGTAATATCAATGGCACATTTGCGGAAAGGCGACTTAGATTTACACATAAGGTTGATGGAGAAGCGTATCTCCATTTCGAATGTTTATTTATGCTCCGATGTATTGATTTTATACACGACATCATATTTTGCGCAGCGATAGTTGGACTACTCATTTATTTACTATTACAGCGACTGTGATTAAAGTACACTATGAGAGTTCAAGACCACTTTGACTGCAGTTAATCAAAAACCATACTGAAGAATAATTTCTTGGAAATAATCAAAGAAAATTATCAGTTTTGTGAGAAATGAGTATTCAGAAATTGTTCGAGTTTACTTGAGAACCGTCCGAATCTCCTGTCGAGGCTGACTGGCTGAACTATTGTTTTTGACCGTCTTTGTAATTCCAAAGTTACCAGTTTGCATGCTCGATTGTCTAACCTTTGGATCCTGTTCGCCAGTTTTCTCGATAGATGAGTGAAAGCAGGGCACGAGTAGTCAATAAGAGACTTTATATGACCAGTGTAAACTTGAAGGTCTGCGGGACTCACGAATTGTTTCAACTTTCTCAGGACGAAGAATATCGCGGCGGTTGTATTAAGTCACAGTATGAGCTATATGCTGGTCCCATGTAAGTTAGTTGTTTATTATTACCCCGAGAATCTTTACTTCGGATACAATGGGAATGGGTAAATCACCAAAGGATAATGCTCTTGTTCTGGAACATAAAAGAACACTGAATCTCGCTCGGTTGAGTACCAGATGGTTGTAGGAACACCATTTATCGACATTTACGATTTCGGCCATGATGTCGAGTCTTGTATTGCAGTTTCTCTTCAATAGTATGACAAGGCTGATGTCGGCATATTTAATCAGTGTTGTGGTGCCGAAGTTCGTTTGAAGGTCACAAGTGAAGATGGTAAACAATACGGGGATTAACACTGATCCCTCTGGTATACCTCGTCCCATCTGAGCTGGTCCAGACATTGCATCTTTGAAGTTCATGAAATAGCATCGTTCATGGAGATAGGAAGAAAGCCATTTATTTAAGTCTTTTGGGTATCCGAGGTCTTCTTATCGTGAAAGAAGTGCATGCGCGCAGCTATTTGATTGCATCAATCGAAAATTGCATCCAACAAGCAACTTTATCATCTCTTTCCAAAAGACCCTGTCATCCCTTTTTTGCTATCTGCAACACTGCAATTATAGAGATATTGTGCATCTCGTGTTCACACATGATGTTATATTTCAGAATTACTGGTGGAGAGCTGTTTGAGCGTGTTATTGATGATTCGTTCAATCTGACAGAAGCAAAATGTGAGAAATTCGTTCGCGAAATTTGTGAAGGAGTGGAATATATTCATTCTCAAAAAATTGTCCATTTAGATCTCAAAGTAGGTTGATGACGCGTTTGTGAATTCTGCTATGTTTCATCAGTTGCATCGTGTTTCAGCCGGAAAATATCCTTTGTTTGACACGCACAGGATTCCGAATTAAAATAATTGACTTTGGACTGGCGCGATTTTGGGATCCTAAGAAGGAGACACGTGTTATGTTCGGTACACCTGAATTCGTCGCTCCTGAAGTGGTAAACTATGAACCCATTGGTCCACCGACGGATCTGTGGTCCATTGGCGTCATTTGTTACGTCCTGTAAGTTTGTCATGTTGAGAATCTTGTCTATTGCCTCTTATTTTGCTAGCTCTCGGGATTGAGATTTTAACAAAATAGAGGAATTCAATTTAAAGTAAGAAAATCTGTCGAAAATATAAATACCACGAATTCAATCATGATCGACTTCTGCTCTTCCCGTTCGCTTTAATCGTCAACCTTGTGCTTTCAATAACCTACTGATTAGTCTTTTTAACCAATAGTCGAGAATCATTTGCTAAAGCTACTATTTGCAGGCATGACTAATTTAAGTAAATTGTCGAAATACACAATCCCTGGAGGAGGAAATAAGCCAGTCCCGGCATTGAAATCTTTAGGAAGCAAATTACTCACTAGACCACAATTTTTGTTAACATTATCAGCCTCTTGTTAAGTTCGTGTTTTAGCAAAGCGCAATGCAGAATTCTACTTTAAAACTGAACCAGCCATATGGCTGAAATGCATTACACTGCGCCGAATTTACATCATTCATTTTGGCATTTGAGCAGTTCAAAGACAGATAATTGACGAAAATTTGACATTCATCACATTTCACTCGATATGAATACCACTTCACATTTTTGAAGGAATCGTTCTTTCGACAGACTTATATAGCAATAAATGTACAACAAGTAAGAGTTATAATTGACAACAATAATGATCAACAATAAATAAACTCGATGAAAAATCGATTAATATTACCGCCAGCAACAAGCCATTCGAGATATCTTAATCCCGCAATGAGATGTCGTTTCATGTACAATATGGGTTCATTTAACTATAATTCTGCCGCTGCGGCCTAAACCCGAATTAATATCCTACCGGCAACTATTCTGCCCCTGCCGACTACGGGAAAATAAAACCGAAAACCGCTAAACATACTGCAAGTTTCCGGTGTTATAACCGTCGGTCATAGACGGCTGAAAATTAAAATATCCTGCCAAAGAATATTAAATCGGTTTAATTTTCTGACGGTGGAATTTTAGTTAATGAACAGCCCCATATCGTATTATGAATTGTGCGTCTATTTCTTGTCTCGCAAAAATTCAGAACTTTTAGATTTTTGTGCTAAGGAAACTCTAGAAATGACAAAGCAACTCTATCGCATTGTCGACAACTCAATAATTAATGTTGCATTACGCGCGCATATTGAGATTTATCCTCAGGATGTATAAATGTATAATCCTCCAGTGACGGTAATTTGCATTATGAAGCCGAAAGTATGATGTATTAATAACTATCGGAATCCTTATGTTGTACACTCTCATATGATTTTGAAAATTGATATTTATTTCTTCACCCATTTCGGCACCCTTAGACCTTTTTCGGTACACCGGTTGAAAATCATTGTGCTGTATCAACCATGCCCTTTTGTTCTTTTTGTCATATACGAGTTACGCATGATCCAGGACCAAAGCTGCTTACATATTGGTTGCACTTTTTCCAACGATATAAACCATGACTAGTAGATTGAGTTGACAAGTTCATCGACTTAGTTTTCATCTCACTTTACAAAACAGCAATAATGGTGAAATAACTGTATATACACGTATATACACGTACGTACACGTATAAGTTAACATGTTCAAACACGAATTACGATCACAGCCCTATATTGACAAAAACGATGCCCATATTGATAGCCCAGAAACGAGGACATTATAGATACGCCTATTGTATTAATATATTGATTCATTTCATTTCAGGTACATGAGTGCAAGTTTTACTTGCTGCAGATTTTTAGATTGTGTGGTTTGCATTACGTCAATGCAGCTGCGCAAATTTTGTGCGCCTGCGCAAAAAATGACATTTTGTCGTGTGGAACCCTGGTAATCAATTTCTAAAATCTAAATGGCCGTTTTTATTGACATCTCCGTTTTCTAATTAGACTAGAGACAACTTACTATAAGTTTTTGTGGATGTGTCATGAAACATGTAAGATTCTGTGCATTTTTATTGACAGAAAAAGGAACTCGTGTAAATCTTTTTCATGTGAAATGGAAGTAAATTGTACCAAAGCTGCTCAAAATAATTTGATTTGTCTCACTCTTTCGCCAACTCTGCTCCAAAAGGAACTTGAGTATATAAACAAAAATGTCGACGACTATCTTGCTTAATTCTGCATGATTTTTCAATATGTATTCGAATGTCAATGTCTGGGAAAGATTCATTCAAATATTCAGGTTTAAAATTGCAGGATTTTAGACCCTGTCTGCATACTATTGAAGGGTTGTGGTGCTGTAATTGTTTGACCCTATGAGATAGAATCTTCGGGCATGAATTTCAAGTCTAAAGGACGTCCTCATTTTGCTCCATGTGTCCGTGTTTTGGTTCACTCCTGTCTTGTGAATATCTGTCAACTTCGAATGATTTGCAGGTCTTGTATGACTTGCCCTAAAATGACGATAAGAACAGAAGATCTGATGATACAAATCGAACGTTCAATTTGCCACCAACAGAACAAACATTAAACGTCGATAACGCTGTTGCTGAAATTATCCCTCCTGTTGCTGTCTGACGAGGCATTCACCTGCATTCAATGTGAACTAACAGATTGAAGGAAAAGTACTGCATGAGAACTTCTTTATTAAGAAATTCTTTACATAAATTACTTGCACTCCTATGCCACGAGAAAGTTTTGGTTGAGTATGATGAGGCAACAGGATTACGGATAGAGGGTTTGTACTTCGGTGAGTGTATACGAGTATCAAAAATCGTGCTTTGACAATTCATTTGATCGAGCAAGAAGTTTTCGGATTTCAGACAACCATTCATCTTCGAAGTGAACGCAGTCTGAAAAAGGAATGGTGATCTGTTATCCGAAAATGAGGTGTTCGATGAAATTTAATCAACGAAGCGCTAGTTTTGATAACATGCAAGTAGGGAAATTTCCATCCCATTGATGCAGGTCGGAAATTATTTTATTCTTTCTAATAAACGCCCGAGCGCAAACTAATCATGAAATCTGAAGCAGTCTATTTTGAAAAGCATGGGCACGATGTTAGGAGAGAGATTCTGATCTATTTATTCGAAAAATGTGTGAGAGCTTGCGCTCGGTAGATGGCGCATTTAATCGATTCCGCACGATTAATCGTTCGAAGGAATCAATCGTGCAATTCTTCAATTACCAGGAATCGTGAGATTTTTTTGCAATGTGACTTCTCAATGGAATTTGCTTTATGAGGTAAAAACAAAACAATGTTTCTATTCACTTTTTCATCGTTTGAGATCATTGCAATGTGAAGGTGTTCGTTCCTGCGATCATGTATAGCCAGACAGAGTTGCCGCTGGAAATCTCTATAGGAGCTCCCTACATAGCATCAAACACATTCGCAAAGGCCAGGTACCATTTATACCAATCATAGGCCTCCTATATTGTCAAGACAGTCAAACATAGGAAGTCCTTGTGATATTACGAGTATATCTCCGCATTGAAATCATATAAATACGTTGATAACAATTCGTATTAATGCTTGATCTACATTAAACATGCACACTTTGAACGTCACCTGGTCACAATTGCACTTACGATTCGCTAATTATGAAGATTGCAGAGTTCCAGTTTGCCTGGGCATAGAATAGAAAGATGTCCTCAGACTTTAACTATTTAAGCACAAAAATGGCAGCAGTAGACGCTGCGCCCGTCAGTGCGGTTAGGAATTGTCCAAAGTAAATGTAGCTTAAAATATGTGGAATGGCTGAGCAAGTTGATGCACAATGTGTTGTTCTGTGTCTGTCTATCCTGGCTATGCCATGCATCTGATAATCATAAAAATTGTAGAGAGCCAGCTCTAAATATTTTAAGTTAGTTTGGACCATTCCGAGCAGTGCTGACGAACCCTTGTAGGGCAAACCACAGTGTCTAAGTCTGCCACAATTTTTGCTAGTAGAATTCTTCAAGTCTGAGGACATCTCTATTAGCTTTGCTAATGTTTTGCAAACGCTGTCAGTCTAATGGCTTGATTTAATTGATGCATAATTATACTTGTCTCGAATGAAAACTATGAAACGGAGAATACCTACACAGGGTGTATACGGACCGGGAAAAACCGGGAAACCGGGAAAAAACCGATGAACTGGAAAAATCTTTGAAAAACCGGGAAAAACCGATGAATCCAGGTCAAAAACCGGGAAAATTATAAGTACTTGCCAAATTGAAATTAGATTATTTTTTTATGAAAGCTTCGCACGAATAAAAATCAGAAGCATCTAATTGATTTCTTCATGTTTTTTCGATGCTGATAAGTTGTACTTTTTGTCCAATTTTGCAGGTGTCAATAGTCGTGAGATTGGTGAAGTAAGGACATATACCTAGACATATTGATGATGCATTGATGCTGTTTATGATATCATTGTTAATTCCCACATTTGTTGCCATAATACCTATTTTGTTTTATTTAAGTAGTGACCAAGAGAGCAGTGAACTAAGGAAGTTCTACCCATTGTTGCTACTGTATATATGATATTCATTGTTAATTCCCGCATTTAGAGTAACAGGTCTCACAGACCTCCTATTTTTCCTATTATTCCTATTTTTTGGCGATTTCTCCTATTTTTTCGGTTGAGATCTCCTATTTTCAGGATCTATCCTATTTTTCCTATTTTTTAGGCGTTTGCCATACTTAATTGGCGCCGCGTGCGAGATAAGTGCATGTATTGGGACACTTACCACTGACGAAGCCGATACGAAGTAGGCGAATATATTGATGCCTACAAATATCAACACATTTTGATCATGTAGCGCGACTTAATTGGGCACTGAGAGACGTTTCGGTAATCCAACGGTAGACGCTTTCCTTAAGCTGCTCCTTTTTTTGGAATTTATCAAATTTGCTTCTTGGCCAAATGAGAGATTTTCGAGTTGTAGTACGGCGTTCTACCTGAGGGGAGTGATAGACTTGCCTTGATTATTAAGTGGACGACAATTTCTTTTCTCCACTCATATTTTTTGGGTGCGATATGAATTTCTTCAGTATATGAGACCTCTCGATTGTTCATAACAAGGATGAACGTTTTCTTTCTCCACTATGGAAAATGCTCCCAACTTTATTTTATCTGGATTCTGGGCAGCATGAGAGACTTGTTTCAATTGTTAAACGATCTACATTTTCTTTTTTCCAATCTTTAGGGAATTTTCTGACTGCAAATGATCAGATACCCCAAGAAATCAAATTTTGCGTCAATGAAACATTAGGCCTAGTATCCGAATTTTCCTCAGGTTCATGATTCAGGTGCTCTTCAATGACGTTTGTAGCCCAGATCAATATTCCCCCCATTGGAGTTTATCCTTACAATACTTTGATCGAAGAAATACTTGTCTTCTCTCTGCCATAAATGCTACACTTAAGTAGGCCTACTGATTTCATATTCGGTTGAGTAATTCAAAATTCGGTTGCCATTAATCAAATCCTAGATATCTTAGTCACTCATGACACTACTTCACAAAAATTTATCGAAAACTTAGTAATTTTGTGTTTGAATTCATTAGATTAAAGATGTAAACAATCAAAAAGCAAACATAAAGGAGTCGAAAATGGCTTATTTGTCCTATTTTTGAACATTTTTCACCACTAAGTTTATCCTCCTATTTTTTTTGTTTAGTTTTGTTATGTTTAGTTGCTGTGAGGCCTGGAATCACAAAGTTCCTGTTATGTAATTACATATTGTTTTGCGTTTATATGCTTTAAAATGACTTCGTGGAAACTGATAATAAACGTCTCAAATAACTTCATTTGTTTTATCTTGCTACCATATGCACTGGTTGAGAACCGGGAAAAAACCGATGAACTCGAATTTCCGAAATCCGTATACACCCTGCTACACTCCTACAGCTATGCTCGGTAAAATCTGATTGATGAAAACCTGAAGATCCAAGCCTGTGAAATAAAGATATTGATAATATACTTCATAGCACATGTGCATGTACATGATGTAGTACTTGCAGTACTTCTATGATGGCATATTTGCAGTAGAGTCTTATAAATAGATTATCATACTGCATGATTTTGCAAGGCTTTCTATGTCCACAGATTAATACGTTCCACGAAGCAGGTAATTATTTTACTGATTGGAAATTATTAACCTGGTGCAGACTTCTATGAAAAAGCCATGCATTGTAACAGATAATGCATAGATTTCTTCGGTCATTATTTGTCATATTAACCTCGAGGTAATTATAGCAATAATGACCTCAAATCTATGCATTATCTATTACAAAACTTAAGATGTCTTGTTTGCGACTTTTTGTGTGTTCTGATTTATTGTACTGTTTTCCCAAATATCTACAGATAGAGTATCGCATTAATGAATATGGTAATCATAATACCAGTCTAAATAGACTATGAGTATCAGATGCTCTCAACCTTAATTTGTTTGATTCTGTCAGTCACCGCACCCTTCTTGAGTCTCTCGTCAATCGCTTCGGTTGTTCTCCCCCTGCAGTTAAAATGATATACAGTTTTCTCTCCAGTCGCCTCCAGCGTGTGGCCTACAATGGACATGTTGCGGACTGGAAGACCATTTCGAGTGGGGTTCCTCAAGGGTCCATTTTGGGCCCGTTCCTTTTTGCCATTCTGGTTGATGACTTCCCTGATTTCCCGCACACCAAAGCTATTATCTATGCAGATGATGTCACCCTCCTCCACTTCGGAGATGATAAGACCTAAGACCTCCTCCTACTTTCAATCTTATGTGAATGATGTTGTTACTTGGGCTGGGTGTAAAAAGCTTTCCATCAACTCTGAAAAGACAAAATTTATGCATTTTTCCCGGACTTCTACAGGACTTCAGTTTTATCTCCTCCCTCACCTGTTTCCTTGGGTAACTGTG
The DNA here is from genome assembly GCA_907163375.1 of Prostheceraeus crozeri. Classification (NCBI taxonomy): domain Eukaryota; kingdom Metazoa; phylum Platyhelminthes; order Polycladida; family Euryleptidae; genus Prostheceraeus; species Prostheceraeus crozeri. The sequence goes on along the minus strand of CAJQUW010002148.1, from coordinate 535,777 downwards.
TTATTGATTGCGTGAACAATGTTAGAATTTTGGGAGTCACATTTTCTTCCGATTTGAGCTGGGATGACCATTTTCCATTTTGTATAAAAAATGTTGTAAGAGTATTGCCATCGTTATAAAATTAAAACAAAATTCAAACTGCTCCCCTATTATCTGGCAAGCTTATCTTAGCTATGTTTACTGTCATGTGACGTACTGCTGGCCCATAATTTGTGATCTTCCTCAAAGACACTTTGTGAAACTTGAACGGCTTGATCGTCTTGCAGCTAAATGGGCCAACAAAACGCATTTTCCCAGCCTCCGTACCAGGTTAGATCGCTCGTGTATTAAGCTTATTAAGAAAGTAGTTGATAACATTGACATCCACCCGCTGTCCCAGTTCTTCTTGATCAGGAATGATTCCCGTCTCAGGCACTGCCGCTCCCTTCTTCCCCGCTTCAGAAAACCCAAACTGTATTCTAATTCCTTTGTAAAATACTCTTCTGCAACTTGATTTTTGTAAATATTCTTATGAAATTTGGTTTTTGTAAATATTCCTATGTTACCTGATGTACCTGACGAAAATATAGCATTCTAATAATAATAATGGAAATAATCAAAGTTTTAATGAAAAATGGTCAAGAAATGAAAAATAATGTATGCTGGATTAACTGCAGACTCCTAGTCGCCGAATTTCAAACTATTCAGAATCGCGCCCGCCACTGCTAGCGCTTGCAAAAAAGATAAAAGTTAAATTTGCTGTCAGATTCGATTTGCGAGTTGTGATCATATCTCATAATTCAGCTCGATCGCAGCGATAGTCGAGTTGACAGAAAAAATTCACTGGTTTACATTTGTAAACTGCATTTCATTGACGTCATTGCCGCTCTGAATAGGGATCATCAGACACTTCAACCAAAATCCTGTCCCTCATGTTTTGTGAACGCTAGAGTTGAAACAGTTTCAACATCTTGTCCCTCATGTTTTGTTTTTAACTAAACGAAAGTACACCACTGAGCACCTTGCTTTGTATGGAACAAGCAAGTATTTAAGAATTATGGACCTTTATTGCAAATATTCAATCGTAAAAAGTAAACTGTGCCCGTTGGGACATTTCTCATAAGTTGATATGCAAATTGGTTTGAATATTCTGGCCCGTTGCTATAAGATGCATTTTCTGGTCGGAAAAAGAAGCAAGCGTTTCATTTTCCTTTAAGAAATCAAAACCAGATTTTAGTTTCCTTCTAAGAAACGATCGGAAAATGAAATACGGGAAGAGCAAGAACTGTAATACCGGCTCTAACCCCACTTACATCTGAAATTTTCAAGCTCAGGTCCTTACCTGCCATAATATTTCAGTTCAATCGGCCAGTAATGGTTGTGATTGATATAATACAGTAGTATATGACTTCATGACTGATCGTTGCTTAACATCAAACATTTGCTCGTGAGTCGTGATGAATCGTATTCATTCATAATCGATGAATTCGAGTTAGATTGTTGCCGCAGGGGATAAGTTAAGAATAGTCTGCGATAAATGATTTTTTGGTCATAGATAGCTGCACCGATTGGCTCATTTCAGTTCAGTGGCGATTTCCTTGTCGTAGTGGCTAAATGCCTGGCCTAGCGATGGTCCAGAAGTCCAATTATCCCAATTATGGGTGAGCACTTACCTTAAAGCTTTATTAGCATATTCCGGTTTTGAATGAAAGTGACTACACCTAGTAAGATGCTATAATTTATTCTAAGCAGCATTTGTTAACATTGAACTATAAGGCTTAAGCCACATTGGTAGAAGAAATATTTGCAAATTGATATTATATTGCAAAGGTTCACTGTTAAGACGCCCTCATTATATATTATGAATATTATATATTTCATTATGAATTTGCAACATACTATGTATCAATGTGCAACTATTTCTTCTAGCTATTTGGCTTAACCTTATAAGTCATGATCAAACTTGCAGGCGAGACTAACATGACCGAAGCTGCCAACGCCATAGAAGCAGAGATATCTCTGCATGGAACTAACAACTTGTACAAGACCGAATTCGATATCCAAGCAAACTATCATACTTGACTTCATACTTGAATCCTTTCATACTTGACATCGTTTGAGACTTCATACTTTGAACATTGTTCATGATAAACAGCTGAAGCGGTCAGACAAACGAAGTAAGTATTCTGTTCATATTGCTGTCAATTATTTTCTTGTAATACAAAAGTGGTTTCAGAATTTATTAGGAGATCATACTTCTGATTTAACAATATGATACTAATTATTTGATATGGTAATTGAAATATCGTTTATCTTTACTTTCATGATTTTCAGATTATCAGGGTTATCTCCGTTTATGGGCGATTCTGATCGAGAAACATTCGTGAATATCTCGAAAGTAATTTATTCTTTCGATTACGATGAATTCAAGGATATTTCGAATGATGCAAAAGACTTCATGAAGAAATTGCTGATACATAATCCTAAGTGAGTCATTTCATAAGCATCCATTCACTTATTTCCTTATCTGCAAAATCTGTAAGCGAACGGAAATCATTTCCACTTATACTGGAATTCCTCCTGCTGTGTGTCAGAAAGACTGTTGGAATATAAACGTCTGTGTAGTTACTATCGTCCGGCAGTCTGCATATTTGCGCTGTTTCCTTCGTAGTCTATTGCGCTTACGCGGCAAAATGTTATGACAGCAGATGGCTATGAAGGTTGTATTCAGCAGGCAATTTCTCAATTACATGTATGTTAATAATAGTCAAGCTCTCAATTTCATCGTGGTCGGGATGTGCTCAGTTATACACGGGATATTGTCATCTGAATTTCAGTTCTGTTCACTCAGAATTCAAGCAGCGACATTTCATGATTAAGCTAGGCCTGCTGATAAACGTACTTGTGATTACTCAAAACATACAATAAATGCAGTATCGTCGTGCTATGGGTGCCCTGGGAGCCTCCCCCGTTTTTAAGGGGTCTTAGAGTTCGGCGCACAGCTTTCTCATTTCTAAAGAATCTCAAAAACCACTTATCTAGGATATCCTTAAGTATGAGATGGCTTGGAATAATCTACTATGTTGTGAAAATGGTGTCCATCTCCATTGATTACATGTTTTCACTGCTAACTAATTCCGATGTAAAGATGGCGCCCTCTCATATTTGTTTCCCAGCATTTGTCTTGATGTGATGAGGGCGTGCACCACCTACTACTCCTTTGGGTGACACCGCTTTGCTCGACAGCTCAATAGACTTTATTTACTTTGCACTTATCTATGTCAAGATGCAAGCTGAAGATGCAATGGTGAGCCATCTTCACTGATGGCATTTTCTAACAAATTGATCATGGTTTTTCATGTAAGGTCTGCAACACATGACTGTTTATCGCATTGAAGTAAGCATGGCTAATTAACATAAGTCTATCATTGAGCTGCATACATTGGAGATAAAGAGAAAGCCATCTATGTACATCCATGCAGTATATGCAATTAACAATAAAATGAAATAAACGATAGATAAAAGTGCCATCCAAGGGATGTGCGACTGGCGAGATTCGAACCTGCGACCCAGGTTTACTAGACCTCTGTTCTACCAATTAAGCTGCGAGCCGCTTACATGTGACTGTGTCAATTGGCAGGATCAAACCCTGTAGTCATATCAGCAACACAGCAACAAAGTCGACAGAGAAGGCTAACTATCTGCTAACTAAAATCATAAAATGCACACATTGAAAGCATTGAAGATAATTATTTGATGCCTTTTAAAGAGAAAATGGACCAATTTCTGACAACATTAGCAACTTCTGAATTAGTAATTTACTCGCGAGGGGCGCCGCTAACTTCGCCAGGTCATCAAAACTTGGGCAGGTGCAATTATCACCTTCTCCAACTTCCTTGAAGATTTAGTGATGAACTGTCCCACGAATTCAAACCAGTGCTCGAGCGATTCAAATCAAAGCATCAATGAAGCTTTTAATTCGTCCTAGTGATGACGTGAGGATATAGTCTTTGTAATTATGTATCCAACCAACGATGTTTTAATGAGCCCATCAAAGACATGCAACAAAATGGGCATGATCATTCAGCCTTCATTAAATGCCGGTACGTTTCCACATGGCATCTGAACTCTATCCTCATAGGTGGTGCTGCCGTTGTACATCTGATAGAATTATTTTCATGGCCCATATATACAACCTAGATATCGTCCCTCCCGTGTCCGAGGCAAATATCAGTGAGATTAAAATGGACGGAGACTCCATTGAAGTGAGCGATGACTTCTGTTACCTGGGCGATTGGCTATGTGATTCCAGAGGCTGTAACTGCTCGTGTAATAAGCGGGGAGAAATGCCATGTCCTACTGCCTGTCCTTAATAGCAAAAGTACGAGTATCTCGTTGAACCGTAAGGATCTGATATACAGCGCCTGTATGAAGAGCATTTTGCTACATGCGTCTGAGACATGGCCCATCAAAGTTGATGACTTAACTCTCCCGATGAGAGATGAGAATGCTATGATCCGATGGATGTATTCCATTAAACTTTGTGAACGCCTAAGGTTTTGTAAGTCCCGTGGAAAAAGAAGTTTGTGCTCCTAAACAAAATTTATCCGGGATTCCAGGTTCAATGGTTTTCTAGATCAGAACCTGTTCTGGCCCGTGCTAATACGATTTTATATTTCACTCGTCCTTCTCCATGCTTAACAGAGCAACATAGGCGATGCACTTCGAAATCTACTTGTCGTTATCAACAAGGCTTTAATTATATTCATTATATCATTGATTGCGCGAATACAATTATTGTGTCATATCTTTTGCAGCACTTCACTCATTTTTAAACTTTGAGCTCATAATTCAAACATACCTAATCAAGAACACAGTCGATTCTGTTGAAACAAGTCATCGATTGGTATGCTTGATATTTCAACAGAAGTTAATTTATGATTTCGTATAGGACAGACTAAGCTAAGAACAAATCATTTTGCCATTATTCTTCTATCTTTGATATTGTTGTCCCTGCCCAAAGCGCTAGCAGAAAGCATGGTAAGTCTTTGTCACATAGTAACCAAGCCGTTTTTAAACGGCGTTCTGATGAGAAAATATGCGATTATGTTTATTGACGGTTTATCAAAGTTGAATGCCGCCGAATGGTGTACAAGAATTACTTTTTTCATTGTGCTGAATTAAATGCAAAGTTATGCGACATCATGCTGTAGTCAAGCTCATGTACAATTGTCCATGTTAATCTCAAATCACAGAGTGATAAAAACAGAAAATTTTACATTTTAACAATCTTGTCATTATAGAACTGCAGTAATCTAATGTGTAGATCAGTTTTTGTCAAAAAAAATACCTCATTTAATTTTAAATCTGATTATTATCAATTTCAAACACGCAGAATTTCATCATGTATGTCAAATATTTCGTTTAAGATAGTCAAGTGTTCCAACACACTCCTAGATAGTCAAATAAAATCGAATGAGTCTAAATTGAAAGTATGGGAAGAATCAAGATTGTCGGTTGCTTGAATTCATTAACATCACAATTATTTTCGGTCGTCATTAGAAAGTCATCACTAGGCTTGAACATCACTTGAAAATTCATATTATGTAGAAAAATCATTCAACGGATGAGATATCAGAAAAATGAGCCATGAGTCTGCAACAGATAGCATTGGACTGAATTCTGCCAAAAAAACCTTGAATGGAGGTTGATCAGACTAAATTATTCACTAACAAAACAAATGCAAAAGTTGGTCGTAATAATGATAGTTGCATCGATAATCTTGAAAGATAATTCTGAAATCTCGATTTACTTAAATCCTTCATGTTTATTCACAGTATTACTTTCCCTTTTTTCGTTTCATACATAGAGTTCTTCTATCTCATGCGCACAGTACTAATGTCAATGATTTTTCGGGCTTTCGCACTCTCAAATGTCTTACATCATCGCCTTCAAATATTAGTGCAAAACGCTATTTCCCACTAATAGCATTCTTGGACAATTCAAATGATATTCGTAGATTCTGAGTGCTTAATAAACCAATATAAATTTTGCATATCCACAAAACTAGGAGCTCCGGGAAAATTTTTTGTTCATCCCTGGCCCACGCAATGCCTGTATCCATTCTAGTCAGCGCTACCACAAGGTCGTAGATTTCAAACATTGCATGAATTTGACGATTTGTGCATGAAAAAGTTGAATCTGGCGTGAGCTTTTTATTGATAGAAAATCTTGTTTATCAAGAATATCTACATGAATTACTAGGCAGCATTACATGTACTTCACCCAATTGATTATTTCCTTCTCTATTCAAAAAGGAATATACATGTACTCCATGTAGTGCAAGGTGATATCAAATTGTGTGACTTATCCTTTCCATAAGAAACGTGAACATAATTTCCATACTGAAACTCCATTCTTCTATTTCCATTCTTGACAACTGATTGACTTTATCTTAGAAATAACCGATGCTAACTGAGATTTTAGATTATTATTAAGCAGTGATATATTTCTCAGCTGTCGTTAGAGTAGGAAAGATATTACAAATAGATTTCATCGGTAGAAAAAAGCTTAAAATTCCCACATGATGCATGTAAAAACAGAATTGATTATCTTGCCAATATATTTGCTTAATGATAAATTAATATGTAACGTTAAATAGTGCAGTCTCTTTCCTAAAATTGCCAAATTAATTTGAACCGAAATATTTTTCATTGCATCGATTTAGTTGGACATTTTACAAGTGACATTAAATGTAATTGTCTAGTGAAATACAAGAACATATTCAGATTTTAGTGAAATACAAGTAAATATTCTGATAATTAAATGTTCGTGCTGCCATTCTACATGTACAGATTTTCTGAGACCTTGTTTTTGGGTGTGAAGTTTGTGAGGTACATGCCATTGCTGAACGGAGTGAAGGCATAAACTTAATCATTCCCTACTCTAACAAATAAATGAAAAGTTTCAAACTAATCAACATTGACTATAAACACCTATAGTAATGTACATCTGCATTGAAAATTCAGACGAATTGTACACAAATGAAGCTCTTTAGTTCGATAGCTCAAATGTGGTTTTATACAGGTGTGGTATGGAGCAAATACGTGTGCATCTATACGTGGGGCATGCACAGATAAATATGAGGCTCGGTGAGCTGTCTTTCACTAATCGTCTTCTGTGGACACGACAATGACCACGCTGATTGAGTCATCAACAATACCATGTAGGGTTCCCAACTATTCGGATTTTATTGGTTGATGCGGATGGGTGTCGAATTTTTGTCGAAAAGTGGTATAAAAATGGGAGTATGGGGTTGAGGTGCTGAAGTTTGAAAACTTCTGCAATAGAATGCCCTTTTTCCGGAATTCTAGATCTTTTAGGTTGAAACTGTGAAGACGGAAGGATAGTGAAGGTTGAATTCATCAAAAATTGGACTTTGTTCTCTTAAATTTCCTTCAATGAACTTGATGGGGACGGAATTTGCAAAGTGCTCCTCGCCGTGGATTCATTTCCAGTGTTTGAAATTCATTTTATTATGTCTTTGTCACACATGTAGACATCAATATTATTAATGATGTGCAGTCATCTATAATTCACTTATAAACAAATGGACATCTTTGAGCATGTATCACATAAGTACATGTACATCGATCCTTTATGTATACAAAAGTCGTTAAGTTAGAATTATCTGCAGTGTGACCTAATTATTGAAGGGCATCTTAGATAACCTCGAGGTGTATCGAAATAGGTCCAGCGATGGATCAAAATTAATCTACGAAAATGATGCCACACTGGAAAAATGCGCATAAAGTAATACAAGAAATTAAGGCCCTCGTCCTTTCTTTCATCGTTCATCAGTTAACTGTACATGAGTCAATCAATACCGAAATTTTTATGCTGTTCCGTTTTTTTCGACGGAATTGCGTTCTCTGGTCTATTAATGCAGTGAAAACAAAGATACTGCATGTCATGATGAACTTGAGTAGTTTTCGTAGCTTGAAACTTGTTTTATGTCTTGCTGTTACGTGCATGTGCAAATCGAAAGCTTAGACGCACTTAGACATGTTAATCACTTAAGCATTTTTTGATTTTAAAGTGCATGTAAACTGTCAATAAGGGAATACTTAAATTTGGCGTGAATTTTTGGGGTTTAGCATGAAAATATCGATCGGGCGATTGTGGGAACAATGATTTTAGCATGCTAGGGGTGGGCCAGCCACGAACAATGCATGCATGGAATCGTGAAATAAATGAGTTTTTCCTATCGATTTCATGGAGATAAATACAAAACCAACTTGTATCAATGCTGTGTATGTGTAATACCTTGCCCTCGTCTGGCTTTTAATATTCGTATATTATGAACATATATCTCCTGAAACGAGTTGGATGGTACAAACTTATTCCGCTATTCCCTGGAAACAAATCATTTATCTACGGTGGATAATAGTTTATATATTTTAGCCCTAATATCTTTCTATAACGGCAAATCGGATTTGCAGCTCAAGAAGACCAATTTATCATACTCTTTAACGCATTATATACGAAGTCAACTCGCACCACGCTCCACCTCACAATTTGCAGCTTTTGATACTCGCAGATTCTGAACTTTTATCTTCATGAAATCAGTGAGATGAAGATGCCTTGTAATAATATCAAAAACTATGTCATGGATTTCTATTAATAAAATGAATAATTTATTAGCTTTAATACTTAAAAGAAACTCTAAATATTACTTGTAAAAAAAGTGTGTTCATAGAGTGCTATATTGAAACTCATGAGGCCGAAGACGATGTGTATACATGTTATATCTAGGGGTCCATGACTGAAACATGCATGCATTTATCTCACGATTTCTTAACTATTTATTGTCAAGTTTTCCCAGTTTTCACGCTAAATGAAATCTACTAATATATTCTTTCCATTTATTTATATCATTATTTTTTTTCCATTAATGCTTTGATTATCAATATTATATGACATTTCCATTACAAGTGGAATAAATACGTATATCTCCTGAAATCAATTTTTGTAATTTATATTTTTGTCTTTTCAAATGATGACATGTGATGTAAGGTTCTCTTAGGCAAAGTAATGAATGCTGGTCTTGATAACATATCACAGCTTTCGTAAGTGTATTGATGCTGTGTAGATGGATTTGAAAGTCACTAGCTATGTATTCATGCAATAATGCAAAACTGCCTCTAATGCATGATGACCGCGGTCAGTAAATGTCAGTGTATTGTTAGCAAATTTTTGTGTTTGACAGTAAAATTTCAAAAGGTAGATTCTTTTCAAAAGAAATCTTGTTATTTTCTCTGAATTCTTTTCAGTATTCCGAGTGAATGTCTTAACAATTATTGATAATGCATTTCTTCTAGAATCTAACTAAGGGTCATTCCATTTGAAATTGTCAAGCCGGTCAACCCAACTCAGACTTTGTTTATATTCGGCATATAGATAGGGCTTAGCCTCATTCGAAGCAACCAGATTTGTTTGCTCCGATTCGCTGTAGATCTTGAGTTGCAGGGCCTCAAAGGTGCTTCTGTCGCTTTGTATAGGACGACAGATTTTCCTCAGCAACGACTGAAATGCGTCTAAATTTGTTTCTGTAGAAGCTAGCTTCACGAAACTTTATACACATATTGCTGATGTGTTTTAGTACTCCACACAATCAATCTAATTTTTGTGCTGTTTATGACATAGATATCGACACTCAAAGTTGGTGATATTCTTCCCAAAAATTCGAAAATCGCAAACTTTGAAACTGAATACCCAAAAAGGCCACCTCAAATTTCAATGAAATTTTTATAGCATCATAACTACATGTAGGACAAACTACTGTCAAAAGATTGGCGTGCTTTTTAACTTCCTATGGGAGATGTGGACAAAAAAAACATTTTTTCTTTTTTTCATACTACAGTGCTTCTCAAAAGTCTGGAAATACTTTGAAGGCTGCGTGCCTTTTTGTCATAGCTTTTAGAAACCGGTGAATGCGATTTATCAGAGCTCACATGAAGGGAATTTAGTTTTCTACAGGCGAAATGTAATTCTGATCGCGTTATATACAATTTTCATAGCGATATCAAACAGTACCTATCTTTAATAATAGTAGACTTATCATTCCGCAACTAATTTTAAGAAAAACAACTTTATTACTGAAAACTAGTTGAATATCACTCAGTTCTATCTCACTGAATACCACCAGTGAAGTCTGCTTGTAAAACAATCGTTGTTGTTCCGTCAAGAAGCACGACTTCTTTGATGGGAGTGAGTAGTGTCCACTCCTTGCTCGCTACAGTTAGAAGCTTATTGCTTTCAGTATCTGATTCATCATGGACACAGAAACACGCATCTGCCTCGTACAACTTTACTATGAAAATATGAGAAGTACAACTTCCACACTGAGGGCATACAAGACTATCCATGGACTACACAAAGATCCGTTCACAGCCTCAGCGATCGTGAAGTTGATTCAGCGATTCGAATCCACTGGATCGGTTTCTGACAAGCCACGAACCGGAAGGCCCTCCCTTCTTCTTGATCGAAGTGCCATAGTGATGGATAAACTGAATGAACAAAAAGAAAACCATCCATTGGGATTGGCCTCCACAAGCTCCATCTCAAGAGCCACAGACATTCCTCGCGCCAGTGTCAATAGGATATTGAAGCATCACTTCAGACTTTGCCCTTCCAAGTTGCGGTCAACACAAGCAATTACGGAGGATGATAAAGGTAAACGACTTCAGTTTTCGGATTTCATCATTAACAATGATCATATTGAGAAGATTTTGTGGAGTGACGAGGCTAACTTCTCGCTGGACGGGTCCGTGAAAAAGCACAATGCTATCATATGGGGAACCGAAAGACCTCCGGCACACCGGCAACCTCTTCACTCGCCACATGTGACTGTGTGGATGGCCTTTACGAGCAAGTTCAAGTTGAAGCCTTTCTTCTTTCCTGCAAGTTACTAGTGAATCCTATAAATTCATGCTCGAATCGCACATGATCCCGCAATTGCGATGGCTTCGCCAGCTGTCACATTTCAACATGATGGTGCAACGCCGCACTTCAAGTGTGAATTGTGACTGAAGTCCTGAAGAAAACTTTTGGTGACAATGTCATCGGACGGGGCTTTCCGAACTTGTGGCCGACGAGGTCTCCTGCTGGTATTCATAGTCGTGCCTTAACAAAGTCATCGTCCTAGCTTAGTCAAATTCACGAATTTCGTATTCATAGACATGACTAAGCAAGGCCGTCGTTAAGTCGTTGTCTTTGATAAGTCAGCATTAAAATAATTCTTATTCCTAAAGGTGCTTAGCAAAGACAACGACTTTACAAGCCATGACGGTGACTTAGTCATCTATCATCATTCGTAAGACAGCTACAGAGGTGTCTTAGAGCTCGTTAACGTGTCGTACAGCCAATCTTGCTAGCACTCTCACCGCTCATGCGTAAAAACCTGCTAACCTGTCTTCGGTATTATTCAGTTTAATTTTTTTGTAATGGCGGCTTATAGGAATAACATGTCGGAAAGGAAAAAAAGTATTACAAAGATCCTGTTGATCATGACCTCGATGAAAAACTATCCGACGACGACGTCTATGGAAAATACAGATTCACCCGAGGTAAGTTCCATGTATTGATAATGTAGGCTAGTTGTTTGAACAATGAGAGCTATCGGCTTACATTAACCTTTGTCTCAAATGCTGATATCACAAACAATTTATCGTTTTTTAGAGCAGGATCATCATTATAAAAACTATACTTCGCTAAATATGTCCATGTGATGACCTTCGATGAAATACTCGTAACTATTATGGTAATTAACATATAGGCCTAATGTACACAAGCTTATATAGTATATGTAGAAAACTCTTTTCTCTTAAGTAACACCACACAAATATATTAGATTAATGAAAGTGTTCTCAATACATTTTTCTCCATCTCACATTTAGCTTTATGCAGTCAGAATAATTTAAACTAATTCCCTTGTTCTTGCTCTTTTTTGTTGATGTAGGCCCGAATAATGTAACTGATTATTTTCTGTAGACTAAGTCATTATCGTATTTTATTTCAGACGGAATTCAATATTTGGAATTCAATACTTGTTACCGCCAAGCCTTGAGCCGAGTTGTTCGAATAGAGGACGCCCTATTCCTCTAAAACTACGAATATTGGCCACCTTACGTTATTTAGGAACAGGTGATCTGCAGAATACGGTGGCAGATACTATTGGAATAAATCAATCATCAGTCAGTCGATGTGTGGAGCGTGTTTGTTCAGCATTAGCAGAACACATGAATACCTTTATAACTTGGCCTTTGGATGAATCGAAACAAAGTGAATTATTTTTCAGTATTGCCGGATTTCCAAATGTGGTTGGTGTTATTGATGGGTCTCACATACGGATACAGGAACCCAAGGAGAACCGAAACTCCTTCATCAGTAGAAAGCATTTCCCCTCATTGAATATTTGTGCCGCATGTGATGTAAACTGCAAGTTTACTTATCTGAGTGTACGCTGGCCAGGTAGCTGCCATGATAGTTTTATATTAAAGCAAACTGCCCTATGAGATGCATTTGAAAGCAATGAAGAACATGGAATCATATTGGGTGATAGTGGATACCCGTGCCGCAGATGGCTTCTAACGCCATATTCACAGCCATTATCACCAGCACAAGAGGCGTATAATAAAGTACTGTCTCTAACAAGAGTTAAATTGAGTGTGCGTTTGGGCAGTTGAAAAAGAGGTTTCGTGCTCTACATTGTGAATTACACGTCACCCCCGAAAAAGCACCAATGATAATTACTGCATGTATCATTTTACATAATATTGCAATCGAAATGAAGATGCCAGACCTACCTGGTGTTGACACTGTTGAGGCCGAGGAAAATGCTGACGACTTAGCCTCTTCTCATCATATCGACAATGGCTTCGAAATGAGAAATTTCATTACTCAGTCTTACTTTTCCAAGTTCTTTCAGCAAATTTTTGCAAATTTCTGTAATCTACTGAAAATAAAGATGTTTTTAGACATGGGAGCATAGTTTTATCTTTTAAAACCTTAAGATCCAAATCAATTATGAAAAAGACAAATTCAAACAATGGAATTTATCAATACAACGAGATGCAAACAAATCAAATGTTTGCGCACACAAGTAGTAATGCAATTACACAAAAATATGATCTTGTTATTCTACACAATCATTTTTAGAACAAAAATGTTTTATCAAAATGTAAAAAAGACTAGTCTTGAAAATAACCATATGAAATGAAGTTACTGTCACTTATGTTCGCTAAGATTCTAGAATTCTCCCCAGTTTGAGTCATTTTGCATGATGAGGTTATTGAATCTGTTTGAGACCCCTTGGAAAACTTGATTTGCCTCATTCGTCTAATTTCCATATTCAGCTTTTGCCTTTCAAGGCGAAGATTGTATCGCTGATCCAACAGTACCTGTCGCTGCAATTGCTCGATCGGTAGATATACTCTTTTGTGAATTTTTTTCTTTTTCTGTGCCGGAATTTTTACCGGTGCCGATGTTTCTGGTAATGAACTTTCCATGAAATTAGAAAGACCTTCAATCGAAGGATTCCCGAAGAAAGCTTCTGCAAATGAATCTTCTTTGCTTGCGATCTGAAAAGACAAGATCGCACATTGAAATTTCTTGGTCAGTTAAGTTTCAATTTAGGTTAATACGTGTATCTGCCCTCCAAAAATAAAAGCGAAGTAACTGCAAATTGTGAAATTTTGAGTTTGTGACATAAGTTGGTGCCTTACATTAAATTGAAAGAGATGCTCTATAAATTACAGACATCTCATGATCTGCTGGAATGAGCTGAATAAATTTTAAGAAGACGTGTTGATTATTTCGATTTTTGATTACTCTGAAAATAATATTGAATTATTCTTTCATTTGCAATAAGTTTACTTACTTCGATAAAACATGATAAAATATATTTTTGCTTGCATGGTAAGCTGAGGAAACTTACAAAACTAAAGCTACTTACTATATGTAGCCTACCTTGATGGATGATGTAATAGGTTACTCGTATAATAGCCATAATTTTGTACAGAATTGTGTAAAATATGCATAGACTGGCTAAAAAATAAATCATTTTACTTTTAGTACTCCTCAGTAAGTTTTATTGAAGCGGTGGCAACGCGCTGCTCGTAGGCTAGTGGTGGTCCACTGGAGCATTTTGGGTGACCCGCTTAAGCTCTCAAAAGTGGTCTGCGAGAGGGTTCGCGTGCTAATCATTATGGTCTTTACCCTCAAGCGGTTGTCCACCACTGCAATAAGGCATCAGAATAGAACATCGAAATGGCTATATACAAACACATCCTACACTTACAAGTAGGCCTCTATTGCAACAATTGACGACTTTAGTGAAGGCATATTGAACCGTAAAATTATCTAATTTTTGTTTATTGAAAGTGTCATTTTGGCACCATTTATATTCGACACAAATCGCTTTAACTTTTCATATCGTTTGGAGAAAGTTGATCATTTAAGATTTGTATCATTTCAGGGATTATTCCTAGGATTATTCCTAGCCCAATCATGAACACGCAAATCAAACTTAACTATTTACATAATTTGCCAGATATCCATTCTAAAATTCTAAAACTATAGATAAATAGGTTGTTTCCTCATGAAGGTTATATATGCATGTGTAAGTCAGCATAAAATCTAAGCTCCAATTATAAAAATTAATTAGTCACAGAATCTATTTACTGCAAACTACATCAAATATTTAGTGAAGTAGGCTTACCTCTCGCAGTGGAGATCCTCCACCTGTTTGTTTAGCACTTCTTCTCTCTGCCGCGACTTTTTCTTTTACGACCGATTTCAAATTCCGGAACTTTTTGCTTACTTCAGCCGCTGCTCTGAAGTCGTTGCCGACCGCGTTGCAACGATCGGCCAATGTTTGCCACACCTCATCCTTTCGTTTTTTCGTTACCTTCGCTGATATAGGGTCTTCTATTACTTCTTTAAACTCGATGTATCCATCTCGGATAATTGCTTCCTCAGCCTTCGAGAAGGGTGACTTGCGCTTGGTGACTCACTCATACTTAAATTTTCTTCCGACTCTGATTTACTTGTGTTATCCCAAAGTATTATTTTCACTGTTCTGATTCGAAGTTATTTTTAGACTGTGGGAATCCCACGGCTGTATGTCGTGCATAACATAGCAATCGGACTATGAAGTTAATGATTTCCAAAGCCAGGACTAAGTCGACGACTAAGCTAAGTCAAGCACTATGAATTAAGTTTTGAGGTCGTGACTTAACATGGACAACGACTTGCTTAAGTCGCCGACTTAGCAAGGACACGACTATGAATACCAGCCTGATCTCACTCCGCTTGACTACTACTTTTGGGGCATGTTGAAAACTCAAGTCTACAACCGGGGAAGACCACAGAATCTCGAGACCCTCAAAGAGTGGATCGTGGAAGCTGCTGAAGACGTGCAACAAGATGAGATCTCCAGTGCAGTCCAGGACTTTTTCTACCGGTGCGAACTTGTTAGAGACCTCAACGGTGATACTTTCGAACATTTGTTATAATTTCTTCATGATATTGTACTGTTTTTGGTGATTGTTTGTTATTGAATAACTAGTTTTCAGTAATAAAGTTGTTTTTCTTAAAATTAGTTACGGAATGATAAGTCTACTATTATTAAAGATAGGTACTGTTTGATATCGCTATGAAAATAGTATATCACGCTATCAGAATTACATTTCGCCTGTAGAAAACTAAATTCCCTTCATGTGAGCTCTGATAAATCGCATTCACCGGTTTCTAAAAGCTATGACAAAAAGGCACGCAGCCTTCAAAGTATTTCCAGACTTTTGAGAAGCACTGTACTTATAATAAATCAGCAATACACGAATAGTCATTCTGAATGCCTTTTTCAAACCTGCTCTGCCACATAGGATGAAACTATGATATTTCGCACCAATTGGTTTCTTCATGATTCTTTCTGTTGGATTACATATACTGGTGGTATTAAAGAATCGTAAAACATAACTGATCATTTTCCTTTAATTGTAGGCCTACATGACCAACAGCAACTCTGTTTATGGGCTACGTTCTTTTTCTTGCATGCTCTTATTCTCAAAGGTCGATGACAGACTTCTTATTGAATATTTCATAAGATCAGAAGTAGTTCCTTGGGAAGCCCACAGCTGTGTCCGTCTCAACTTAGGAGCTCAATTCTCATTGTGTGTACTAAACTATTTTTCGTTCCAGATCTTCTGCGACGGAATCATATTAGTTGCTCATTGAGATGGGGTGACAGCTTTCTGATGACTTTCGCATGATTAAGCGATGGTTCTCTCAGTCGAGAAAGTGTAAAAATGGATGAAATTGAAAACACACAAAAATGGATGAAATTAAAAGCATGTAGAAATATATGATAATTAAAGCATATAGAAATTGATTAAGTTAAAAACTTACGGAAGTGAGTGAAATTAGCAATACAAGATGTCATTTTACCAATGTCATTAGTGCTGACTGAGGCAGACGTCCCAATAGGCAAGACGCCACAGGCGGCGCTAGTGAGCACGTCCCTGATGATGGAGAGTGGGCCTATTGTTGACAGGGTTATCTTAGTTCACAAGCGGAAATGAATGAAGGTTATGGAGCTTGATGGGACATTCTCATAGGAGCAGTTATGTCTCTAGTCGGTCTAGCATATCAGGGTCTACAGGACAAGGGTGGACTGTTGAAAAGTTGGCACTTGGTGTATTACACTGTAAACTCTAGGGCACGAAATTTCGCTTGAATTAGGCACGAAATATAGGCATCAATTCTAACCAACACAAGGCACGAGTAGGCACGAAGTTCGTAGTGCCGAGTTCGGGCCCATTGATTTTTCCTTCGATTTCATGGGATAAACAAATATTTGGTTTGGTGCCTATTAGTGCCTAGTGGTGCCTCGAGGCACTAATAGGCACTAACTAGGTGCTAACTGGCACGAAATTTCGGTTTCGTGCCTAAGTTAGTGCCCTGCAGTTTACAGTGTAGGCTTGATAGCTACTACTCCTGACCGATTATTCGGGTGTATTTTCCTTATTTCCTGTCATCGTTTTTGGGATGTTAATTGAACAGTCTGTAGGATTACAGTACCAAATTGATAAAAAATAGAAATTGGAAACTGATGTTTAAAATCAGGTTTGGTCTATTGTCCATTCTATTGCTTTAGAAGATATGATAGCGAATAACAGGTAAATATTATCTGACCGGATAACGAATATTCCAAATTGTTTTCCCCTAATGCGATTTAAGCCTACAAGGCCGGTGGGTGAATTGATCACGGCAACTTTCTCCAACATCTTTGTAGACAACACGTTATTGAATATACAGCATATACTGGGCCCTGAGTGTCATTAAAGTGTCTGTAAATGTCAGCAAATTTCTAACTTAGTGTTGCGCGGTCACCATGTTTTTGTTTTACAGAATTTTTACTCATGGCATAGCAAAGAGCCGTGAATGGAAAGTTAGATGACTTCATTAGCATAGTGTATATTTGTCATTAGGAAATCAAAATCCTCAGATACAAAGCTATTAAATCAAAACAAAGTAAATACATGAAAGTGGAGAGCAAAATCGTACAGACATTGAACAACAAATGTAATAATGAGAACATTGAATGGCGAGCGATTCTCTAGGAGCTTTGATAGGATACAAAAGGAATGAACGCTTCCATTGCTCTGCATTGTGCTATTCGAATGTGGGATACGCTGTTAGCATGTTAACTGAAATTTCGACGTTCATTAAAATTGAATTTAAATTCATTATTAAATTTATTCATTTAAACGTTCATAAAAAGTCGGTGTTCATTAAATACTACATTCAACAAACTACTGACAAATCGTTCAAGTTTATTAATTCTTTTTAATAATTAATGCATGCTACTTTTTGCAAGTACGATGTAAATAGAATAATTAAGTAAGGAGTTGCGTCGATGTTTAGAGATGTGAAGTATGCCTGCTGATAATTCTGATATTGGATAAAGTAGCTGCTATTCATGTCTGCTCCTATTTTTCAACTGAGGATGCAACTCAATATTGAATTATTCTATTTATTGGTATTCGAGCCACTTATAATGGAGTCCTTTAGGGAATTAAATAAAACAGTACATAGCAATTATTCTTGTCAACATTTCGAACTAGTTTGGGATTTACATTCTCGCGTATGATTCTTAGTGTCGTTTTTTCTCAACTACACACCATAAGATTTGGTGGATAGATAGTTCGATGTCCTCGACCTCGACGCTTGATGCGGCTTGAAAGTTCCTCGTCACCTTTAGATATACCAACCAAAACAGGATATGTGTGTTTTGAGACACTTCTTATACTCTTGTCTTTCGGGGAACACAGAAATATTTATTTGCTTTAAAGCAAACGTTTTTTATGTGATCTTTTCAGTAGAAACTGCCTCTTAAAGTAACGCTAATATCAACAAGCTTTTCAACCACCTCAATACAGAACTCGTCTAAAATCGGGGCTTCTTGTTTTCTAATGATCTTTGCTTTCGATTTGGACTTATTGATTGACAGGAAATTGCTTTGCACCGTTACTCAACACTGTCTATTTCCATTTGGCATCGAAGAGAAGTGTTATCTACAGGGTCTAACGGAATTAGCGTGTAAATTAAATTCCTTCCTGTGCAATAGCAGAATGGCAGACTTGCCGTGGGATCGGGATTTCTCATGGGATGGGAATTCCCATAAAAATGTGAAAAGCTCGTAGATCTGTTGTACGCTTTTCACATAATGATAATACGAATTTTCATTTCTAAAGAAAATTATGCCGTGAAATGATTGTGACGCAGGCATTCCCATTATTTTTATCTTTACTAACACGTTGCTGCAATAGAGGCATTAATTTTCTTATTGTAATTGAGTAACAGAAATTGACAAAGTATGCTTGACGCTTGTAAGATTGTATATGGTTGAAATTTCTGTGTTTGATTCTCGCACTTAAACATATAGTCTATTTTCAATCATGAGTGGATAACTTGGACCTACTGCATAGACCTGCTTCGTATAGACCAGGCTCCGGTGCGTATGAACAATGTGCTGAAATCTACTCGTGCATTGGAATTACCCATGTACCAATATAAAGTCCAATATATAGACTAAACCTTTTGCAATCCACTTAAGCACTGTAATTCCTACAAGTAGTCATGAAGTTATCCACTCATCAGTTGGTAGGAATATTTCGTGTAGGGACGTATCTGTAGTAGGCCCATCATGTTTATGCTAGGATTTACGTATCTCTTGTCTTTAAAACTATTTTAGTAAAACCTATTAGGACCTATCTAGTTCAGAACTGAAACCCTTGAGGGCATATTCTGATCTCTAACATGGAAGCTAGCTCAATTAGATATTCGAAATGCAAGTTTACAGGGTAGTCTGACATCATGGATTGCAGACTTACCTGTAGAGCAGTTTGCTTTACATGATCTAATGACATGCGCAGTTACCAGTGGGTTACAATGGAGGTACTAACAAGATCTGTTGTAGGACTATCATGCATGTAGACGGTAGGTCTACAGAGGATTAAAATATTACCTAGCCTAGCTGCTAAGGGTTCTCAGTCGGCCGAACTTATCAAAGAAACATCTAACTTATGGGAATTATTATGGGAAGCAATTGCAATTTTTTAAAAATCTTGTGGGAATGGGATGTGTATAGGACGAAGGAATCTTGTCCCACGGCAAGCCTGGCACATGCTCTTGTTGTGTGCAAGTTCATGTACGTTTGCATGTATTTGTCAACTAGATAAACTTGGTGTCTTTGAATTTCATATGTAAACTTCAAAATAGTTGATGTAATTAGCAGAAAGGGAAAAGAGAAGAAATGGAAAGTATTTAGAATTTCATAATTTCTGGTAAACATGCATGCATTCAGTGGCCATTTATGGTTGCTCTAGAATAGTAAAATTTTAATTTCAGTTCTAGGTTTGCGTTTAGGAGCATGAAAATTGGAAAAAGTCGATAAGGAGCACTTTCTTTAGACATAGTTTCTGCATTGGCAGATAGAAATGCACAGGCGCTGTCATAGTTCGCCCTAAGTTATACATGTTGGTTTAATGTAATAACGTAACTGTGGCTTGTTGGTGCGGGAGCTATCTTGATTAATAGTCAGGAGTCTTTCTACCTTGATGTTTTTCGACCGCAGCATCGCCATCTCACCATCTTGGGATCTTGCGCGTATTCGAAAAAATCCACAAGGCCTCTACCCGCGAAGTGATGTAGTTTCCATTTTTTGTATAAATCAGTTGAATAGACATTTGCATAACTGATTGCATAGATAAAAAATTAAATTCCATAAGCAATCTAAGGGTGTCCTTCTAAAAAAAGACGACTGGGATCTTGCGTCCTTTTTTCCTTCACTATTGCTGACGGCTTTGCTATTGCGTAAAATTGTAAATGAAAGTGAAAAGTCATCCTTACACAATTTGGTGTAATGTCATTCGGCTGACGATAACTGACCATGTTGGCTGAAAGACCTCGCGATTTTAGCAATATACGAAGTGAATTCAAGATCTGGTCCAATGGGCTTAAGCCACAGAAATCATGGTTCAATGCAAAGGACCATCAATTAAATTAGTTGTTCTGTCAAAGGAATGTTACATCACTGGAGTTCTTTAATGAAAAGATTTTCAGTAAAGAAGCATTGTTCTCTCTTAATTTACTTTTCAATCCGAGATTAGTAGCGCTGCTTAAGGAAATTAATTTTGGAATCTTCAGCCATCCTCCATACTCATTGCTCAAAATCTTAAAGCATTGATGATCAATTTATTATATGAATGTTGTGCACTTAAGGTTATCTAAAATTCTGATCAGAAGGAAGTGTTGTTTTAGCCGACAAGTTGAATGATTTTAATTAGTTTTGATAATTAGGAAATTAACACCATAGAACACCCATCACTGACATTTTAACAGTATTTTTGATTTTGGTGACGAATGTACAGAATATCACACTGTAGTCTTTTGAGTGTGCTATATTTTAATTTATAAATCATCGATGCTTATAATATCAGCATTCCTTTCCACTTTGATGGGGCCATCAGATCGGTGAAAATTTGTAAATATAAAATATGCAGCAGCTTTACTAAATTTCAATTTTTCTTTATAATTTGTAGTGTTTTGAATTCTTACATTAAGTCAATTAATGAATCTAGTGTTTTAAGAATGGTTGGTGCGAGTCATTTCGGAAGTAAATGTTCACACAACATCCGATGAATCGGGATCCGCCACAATAACAAAAGTAATTTTAATTCCCAACCACTTATCCCAATGACATACATTTATCAATGAATATTGCTTCAATGTTTAGCATTGCTAGGAGGGAATTCATAAATAATCATTGTGAGTTTTCCCAATGCCCATTAAGCAATCTAGAAAGAAATATTCATATTCGATGAATGAATTGAAGGATGGACATGTGCAGAGCTTCGTAGAAATGTTCACACTCGTTGACTCTCTAGATGTGTTAGTTTTGTTGTGAACAGAGAAGAATTTGGAAAAAATGTTATTTGGGGTTAATCAGTCGATCTAATGATTGCAGTGACATTTTCATGTTGCAGATGTCACATCCTTAAAAATAATCTCCCTTTCCTCGCGATAAGATAAAAGTTTGTCACTTTAAAGGTCAGAAAGTCAAATCGATATTGTTTTTCAAAATATGCAAATTGATGCGAACTTTGCCAATTATTTGGTGGGATTGTTTTGTGATTACAGCTTGCAAAAGATATGATAAAATGCAGCATACAATTCATCTGTATTTATATTTATTCGAAGTGGTGAAAACGAATTCCACTACCAAACTACTCTGCGAAAGATAATTGCCTCACTGGTGTTTAAAGAATCTGACTTTGTTTTGATTTTAGAAATAATGACATCTGATTTAAGATTTATTTAAGCAAACAATGAATACATGATTTGATAACTTTTCACAACTTTCATGTTTGTCCAGCTAGTTTGTATAGACGGATATGATAATCACTATTTTGTGCATCCAAGCAAAAATTTTATGAGCCGTGAGTCATAAATGTTTATTCTGAAGTATGGCGGAAAACGCGAAACAAGAGCCGCAAGTGCACGTACAAACAAGCGCTGATAGCACACGTAACAAAATATACATACGCAAAGTTTGCCATCATATACAAAATACATGTGACATATATATTTACAATTTTACAGAGTGACCACGTCATAATCAATCTCACATCGATCTTATGTGTTCTCTAAGAACGAAAGTGACATTTGAATATTCAGAAACTTTTCAATATACACATGCATTTTCTTTTAACTTTTCAAAGTAAAATCAAAAATACTGCATCAAGACATCTTTCTTGATTCGATTTGCGAAACTGATCTGAGATATCCAATCGGGAGCAATGCGAAGTAGACTGTTGAAAATTGATACGATTAGGGATTTTCAGCAGTGGTAGGCTTTGAGAATCCAGCGTCACACATTGAAAGTCGACAAGGGGAAGCGAATCATCTCTTTCTGTCAAACCAGAGAATAATCAATATAACCAATGAGAGCAGTATAAAAAGCAAGCAAATTGAAAATTGAGGAATTATCTAAGCACGCTGTAGTGGTGCCAATGTCATAGGAAACTGTCGAAGGCAATTCACATTTTTCATGCTATTTATATTGATTATTCATTATTAATCTCCTATGCCTGCTCCAAAACATCCTTTTATCAGCTTTTGATTATTGAGATGCATAAACTGTTGATTTGCAGAATGCCATCTTAAAGTAGCCGGATGAGCACCGAAGGTAGCAAAAGCAATAAGTGCAATATCTTAATAATGACAAAATAGAGATTTCTGATTATTACATCCAGACTTGAACTGTGTCTAAAAATTACTTGAATTATACTATATTGCTTATCTGAATGTCTTTCTGAACCATATAATAAGTAATAATAATAATAATAATAATTTCTTTATTTTGACTTCACAATTGGCAATCAGTGAACGTCTGACATCGAGTAATAAAATAAAAATAAAAAGTTACGGCCATCAAACAGTGCGAAGTGAATATAGAGATTATTTGCAGTAAGCAAACTTGGTAAAAGAAGAAGAGAATCGTTTCGTCTTCTGACGTGGAGGGCAGAGTGTCAGCTTGTTCTTCGCTCTCGATGTATCCCTGGGGACGAAGAGCTCCCGGAGAGGATGATCACCATGCACTGTGACCTGCGAAAAAGCCTCTTGCAGGACGATTGAACGGCAGCCAGAAACGTGGTGAAAGTATCGCCTCCAATAATCCGAAAACATCTTCTCTCGAATCTTGTAAATTTGTCCTCCAGGCGCTTTGGGATATTGCAGAAGCATGGGTACGCGTATGACATTACGGATCGAATCAGAGCGCAATATGTCTGAAACATGACATTGGTGGCACAGTTGGATTTTCTGAGATTCCGTAGCACAAAGATCCTCTTGCGAGCTTTAGCCAGAACGTGCTCGACATGCATGTCCCATTTCATGTCAGAAGAGATGATGACACCAAGGATACGCAATTCAGAAGCTTTACACAGAAAAGAATCATTATTACTCTTTATGGGTTGTAGGGATAAAGTCTTCTTGGTGATCACGTCCATAACCTGGCATTTCACAGGGTTTATTGGGAGGTTGTTGGTGATTCACTCAATGAGATTGGACCATTCTGCTTGCAAGTGGTCTTCAGAAGCGTCACGAACTTTGTGCAGGAAGGTCACGTCATCAGCATACTTTATGATGGAAGTATTATCACAGCGAGGTCTCAGACCGTCCAACGCCAAGCAGAATAGCAAGGGCCATAAGACGCTTCCCTGAGGCACACCGCTTGTGACAGACACCCACGAAGACATTTCAGATGTCACACAGACGTGTTGATATCGGTCGCTCAAAAAGCTTTTTATCCAAAGAATGGAATACATGGGCAGATCGAAGCGAATTAGATGTCATTAGAACATCATCGGTTTCCGCAGCTGAGTCGTGACATGTCGTGGAAGGGGAATATTTGAGACATGTTCTTCTATTTTTTATCACGAAGGCTTAAGTCTGAAAGCCATCTTTGTCGTCATGTTTCATGTCAGTGTTGAGTTTAAGTCTATCGATTTCCAGTTTAGATTTGTGCGGCGTTTCATAAGATTCTGTAATTTATCATTTTGCTTCAATTATATTTATGGTCTACAGCTCCGTGAGGCAATTTTGCATTTTGGAATTGCGGTTCAAGTCTAGACCTTTCACAGCCTAATTTTGGGCCGCGACCCACTGCTTGAGAAATACTGGTATGAATAATCAACTACACGGTGTCTAACTTATTTAATATAGGTGGATTCATACTTGGGATTCAATCGCGATTCCAGTGTAGCTTTTGACGCTAGATGCAAAATCAATCTAGATTCAATCAGGATTGAATCCGGCTTCAGTCTGGCGTGAAAACCTGCGCTCAAGCTAGAATAGAATCATGTCCTATCTGAGCGTGAAGCTACTCTCGAACGTGATTGGATGAATGAAACAAACGGATAGACAGGAGACCTTTGAGATGTTCAACCACAAAGTAAGACTGCTTTCAGAGTTCATAGTACCTCATTTGGATTCTATACACTTCGTCATTGAAGACCTGTATTCGGAACTCATCTAAGCTGTAGACTGCTGTTGCATGGGGTTTATTTCCATATTGCGCCAGTTGAGGTTTCAATAAAAAATCTCGATTTGTATGACTCTCACGATATCCAATTGAACATTATTTTGCTAACAGTTAGAAGTTTAGCGATTCGTGATCTTTGTAGTCTTCTTCAATGACAGGCCATCAACAAACTCTTTTTCATGTAAACATCTTTTAATGAGCTTCCTTCATTTTTTCTTCATCTAAATTGTCCCCATTTGCAGGTTTTGTGAGAGATATGCTCCAAGACAAGACTTGAATACATGACCTTCAAATCAAAACTTTCTTATATGAGTGCATTTTAAGGCATTCACAGAAATATATTCCACACTTTCTCACGGCATGAGGCATGAGCGACAATTCAAGTAGCGCTAATGCATAATCTAGATCCAATTTCAAATCTAGATTAGAAATTGAAGTTCAAGTATGAATCCACATTAACACTGAAATTTGAGTATTAAGCATTTTTTGATGCTGATATCAAACATTTTTCGGTTCCGAACATCGAAATCCTTGGATCACCTATTGGTGACGCTACGTTTTGTCAAAATTTTGTGCACCTCAAGTGTCAGAAAGCCAGGAAACTTTCGGATAAGTTAACTGAACTACACGATCCCCAAGTATCAGTTGCTTTGCTGCGATCTTGTGCATCCTTCTGTCGGGTAAACCACCTAGCAAGGACTATTCCCCCAGGTATTGCAAAGGAAGCCTTCGATTCTTTTGACATTGATATTCGTAGGACTTTCGAAGAGAGTGTAGCCATAGAGTTGCCTGACTCTGCATGGAACCAAGTTCAGCTTAAGCCAAGTAATGGAGGTTTTGGTCTGCGCTCTACAGTGAAACATTCTCCAGCAGCCTATATTTCATCAGTGTTTCATTCAGTCTCAGATGAATGTATTTCTAATTCCGCACCAATTGCAAATTCCATTGACCAATTCAATGCAGTTGTGGAGGAAAAAGACCGAATTAATACAAGTAGTCTCTTATTTTTCAGACCCAAACAACAAAAACTGTTGTCTGCCATAGACAGAAAATGCCTCAATTCAATTAAAAGTCAAGCAAATGATGCGCATATCGTGTGCTTGAATTCAATCAGTTCCGCCGATGCTTCATCCTGGATTACAACGATACCGTCACCAGGTTTGGGCCTGCGTCTATCACCTAACGAATATCAGATTTTGGGAAAATGGTGGCTAGGCATCTCTCTATTTAAGGGTGACAGCTGCTGTTCTAGATGCCCGGACGTAGCACTGGACCCATTTGGACTACACGCCCTAACATGCAAAAGAAGTCCCGATGTGATTTCAAGACACAACACTGTTAGAGACCAACTTCGCGAGATATGCCAGTGGGCGAATCTGCGACCGAGCATTGAAAGGGGTGCTGGCTTAGGGGTGACAGATATAAATAGACGACCTGCCGACATCTTGCTTCCAGACTGGAGCCTTGGACGACCAGGAGCGATTGATCTCACGGTGGTACACCCTCTTTCTACAAACAATATTTCCGTAGCGAGTACAACCGTAAGATCTTTCCTTGACATCGCTGAATGTCGCAAGCACTCCTCCAACGACTCGAAATGTGCAGAACTCGGGTGGAGATGTCTACCAATGGCGGTGTCTGTTTTCGGAGAATGGGGGAAGGAGTCGAAGGATGTATTTTCGCGCATTGGTGGAAAATTATCCATGTTGACTGGATCCCACTTTTCTGAGGTCAGAGCTGCAATAATAAGAAAGCTTCCGTGGCCTTGATGCGCTGTAATGCCCGATCTCTTCTGGCACACAAGGAATGCACAATTGGACAGGAAGTGCTTGCCATTGCTGGCAAACCTTTTAGGTTCTGAGCCAGATTTTCCTTTCTTAAAGTTTATGTGCCTTTTTTATGTATAGGGGTTGTTTTAATGGAGTTTCGTAGGACAATGATTTCCTAATTTCTAGCTTTTTTAAATTCCATTTCTTGCTTTTTTTACGGCGAATATTTAACTTCTGTTACTTGTACATTATTGTTCATTGTTCTCATGATAAATATAAATTAAAGTATCAAGCATTAATGATCAGTATTTGTTCGGCTGCATGTGTTTTCTAGCATTTAGATCTTCAGATTGATGCTAGCATTTATATTTTCAGAAAGCGGATGACTGCAGCTGCTTGCGTAAAGCATCCTTGGCTGAAAGTGAGTACATGGGTTGATTGGTTTGATATGTTAAAGAATGGCACAGTCAGTGCGCAACTCAACAAGGGAGGTGTTCTGAATCTGCTTTCTAACCTCCATGAAAAGAATTTCTTACCACTTCGATTTATAAAAGATAAATGCAGGACACATTGGCTGAGGTGCTGAATTTAGTTCTGTACACGTCTATGTAAGCTTTGCCTTACAATTGCAGAATGTAACTTTTGGGGAGGGGGAGGCCCAAAACGACAGATGTATGCGATCTAGCTTTATTGGCGTGGCCTTTCAGTCGCTACAGGCAGCTATCTTCAAGCGAATGTTCACAAGCAATGCACAGAATGAATAATACTCAAGAGGTCTGACAAATTAAAATAATGCAACAGACAGAATCCTCATGCATGCATATACAATTAGCCTTCTCTCATAAAAAGAATGAATGATACATGTACTGACGAAACAAAAGTAAGTACGAGTAGTAACAAAGTTCCAGTGATCGCTGTATTTCACACTGATGAAAGACTGAACTTTTCGTATCCACAATGCCTTCTTTACAATGCGTTTTCAGT
This sequence comes from Prostheceraeus crozeri, assembly GCA_907163375.1. Taxonomy (NCBI): domain Eukaryota; kingdom Metazoa; phylum Platyhelminthes; order Polycladida; family Euryleptidae; genus Prostheceraeus; species Prostheceraeus crozeri. Next base: position 508,378 of record CAJQUW010002148.1, on the reverse strand, counting down.
GTCAGACCTCTTTAGTATTTTTCATTCCGTGAATTGCTTGTGAACATTCGCCTGAAGATAGCTGCCTGTAGCGGCTGAAAGGTCTCGTCAACAAAACTAGATCGAATACATCTATGGTGCTGGGCTTTCCTGTCACCAAAGGTTACAATACCTGATCCCCTTTTCTGTGAAATTGCAGAATGGGATTATGTAACTAGTAAACATAAATAAAACATGTAAGCACAAGTTTTGCTGCGCTTTCCATATGAACTTGTTGGAAACGGGCTGAAGGTCGAAGATCTTAGTTCCGATCTCGAACGTTTCCTCCTTCGGGAGGAAAAGAGATGCGAAAAAATGTGTTGCATAAGCACATGGAAAAGAGGGTAGGGGTGTCAATCCTCAAAATCTTGTTGAAGTATCCAACATTGTCGAAGAAACCACTGAAAACTTTTTTATATGAAAATTGACTCATTCTTTAAAGATGACTTTTCGACATATCATATTTTGTCTCGAAATTTGCCTACTGTTTAATACGCATTAGATTCTGTCTGTATAATATACTCAGTGGGGCTTACCATGTAAAAGAGAGCAAGTTGAAATTTGAAGCTTCATTTTTCATGCCAGAACTTCGGGAAATAAATAAGATATCGATTTCTCCAATACTGTATCTTTATAATGACAGACAGGGTTCCTATTGAATTAGGCGTCAACTAAACAGACTAAAGTGGATGAAGAACATAACATTTGATACATTGTTTCCTCCTTTTGTGTAAATGATTAGAACTTAGTGAAAGTCAAAAATTCTGTTGTCTTACAAAACGTTCTAATATAGTTAATATACCCACTCGTTGCAGATCAGAACATTATTTGAATTAATTGGGGCGGGGATTGTTAGTAACTTTTGGGTAGCTAAAAGTTGCTGCGTAAATTTGGTGTCCCTGCGCTAAAAATAGGATATTGTCCTGTAGGAACACTGATGCAGATATACATGTATGTCGGAATTCGACGGACACCATGTCATACGTGCCTTTCGACTGCGCCCACCCTAAACACAAAAAATCGATTCACATCAAAAAATGCCGCTGTAAGAAATTTACTGTTGGATATGGGTGTCACGAGATAGCTACTAAAATATTCCAAAATATAAAGACCATCCTCAAGAAAGTATAAATACCTAGTTGTTCAGATACAGGTGCCAAAATTTTGATTGTCGAAAAATTTATGGTGCCCATTACAAGACGCCACTATTTATTACAATTTTTCGTATTGAATTAAAACGGTGAAATTGAATGTTCATATATTTTCAATGGTGCTGACTGCTGGTATTAGTTACTAGTTATATAAGTCTCTAATATTCAGTAGAATCCATTGAGAGGTCCATCAAAAAAATCCTCAAATGGTCCATGCGAGGAAAACATTGAGCACCGTGTTAAGTGCAAACTGAAGTTCATCATGGTACCGCCGTAATTATCGAATTATTTATCAAAGTGCTATTTATCCTCTTTCCTTCTGCGACATCGTCTTGGTGTATTGATATAGCTGAGTTTCCTCACCTCCATTTTAATTTCGATAGAATTATTTCTATTTAATATAACTGGTCAAGTTTTTCAATGTACTCACGCATTCATGGTTCCAGAATTTTTAGATTCGAAAGCTTGAAATTACTGACATTATTACCCGACAAGTACTTCCGAATGAAAATTATACTTTTTCAAATATCATGAGTGTTTCCTTATCAAGTCAAGAAATTCTTGCATTAATTATCTCGAAATTTTGATTTCTGTGATAACTGATAAGCCTTCAATTTTCAGGTGAGTTCAATGCAAGACAGAGATAGTGTTATCAACACTCGTCGTTTAAAGCAATACGTCTATCGTCGGAAATGGCAGGTATGATTTTTGCTTTCATTTTCCGGTTATCTTCTATGCTGAATTGACAGTGTTTCCCTTTTATCTAGATGTTCTATTGAAATTCCAGTAATTTTTTAAAAATTACTTGCTGATTTGAATTTGATTACTTGCTGACAGTTTGAATTTAAGACAAATGATGTACTTCCAAAAGAGAGCTGACTCTTTCTTGTTTTGAAAGAGGCCGCAGCAATTATTATTGTTGAAAAGACCTCCAGTGTTCATGTTGTATTTAATTCGTAGGGAGAGTGGTCATTCCTAAGAATTGAATACAATTATATTTCACTAATTACGATGTTAGATTTTCCAAGAAAGGGTATGATGCTGTCGAGTTTTCGATGACGGCAGACAGTTGACATAATCAAATGTTAAGTGAATAATCAATCGGTTGTAATGAGGATTATTTAAAAATCATCATCACCGAGCGAAGTTTTTCTTTGCGCCCTAGACCCTATCTCAAATAATCTGGGCTGAATTTCTAACTGATCAGAGCGAGCACTTGGGGCTATAGCAATCGAAGCTCCGATACCGATCCATTAAATATGCATGTTTAGAGGTGCCATTCAACTTGGAGCAGTCGTTAATTTTGACGCTCAACTTAAATGTAAACTTCTGATAAAGATCATGCCATTAACTGGCATCAGATTTCTTTCAAATTACTTTTCAACAAGTAAAAGTATTTCGAAAAGAGATGAAGCGTACATGGTCATAACTGAATTTGGAAAAGATCAAAAAAGTTTGATTTTTTCTTAAAGTTTTGTATTTTTTGTATTATTTTCCCAAAATCAATATGAAGGCTCGTTGATAGTGATCAGAAGATATAGAAGCATTACTGATAACTAAAACTGTGGATATACCCGCAACTTGTATTAAAAAACTAAGTATAGATGACAGTAATAGTTCATCTATATTATCACAATTTATTTCTATGTACGCATCTACATCATGGACGCCTAGGAGATGGATTCCAAATAGATGACAGTGTTTTGAATCATTTCCCCCGGTCATTCATATTAGCTTGCTTTAGGAATACCAAGTACCATATATGCAAAGCAACACAAAGTAGCATGAACGTTAAAATATTTACTTCATTTTACGTGTATTATCCCCCTACCCCTTTTCAGGGAAAATGGGGTTGTAAAAATTTTAAAAAACTGCAAAACCGGTGCATGTTGGTGATCTTCGCAATCGCCATTATCAAGGTGTGATTTAGACAAAAATCTGACCTTGAGAAAGGCTTACATCACCGTTTTTCACCCAATGCATGTGCCATTCGGTAACCACCCTAACCATTTTTAAGGTTACTCCTAATTGCTACATCCTTCAAATGTATGAAGCCCTCTTCCTGGTCCGCAAGGCCCAGTAGTCGAACTATGAGGTTATCTGAAGTATTTTCAAATGCACCTGTGCCACTCGTCCAACGGTGCGAATATATTCCTCTGAGGTTTGCGTAATTCCTTTGAGCATTTGCATAATTTCTAGATATCTCAACACGAAAAGTCCCGTGATCGATCATTTTAATTGTCTCAGGAATTCCCTAACAGGACTCTGTACATCAGGGTGGCCGCAGGTACCCGAATATACCTGAATTTTGAAAATTTCGGTAAATATACTCGAATTTTGACATTTTCAGGAAATCTACCCGAATTTTGAAATGTCATGTTTTACATAACTTGTATAGTATCGTTTTTAGTTTTCGAAATAGTTTTATTTTGGATTTTACAACTTGTGGTTCGAGAAAATGATGATGATTTTCGTAATTTGAGAAAATGTATTTCACATAAAATTTCGTTGCTAGACTATTTCTGTTTTTCGCACAGTCTTAATTTTTCCTAAGTTTCCTGATATTACATGTCAACATTGATAAGCGAGTGGCAATGAATGGTACCAGTGCTCATTTATTCAATCGTCACTGATCATTGCACGTTGCCGGTACTTAACAACATAGTAATACAACTGCTTTAAATATACTTTACGTGTTGGATGCCTGTCCGAATGAATACACAATATAATTATTTTTACGAAGATAGAAAAGTGAACTTTTCAGTACGAGGATCGACATCTTTGTCGAGAGAGCGCACAGCGATCGAGACAACGACATCGCTCAGAGTACCGAAAAGGACTTTTTAATCGAGTGAATGTAATTAATTTCTATGCATGCATCTACATCATGGACTTCTAGTCCATGATCTACATCTAGAGTATGTTAGACATCTTAGCGTCCTATTTGTCGGCTAAGATACATCAAATAGTAGCTTTTATACTTTGCAGCATAAAAATTCACGAGCTGCAAAGTGTTAACCGCAAAGATTGAAAAGTTGACCAGGGACTGTAAAGTGCTAACCAAGGACTGTAAAGTTGAACAGGGACTGTAAAGTAATTCTCGTGCGCTCTGAGGGCTATTAATATGAAATTTTCAACACATGCATAGAACTAAGTATTTTTCATTATCTGTCATTTTCTCTCCATTCAGATAGGCCTATAGGGGGAGGGTGGAGCACATTGAGCATGTTTTTGAACTTTTCTCCATAGCTCGAATACACCAAATCAAATGAACCAAAATCAAACTCGGATGAAAAGTTGAGGGCATCCAAAGTAATCTCTGAGCTGTTGGACGTTTCTGTGACATTTCATCTCGTCACAATTTGAATTTCAAAATTTTCACCAAAGTGGCTCAATGTGCCCATGCGTGGGGCACATTGAACCACCTTTGTTTATTTCTCTCATATTCAACTTTATTAGACTCAATGCGTCTGATCTATAGCTTCAGTTCATGAATTATCAAAATCTCACTCACTCACTCTCACTAGCCGTTTTCAGGCTCGTTTTCCCGCCGGCGGGAGTCGGCCCCACGAAGATGACTCCTCCATGTCCTCCGATCCTTCCAATCTCCGCTAGAGATTGGAAGACTCCTTCTCCTCATGTCGTTTCTTACGCACTCCAGCCATGTTTTCTTCGGTCTTCTTCTCTTCTTTTCTCCATGAATCTCAAAAGTCAAAGCCTGTCTCAGTTCACTCTCTTCGAAGACCAGGTCATGAATTATCAAAATCAAGCAACAAAATTCATAGATTGAGATTTTTATTGACAAAAATGATGGCAAATGTTTGATGTGAAAAAATACATGATAATTTCTGAAAATAAAATGTCCATGGACCATCTGAGTTCTTAGATCAATGGCATCATCCATCGATAGAAGAACCTTTGTAAGCGCATTGGTGCTAAATGTAATGATATACAATTACATTTATTATTGTGATCATAAATTAAAGTAGGCATTGCGCATTACATGTAGACATGCAAGACACGAATAGGCCTAGGCAAAAAAAACAAGAAGCATTAACAATTTAATTTGTTTGACCAACAAGGGAGATTCCAGTGCATTCAAGATCATATCATTTTGATTGAGATCATTGATTTATATCAATGTGTCAATTGATTTTTATCAATATTGATTCTTCGCCATGCTGTCCTGCTGTTTTGTCATCAAAACGCACAAAAACGAATACCATAAAACTGATCAAATATTTCTAAATAGTCAATTTGATGACAGTGTCGACCAATTTGTAGCATAAATCACATGTCAAAACTTATAATCTCTTCGTTCACTCAGTAAAAGAAAAAATAAGTATCGAAGTGGGGCACTATGAACCATGTTCCAACTGCCGCATCTTGGGTGGTTCAATGTGCCCCAACTCGTTAACTTTTCAAAAACGTGCTCGTGTGCAAATAAGACGGCAATCAAATAGTTCCAACCTAACTTAATGAAATTGATAAAGAATACTTGAGAAAAATGTTGTCTAATGAAAATATGCGCTTTTGTTGCTGAAAAAGTTTTTGGTTGCATTAGAACAAAAGTTCCGATTTTCTGAAAATTTACTTTTCATGGAAAATTTGTGAAATCCTGTGAAAATAATGATTGAGAGCATAAGCAATTGAAATTACCAGAGAAATCGTGTTCACCTGTTGCAATTAACATTGTCTTAAAGCACAAAGTTTCCACTATTCATAGCTCCGGAGAAAAGGCTAGTGGTTCATTGTCCCTCACCCTCCCCCATGGCTGAATCATCAGGTTGTATCAGATTATAATTAAGCTGATTATAATACAATTGTGTCAGCTGCATACAGTTTTGTTCACTTGACTTGTTTAAAGCGGCTAACGTCAAAGTCCTAGCAGCACAACTGAGATAGCGCTGGACACCATAGGATGCTCGCGTAATTTGTTATTCTTCGAGACTGAAATTTAAACCGGGATAAGACAAAATTAACTGCATCCAAAATACATTGTCATGGAGCTTTGTCAATTCGATAAAAGTACCTATGCTTTTGTCAGTATTTTTTTAAGATAGAGTATTTGAAATATTCATCAATTTCCAGTTTCTTGACTTAATACTCTTGCAAAACGCCAATTATTTTACACGAATTTGCAAGTATTTACTACAGTATTAAGGTAATATCGTGGAAGCAAGAACTGCATGATGGTTCCTCGTTATTATGCAACCTTCCGTCTATTCTTTACTACTAACTTGGGAATCTTCGCACCAAAATATCCCCCAATTTTATTTTCCCAGCCGTGCGGCTCAAGGGTATAGATTCACACCGCTAGGTTTGAGCAGCCCAGCTGTTTTTGATAATAGCCGGACTAGCAACAGCTCGACGAACCGGCACTGGGTTTTCAACCCGACCATTGGGCCTAACGGCAACTGGCAAATGGCAAATGCTGACACACCTCAAATAAATAGATTTGCATTGTTAGTTTGAGTGGTACATCGTCCGACCGGTTTATTGCTTATTCTGCACCGTTTCTATTACATGCATTGCTGCTACATTCATTTCACAGGGACTTTAATCATTTGCGAGAATTGGATGAAGAACGATGAGCACTCACTTTTATTTGTGGTTGGACGAACTTCGCATGCCAGCCATTTGAACCAGAGTCCACTTTTCTATTGAAAAAAGCGTTGACACATGCTGGTACATCTCAGAATTATAGTGTACGGCTTCCTTTAATAACACAAGTATTTTCAAAATGCTCGTAGCTTCACGCACATGTTATTTTTTGCATAAAATTTTTCTCTATGATACCAATTAGAGAAGAGATTTCCAACGATCATCTTTTACTCGAAAGTGAACCGCAAATTTATTTCATTTGCATTCCAGAAAGCTGTTAATGCCATCATTGCTTTGATACGGATGGGAGCTGTCTTCCATAATCAACCAAATGGTCAGGTAGAATCATCGGAAACAAAAAGACAATCTTCTACAAGTGGCGATGAAAATCCTGTAATTTCGAATACTGATGTAAACAAAGACACTCCAGCTGCAGCTGATCAAAATGGGGAGTCCAATGCTCCATCTGCAGAATCTAAAGAACTATCCAATACCGTTTCAGATGATATCTGCCAATCCTTGAATGCAGATCCGATAAACTCCAAGCAAAGTGAAGATGTCACTTGATTTGTTTGCCGATTTCTTGAGCAAATATTGGAATTACAAGAATTTTCTTACGAGAAAATTCTTTTTGTTTCTGTCTTCCAATTTTTGGCAACTTTTTGTATCAATAGTCTCAGACGCATTAGAAGAGTTATCCATGTTAAAAGATTATTAAATGCGTACTTTGATGGCACTTCCCAACTTGTCGCTACAGACGTCAAAGATCTTCGAATCATTTTTGTCTCCAAGAAAGTTTTGCACGACTGCCTTTTGGTCAAGCTGACCTCGTCGCGAGCACTGACACCAGACTTATTTAAGAGCTCAGAAATAATTTACAAAAAATTTTGAATATGAGCTTCATTTCGAAGCATTTTGAAAAAGCCTTAGATCCAAGAATTCCTCTGTTTTGAACATCCACTGGCATTCTAAAAGATCATTGATGTTATTGTTCAACAAATATTAATGTTATAAACTATTGTTTGACTTCTGCTGCATCTGAATGTTTATTAATCATTAATTTGTCTTTCTGATGCGTCTGACTGAAATAATGACAGGAATGCTTGCTATTACTTTTCCAATCAAGTTCGTTCATATGCGAATTTCCATTATGTATAGATGCCACAGATGACTTCCCCATGTTTATGTACAAATTAGTCGGCTATAGTTTTCATATGCAGCTGTATTTTGAAAAATTTATTGTATGTCTACTGCCAATACCTGAACTTTCCGATTGAAATCATCGTTTTCTCGTGATGTTGCTAGTTGATTCAAATAGCGAATATAGATTTAAAAATAGCGAAAAAGCTTCCATCATCAAAATAACCACTCCATTTCGGCACTCTGAAGTCATATCGCAATCATTAGTAATGCAATTCAACAAGAATTACCAACCCCATCGTTTGAAAGCATAAGTGATTCACCGTCCTGTTGCATCAATTCTTTATTCTCTATATGATATTCGGATTTCGGAAGAGAAAAATAATTGTAGTAAAATATTGAAGTAAGTCTCATTTCGAAATTGACAAGTTTCACTTTGACGTTGAAAAGGCATCGAATTCCCTAAAAATTGAAAACACGATCTGATATCATTATTGAAATGATCAGAGATACGGCCTATATCTACACTTACAAGCCACATCAGCAGCATCTAAAGATCGAAAATGCTGATTTTAGGTGAATAATCGAGGCCTGCGAATTTTTAAAGTCAATTTGTGACTCATGCTACATTTTGCTAGGAGAATTATCAGCAGACAGTTCATTTTCATTGTACTAGCGTTTATTTTAAGGAAAAAAAGACGAGGTCAATAAAAACATATTGGAAAGCTTTCGACAAAAGTCTTCTTCAATCCAAATACAACAGCAATCTTAAACAAAGCAAAAAGGGTTTAATCATCTATATTATTATTTTATTTGTATATATGCTTGCGTTTTTGTATATTTTTCCATTCATAGAAATATTGGAAATTAAGTCAAAATATTTTTGCGAGTTCCTATTCAATACTCCAACCGTGATGTTGAAGGCGTTCATGTGCTCAACTTAATTTTGGAATAATGGCCAAATTAAGCCTACCCTTGCCATAGAGTAGGTAAGCTTATATTAGGTAGAGTGGCAACTCCGCATTTATTAAATCCCCAATGCCCCCAATGTGTATACACTTTCGATTTTATTGAATGAACTCAAGGAAGATACAGGTGTTTATAGTCACCAAACATGAGATATGCAAATTTTTTTTGCAGAAATTGCAACGGAATTGAGTGATCATGATTCTAATGCAGAAGGAATGAGACTCTCATGACAGCCTTGGAGATTTAATGTTTGCTATTAGCAATTCGGGGCTGGTAGAAAATCACATATAAGACAATGATTTCATTTAACTTTTAAAGATGTAAATGGTTACAAATCACTATTCGGATTCAAGAAATTAAACATGAATTCAGTGAATCATAAATGCCGGTGAAAATTGAATCAAAAGCATGAAAATTCGGCCAAAAAATACGAATAATATCGTGAATTTTTCATGAGGACTTTCATTGTAACATAATTCATGAAATTCCCTTGATAATCAGCTTGATTTCCGCTTAGCTAGGATGCTTTTTAGCAAATATTCATTCCTTTTGATATCCAACTTGTTTCATACTACTTATATAGGGGCGTCATCTCGGTAGTATTTAAATTTGCAAAATTTTGACTTCTTTAAAGCTGCTCAAATAATGTTTTGGACCGCGGGAGCGTCTCCGCAAAAAACAATCTTTTCATAAATATTTTCATTGTATACAGATACTTGAGTCGACACTCTATCTATACATCCCTACTCTATGATCCTTTTTGCTTAGACCATTGAGTTTTTTCTGCGCCATGCATGCAGCGAGAATTAAAGTAACGAAAGCAATTGCTTAAAGTTATTCTGATTCGAGCGATGCCATTTCAACATAAACAAACCAACAATCATCGATGCACGACCCACCCAGCTGGCAATCACATGTCTCTTTTCGTTGGTGCATGAGAACACCGTGTAATTAATCATTCGGCTTGCATTTCCTCTTCACTTTCCTGGTGATTCATGTTAACTTCCTCCAAGGCCTAGTTGCAACTCTGCGTTCGTGACAGGAATACGAACGTGTCGTGTTGAGCATTGTCATTCGTGCTCGCGTGTTCGTGTTTTGGAAAATAGCAGTCGTCATGGCAGTCGTGTTTTAGCCTATCCCTTCTGCACTGTGGATAGTGACAAGCAGGCACACCAAGTATGCATCATGTGACTACGCTGCGATTATTGATTCGAAGTCGCTGACTCACAGTGACTTTTAGTCTGTGCCCGTAAGCTATCGTTTGGCATAAGAGCGGTGACACACAGCACTTCCATTTCAGTGTAGTAGTCAAATCAATCATGGCAGGTCGACGGAGGCTACCTCGAGCTGCGGCGCCGAGTCAAGATCAACTGCGTGATATTCATTTGCAAACCGTAAATACAGAGGAATATGATCAAGCAATGGACAGTGATAGTGGTGAGGAAGATCTAGTAACCGTGATGGATGAAGAGATAGCCAGCAGTGATAACAACAGTGACATTGAAATGACATCATCTACTCCGCCGCCGCGTGACCACAATGGTCCTTACATCGGACGTAATAAATTTATTTGGAATTTGAGTCCTCCAAGACGCAGAAGGCAATACATTATCCGTGAAGCAGAAGGACCTATTCATAGTGCTAGACATGCAAGAACTATAAGTGAATCGTTTCATTTATTCTTCACTGATGATATCATGGATGCCATCGTGTTACATAGTAACTCCTACCCACGCCATTACAACGATGAACATGGCGGTTGGACTTCTGAAAGATGGTCTCCGATTGACAAGACAGAAGTAAAAGCCTTTGTATCGTGTCTATTGTTTGCAGGCTTTTCAAAGTCACGTCATGAAAGCTTGAAAGAACTTTGGTCGATAGATAACGGAAGACCTTTCTTACGTGCGGTTATGAGTTTGGATCGTTATTCCATCATCATGAAATTCCTTCGGTTTGATGATAAAACCTCCAGACCTGAAAGAAGAGCAAGTGATAAGATGGCTGCCATTAGAGATCTGTGGAATAAATTCATGCGACGCTGTCGTATGAATTACTTACTCCCTTGGGAGAAAACTGCACTATCGATGAGCAACTCCTGGGATTTCGAGGCAAGTGCCCATTTCGAATATACATGCCTTCGAAACCCGATCGGCACGGAATAAAGATCTGGTGGCTTTGTGACAGCAAAACAGCATATGCGTATAATGGACAAATTTATCTCGGAAAAGAAGGTCATCTTCCCGAAACTGGACTTGCCAGCAGAGTTGTACAAGATTTGTCTCAGCCTTTGAGAAATAGTGGGCGCAATATCACCATGGACAATTTTTTTACATCCGTACCTCTGGCTGAATCTCTTTAGACTCATAATCTGACTATCATTGGTACTCTGAAAGCCAACAAAGCAGAATACCTCAAGACTTTCAACGGAATGGATCAAGGGAAATTCATTCGACTTTATTTGGCTTTACAGAAAATCTAGCATTGTGCTCATATGTTCCAAAAAAGGGAAAGGCAGTTCTATGCCTTTCACCCTCGCATCATTCGTTTCAATTGTCTGACAGAGAAGACAGAAGACCAACAATTGTACTGGACTACAACGCAAGCAAGGGAGCCGTAGATACACTTGATCAATGCTGCCATGAATATTCATGTTCAAGAGCCACAAGCCGATGGCCCAACAAGGTATTCTACAACATTCTGGATATTTCAGCCTTCAATGGCTATATCATTTTCAATTTTTCAAAGTAATCCTCATTGGAACGATGGTATTTTCTTCAAGCGCAGAATTTACTTGAAGAGTCTCTGCATGGAATTGGCTGCTGAACACATGAACATGAGAGCTCAAAACTCACGCTGCCCATAGTATTCGAGGCATTCTGGCCGATTCAAGGATACAACAATCTCAGTATGCATGATCAAGCAGAAGCCGCCGATGATGATTCAGATATTCAGCGGAGCCGTTGCTATCTTTGTGCGAAGAGAAGATTGATTCGTACTCGTTGCTCACTCTGCAATATGTTTGTGTGCCAACATCACTCAACAAAATTCGTGAAATGTTAGAGTATCAAAAGATTTCACGGTGCAGTGCCGAGAACTGCATTTACATTTTTATATTTAGCTTATTTTTGGTTTCCACTGCGGATTTATGAAAATCGATATTTTTCTGTAATATCTCTTTGTTTTGTGCAGCCAATTTCGACGGGTTACAGCATCTGAAATATTATAGGAATGTATAAAATGGCTAAACATCACTCAAATAACACATATGCATTGCATAATTATCATTTAAAAAAGATTTATAAATATTTTTATGGGTGTGCCGCTTTGTCACTATCAGCAGTACATGTGTCAGTAAATTGAGCACAGTGCAGAAGGGCTATAGGCTAAAATATATTTTCGTGTTGACAAGGATTCACTTTAAATCATACACGAAGAACTTAGCCTGTTCTACCTCAAGCAATATTTGAAGCAATCGAATTGATAATATGATAAACTGAGAAAAAAATTATATTACCTCTGGTTGTCATGCACGATTTGTAAATCACTTTTCCTTCATCTGTATTGCTGTCATAATAAGTCAAATTCGTGTACATTTCTCCAAAAGCCCAAAAGTGCAAAATTTCGTATATCTCACATGTGGTGCTCGGTATCGTGTCAAGTTTATTTTATGAAATCGAAAGTGCATGCAACCTGGATTGGAGATTTGATACTACTTATCTGAGATCTGGGTTAGAGATTTATACTCTAATTATCAATATACTTACTCTATACGTTGAATCAAGCTTGAAATAAATCATGGTAAAGTATATGTTATTCAAAGCCTCAATGATAGACAGTCTTTGCATATACACACATAACACATAGTAAGCATATCCAATGCTTCTCATTTACAAAATAGGATCATTCTAGACTGTTGCCTATGATTTTGTAGAAAGTTTTATGTTTGTTTGTGTCTCACTGGAGCAAATGACACGAGCCGCCACTGCTTTATGATCTTCCAAATCCTTCCTGTATGCCAGCTTTTCCATGATCGACTTTGCTTTGTTGATGTCTTTTTAGTCTCTCAAACAGCTGGCTCCGATCTAGATAAATGTCGCCAGATCATGAGAAGAATCCAACTACTGAAACATGCAACAATTGTACATCATTGCCACTGGTCGCTTTATTGTAAGTCATTCTATCAAAATACCGAGATATATGAGGAGAAATGATAAGAACCGTGAATAATTGCAAAATACACCGATGGACCACCAATTGTTAACAACTCAAAGTCGTCATGGTTGAGATGCCGCTTTATGGTAGCATGAGTGCCATCGTCGTCGATGTCCATATCCATTCTATGCATATTTTATCATAGATTGCCGGATTTCTATGCTCTTTATGCTTTACTTTTACGGCGTGAATTTTCATATTCATGAACTGCTGTCTTTTCTGATTCGATTCAAATTCAATCATATGGAATTTTTTTCAAGCTCATGGATTTATCTGCTTCTACCAATGCAACTTTACCAACGCGTTACCCACACTCTCTAACCGCTTTATTGATGTTGTGTCAATCACAAGTGTCAAGTTTTCTAAGAAGAATGATTATTTTGAGAGAATTACTACTTAATTTGTAATAATACCATGTAATGCTTCATAAACTACCGCTAGAAGCAGGGTTTTGTCCACTCCTAGTGGTTCAGGGGGAGGTTCCTTAAGGGGTTCTGAAAGTTAATGCATCTCATCAGGCAATGGGAAATTGCAATTCCTTATGCACAATATAAATGGGCCTCAACATGAATATTTCAAAAACATGCCGATATAAGTATGCCTATTTTAGGCCTAAAATTTCGAGACGATAGAAATGTTCTAAATCAGGGTTGGCCGGTAAAAACCACCCTGGATTTTACCACCTGGTAATAACATGGTAAAAAAACACCAGCTTTTGTCACCATTTTGGCTAAAACTGGCAGAAACTGGCTAAAACTATTTTTCCAGCATTACTACTTCAGTTTTTTTGGATACATGCAATATAAAGGATCATCGTCACTCCTTTCTTTATTGATGAACGTTAGTCGCAATAAGTTCACTTTACTTTTACTTTTTGATTGTCAATATCATATTTCAATCAAGAAAATGTTCCAAGTATAGGTGAAAGAATAAAAAATATTGTCATAAAGCTGTTGTGCATTCCTCTAAGCGTGCACACCTTTTGGTGCTTTGCGAATTTCTTTCATTGTAAGATGCAACAGACGTTCATGCTGGGAGCAAATCACTTATTCACTTAAGCTCTATATAAAAGATCGAAAACAGGCATTCCATGAAAGCAAGAAAATGTAGAAATATGACTTCGGATTTCAACGATTAACCTCCCTGCTGATCTCATAAAATAGCTTGTCTTCTAAATATAATGCGAATGTCCCATGCCCATTGTGATTACGCGAATAGTACTAAAATTACCTTATATATATATATATATATATAATATATTATAAATATATTACTGAAATTCATCCTTCACTCCCAGAAGGACTAGATTAAAAATTTTGCCCTTCAACATTTTTCATGTCATGGTAATTTACCCTCACACGTATAGAAGATGAGGCTATGTTAAACGAATTCAATAACGAAATCAAATTTGAGCTCAAAATATGGAAATTTCAAGAACTTTAAACAGACTTGTACATCACAATTATGTCAAAATTGTTTGTCGCTCTCAGATTCTATTAACAAGTTCAATTTTACAGCTTACTGGACATGTTCTTTTGTTGAGATTATAACTGAAGCTGTTCAGCCATGCACTATAGCTCACTTTCTCAAGATTGCTGGTGCGAACTATGTTATTAAATTATTATTTGTTCTTGCAAAGCATGATTTCCTGCTATAGTCACAAGCATTAGTACATTCAGCTTACTTCTAAAAAAGTAGAACTGCATTCTAGGTGATTTGCTTGATTGCTTGATTTGGGAGCTGAGATTTTCCGGTGTAGACTTTTTGATAGTGTTTTCTATGCGTTTATGAGACCTGGGTTGAAATCTAGATCTGATGAAACCTAAGCTACAATTAAAATACACTGCATTCTTGCTGAACACTCAACACAGAAGAATGACAGTGCGATTATTGTAGCTCGTCCATATGAAGACAGTGGCTTGCTTAATTTAGTTCTATGTATAAACCATTTTTATTCATATATTTAGTCTCATTTTTTCATTCATTTGATGATAATTCTGGGAGTATCTAACAACTTCTGTTACATGAACCAAAGAGCCAGAATGGTGCTGAAGTCTACATTTGTTCTTAAATCATAAGAAAAGGGCTGAGCAATCTTAAACAAAGACAACATCGTATGTCGTTCGTTATAAAAACGTATCATGTGATTATATCACAGAATGAATGTCATGTTTTGGAAGATAAAAGCTGCAAACTGCAAACCTGCATGTATCGTCATACTCAAACCACAACTTGCTGTCGATCATTTCGTGATGAAATAGACTGATTTTTCTGAATTTTAGTTTTAACCGGTTTTTACCGGTTTTTGCCTGGTTTTTACCACTTAGTGGCAAAAACCAGTTTTAGCCGG
Source organism: Prostheceraeus crozeri (assembly GCA_907163375.1). Lineage (NCBI taxonomy): Eukaryota > Metazoa > Platyhelminthes > Polycladida > Euryleptidae > Prostheceraeus > Prostheceraeus crozeri. The sequence continues at coordinate 492,934 of CAJQUW010002148.1, read as the reverse complement.
CTAAAAGCCAACCCTGTTTTAAATTGTAACTTATAGCTAATTACTTGTTACAAAATAATCATTACTTTATTGTCTGAAAGTTATTTATTTGATCGCCACTATAATTCACATCAATTAAGCATCAGTATCATAACATTACATTACATCATTGACTACATTTACATATACGCGTGTCAGCAAAAGTGATTACATCTCGCTGCAACAAGGATCATGAATCTTGCTTTTTCTATGAATAGATAGCTCCCGCTCACGAGTGAAGCGCGGTCTGCAGCCACCGGAGCGTTACTTAAGCGATTTAACAGCAAAAAGGCGATTGAAAAGCCGATCTGAAACATTTTCAGCTACACCCTTCATCTAATGTGTGATTTTAATTGTCTTCCATCATAGGGGGTGAAGAATTCTGACATTTAGGGGGAAGTTCCCCTCAAAACAGGGCTGGATAAAACACTGGCTGTAATTGATTCAACTGCCACTTACCGACATAACAGGGAGTAATTTCACAGAAATAATTCAACTGTTTCAGTAAATTGCTGAAATAAACCAATGCGAACAAAGCGCTTCTGAAAGGATGGGCAACACGTTGCTGAAGTTGTTCTCATAACTAAACACCGTGAAATGTTATTACGTAGGGCATTTTTTACGTAGAAACTGGTCGGTCTTGGGACCCAGCAGTCCCATCAAATGGCCCATCAGTTTTCACTGGTTTTAAGTCATCGGTGGACCCATGCCATTGCGTTTATCACTTGATTCAATAAAAAAAGTCACTGAAGGAGGAAAAGAATGAAATGCGGCGATAATCTGAATCATTGAACTATTCCATTTTCCTCTAAAAGTGCAAAGGTTAGCTGACTTGACGGCCTGTAATGTTATGTCTTGTTTCTGGTTATATCATTGACTTCGGTTAATAACATAGACACTTGTGGAACTGAGGAATTTAGCGACCACTTTTAAGCCTTGTTTATCAAGTTTTTGAATACGCACGTCGCTTGCTGTGACATGGTGCTCATATCATGACGCATTTGAATGCAAGTGTTGTCACCATCAACTCTAAGAAAACATGATAGATAAAACTCAGCTTCTTGCGTTTTTTTTTCAAATCAATGCGACCGAAAGCATGAGACAATGTATTAAGTTCACCAATGAGAAGAGTTGCTCAGTGGTTGCCTGCAGCTGACGAATATATCACGAGATATGTTATCCTTTAATGGTACTCACCTGCTAGCAGAATTATATATTCTCCTTCCTCCAGTGTCTGATATGATTCTGGACGGTAATCAATATTTTCAATGACATTGATGCATTCACACTCAAGATAGGTGGTTCAATGCGGTATGTGTTACACCCTCAGCGAGCTAGAGTCCTGTGGCTGCCATGTGATCTGGCAGCAGCGATGTGAGAAGCATCGGCCTCAGAGTTCTGTCCGGTTGCTTCTCTTTAGTGGAATGCGGAATAGCCTACAGCAGTAGAACGGTTCCGTGGATTTTCGCGGATTTGGTGATGGAATGGTCATTTTCGTGCAAATATGGATTAAAAATATAGGGTAGGGGATGTAGGGTTACCCGAAAATTTTTAGGTTTCAGTAAAAAGCTTTTTTCCGTTTTGCAAGTATACACTCGTAATTCATATAGTGTGCCTACAGACCGTTTCATAAATCGTTGCACAGCCTAAAAATTCTTATGTTTTGTATCTTCTCATCCAATTTAATCGTACGTTGATAGCTAACTAAAAAGAAAAAAAGAACAGAAAAGTTAACTTTATTAGTCAATACAGCGAGCGGTATATGACAGGATGTACATCAAGAGAAATGAAACAGCTCAAAAGTTTCACAACATAGCCCGAGCAACTTAATGAATACCTGGAAAATTTCACAGAGGCATTGTTGTAGCATCTAAGTCTTCTTTGCTGCGGTAACAAAACTCTTTGATGACGAACAGACATATAGGAGTCACAAATCCTCACGATAAAAATGCTATTGTCTGTTGTCAACAGGCGCAGACTGCAGACGAGACCATCCTTTGTCTGATCCAAGATTCGAAATCTCTGACCTCAAGAGAGGGGAATGTTGAATCACCCAATGACAGACTATGGTAATAACACAAATCCGTTCGGCCAGTGAACGGATTGGCCGATCTTGATAAAACTGACATATTCGTGGAGCTGATAACACCAGCATTCTTTTAAATCCAAACCTGAAAACTCCAGTGTTTATTCAAGAAAAGTTATCAAGTTGTGTGCAGTTGACCATTAAAAATATTGTTTTATCCAGCAGATTGCGCAATTCTGCCAATTTTGGTAAAAGTGCAAACTGAGTGAAATTGCACCAAATGCTGTCCAAAATCGAAAAATATAATGTCATCTGAAAGCTTAACACGAGCCTGATTCAATGGTGATAATCTGGATTTTCTGTGTTGCATAGTTTCGTCTGTAGGCATCGGTGAATGTATTGACTGCGTATAAACATGATGTTGAATATGAATGTATAAACATTCATACTTTTAAGTCTGCTGGCCACAACTGACCAGACACAACCTAATCGCTCTGCCAAATAAAAGTACTAAGCACATCCTTTCACAAGGCATAAAATTTATTGAAACTGAGCATCTTCATCAAGGAAAAAATCGTGTCAGACTTTTTTAGCAGCATTTTATTTCGCCAAAACTTAGCAGTGCTGCATCTTTTTGTACATTCAATGAACCCTAAAATCTTTACGTCATGATGAAGCTGACTGATAGCTCGATAGCTCACACTGTCAGTCAATTTTCATTAAAAAATCGTCTTCATGTTAAAATCTTGCATCAATGAAAGCCTACATTTTTTTTCATGATGTCCACTGAACACAACTGACCAGTTATGAAAGTGAAATATATGCCAAAATAATCTATGAAACACAAAGTTTCATATGGTATATCGTGTATTAGAATCAGGCCTCCCAGAGCTCCTATTATTCCTATATTTCATATTTTCTTCCTATTTCCTATTTTTTCAAGTCCGTTAGGGAGTGCTTCATCGTCTATTCCCAAGAATCTGCCGGATGACATGAAGAAAACACGATATATCAAAATCGAAAAACAGGATTTCAACAACCGACGATGGTGACGTTATTGAATTTTCTCTCCTTTGCTGCGACCACATTTGATGACGTCATGATACCACTTCAGTCATGGCAAACAATGATCCATGTTCTGCACGATCGAATGGTTGAATTTCTTTAGATATTGATAAATAGAATTATGAAAAGTCAAGCAAGAGTTCAAACCGAAGCGTGAAGGACATCAACGTCTGCCTGGTTGAAAATCAACTTGAGTTGAAGGAAATGGGAATCGGCGACTATACACGAGACTGTTTGATGAAATTGAACCAAGGTTTGTAGCACCAAATTCTCCTGGGGTTTCAGAAACTCTACATCACAATCATCGTCTATCTACAAAAGGTACTGCCCCTGACAAACCCAATCATACGCGATGCATCAGTTTTCCAACCAGAAAAGAAAGGTGTTCTATCAGTCGACGCATTTCACAGACTGGCAAAAGCTATTGGTAGGTTGTGATCAACTCGTGGACGAATGGAGGCTCTACATGGTGGATGACATCACCAGCACCGAAGCTGTGATGAGTGTTGACTGGACGGGGATTTTCAAAGCGAAGAACAGTCTAGGAAAGTAAAAGTACAAGCAGTTGGGAAATCTCGGGAAAAGGTGCTATCACTGTCTCACGGAAACAGTGAGGTGGAGAGGACCTTCTCCATCCGTGCTCACATGGAGGCAAACCGGATGCAAATTCCATCATCAATGAATTCATCCGTCTGGTTAGACAAGCTCATAGGAGCTATTGGCTGCGCTTGGAAGACGAGCAATGGCGAAGGGAAGAGGAGAGAAAGAAGCGAGAGCTGGCTGAAAAAGAAAGTGAAGAACAGGAGAAAAATGATTTTAGAAAATATGCGATCACAAAGAAAACAGAAAAGCTGAAAGAGAAGGAAGCCAGGCTGGAGAAGGAAGAAGCAAGCAGCACCCAACTGATGATGTCTGGGAATGAATTACTGACGGAAGCTGTTGACAAGCTGAAGAGTGCGGTTAAAGCAAATGACACAACACAAATAGCTGTAGCACAAGCGATGATAGAGACCGCGGAAAGTAAATTGATAGAAACTCAGAATGAGTTTGCGAAGACGAGGGCAACTCAGCGTGAAGTGGAAAAGAAGCTGACAATGATCGAAGCGTTCGTTCTCAAAAGGAAGCGCACTTCGTGATACAGTATAACCAAGTTACCCTATATTTTCTTCCGTTGATTTTTTCTCAGGTTGAGGCGTGATACTTTTTGTTTTCTTTTCACTATTTAGTCAGATTTTTATATATCAGAGATTGTTACTCTTAATCGAACAGAAATTCCTATCAAACAGATTAATATTTTGCAATTTAATACAGTCAGCGATTTGTTTCAGTTTTCGCTATGATTTAACTCAAGCCCATGTACTGCATTTTTATTACATTCCATTAAATTACTTTCGGAAATATGTCATTAACTATACTTACGAGATTTTAAATGACATTAAGCCCTGGAATTTCACCCTACTTTCTCATTGAGACTTATATAAATTTCTTATTTTTCTCTTACTTTTTCGGAAAACTTCCTATTTTTCTCCTATTTTTTGATTAAAAATTCCTATTTTTCCTTTTTTTCATGAGCTAGGAGCGCTGGGAGGCCTGTAGAATTGAACCATAAATTCAACACGAAAATTACATTTGAAAATAGGTTAACTCTTTTGTGCCATTATTTATGAAACAGTCCTCTAGAAGCATAAGAATCAGGGTTTCGGAGCCGTGGTCCAGCTACCACAGCTCCGACCCAGACCCTTCGACATATTGTCAGGCCCCAACTCGAAACCAAACAAGCAACTTTCACAGAATGATGTACTCCGATGGCTAGTGGGAAACTGCATATCTGTCGAGGTTTACCTGGTACCAATTCCTGTCAGACAAGATCACAGAAAGCACATCCAATGGGAGCAGGCTGAGGTTTTCGGTAAAGTGACAATTGTCTGTGTTTTAGTGAGAAGTACTACGGCGTGTAGAACCGTCTCTATAGGTCATGCAGCTCATATTGTTTACAGGGTGGCGGCCGAGCCCGGGAATCGCCCGGGAATTTTGTTGGGGCCCGGGAAAAATCGCCCTTAAATTTTAGCGAAATGGCCAATTAGCCCTTAAATTGCCCGGGAATGTCATTTCGTAATTTTTATCTCTAAGCTCAATGAACATAATTTCTAAATTTTTAACCAACAAGTAATATGACTTATTAAGCCACTATTTCTATTTAATGTCTTCGAATCCTGATTGATGTAATCAAGTAAATATGCGCAACATCTGGATGGAATATTCAAGACTTCATAAATTTCTTTCATTTTCACATGATTGTCAATGATATCTGTGAGGTGATGATTATGTCGTTGACGCGTCACTGATAAAGTAAGTGTGGAAAAATCAAGGAATGTTGATGGAAATTATAATTAGAATTGTTAAGAAAATAATGTTAAGTGTTAATTTTCTGAACAATTCTAATTATAATTTCCATCAACATTCCTTGATTTTTCCACACTTACTTTGTCAAAATGAATTAAGGCCTTTACAACAAAAGCGTCGCTGATAGTGACATCGCTGAAAGTTTTCCAAATAAGTATATAATGGTTGCATTCTTTAAAAGCAATCTGTGGCTGTTCATACCACATTGAAGTCGTGTAGGCAATTGTGTCGACTATAATTTGTACGTGCAAGTATAAAGTTGCAATCAATGGACAGGGGTCGCAAAAGAAACCTTTTGATTTTTGTGTTTTATAATGTGCTTGCATGTAATTTCGTAGCATACTCGTAATATGGCAAATTATGCAGCCTCTAAATATATACTTAAAAAGTAATATCTAAATAATCGTTTATCCTGAGCAATAAATTTCATCAGTTGAAAGATTTTTTGCGAAAGCACAACTTTTTGAGCAATAAATAATCTAAGTAAGAATATTACAATTGAGCACTGAAGGTTACTTATGCACCTTAATCCACACCAAGTTGAGGATGATATCAGTCCAAAATCATGCAACAAAATTGCCACTGAGAGAAAAGGGCATCAGAGTTTTCATTGATGTTTCGAATGAAAGTCAATGGCTAAGCTAGGTGAGAGGGTGATGAATTCGAAAACCTCAGTAAATCATGACAGGAAGGCCACCCAAGCCAAAGGGACTTATATATACTCGTAGACCACCGCTTCCAAATATCTGGGTCGCTAGTATATGAAGCCAACTGGACCTTCCGCGAGCGGATAAGATTTTGCTCTCTGTTCCGATCCCGATTATACCAGAAACGCGAAAAATATGTCAATAAATAACATTCTAGCTAATTTATCAGACATTTTGCTAGCCCTCCATGTGCCTAGAAAAAAGACCCAGCTATCTCAGACCTTTCCTGCCGGTTAGCCGCGACATACACGTATGTATTTCTTACAAAGTGCACCGCATTACCAATCGATGGCCAAAAAAATATTTCAGGAACGCAGCATTGACTGATGGCCTATTGAAAAATTTATGACAGCTACATTATTGAGCCTATTGATTTTGAAAATAATCATAACCATTAAAGAATGAACTTAAAGAATGAAGAATGCATGCGCAATATACATTTAGTCACGTATTCAGCCGGTTATCTTTTTTTAAGCTAGCACAGATAATCAGACCTTTTTTCAGTGGCTTGTAGCCCGTGAACTGTTTGTGAGATGAGTGATTTTCCAACGATAGAAGGGGTCATTATTCGCACTCGTACTTTCTAATGATCGCAAAATATGCATAATATTTAATTTTCATCAACTGATTCATGTAATTTTACAACTTTTTCCATATAATTTTTGCTTTTAGTCAATTTTTCAGACTTCAACTTTCAAGCATGCAAGGGCTGAAGTAGTTAATTGCCTTTTCAGACGTGATATTCAAAAACTGCATTCTCAATTAATTACCAAACATTTTACAAATTTGTTATCGGCACAGTTTTGAATATTATTTCAATACACACTAATTAAAATAATCTGACGGTATTAATTATACAATGTGAAGAAGAAGCAAGTTGAATAATTTGATGACGAGGAATGCAAAGTCACATTGAGTCAAATCAAACCAGATAAAGAAACTTCTGCCATCGTTTAATGCGATGTTATTTGTCTTCAATGCAGAGGTAGCATTACTGTGCTGGACTGTCATTGCTATCCCTTGAATCAAGAAATATCGAGACATTGATTCTGCAGTATTATACCTGACATTGATGGAAACTTCAGACACAAACTTTATATTTGACGGTTACCATGCGTCCTTTGTTTCTATGCAAACTGATACAAAAGGTGATAAAAAGGAATTCCTCTGACCTTCACGGTCCTCGTCTAGTGTGGCAGTTTTTCTGGTTTCTCTTGTTGATAACTTGGTGTCATCGTGCTATTGCATTAACATATGTATTTTGATATCATGGTTATATCATGGTTGTTGCTTCAACTTAACATGCTTGAAAATTTCAGCCTGATAAATCGGCTAAATACAATTTTCTAGAATTTGATGAATCTCAATGATAATGAAGTATTATTTGATCGTTGGAAAGTTCAAGAAATTAACTTTTCTATCGATATGAAATCATCATCAGATCTCACTGACTGCAGGTCATTGAGGAAAGGCATATCTACACACAAATTTGGTGGCAAAATTCAAACAGGAAATGTCTCAAATTTAATGATGAAAATAGTTTAGAGAAGTGTCCGGATAATTCTTGATCGGTGTAATTGGAATAACATACCTGGTCAATATATAAAATAGCTTGAAAATTCGATGATATAGCCCGGGAATTTGAATCTTGAAATTTGGCCGCCACCCTGTGTTTAAGAAGCTAAACACATTTAGAACAAATCGTCATTTTGTTGTAAAACACAGCACCAAGTCTTAGCTGAATCTGATTGTCTTCCAATGCATTTTCGTGCATATCACTGATTGGAGGCATAAGCACAGTCAGTATAGAAAAATAACTACCCATACCATCATCATCATCATCATTTATTTTCGTCAGCATTTTTCCCTCTTGCGAGGGGTTACTGACGTTCGCACCACGCTGACACGCCATTCCTCCATCTCGCTCGATCACTTGCATCTTCTGCGTTCAGACCAGCTCTTTTGCACTCCCTCAGCGCCATGCTCTTCCACGTGGTTGGTCTTCCTCTTTCTCGTCTTCCCTCCTTCTCAAAGGTCCATGCTTTCTTAAGTGGATGTGTATCATCTCTTCTCAGGATGTGACCCATCCATCTTAAGCTACTCCTTTTCACCACCTCAACAACCGTCTCCGTCAAACCCAAATGCTTCATTAATTCGTCAGTGCTCTTTCTGTCAGCCAGTTTTACTCCGCACATTTTTCTTATCATGGCTCGCTCTGTTCTTCGGAGGACACCCTCTTCCGCAGATCTTATATTCCATGTCTCTGAGCCGTAGGTCATGACTGGCCGGATACATACTTTATAAATTCTTCCTTTTAGTCTGTTAGTAAAGCGTCTTCCACATAGTACTGATGAGAGCTGATTAAACTTCATCCAACCAAGACGGCATCTTCTGTCAATTGCTATCTCGCATCCACCACCACTGTTGATTGTGTCACCGAGATAACAAAAGCGTTCCACCTTCTCAATACCCTTCATATACTCTTCATTCGTGCTGTTCATCTCACTTTCCCCGTCACTTCGCTGACACGACGTACAGACAAATCCATCTCCTTTGGTCTTCGTGAATCTCTTTACGCCTGCGCACCTGGCATGTACCCACTTTCGACATGAATTACATCGTGCAGAATTTCTCATTACACGCTTGCGGCACACTCCACACGGATCTTGCTTGGCCTCATCAATTACTTTTTGACCACCACTCGCTCTCATCACCTTCGTTTTCTTGATGTTTACTTTCAGACCTTTGTTTTCGAACACTTTCTTCCAGTCATTGAATGCAATTTCCAAACTCTCCATAGAATCCGACATTAACACCAGATCATCAGCGTACAATATATTCCATAGCGCCTCCTTTCGAGCAGATTCAGATAAGACATCTAGAACAGTGGCGAAGAGCAGCGGTGAAAGAACAGAACCTTGATGAACTCCTACTCCAACGCTAAAGCTGTCCGACAAACTCGCACTTCTGCCAAACTTGATTTTCGTCACTGGATGCTCGTACAATTTCATAACGGCTTGGACTAGATATTCCGGCACTAGGCGTTTTCTGAGTGCCCAAGCGATCACTGGTCGAGGAACCCTGTCAAAAGCCTTCTCAAGATCAACAAAGCACATGTAAAGATCCTTTTTCTTCTCGATGTAGCATTCTTGCATTCTTCTGGCGATAAAAATGGCATCAATCGCTCCTCTCCCAGGCATGAATCCAAACTGTATGTCGCTGATGTCAATGATGCTTCGAAGCTTTCGTTCAAGCACACGTTCGACAACCTTCATACCATGTTCTAACAATTTTATACCCCGATACGAACCACATTCCATTCTGCTACCTCTGCCTTTGTAAATCGGTACTAGGGTGCTCTCCCTCCAATCTTTCGGTATGCTGGCTCCTTGCAAGATTTCATTTGTAATCTGGTGCATCACTTCCAAACCGTGGGAAGAAGCAACTAGGTGTTCCTTCACAACAGCGGTAGGGCCTCCAGATTTGCCATTCTTCATACTCCTCAATGCTTTTCCGATCTCCTCTTTTTCAACCTTGAAAATTGGTCCTTCAACTACATCTGCTTCCACCATGCCATCCCAACTGTTCTCTTGGTTCATGATGCTCTCCATGTGGTCTCTCCACATTTTACTTTGCTCAATCTCTTCAAAAACGATCCGCCCTTCTTTATCCTTGAGGCATTCTAAAAATTATGAGTAGTATGACGTAGCTATTGCTTCCCACTTCAGACATTTTTTATGAAGCATGAGTCGCAGAGAGAGCCATAAAAATTGTCTATTTATAAGGGACTGTTAGAAGTGCCTGATTTAGTCTCTACCACTACCGCTCTTAGCGCTTAATCAGAAGGAAGGACAAATATTAATTTTCATTCTTCCAGAGTGAGGCATCGTTGATTAAAAAGATGTACTTTAGTCAGTGAAAGGGTTTTCAAAAGCTTCATTCCGCACGCTGTTGGACATACATGTCCACTTTTTTGATTGTGTCTAATGAGAACAGGAACCTGGTAGAACTCGTCAGACGCGAAGATTCGTAGCAGCCATGGATAGGGTGTACTGCATTCTCTGAAAGTGAAATTTTCAGCCTCATTCCCTGCAGAAACAGATGCTGCCGGTCGGATGAAATTATTCAACCACTTAGCTGTCAGGGCTCTAATATTCATCAATTAAGTGAAGCATATTTCCACATTGAAACAGAATTCTTTTTATATCAAAAGTACTTTCACAGAAGTATTTTAATACTTCATCCGGGTATTTTATTGAGAATGCGACACCTATAAAATAACCATACATTTTAGAGGTTAATAATTAAGAATCAATAATCTGCTTTAATAATAAGTACATTAAATTTGAGGCGAGAATCTTGACATGATTTTAAGGAAGTCTGCGATCTCCTTTGAAATCCAAATAAATGATTCTCTGTAGACTATGCATTGAGAGGAGATGAAGTCCAGCAGGTTTTGGGGATGTCTACAGCGATTGCCTCCAATGATGACACGTTTGTATGCGTTTCAGCTACACTGTCAAAAATCACTCTCGCAAAGTGAGTGAATTCTTAATCCATGTAAAACTGCAAGCCGGCTCCGGCATGCTACCACGGATCCGGGAGGCTCCGGCTCCGACACCCTGAATAGAATATCTTAATTTTCTAACTAAGGTTTGCGTAACGCGCCCGACAGGACTGACACTTTAATCAATAAAATGAATTTGCAGAAATACATTTAAATAAAATTCAAAATTCTGATGAAGCAACTTCCTGCAGTCATGGCATCCTGTCAATAGTAGGCTATATCCACAACTGAACCAAGAAGAACATACATCCGTAGATTTCACAGCTTCAGATAATTTTTCTATCATTTGTTTTTTTTGCGACGGCAAGTTGTTTTCGGCAACTTTCAAAAGTTTCAGCAGCAAAATATGAAAAAATTCGAAAAATGTCAAATTTTTATTACGTGAAAAAATAAAAATCCGAGCCGAGATTAGAAACTACATGTTTATGTTATTAAACAATGCAAACTGCTTCTCTTCTACATGTGTCTGAAATGTTTTCACTGATACGCATGTATAGAAACTTCAGCCTTATTGTTAACCGTCTGTGAATGTGTTTTTAAAGTTAAGAATTTGAAAATTGCATTTTAATTTGTTTTTTTCTATTAAGGAACTCGTACTTAAGAAAATTGCTTAGCCAAAATTAGATCATAAAATATCGATGAATATAAGTAAGAAAAAGCTGGTGTTACGGATTTCCGCGAACTTTGATGCCAAGCGTTTGACTACCTGCGTATAGCAACTTTCTCCGCAGCGTGAGGGATGGGGTGCGATTGAAAAGTGTAGACATTGGCGAACGTGTATGGAAGGATGGGTCAAGGAAATTGCGGACGCATCCGCAAACGTACTCACGCAAATAGAGAACTCTATTACAGAGCCTCGTGATTATTTCGAGAACATCGAGAAAATTGAAGAACTGGAAGTATACATATTATTAGTTTTATATTATGCAGTTTTACTTAGAAAACATAAATCTTTCTATTTGTGAATATTAATAGTTTGGCTTACATATGACATTATCAAAATAGTTCTGACGACCTCTACAAATATCAAAATAACTTTTTAGACACTCAAAAGTTTTATCAGAATTATTAAAATTAGCATGCGTATACAAAATATCAAAAGAAATATGATAAACGATGGTGAATGCGATTTGTGAAAAACTATTTACGTGTTAATAACATAAACTCCACATTCATGCGAGTAGAAAGGAATAGAAAATACATGGAATAATAAAACAAGTATTACGATTTTTAACTTAGTGTTCATTTGTGCACAGTAATTTGGTGCACATGATGGTGTGTCTGCAATTCATGCTATGGCATAAACACTTGCGTTTAAGTGGCCTGAAACTTAAGTAGGCCTTTCAGAGAATTTGTCACTGACAGAGAACGAATAAACTCCTCTCAATTGAACTAGTTCACAAATCGTGAACTTGAACTGAAAGGCGCCCATTTTCTCAGAAGTGAAATTAAATGTTTTGTTCGTATTGTTCGCGTTTTTCGGTGACGAGCGGCAATTAAACATTGTTAACTGCACTAATAATCTATCAGAGCCTCAAAAACATGCTCTTCCTTTCATTTGAATGAAATTGCCCATGTAGATTTTGAAACGTGTTTCAGGAAGCTGCTTGATGTCTGACACCTCAATACATACATATTTTGTAATTAGGTGTCGATGCATTATGGGAAGGTTGCTGTTAATTCATTCTTATTGTGATCACCTATGGCGTCATCAGGAGATCGCCATTGAGGTTTGAGCGACATTGACTGGACTGATTCAAGTAGTTGGAGTCAGACATTCGATTATATACAATGAAATGGAAACCGAAAAACCCTCCTAAAATCCCCCACCAAAAAGGGGATGATACTACCTCGTAAAGATCTTATACAGAGCCTATATTTTGTTTAACATTGTCTAGCTCGTTGCATCGGCAACTCGCAATTCAGTACCTTTCTAATTTTGCAAATAGACGCTATCCATTCGCTATTTCACATTTCCAAGTAGGATTACGCTATCAGTGTCATTTGATGCAACAAAACAAGCAGATTTAAATTACATTGCTTAATAAAGATCATAATATTGTATTGATTTATGTCACTTGCTGAAAATCATTTATTCAATCAAATAACGTGAAGTATAGGACATAGATATGCTTACTATATGCATTAAAAGCTCGACCTCTGCGTCATACCAGTCTGCAAGCAGTAGAGCCAGTGATTTCTATTAAACTCGATTCTAGGAAGACAGTTTGCTATCTATGTCAGCCGTTTTATGAAGACTTTATGTCTATCAAATTTGACACTCCGTCTCAGGGTATTTTTTCATGCAACGCATTAGACGGAGAGCTTGAAATGCTATGCGGCGGCTGATAGTCACCACGAAATTCTGCTTTGTTGGGCTCAAATATGCCCTTAATATCGATACATCACCATCTAACTAGCCTTTCGTAATGTTTTACGCTGCATTTATAACTTTTTGATTAGGCCTACGGCTCAGGCAGTAGACACCGTATTTGAATCGCTCATGACGAAGCGGAAATTTACAAAGATGTTTCATTTATCATAGTTACTATAAAGATAATGAAGAAGCATTAGCCAAATTCGTGAATTTTTTTGTATATTACTTCTATTTCCAAATCAGTGAAGTTTATGTTTGTTGAGAATGGAATTATTGAGATTTCTGTTTTTTTATTTTTAAATGAGCACAATGAAATAAATGAGTGAGAGGGTGGGATATGGTATACAGCATGGTGTCAAACAACTACGAGAATTCGAAGAATTTTATGCCTATCTGAGAAAAATTAGTATAGGTGTTAGTGCAAAACAAACCATAAGCAATGTATATAATGTAAATGATGCTGACAAAACACCGATTCCTGGATAACATGTGGAATGCATAATGCTTTTAGTCGCATGTAAACCGAGGAGTAAGGCTGTTCACCGTGGCTTTATTTTGAACGTTAGATAATTCTAAGCATCATGAACAGTTTGAAGATGTTAGGGCCTATACAGTAGAATAGTTTTGTAAATATTGTGGCAAATATTGAGAATAAGTATATTTCTAGTTGTTTTGTGGATCCCTCTTGCTCTTATTCACCTAAAGAATGTTCGATTATCATTGCTTCTGCTGTAAATACATTAACTTGGAATTGAAATGTCCATTATTTTTCCAAACTGATTATTTCTGAAACTATGATGAAATTATGTCTGAAACGTATTAACAGAGCTGGAAAAATTCCACTGAAATTTTTTAATTCCAATTCCAGAGCAGAAATTTCAATTCCAATTCCAGTCGAAACAATTCAATTCAATTCCAATTCCAATTCCATAATGAGATTCAATCCCGATAATTGCATGACGCGTATAGTGTATTATGTTAATGTATCTAAAGTTTGCTCGCTTCAATCTAACCCATGTGCCCTTATCCTATCCTCGTTGTTCCTGTGTGCCGTTCCCTGCGTCGTTCCTATGTGCGTTCTCATGTTCATAGTTCATATTTCTTGTGTACATGTACGTGTATATATGTAGCCGGTCAGCCTACGCCATTTTCGTTTCGTAAACGGGATATTCAATAACTCGTGAAAAAGAGAAAAAAAATTAACGGTCAGCAAAGAATCAAACGCTGAGAGAGAGAGAGAGAGAGATGAGATGCGAATAAATCTATTAATAAACTGACAGAAGAAGGAAATTCAATGTGCGAATAACGTGATAGTTGATGAAAGAAAAAACGACGATAAAAATGATATCATGAAAACTGATTAATGGTCCATGTTAAAATAGGAGATTAAAAAATCCGTGATGCGAACGAAATGTGGTCGGGTCGAAAGCTAACGAGCAGAGATTAAAGGAAACTCCTTCAATTTTCAAAAGAAAGTGGATTTATCGTGAAGTGTCAAAAATTTGCATAAAGTGAGTTCCCAAACTTCGCTGCCGTTAAGCATGATTGGAATTACGGAGATGTTCAGGAGTCATAGCCTTGTCGCAATTCTTATTTTGCCGTTTCTCCATACGCGGTTTAGACGTCCGAAGGTTGCACGAGCGAGCAAAAGACCGAGATCAATTTCCGCTGCGGATGAGCAGTCGCTTGAGATCATGCTACCAAGGTAGATGAACTAGTGTACTGTATCGATTTGTTCTCTCATGACATTTAGTTGAGGCGGAGAAGGCAAAAAAGTCAGACAGGTACTGCACTTTCGTTTCAGCCCAGTAAATGGACAGACCAAAGGTTGACGCTTCTTCTCCTAAACCCTCCAGAGCAATTGAAATGGTGTCAATCATAGAAGTAACGATAACTACGTCGCCTCGGCGGAGTAACAAAAGTCTGTAAAATGCGAATGATAGTCGACCCCAAGATTTGGACACTTAGAGATGGCATCTGAAAGCCAGAAGTCAATCGCTACTTTGAAGAGGTTCGGCGCAACTACACAACCTTGGAGAAGGTCTCGAAAGAGCCAGAAAGGTCCCCATCATTCTGTACTCCGCAAGTTGTGTTGGAATACAGCTCACGGAGGATGGATATATACTTAGGTGGTACACCAATGCCTTCAAAGGGAGCCGAGCACATTTCGGTCCACCGAGTCGAACGCCGATTTGAGGTTTATTTAGGCAGCGAGAAGGGGTTGACGGTATTCTCTTCGTTGTTGGGCAACTAGACGGAGTGCTAAGATGCAGTCGGAAGTTGACCCCTTCGGAGTGAAACCAGCTTGCTGTGGGCTGCACTTTGAAAGAAACAGATGCTGAATGTGACGGAGTACATTCGCAGATGTGAAAATAGACGCTAATAAAATATGAAAACCTGTGTTCACTGTTTATGACGATATTTTTTTTCTGAAATAGGCCTAACATAAGAGTTAGCAATTCAGATTTGTTTAAGTTAGAAACCATTTTGAGGGTCAACGAAATTTCGATCTGAAGTAAAAGGAGTCAGGGAGTTTTACTACCGTGGAAGTTAACTAATATGTCGATCAATTCTGATGTCTGGCTAATTCAAGAATAATAACGCAGCTCGAAGACGTTGACACGTTAGTTACTTTTATGACATAAACTTAAACAAAATAACTCTCGTAAAATGTAGATAGGGTTGAAGGGAAACAGGACCTTCTCACTCATGTGAATGAGGATGTTTTTCCACTGTATTTCTTTATTACCACTGTCAATGCTCAGATGATGTCAAGTCTGTCTCCACTCCGGCGTTCTTTTATCAGACATCAGAAGATAAGAAACAATTGAAACTCATGCCGCACTAAAATTTCTCTTTCTCTCAAGGCACAGAACACTACAAGATAGATTTCGCTTTAAAAGTATTCATCAGAAAAGATTTCCACTTCAACTACAAAGCGTATTGAAACAAGAGATATTCCCATTATCTTATTCGGCTGCGATGCTATTCATAATGCAATATCATGTCCATACCTAATACCTATGCCTTGATTTTTCATACATTATTTATACTCCCTTCACTTGATTTTTATGTCCCAATGATAAAAATCTGAAATGTTTAGCTCTTGCCTTGCAGGCTATGAGTCGTGTTTCAAGTGTTTTTCGGAAAGAACTTTTCCGTAATAAAACTGCAATTGTGACTGGTGGTGGCTCTGGCATTGGAGAAGCAATCACCAAAGAATTACTTAGCTTAGGTAAGTTATAACATATGTATTTAATGATTTTCGTGTCCATGGGAAATATGAAAGTCTATCAGGGGAGTGAAGGCTATCAAAAATTTAT
Source organism: Prostheceraeus crozeri (assembly GCA_907163375.1). NCBI lineage: Eukaryota > Metazoa > Platyhelminthes > Polycladida > Euryleptidae > Prostheceraeus > Prostheceraeus crozeri. Next base: position 476,448 of record CAJQUW010002148.1, on the reverse strand, counting down.
CAATTCCACTTCCAATACCATGTTGCGAATAGGTGACAGTCCGAGCACGCGTAGCTAAAGCATGTGATAGCACAATATGCAAATGTAACTGATTCATAAAGGATTCAACTTAAAAATGGCTGTATTTGTATCCGGAATAATATCTACAAAAGGTAGTGCGCTCAGTCTCACAATTTGTGTTCGTAGAAATTGAAGGAAATCTCTGATTCAGGAGTCACGGACTACGAATGGCTTATCATTGACCGACTCTGTGGTCCTGTGTCAGTTGTGCGTCTGGGAGATCTTCGGGTTCAAATTTTGGTCGGGTCAAACCTAAGACTTTTAAAACAGGTACACTCTGCATTCCTGCCAAACATTCAACACAAAAAATGAGATTTGGAGAAAGTACTGTCTAGACTCAGGAATTATTATTTTCGTAGCACCGATATTTCGCCTTTCTTCAACAGGGATGGGATTCACACTGACGGACACGACAAGATTGACTATTAATCAAACAAACTTAGATAATCAATACACTTATGAAGAATGAACATGGAATAAAAGCATAGAAGTCCAAAACAAGAAATTAACAAAATTCATGCTACTTATAACAATGATAGTAGCATTTTACTCACGCACTCATTCATTAGAAAGAATTCATTTTCTTTGATGTAGTGGGCTTCAAGAGGACGTTTCACGGCAATATTCCGCTGTTTGCACATTATTCGCCGTGATATGCACTCCTCTGGCAAAGTGCCATGCTCCTCAACGAAATGTCTGGTCACCGCCAATGTTGTGGATGTCACATGCTCTCTTAACCTTGATTTTACGTTTCTTTCAGTTTGGCCGATGCACAATTTGTTGCATGTAAGACGTTCTTTATCTCATACACTACATGTTTTGAGTAGCACAGTCTCGGTTTGTTAGCAAGTGCATAGGTCCAGCAATTTTCCAAGTAGGTGGGTCTCTCCTTCTGCTTTCTCCATCAATTGCTCAGGGGCCGTTCGGTTTGAAAAACAATCCGAAGTTCATCTTTAATGTCACATTTGTTTGCCAGCCTCAAGATTTCGAGTATTCGAATATAAGCAACAAGGTTTCATTGTCAATGACTTGGTTGATGATGACTGAGATTTCAATGTGACTAAAAATGATTTTCTCTATCTGCATTATGTCTTTTCATTGGTGGCAGTTGTTTTGTCGATATCTAATACTGATGGAAACTCAAAAAGGAACATAGATGCACGTATATATTCTTGACTCATTTCTCACTTTCATGACGTTGATGTGAAGCCACGTGAAGGTAGACTTGATTTGAATTCGTTAAGTGTTTGTGAATTGTTTCTCAATGTTTTGTGACATTTGCACAGTTACGATTTTAGTGTTAACATCTAATAAACGTACTGGAATATGAACCGTTATCACAGACTACGTTTTTAACTTCTTCCAATCCTGATATAGATAAATGATTTTTACGTTAAAATCACAGCTCTGTATCTGTAAATATCCTATGCTTATATTCTCTATACATAAGAAATCAAGCTGACCGTTGTCTTATGAAAGCTATGGAAAATGTCACTGTTTATTAGTTAATGTACGATGATATTCTGGACTGTTTAGTTTCATCGATGCACTCCATATTTAAGTTTTCATTCCTCTTTTCGGCCCTTGGTGGTTAAACTAAATGAGTTGTGAATAGATTTATAGATAAAACATTTTTAACTTTTTTTCGGAATCTCGACAGTTATCGAAACTTCCTTTTCTACAAACATTTTTTATGCGATCACCTCCTTTTATTCCTTATATTTTCATACTTTTCTCTAAGCTACTTAGTCAGGTCAATTTCTATTGCTATTGGTAAATTGCAGCCAATCATTCATCATAATATTTCATTGATGTCAATCATTTTGCCTATCCATTCTTGCCAGCCCTTACTCGAGTTATGTTAAACAATGCTTTAAGTTTGAATTGCTTGCATAGCACTAAAGAAAATGCAACCCTATCGGGCAAAATGGTGATACCGCGAACATCTTCGCTAGATTGCCCTATCACTAAAACTTTGCTACGAGTATGAGCGGCATTTATTTTCACAGTATATCGTCGTTTGTCCGCCATGTTCTTCAACTCCGATTCAAGCCTCCATTGTGATATGCAATATATTTGCTTTTTTCAGGATGTAATGTCATGATTGCTTCACGCAATGAAGAAAAGCTCATCAAAGCAGTTGATCAACTTCAGGCATTATCCAAAGAACCAGGAGCTGGAGAAATTGCTTATCAGACATGTAACATTCGCAAAGAGGCTGAGGTGAGTTCACTTAGTCAAGCCATGGACAGCTAGAACTCTAGTACTCTAGAAGATAGTACTCTAGCTGTCCATGGTCAAGCTTAATGAAACTAGAAATTCTGCTCAGTCATTATGTGCCTGTTTGCGAATGATAATGACAAAAATGGCACATGTCAGATAAGGACGTTAGATTCCGTAGATGAGCTATTATTTCCAATCATCTATGCTACCTAAACGTCAGTCAACGCAGACCACGTGGTATGTGAAGTCACGCGTTTCAAAATACGGATATTCTGTATAAATTACGAGCTTTAGCGTGTGACACAAGACATACAGCCGTATCGTCAAGGTGGTGTTGACATACCCAAACCAGCTTATGGCATCAATAATGGATTTTTATACTGAAGGGTGTAGCTCGGTTTTATTTTCATCCTTGTTTCAATTTTTGTGACTTAGACGCAAATTTGATGCCTCAGTTTTAACCTCAATCATCAACTTAAGGAGACGTGATGACGTCATGTCTGCCAATGATCGGATACACCACCGCTAGCATGTTTCGTGGCGAATCATCACAAGACCATCAACGCACAAGGAGAGAAAAAGAAGTCACATTTTTAATGTTCTATGGACACGTACAAAATCACCAAAATGGAGCAAAGCTGCGTATACAAGTGTACAAGCAAAACGGACGATCCTGAAGAGCTTATCTTCTGCAGTTTTCAGAATGACAAAGAGACTAAAAAAATCGTGCAACAGCATTGGACGAGTTCATTTTAAACCTACGATCTACAGTATTGCATGTTTTGAGCATTTCAAAGAAGAATATAAAGTAGAAAATCTAAGATGTATCATGTTGAAGGAAAGGAATGTTGCAAAATTTGACAGCCTTTTTGTTCCACTTGAGTAAGGGAGCTGTACGGTACCATGCTTGAAAGTGGGACACAAATTGGTTAAAATTTTCTCGCAAAAACGAATGCTCTCGGAAAGTTGAATGAAAGTCGTACCAAATTAGAAATGGATCTACCAATCAATTCGCTTGTCGAACTTGAGATTTTGATAGTTTCTGTACGATGCATGACTAAAAAGTGAAGAGAACCTAGTCAGCCAACTCAGCTGCTCTTGTTCGTCTAACTTTTAATTTTCCAAGTATTCAAAAAGACATTCAATGCTAAGTTGCACTAGCGGTATTTCTCTTATAGATATCGTATATTTCTGACGCTTGTAGTAAATGTGCATTTTAGAATCTGACGAGTAATAAACGGGGAACTCGGGTCTCATCACAGAATTAAATATTTTGTTCGTCTGCTTCGGTTTACTAGAAGTGTGATTGATTCGAAATCGACGGCACATCGCGGAACTTACTAAGTGGGCAAAAGGAAAATACCTTACATAGATAGGAAAAGGGTCGTGCGTCGGTTGCAGATTACTGTGAATTACAGCTAAGTGCTTCGATTGCCACAATTCCTTCAGATTCGAAGATTTCAGATCATTGCGGACAAGTTTTCTCCATAATGTTGACCCTTCCGATCATTATTAATGAAAATAGGAGGCGCACGAAGGTTAGTTCGTCTGATGATTTCACCATCCTCTTCTCAGCATTCCTCACTGCATAGTGCATACACTGAAATGTAGGCAGACAGTGATGTGTGTTTTGGTGTGTGCGAAATGATATCACAGCACGCACGTCACTCACTCACTGGCTCTGAAGGTACAAACCTGGCTGGCAGCTTGTTTGCGATTTCCAATAGTAGGCAATATGCGAATCATCCATTCGAGAAGGAGCAAGTTGTCCAATTCTGTTATGTACCATTTCGATGTTAAGGACAGATACGACACTTCCATTCGAGAAACCGAAGCGCGCGCCGATGAATCAAATTCTGTGGATCTCATAATATGGTCAACAATCAGTTATCGTAATTTGTCTTTCGCAGGCGTATTAGTGTTGCATCGTGATCAATCACACGCATTTTGTTTTATCATCATTCGACATATTTTATTCAAGAATCATCTAGTTACTATAGGTCGTAGGCTTGGTCCATTCAGAGATATACATAGAACTATTCGCTTGCACGCTGCAGGGTTCCTCTATCAGCCAACCACAGCGAACCTCCTGTCTCGTGAGCAGAGTTCTGTTTCTTAGTTACAGAAAGCGTGAATTGAAAGGTTTGACGTCATCATGAATCTTTGACATTTTGCAGATAGGTGGGAAAGTGATAGGAAACCGTCGTAGTGGTTGTAAACTTAAATTTTTAGAGATAAAATTCGTTTCTGAAATTGACCAAACTACACTTTTACATGAACGACCTAATGCCCGAAGCTATTCTAGAGAATAATTACTTTTCTCGAATTGGCAACTCGTGCAAGATAGCGGTTATCGTCTCCTCCAGTGAGGTCAGTAGCATCTTTCAAACTGTCCTGTCTAGAACACAGAGCCTGGTGCAGTTAGGGTGCGGTCACTTTAACAACTGAATTTCCTCCACCTGATGAACAAGATACTGTACAACTGACTACTCAATGTGACCCTCAATACTCACGTGATGGTAGGATAGTTGAGTTGGCTGAGGACCGCGCTTCGGTACGGAAGTGCAGATGGTCCATCTGGATCTTGATGATGATGATGATGATGGTCACTAGAGGCTACTAACCCCAACTTGGTGACAGCTGCGAGTATGTGAAGGCTGCTCCACCCATAGCTAGCTGGTATGGATCTCTGCCTTGGATGGGCCAGGGTTGAGTAAAAAGTGAAACCTATTCACATTTGTCCTGACTTAACTTTGCGACTTATCATGAAGAAAGACTGTTTCTCAAGGGCATATAGCAATAGATGAAAGACTTAACATAATTTGATCTCAATCCTTCTTTGGCGACCGTGCCGCTTCGTATCATGGTGGTTGTGGCGGTATCTACTCAACCCTCACTGCAGTAGTGCTACTACGATGGGTTGAGTGACTGTCACATACGGAGCGTCGTGATACGTAAGATGTCCTCAATCGTTTCATATATCAAGAACGACTATTAAGTCGGCACTTCACACGAACTAATTAAGAGTTATTCTGAAGAATCGTTTAACATTCATTTAAAATGTTGGTATGATCAGGTTGAAAATAGATACATCATATTTCGTAAGAGAGGAGCTCATAGGATGTCTACACTTCAAGGGTTCGCTGATCCATTTACGTAAATATCGGTGAGTCTCGCCGAAGAAGCTTTTATGACATAGCTCACAGGTGTATCTGTACACAAGGGAGAATATTCGTACAAAAGGAATTTCGTCTTCGATTTTTTATTAAGTGTTGGCTTTTCAAGGTGGTGATTGCAACGGGTAACGTGATTTTTTCTAAACTTCTCTAGAGCAAAGTTTAGAGGAGTAATATTCAGTATATATCAATTTTTCACTGTCTTCCTTATTATCTACGATTTTTTCAAAAGTTCTTTCAGTATGCTTCGGGTAATAGCAACTTTGTATGAAGTTATTACGGAGATATAAAATCTTTCATCAACAGGGATCAATTGCTGAACCATCACAACCAATCCTAGTTACTTCTACTTTATCGATTTTCCATTGCTTGTATATTTGCATAAAATGTGGCCTTTTATTGTCTTCTATCTCGATGCACTGATGATGGTAGCCATCGATGTTGCTGAAACATGCCAACGAACAAATTCTGTTCAAGGCTCATATTTCCTCTGAAATATCGATCATCTGAATGAATGGCATAGATTATGAAGTATGCAACACCGTATTCATGTCAAGCAAATATGACATAGCAGATTGATATCATGCCGTCGATGTTTAGCAAAGTTGAAGTAAACAGAACCCACAGCTGCAATTGGATGCTTACTTATTCTTGCGCCTCGTTCATTATCTCTTCTTCCCCAGCTTTGAGGGTTGGATGCATTTGCTGTAAAAAGAGTAGTTGATAAGCAAGACTCAGATTCTATGCATTCAAACGTCCAGAAATATACCTGTATTTGTGCAGTTGCCCATTTAGGACTTCAAAATCTTGTACCTAAGGAATATTCAAGGATGAGTTTACGGAAAAAATTACAGATATCAAAATTCAGTTGCCTGTCGATGTTTGCTTTGGTATAGAATTCCGAAATTTTCTTCTTTTCTTGTGTTTTGAGACAATCAAATATTGATCACTTGACTCCGGCGTTATAAACTGATGTTGTATATATCTACAAGCTTTGCAAAATAAAATCATCGACCCGCAGGCAAGAATATGGTTTAGAATGCTTCTTCGCCTTTCTCAATGAAGTTTCACAAGTTGCAGCTCTCAAACAAATGAAATAACATTCGAATCAGTTGTGTGCGTTGACAGCCAGCCAGTTCTGAGTTGCAATTACCTTTTAAAACGTAGGGATGTGTGCACAATTCTTTATAGTTGTCATTCGTCCTGTACTTCAAGTATTCAGATAATGTAAATGTTTGATGCTGTATAGCATTACATCTAATCTATAACAAATTTTGTTGTATTTGGAAAGTGCCCTGGCCAGTCACTGTGTAGTAGTTGAGTATAGTCAGAAAGAGTCAGGTTTCTAGAGATATTGGTTATTATCATTATTTTTCTAATGTACAAAATGATTCAATCACCATCTAGCAATCATCTTCAGGTACAAAATACTGGGTTAGTAGAAGTTTAAGCTATAAGGAATTTGGAAATGATATTTACAGTGATATGATATGAAGGAAAGTAGATTTGAACAGGTTGTGCTGGATTACATATCTTTGCCAGTAGCGAAACTAAGTTGACCCATGGACTCCTAGATATACAACACCTTGACTGAAAGCTGAAATTAATTTATACACTAGACGGCCGGTTTGACTCAGTAGCTGTCGATGGTGGAAAGTAATTAGTCACGCGAAAACGAAATGTCTAAAGAAAAATAAGTTGAAGTTTCTGGAAATAGGAAGAACATGGGTTTGCAACTAACTTATCATCGTTATCTCTGAATATGGAATATTGACTATATCAAATGAAGCAAATGAATTGAAATGAACTTTAATATTGTCATCGCTTTTTAGTGGAAAGCTTTTTACTACTATATTCTGTTGGCAGTGAAAATACGAAATACTGACTAGTAATACTCATAAAGTAGCCACGGTTGGTTTGATTTACCAAAGAAAGGACAGGGACATTCCCATTTAATTGCAAAAAATGCCGATGCATGTACAAAAGCAAAATCACTTCCTGGAACATCTAATAAATGTATGACGATTAGAATGAAAGGTGCAGTGATAGGAAGTGATGAATTCAAATCCTCATGTGTTGATTCGAAGATCGATACATAGATAAAAGACATTGAATATCTTAGTGATGCAGCGTCTGAAGATCCACAAGTTGCTTTTTCAGCATGCACATAAGGTCTCGGTCACAGGAGGACCAATTTTATTTTTGACACGGAGTCTTTTTTCGAGTGAAGTCTCTAAAGATGATCGTATTGAGCCTAAATTATTACCAATTGAATCATATGACTTCATCAAAGGTGGCAATACTGACGACCAGGTGAGATTAGATATTATTGCAAGAGGGGTGTTGGGGAGAGTGGAATGTCATATATTTTATGCAAAAATACCAAATTCTCACTGCAACATTGTATAAAGAATACGAGAATGAAAAGAAGCGGCAGTAAGAAGAGAGAATTTTGGAAGTAGAGAAAGGTACATTCACGCCTCTCGTATATTCAACAAGTGATTGATCAGGTTCTTTGGCTAATTTACTTTACCAAAGAATTGCCTCTTTAATATCTGCAAGAAAAATGAAGAGAGTTATGACGGCATCAAGGTTTGGTATTGTTATATCTCGGAGATTTTTATTTGATTCTCTTTATGAGATGTACAGCTCGTAGACTGAAATGACAACAGTTGCGGATCTTACAAAAAGTTGCAGCATGCAGGATGAGGGCTGTACACGCATTAATCTGCTCGATTACTATCATCTTTGAAGAAGCTTCAAATTTTACTTTTCTCAACAGATTAACTTATTCGTTTTAAGAGTTCACGCACCCAAACATCTGATCGGATGATTTCGGGATTTAATCGGGAATGATTTCATCATTGTTTGGGCATATTTGCAACCTAACCTCATGACCAAGTGAATTCTTCGATTTAAACGGATATTTGACATTTATTGTAAAGTATTATGTCAACAATGGAACAATTGTTCAAATTTGTAAGGTTGCATCGTCGACGATTATCGAAATAGTAATGTCATCTTGAATGATCAAATTTTTCTTTATCTTTGGAATATCTGATTAGTAATAAATTATATACGTTAACTTTTGCATCTTAAAATTTCTCCAAAATTTGGATGGAATGCTTTTTTATAGTATCATGCACATTGATTTCTCAATGAAATTCATAGAGCTCTATTCATTTGAATCGGCGTCTTCCACATCCAAATGTTTCACATTTTAGATGACCGATGTGGACTTTTTTGCTGTTGTTGCTGAAACCTTTTATAAACCACAAGGCTGCTCGCTTCGTACTGTCAAACCATTGCTTGATTTGATATAGTCAATATTCCATATTCAATGATAACGATGAAAAGTTAGTTGCAGCCCCATGTTTTTCGTATCTCCAGAAACTTCAACTTAATTTCTTCAGACATTTCGTTTTCGCGTGACTAATTATTTTCCACCATCGACAGCTACAGAGTCAAACCGGCCGTCTAGTGTATAAATGAATTTCAGCTTTCAGTTCATTGTACTTTGATCTTCGTTAAAATTGCAAAATTTAAAATATGGTCTTTTGACGCACTTTTATTATTATTAACTTTGAAATATATTTCACCGATCCGGCCTTGTCAATCAAACACAAATGAATGATCGGGTTTGAAATTTGTACATACTGTGTATACAGCAGATCATAGATTATGATGGATCTGAGAGTAACGAACTGTAAAACATTAAATATCATTGCACACTTTGACACAATTTGATGTCTATCAATTTCTTTGGATGGATAGACTTGGCAAATTTGGCTGGTTCCATTCAGTCTTATTGTTTATTAATTTGATGTTCTCTTTGCATTTCTTTCTAATTTCTACACCTTCCGCAATTTGTCTTTTCATCGCATTATTGTGGTACATTCCCGTCACATTCATAATAAATTCTTGATTTTCTCCGCCATGTTGTTCTTTGCAATGTCTCCATAATACAGATGTTTCCTGCTTTTCTACCAATTGTCTCATATGTTCATTTCCTCTCATTGCATTTCTTGATGTTTCTCCTACATATACTGAGTGACACTTCTTGCATTCCATATCGTATGTAACACTCACTGCTTGATAATTTCCTTTTCCTTCAGATGCACAAACTAAGCATTCTGTCGTACATTTATTCTGTCTAAATGGATTCGATCTCTGTAACTTCGATTTTATCGTTGCTCCTGTTTCCTCAATAACTTTTATTTTCAATCCAATTTTCTTTATTTCTTCTTCACATTCCTTCTTTAGAATAGAATTAGGCGTTGCTGGTATGAACAATACACTTTTGTTATCACTCTTTTGATACCATGTTTTCTTTTTCTTTTCTCTTCTTTTCTTTCATTGTATCTCCACATCTTTGGTCTATGTAATGGTCGAATTTTGTTTTTCTCATCGTCGATCATACTGTTATAGGCATGTAAGGCTGATTTCAATATTATAGCACGAAAAGATTTATTATACCCAGAAAATTAAATTCTTTTCATCATTTCACTCACATGTTCCGCCGTTGTTTTCCATGGTAAATGTCTACTGCAGTTCAGAAGAACACGAAGTATTTGTTGTGTGATTACTGTGCGTTTCATACTCCACGACATAGCTGATCTAGCATGTATCATCATTCTGGACGCAATTTCTTTCATGTAGAATTCATGCAATATCACATTGGTTTGTGCTTCGTCTTTTGATTCAATCCATACCTTCAGATCCAAAATTGGTAATTTATTATCATGATGTTTTGATGGGCAGTCGATTTCGAATTGTATGCTTTCATGGATTTCATTTCCATGAATCCTTTGAATGGATTTATTTTCCAATTCGTTTCACGAGTTCCATTATATTTTCATCCTTTTCTTTGTTCTCGATACTTGTTGTCTCAACATTCATTGACCTCTTATGTAGTACAAGAGTAATGTCATCAACATCTCTTCATCATAAGACATTCTATATTATTTACGTTTAGTCTCTTCTTCAATTCCTGGTCCCACCAGATCATAAATATCTGTGCAATCACGCCTGTCAGTTGAAGTCCAATGGGTCCTCCTTTCTTTTGCAGTTTGATAGTATTGTCAAATTTGTAGACATGATTCTTCATGACAGCAAGTAATCCAATTTCCATTGCTTTTGTTATCATACTCATTCTTGGTATGTCATTTTCTGGTATCATTCTTGATTTCTTCCACATACTGTATCTCTTGATTCTTGATTCTTCCATACCATCACTTGTGATAGTTGGTGGTCTTCTTATTAAGTTGATAGTTTGTGCATCCGAAGGAAAAGGAAATTGTCAAGCAGTGAGTGTTACATGCGATATGGAATGCAAGAAGTGTCACTCAGTATATGTAGGAGAAACATCAAGAAATGCAAAGATGAGAGGAAATGAACATATGAGACAATTGGTAGAAAAGCAGGAAACATCTGTATTATGGAGACATTGCAAAGAACAACATGGCGGAGAAAATCAAGAATTTATTATGAATGTGACGGGAATGTACCACAATAATGCGATGAAAAGACAAATTGCGGAAGGTGTAGAAATTAGAAAGAAATGCAAAGAGAACATCAAATTAATAAACAAGAAGACTGAATGGAACCAGCCAAATTTGCCAAGTCTATCCATCCAAAGAAATTGATAGACATCAAATTGTGTCAAAGTGTGCAATGATATTTAATGTTTTACAGTTCGTTACTCTCAGATCCATCATAATCTATGATCTGCTGTATACACAGTATGTACAAATTTCAAACCCGATCATTCATTTGTGTTTGATTGACAAGGCCGGATCGGTGAAATATATTTCAAAGTTAATAATAATAAAAGTGCGTCAAAAGACCATATTTTAAATTTTACAATTTTAACGAAGATCAAAGTACAATGATTTCGAAGTCTTTTTTCACCAGAATGAAAATATTAACAGAAAATATCTTTCAGTTCAGGTGTTGTATATCTAGGAGTCCATGGTTGACCTGACAGGATGGATAAATTCTATATTAGATGATGTATTGAAGAAATTATCAAGTAATTAGTAAAAAAGAAAATCACGTTAACTGTCAAGTTCTGTTCTACTGTTCATTGTTGTACTTTGCACGTTTGAATATGTTTAAACACGGAAGATGAAGGGTTTCTTTGAAGCGGGTGTGGAGAGGTCGTGCGGTACTGCCAATATAAAATTTATCACATTTGTTACAGTAGATTTTGTAGATAATATTTTTTCGGTTGTAGATAATGTCTGCATATGTCATTAACAAATGTAAACCAACAATGAATAGTAGAACAGAATTTGACAGCTACCGTGATTTTCTTTTTTACTAATAACTTTATCATTTCTTCACTAACATGGAATTCATCCATCCTGTCAGGTCACCTTATTTTTGCTACTGGCAAAGATATGTAATCCAGTACAACCTGTTCATGTCTACATTTCTTCATATCATATCATTGTAAATCATCATGTCATCTCATTACAATAATCATTTTCAAATTCCTTATAGTTTAAACCTCTACTAAACCTAGTCTTTTGTACCTGAAGATGATTGCTGGATGGTGATCGAATCATTTTGTACATTAGAAAAAAATAATAGTAGTTAATATCTCTAAAAGCCCACTCTTTCCAGGGACATCTATGATTAGTATAATATGTGATTAGTCGATTCGCTCACCAGCATAGGTGGAAAAGTGCACTACATGACCATCAAGAAGCAGAAAAGAAGTATCCTGATAAATACTCATGGCATGCTACACTTTCGATGCCAAGCAGAAATTATCAAATCGAAGACAAACTGAAGGGTGTGTATTACGCATGCAAAAGAATAGTTGGAAAACTAAAACCCCAACCAGCTTACTCTAATCTGAATTCGCAAGAAAGAACAGTATTGAGAAATTTACAAAACAAAACCATTTGGATAATGTTGCCCACAGACAAAGGAACGGAGTTTTGCATGATATCGAAAGACGCATACAATGAAGCAGGTAAACAGCATCTCAATGATATGACCACTTATCGACCTATACCACATATGACAGCAAATACTATTGAAAAACATGTTAATACAGCGTGGAAATTTGTTTCACAAGAAAACAATTTACCTACCTATATATCGAACAGCTACTGTGCGAGTCATTCATCCCTACCCTACTTCTATCACCTCGTGAAAACTCACAAAGAGGGCAATGAAATGAAAATAAGCAGGCTTGCTGTTGGGATTGGGATCCCAATAGCTATTGGGATTGGGCTACCAAAAATCCACCCCAATCCCAATAAATCCCAATAGATCCCAATAAGCTCTCTCCCAACAAAATATGCATGTAATCATTGACATTAATCAGTACGTTACAAATGTGTTCAGGTTGTACTGAATAGTTCATTGTGTTGTGTGTGCAGTCTGACCTTGCCTCTCTCAAATTCGAGCATTGAGAGCTCTTAGTGTGATTCACACTAATTGACACAGTCAGCTTTAACCCTACTCAATGGCTTTAACTTCCCTAGTTCCTAAAAATCGTGGCTTAATTCGGAGGCCTTCTTGTGCCTCGACTCGTCCTTTGCTCGTGCGTATGAGGCATTGAATTGAATGGGTAATAGTATGACGCTGTAACAGTGTCATGCGGAGGAGCAATGGCTTCAAAAAGAGCCCGTGTGGCGACCTGTTTAACACCGCATTATCCGATATAAGCTGAATTACTACCAAGTGTGTTGGCAGCTCGTACGTATACATATCAGCTATACACGTAGGACCCTATAAGCTCTTAGGTGTAGGCAGTATCGGTGCAAAATTTAGCCATACAGTGGGCCCATTATGCATAATTGTGTAAAATAAATTAAATCCCCTATTACTATAAAGGCCAATATAGTCCTAGGTCTACGTCCGTGGCCTTCGTCAATTCAAAAAGTGTCACATATGGTTGTTATGTCCTAGTTTTTTATGTGGCAGAATACAACCTTTCACCAAAAGCCATGTATATTTTATATCTATCTAGACAGTAGGACAACCAATACAAAATTTAAACTGAAGGCCATGGGGACATGCACAAACAGAAATGACCATGCATAGTTATCTAAAGTTAAGTTACACAAAGAAGTCAAAGTATGCGATAAGAGATACATAGTGATCTACACTACACATCCCCCTTCACACAAAGGATCAACATCCGGATATCGCCGAACCGGTTTGCTCACGCGAGAAGATCGGCGAGGACACGTTGAATCCACAGTAGGAACATTCTGTGGCGTAATTTGAGAGTCATGCGCCACTACTGTGCGCCCATCTGGATGTGCCACCACGGATGTGTTCTGCCCTTGTCTAAATAAGAACGTAACGTTCGAAGAAGTCGCTTTACGATAAGGCTTGTATAATAGTCTTTGCATTGGCTTGAGATAACTGATGATTGGGCATCGCAATCTCCTTCCAAACATCAGTTCTGCTGGCGTTTTTGCTTCATTTCTCGTCGCCGCATTATGATGTACCAACAATAATCGATGCAGGAAAGCTTGTGGAGAGTTCTTAGTAGGATTGTAGCACTTTATCGCATCTTTTATTACTCGTACCATTCGCTCCGCAAGTCCATTGCTCTGTGGTCGATATTCTGGAGAATGGATTATCCTTGAACCGATGTTTCCTACCCACGAATGGAACTCCGAACTGACGAACTCTGGGGCATTGTCACTTACAACCGCGTTAGGAATGCCAAATCTAGAAAATATCGATCGTAAACAATTAATAACAGTTTCTGTTGTTTTGTTCCTGCAAGGTATTGCCTCAAGCCAACCTGTAAAGGCATCTGCTACGACCAGAACGTTCCCAACGATATGATGATAGGCCCAGTCAATGTGAATACGAGACCATGGAGCGGTTTCTTTAGGCCACTGGTGTGTCTTGTCCACAGATATGAATCTTGCACGTTGACATGTGTCACAATTCTTTACATAACTTTCGACTTCACCATACATTTGGCCAATAGAACTCTTCTTGGACCAGACGAAGGGTTGCACGGTAACCAGGATGCGACTGATGCGCGATCTCAATTATGTCTTTTATAAGAGATTGAGGAGGTATTATCCTGGATCCTCGACGTATACAACCATGATCGTCAATAGATAACTGCATAGCCATTTTCCTAAACGGTCGTTCTCTTGCACTGATAGAGTTCCAACGGCCACTGACTATTCGTTGCTTTAAATCACAAATAAATCTATCATTTTCACACTCTCGCTTAATAACATTTATATCTAAGCACGGTTCTGTGAAATGTATTTCGGGTATTTTAGTGTCATCTTCGACATGTATTCTAGACAAGTAGTCAGCTATTGTATTCTTTTTACCAGGAATATATTCTATTTGATAGTCAAAATTCATCATTTTGACTGAAAATCTTAACAATCTTGAAGAAATGTCGTTTTTAAGAGATTGTTCAGGATCATAAATATAAATCAGAGGTTTGTGATCGGTTTGAATAGTAAATTTCTTCCCTAACAAGAAATGACTTAATCTGTCACAAGCCCACAAAACTGCCAGGGCTTCCCTCTCAATATCGCTATAGTTCCTTTCAGTTTTCGTTAGTTTTCGAGAGATATATAAATTTGGATGCCCGTCTTGACTCAGAACGGCTCCAATCGAGTTGCAGGATGCATCTGCGGAAAGTTTGGAATCCTTATTCAGAGAGAATGGTTGTAGGACTGGAGTAGAAACCAATATTGTTTTTAACATATTGAAATGTTTGTCACATGTTTCGTTCCAATTTATTTTATCTTTATTTTCCCTATCAATTGCGTCATATAATGGAGCACAAATCTCAACAAAATTTCTAATAAAACGTCCATAGTAATTTACTAAACCTAAAAAGCTCATTAATTCTTTTTCCGTTTTAGGTACAACAGCATCTGCAACTTTCGTAATTAGGGATTTGTCGGGTTTTATCCCGTCTTTGCTAAACACAAATCCTAAAAATTTTAATGACTGTGTTGACTCTATACATTTTTCTTCATTCAGTGTTACCTGATGTTCTACTAATCTCCTTTTAACTTGTTTCAATCGTCGTCTAAGCTGACCGTCTGAAGATGCACATATCAATATATCGTCTTCATAAGCTATAACACCAGTTATCCCTTTTAACATCTGATCCATGCATCGTTGGAATATGGAACTGGCATTTTTCATACTCATGACAAGACGGTTAAGTGTAAATAAACCTTTATGTGTATTTATAACAGATAGATTTTTGGCATCTTCATCTAAGGCTATTTGCCAGTACGCGGATTTCAAATCGATTTTGGCGAAATGTGTGGCGCTTCCTATTCTACTAAAAATCTCTTCCACTGAAGGTAAAGGATATGCATCCGATTGAATGTGACGATTTAAAGTTGCCTTAAAATCTACGCACATTCTATATCCACCATGGGGTTTTTTAACCCATACAACAGGACTCGCCTGCTTTGCGTAAGAAATCGGAGTTATTATACCCTGTTTCTCTAAATGATATAGCTCATTGTTTAAAGTTTCTTGTAAACGTATTGGAATACTACGTGCCGGACAAAATTTCAGAGGTTGATCAGAGTTTGTTAAAACAATACCTGCTGTGAATCTCTTTATGGTCGGTAAAAAAGGAATATCATCTATGGCCATAATTTCAAGTTTAGAGTTCTTCATGTCAATATTATCTCTACCAAGAAGACCATATGATTTCGAAGATTTAACTACAAGAAATGTAGCATTGATTTCCTTAAAGTTGCTTTCATGTTTTAATTTTGCAAATATTTTTCCCAATGTCTTAACTTCTGATTCGTCATAATTAGTGGGAACTACATTTACCGGTAAAAGTTTTGGTTTACCTATTTCTTCCCATTGAGTTTCCGATAAAATGCCTATTGCAGCACCAGTGTCCACTTGAAATTTCATTATGTGATCATTTATAAGATAATTTTGATAAATAGCTTTTTTATCATTAGATAAGTTGTTGATTGTAAATATATCCACATTATGAGTATTTTTGTGCATGAACCTCTTCGCATTTTTATCAGTGTTTTCTTTAAAATTAAAGTTCTTTTTTATTGGACCTTTGATACTTTTATTTCTACAACAACTTGCGAAGTGATTTAATATTTTACAATTTATGCATCTCTTTCCAAATGCCGGACATTTTCGAAATTTGTGCGATGACCCACATTTCGAACATTTAACCGCATCTGTCTGGAATTTATTTGTTCGTTTACTTTTATTTATATAGGAATTATCACTTTTAAATTCATCTGTGTCCGTGGCACAGTGGTTGCATACTTGGGACTAGCGATCTCATGGTCCAGAGGTCGAACCCGGAAAGTGTCACTGGAAGTCGGCAGGAAGGGCATCCGGACTACAAAGCACCACAACGCTCCAAAACAAAGTCTGACTTCAGTCAGCACCGTCCAAGGCCCCAGTAGGGGTAAAAAGTGACGTAAAATCCGTTAAAAAAATCTATATTCTTATCATTTTTAGGAAGATTGTCATGCTTGACAAAATCTTTTAATTGAATATTCATTTGACAAAAGTCAAGAATATCCGTCATTGTTGATTTTGGAGATATTTGAAGTTTCTCTAGAATTTTTAATTTTGTTTGCTCATTATAAAGGCCTGCAATGAATCTTAGTTTGATCAACTCTTCACATTTATATCCTCACTTTTTAAAGTATTCCAGTTGCAATGATTGGATGCCTCATTCAAGCGACTGAAAAAATCTACTTCAGCTTCACCTCTATTTTGTAACAATTGAAGGAAATTAGTTCTATCTGCAATGATTAATCGCTTTCTGGGTTCTATGTATTCCAAAATGACTTTCTTGATTTCAGAAAATAATATCTTCTCAATAGAGTCATCAGGCAGAAGAGATACAATCTTTAACAATGCTTTTGTTCCGCATTTTTCTAAAAATCTGTCTGTTTTTGCAGACGTGTCTGAAGTGCCTATCTTATCCTCTATACTTTTCGACCTACAACTAGCTTCAAATGACAACAGCCAACATCTACACTGTTCGGGATCATTTAATTGTAAACATTCATTATTATTTATATTATTCATAGCGAAAATAATAATGAGACGTGTCAGTTGAAAAAGCAGAGCAAGGATCGCTCAAGAAAATGGTATGCTTACCTTTCTGCAATTTGTGATGAGTTATGCATTCATATTTGTCGAATCACTTCTGACACCATTATTATGTCCTGGTTTTTTATGTAGCAGAATTCAACCTTTCACCAATTCAACCTATATTTTATATCTATCTAGACAGTAGGACAACCAATACAAAATTTAAACTGAAGGCCATGGGGACATGCACAAACAGAAATGACCATACATAGTTATCTAAAATAAAGTTACACAAAGAAATCAAAGTATGCGATAAGAGATACATAGTGATCTTCACTACAATGGTAGGCCTAAGCGGTTAACCCCGATATAGCTTGGGGTCAACTTGCGCTTATGTGAGAAATGAAAAACAACGAATAAATGAACGTTGTTCAAACATCACATTACAAAACAAACATAAGAGCTATTTTGACAATGCCCTACGTCTCAATGATTATCCAGAAACAATAATCAAGTGGACAGACAGCAAACCGAAAAGAAGAAAATCAACATGAGGGAAAGAGCGATGACTTTATATATATTTCCCATTTCCATTTATATCAGAGAAAGTTGACAAGCAAATTCGAAAAATATTCCATCAAGAAAAAATAGCAGTCCGACTAACAAGAAAGAATAAAACCCTTCGTAATGTTCTCAAACAGTCGCCACATCAAAATCAATGCAATCCTTGAAAAATTGTTAAAATTGTCCTATAACAGACAAAACTAAGTGTAACCGACAAAGCATAGTCTACAAAATTACATGCAATGCCTGCAATAAATTCTACTTAGGTAGTACTATCAGACCACTCCACATCCGTATTCGTGAACACTCTACCAACACATCTTCATTTGTCTACAAACATATACAATCATGCAATAATCAAACCACATTCTCTGATATAACAACGACTTCAATAATATCAACCGACAAGGACGCCATAAATCTCAGACTACGTGAAGCGTATTGCATCAAGAAAATGAAACCTGAAATGAACGATCGATTTGAACTGAATAGCTACAGTGATTTTCTTTTTTATTGAATACTTACCATCCATCTAAATTAGACTTCACTTTTATTATACTGTGTCTACTGTTTTTATACACTTTCTTCTCTTCCCTCAGTCAGGTCATGCTTTTGCTATCGGTACTATGTAACCCGATCCTACCTGCCTCACAGCTCTCTTATCTTCTCTCTCTGTCTTACACTTCTATATCTATCTCAATCTTCTATTTTCTATTTCCTATCCAACAGTTGAATCAGTGTAAATTTCAAATCTTGCTTGTATTGATATTCCTTCAATAGCTGCCTGAAGATAGCTGCTGGTGGCAGCTGAAATATATCGCTATCGATAATCAAATATTTTAAGATCAAAACATTTGGCTCTTTCTAAAGTATTTATATTTTTAATGTCTGGCCATAATCTGTTCAGAACTTCGTGTCACTTATTACTTCAGCTATTCGGGTCCCTTAATTCATTGTTAGATGAAAAGATAATAGTCATTGTTTGCAGTCTCGGGAGCACATTAAGGGAGCGGCTTTCTTCTATGTGACCAAGTTTAAATTTATCCCACACTTATTATTTTATGCCGAGTGATTAAGAACGCAGAGTGAAGGCAGAAAAGTCTTAGGTTTAACCTGTCCAAGCAAAGTTTTACCAGATCCCTCGGACACAGTGCGAACATTTTCACTGGTCAACGATCAGTGCACCGGTATCAGTTTTCCCGGTGTCGCTATACTTCACTACTTTTGGCTCAATTGTTCAATTAAGTGCGTTGAACAATTCGCCTACTTGATCATAAAGCATCACTTTATCAGAGGACTCTCCATGTCAATGAAGTATTTGTATCAACAGGCGTTGCAGTTTGACCGTCGCATTTGATTAATGCCTACATGTTGCTTGCTATGATGCGCTAAAGCGGAAAGGTCACACCCTGGTTCATTATTATGAAATTTTGAGCAGAGTTTAAAAGCATAAATTTAAGGAATGTTAAATTTGTTTGCGTCATGCAGCAAGCAATTAAATCAGTGAAACATGCCTTGTGATCAAGGATTTCATATATGCTAGTCATGTGATTCTCATTTTCACCTGTACAAGATAAAGAGCTTTGTTTTGTTTCTCTGTCGCGTCAGTGACATATTCACAATTGAAAGTCTTGTCGGCGTCATGTGGTGACCAATGACACCTGTGACACCTGATGGTTTGTCTGAGCACGACGAAAAGCGGAATTGCTGAGAAAGTAAAAAAGTTATAGAAAAATCTCAATGGCTGAAGCAGAGACTTGTAATTGCCGTTATACGGGGCTATGCCCTCAGCAACTCCTTGGCTGAATGTTTTAAGGAATAGCCATTCTTCTGATAACATTCTACATCATGTTTGTTACCTCATGAAAGATTACTTTGTAATTCTATGCTTTAAATATGCTGAAACTAAATGGATCTTGTATTAGCTACCATCACTTTTCATTATTCTTTATATTCATTGGTCAACACGCTAATCATAGTAAAATATCTCAAAGAGAAAGAAGATCATGCTCACTTTGAAGATCGTTGAAGACTATTCATTGAAATATCATCTCAAAAAATGAAAAAATATTTTTCAAAAATCTAAGTAAATAATTGACGAACTAAAGATATCTGTTTCAAAACTCCGATAAAACCAATGAAGAATGTCACTGAGATGTTATATAAGGGGAAATATTTACTTCGAATTGATCATGAAAGGATTAATATAATTATTAACTAAATGCTATTCCGCAAGTTGCTAGTACAAATTTTTTTTAATTGTTTGAACATCGAGTCTTGAATAAAAATTTCTAAAAAAATATGTGTATAATACTTGCAAGTTATAATTTTAGAAAGTAGAAGCTCTTAGGATTGATCGCAACTTACAGTAGATATGTTAATGACGGTAAGTTTTCACGTCTCAGACATCGATAGATGGTATGCATCACGTCTGTCGAATAAGGAAATGTCGATTTGTGAAATTATGCCGATATATCGGCATAATTCACAAGACATACCGATACCACATCACGTTTCACCGGAAGTTGAATCTAAACATAAAAAATACGACCCCAAAACGAAGTTCATTTTTGAACTACACTATACCCATAGATACTCATGTGATATGTCGTCCAAATCCTGAATGAGCTTCTTGCGAGAAAATCATAGATATCGGATTGTGTCCAAATCCTCAATATTTTACTACTAACTTTTTGGACTAATTTCTTCAAACTTAATGCTATTGTAAATCTGACCTTATTAGATATCGGGAATAATATTCCACTAGAATTGACAACTTGCATGAAGCTTTGTTTGCTATTTTACATAGATATCTGGCCTGCTTCAAGGTTTATTAATAATGATAATAACACAATATTTGATAGTGATAGATTCTAATGTCTTAATACCATATGAATCCTTAAAAACTTGTTTAATTTTTTAGATATCGAAAAGTATATGCTATCTATATATCATTGTTTGCAACATAGATATTTAGCCTGTTTCACTGTTTTATAATAATGACAATGACATAGTCGTAATTTGAGACACAGGTTGCGACATAATTGAATTTCAAATCTAAATTTAGTTCAAATGTACGTACAAAGCAAGTCAACGTTCTTCACTTACTTCACGATGGCACACATGAAGCGTGCGTTAACACATGAGGAAAATCGGTGTAAAGTTTGCGCTATTTGCTTTGGCAAAGCTAAATACAATCTGACTGCAATTGTTCTTGAGCGAATACAACGATATTTTCGAAAAGACTATGATCCATCTGACAATCGATTTCCATGTGGCATATGCAGCAAGTGCAGATCCGATTTGATTGATATAAGTGCCGGCAAGAAGAAGATCGAAATTCTACCTGAACTTTATGATTATATACACATTTCGCCCATCACTATCACGACGAGATCTAATCCTGTCCCATTATGTGACTGTGAAATATGCAATGTATCCCAGAAATCAGGCTGTATAACTCATCGGAGTAAGGGTCGCCCAAGAAGCATTGAAAGACCTACCAGTATGCCGATTGTGCTATGCAGCTTCTGTAAATCAGAATACGGAAAAGGTATCAATCATAAGCGTACGCAAAGAAATCTACGTGATAATATGTTGAGAATGATAAACTCAAGTGATGACAATACACAACAGGCTGTCGCATCATCGATTATCAGGAAATCCTCGATTGACAATATCAGCAGTCTCTACTCCGGTGGTTCACATCCATTAAAAGTGAAAGTCCTCTCAAATAATGAAAGATTCATCTCAATTCAACATCGATAATATTATGAAATTTCAAAATGCTACCACGTCATCTAACAACGAAATTCGTCGAAAATTTGTTCCATTTGTCAGAAGTGTTCTCGGAAAAGCATCAGTTGAATCGGATATTGGATCGAAACTTCGTGACAGAGATAATAACTGTCTGGACTTCTTCAGTTGTACAACATGTGAATTCGAGTGTGCTGCCACCGAGGATGGAACCTCAACCGTTTCCAAGGTCTTGTATACTGTACAAATATCACAGATTTTGTTAATTTCGTTTGTGAAAAGCGCAACTATGAAAAAGCATCCGTCACCTTTAAAATGGGAATCGATAGTGGCGGTGGCTGTCTTAAGTTTTGCTTGAATATAATGTCCAATTCTGATACCAATAACGATTCAAAGAAACTGATCAATCGGACAATGCTCGACACAAGTGTGAAGAGGCTTCTCATTGTTGCTATAAGTTACGATGTGAAAGAAATATATTTTAATGTACGGCTAATCCTTAACCTGTTGAAGATCGATGAGATTGACTTTGAATATGTTTGTGCAGTCGACCTGAAAATGGCGAACATTTTATGTGGACTGCAATCACACTCAAGCAGTTTTCCCTGTGTATATTGCAACTGTCCGAAGATGGAATTCTCCGACAAGGAAAAATTCAGATCGCATCCAATGAGGACTATCGGTGAGATAAAGAAATATGCTGATGACTACATGAATGTACGACGTATGTACAACGAGAAGGCATCTGCTAAAGAGTTCAGGAGTTGTGTAAATCATCCGATGATCCAAGGTAGTGATAGTGAAATGCTTATACAACTGATTCCCCCACCAGAATTTCATTTACTTCTTCGTGTAGTAAACAAAATATTCAAGGAATTAAAACGGCCGTTCCCAATATTGCTGAGGAATGGCCAAACAAGCTTGGAATAGTTCAGCCCAAACATCACGGTGGGGAATTTACCGGAAACATGTGCCGAAAGTTATTGGAAAGTGCTCATGTTCTAATTGAAATTGGTAATAGATCGAATCAAGCATCGTTAATAAATCTATTTGGATCAACATTAGTCGCATTTGACAACGTTGTCGGCCATTCTTTCGGAAAACAACTTTGTCCTGTCTTTGAAAACTCTGTTAAAACCTTTGAAAACTTATATCTCCAAACGGGGATGACTGTGACAACTGCAGCTCATATTGTAATGGTGCATTGAATTCAATTTTGTAAGCTTAAAAAATGCGGACTATCACGCTATAGTGAGCAGGCATCAGAAGCTGTTCACTCGGATTTTGACACTATGTGGAAATCAGGAGGAAAAGTAAGTCAGAATAATGAAAATTATGGAACGCATCTTCTTCACTGCGTAATTCGATACAACTCTCGCCATTTGTAAACTTCATGCACATCAAACCTCGTTTATAAGATGTTGTAATACATAGAATTTAATTTAATCACAAAAGACTTTTTGATATCTAAAATTAAACAAGTTTTTAAGGATTCATATGGTATTAAAACATTAGAATCTATCACTATCAAATATTGTGTTATTATCATTATTAATAAACCTTGAAGCAGGCCAGATATCTATGTAAAATAGCAAACAAAGCTTCATGCAAGTTGTCAATTCTAGTGGAATATTATTCCCGATATCTAATAAGGTCAGATTTACAATAGCATTAAGTTTGAAGAAATTAGTCCAAAAAGTTAGCAGTAAAAAATTGAGGATTTGGACACAATCCGATATCTATGATTTTCTCGCAAGAAGCTCATTCAGGATTTGAACGACATATCACATGAGTATCTATGGGTATAGTGTAGTTCAAAAATGAACTTCGTTTTTATGTTTAGATTCAACTTCCGGTGAACCGTGACATGCATACCTTTGTACTCTTCCGATTTTCCCGGAAGTTGGACAATTTTTCGGGGTTTTCGGAAAATTGTACGATTTTTCGCTAAATTGTACGATTTTTCGATGATTTTTTTTGATTTTTCAGCCAATCGTACGATTTTTCATCGATTTTACATAATTGTAAGAATTTTTCGAAATTAATGTGTTCGATTGTGGTTAGGAATTTTTGCTGTCGAATAAATCACTTTCGTATTGCAGACTTAAGGTGTGAGCTTCAGTCAAACGCATTTTAACAATGCAGTTGCTTCTCAGAAATCATAAGTTGTGGCGTCCGAGGCGTCAACATAGGCCTATCCACATTAAAAGCAGAAAGCCAGGCCAGACAAAGGTGTGATACTGATCCTAACTCAACTCGTGTTTGTTAGGAATGAAAGTATTTGTTTCCAATGATGCAGCTTGGCTCGTATATGTGCCCCGACTGAGACTTCAACGCAAATAACGCCTGTAAATTGCCATCCACCCTATGATCGCAATTACGCAGCTCTGATCCCACACCTGAAATTAATCTCATCTTATTAAAGCTTGCGACCGGCCCCGAGCCCAACTCACCCGTCGCCTTTCAATTTGCAACTGTTTTGTCGCTATCTACACATTGACGTAAATTAATGGTGAGTAATGCATGAACATACTCGTACATGGGCAAGTTCCCATGTGGAACAGGTCTATAAAGGTATAATAGGCCTAGTAAATGTGGCTCTCATCCGTTATTAAGAAGGCTTTTCTGTCTCATTACTGCATAGGCTATTTTCACAAGTGAGGAAGAACAAGTCTACACAACGGGATTCATTATCCGCCTGCATGCTTGATACATTGTTGATCCTGAAGGGACGACCTGAACCCTTCAATCCAGGGAAAAAATACAGCGATAAAGAAATTAAATGACTGAAATCGTGTTATACGAAGGAAGTGCAGGAACGCAGTGGCATTGCAATTTGACCATTTTTGTTTTTGATATATTTCGTATCATGTAATTAATCACCTATTTGGTTTTAGAAAATCATACCTCTTATCAGACACACAAGCCATCCGCTTCTTGTTTTAATTTCCTATTGTTACGCTTTGTTTTGATTGCATTATACACTTTTTAGATTATTATGTATGTTTTTAGTACAAGAATGCATAAGGAGTAAGGAATTGCAGGGAATTGAGTAGGGAATGTACAATTTTATTGAAGTTATAGACAATATTTTGAATTATACGATTTTTGTATGATTTTTGAAATTTTGAGGTACACAGTTATGTACATGTATATGAATGCGTTAGAACGACAACGTGTACAATACATTCGCACTTATAACTTATCCACTTTTCAAACATTTTACTTCCCACAAAATACAACTAAGCGTGTAAATAAAAGGTGTTTCAAAAGTCGCGCGCGTGACAATAGTAAACAACTGCCAATCATCTATCTATCTTTAAACATATTGTAGCCTTCTTGGTCTGCATCGCCTGGCATCTCGGTATTGACAGAGTTAAGAATTTATAAATGTTGTGATTCATGTGCAAGAAAAAGAATTAACGTTTCGTAGACGCCAATTTGTATAGAGGTAGAAAAAGGCATTTTGCCGTTATCGCTTGCTCTGTATGTGACATACTGCAGGAATGATCAGGACAGGACTTTGTACAGCAAACAGCACATAAATATCGTTTATACTATGTTCAGTCACAAAGATACAACATTTACACGGATAATGAAGACAATAGATAATAGATATATGCAAATCAGCGGCCAATAGAGCAATTGTCGGGATCCAAAAAATAGATACAAGTCAGAACTTCAGAATAATCAGCAAATAAAAAATGATGTCATTGAAAATGAATGCTCAATAATAAAATAAAGCTTATGATTGTATCAATCGGTCAAGAAAAGCCAAAACCAATATAAAACCATAAAGGGGATATATGCATATGTATATATATATATACATGTGTGTACACTGTTATAATACACGCGAAAATAATGAAGGAAGTAGTAGCTATTTCAACTAAATATATATTGGGAGAAACATAAATTATGTTGAAATTTCTTCGGATGCTGCAAACATGTATTAGCCAGTAATTCTTCTGCCATCGAATATCATTTTGAGTCAGATCATGTTAGTGATAGGATCCAAATAAAATGGGAAATTATTCACCGCCATCTCCAAGGTTATTTGAAACGAAGGAGTCTGGAGTGCAAACCCTTTCAAAATACTATTGCAATATTATTGATGACAAAATGTAATAGCAATAAATATATTGCAATACTTTATGTTAGCAATAAATATATTGCAATATGTCAGTTAGCGTTACTTCAAAAGTTAAAGCATTTCGGTACTAATACACCAATTGATACGTTCTTTTTAAGGGTTATATGTACACAATTCAGCATTCGATAACCGCATTTTCCCGTGAAATTCATTGCGAGTATTTCTACCTATACTTATAAATAGTGAAGTTTTGCCAGTCAGACACCAGTGCATGCAAAATGATTATTTGGATCATATGTTGATGATATTTTCATATCATGGATAAAATTTGCGACTGAAGAATGTATATCATGTCCATATTGTGAGATTTTGTTACTAGTCGATGCTACAATTAATATTTTTGTAGACATATAAATGGCAACAGAGGTGAATTATCAGGTTTAACTACCGTATATAATAAAACAATAAGCTCTTTAATACACTACTGAACACAGTATATTCGAATAAATCTAGCTAGCAACTATAAGCAATCTCATCTTCATAATAAAACAGATACACGCAAGTTTTCATGTCAAGACATTTTGCACTGTATGAATATCCCAGAAATTTCGATTGAAATTCAAGAACAACTGACATTCCAAATTAACAGGCAGAGTTCCCTGACGACGATCAGAATAAGAAAAGCCAGCACTACTAAAAAATCTTTCCGCGATATTCGAGGTAGGTAGATGGAAAGAGCAGTCGACGTATGGATCTTTCGGTTTTCCATTGACACTGAGCTTTCGTTTCTTCAGTATGTCAGCAGCAAAATTTGCAGATGTTTCAGTTGTAGTTTCATGTTCAATAAATGGTGCACTCTTCAATCTGTCCACCGCTTCACGTTCAGCTTCTGTCATTTCATCCAGTTTTCCGTTCTGCATTTTCACTAATGCAGATTCAAATTTTGGTGAGTGGACGATGCAAGCGTCAGGCGAAAGATACCTTTCCATTGACGGATAAAGGTTGATCAATTCATCGAATAGCATGCGGACGTCGGCGAGAGTTGTGTGATTTTCTTGCAATGCTTTTACGACTGACTCAAAATTTTGAAGATGAATGAACAGATCTTCGAGATTCTTGTTTTCCCGCGGCGTAAGAAGATATTCGTGCAGTCTTCCCTTCGATAAGAGCGCATCTACATGCTCACACAATTCAAAGTACTGTTTTACTTGTTGATACAAACTCGACCATCTTGTTATTACGCGCAATTTAGGTCGAAGGTTTGTCATTTCTCGCAGTTTACCTGCGATTTTTAACGTGGATAATTTTACCATGAGCTGCTGCAGTTTTTCCAGCAAAGAATTGTTATCCATTAGGTAATGCCCCATAGCAAGGTTAAAGCGGTGCGATGCGCATCCTATCAACGGAATTTTAAACATGTCAGCCACAGATTTATTGGTAGCACAGTTGTCACCGATAAAGGCCACGATATGTGACATCGATCTTTGGAACACTTCCTCTATCACCCATATGATGAATTCATAGTGAGATTTTGCACTGAAATTGCTCTCATGGATTAGGGGAAAAAAAGCTAATAACACACACTGTCGCTTTTTACATGTCTTATCCATATAGTTTGCGAATAAGCCCAAAAAATGGCTTGTTCCAGAAGACCATCCATCGAACATTAATGCAAATTTATCTGGCAGCTCTTACAGTATTTTGCTTTCTACTTCTTTCGCCAAATCAGTCATACACTTCATCAACGTATTCTCGATATATTAGGGAGCGACGAATATTTCCGATTCATGTCGTTTTCAGCAAAATTAAATGGTTTAAGACCCATGGTCACCCATTCAATCCACCCGAAGTATGTCTTAACTTTATCTGTGGCAAACGCACAGGAAATGTAGTCAGTCATTAACTTTTGAGAGGATTTATCAGTCTTTGTAAGAGTCTCATATTCGGCTTTATGTTGTGACTTAATGTGACCAAGTAGATTCGCCCAATCTGAACTCGGTTTTTATTTCCTCTGGTTTCCACACGCACATACATGATGATCCTCCGTATCATCCACAAGCTTGTAAAAATGTTGATCGATCTGTTTCGAAGATAGACTCTCTTTCGAAACCATAACGTCGTAAATTCTGCGCACCACGTTATCTGCGTGTTGTATCACAAGAATGAAGGTGAGTGGTGTGTGAATAGAAGTTCCGAAGGTCAGCGCGTCACCAGCGTGTCATATTTCACTCAATTCACAGCTGCCTCGTCTCCTGACTAAACAGTAACTGTCTGCGGAGTGACATACCCACAGAATTAGATTGTTTAATCGTATCACTTTGCTAGAAGTGCAAACTGATTCAAACAGATGGCACATGCAAGAACTTAATAAGTGGGCAAAAAGAAATTTTTAATACCTTGCAGAGATAGGAAAAATAGTCGTGCGTCACTTGCGGATTGTTGTGGATTCTTTCAAAATGCTCCGATCGCGGCGATTCCTTCAGATTCAAAGAATTCAGATCATTGTGTCTTTTTGCTATGTGATCCGGTTGATAACAGTCACTGAAACATCGCACAATTTGACGTGTATAATGTTGAACTGGCTGCTCATTGTTCGATTGCTATGGTATTTAGTCAGGAGATTGTGCCATTTCAGTGACGTTACATGTTTCAATGCTTCCCTTCTAGTCAAACGGAAGAAGAGACGACCTGTCTAATTCTGTGGACATTCCGGGTGTCATGCATAGACAAAGGAGTGGTGTCATGATAACTAAACAGACAGATGCCGAAATATGAACGTCTCATGATGTCATTAATATGATACATTCAATTTGTATTGCAGGTGGTCGCTAAGCGCTGGTATGGAACTATTATTTTCCAGAACAATCATTTGATCTAGACAATACTATTGCAATATATTGCAATGTATTGCAATAGTATTTGCGCCTTGAAGGTGGTGCAATAAATATATTGCAAACCAGTTATTGCAATATATTTAGATAGCAATATTATTTTGAAAGGGTCTGCTGGAGTGTACATTTATCAAGAATGCGGGCGCTAATATTTTCAACAAACAAGAAACAATGTCTCTGATATTAAATTCTTGAACTGCCTCATGCATTTCTGCTTCTTTTCGTTACTTTTGAAGTTTTGTTGTTAGTAATGACTTCTGTCTTTATTTTACACCATATCTATAGAATGTGCAGTATTGATTTGAATGATATTGATTAGTCTTAAAAGCTTGATGTGTTTGCTGCTCTGTCGTCTAATTCAGTCATTCGTGCATGATTAAGCTACAGATTGTTTCATAAAAAATGGATCACCCTTAAACATCGCCTTAACTTCAACTTTGTCTAACTCCGCCAAACTTGAACGAATTTCTCTGAAATTTGGAAGATATGTCAGTTGTGCTTACTAATATCATTGTTGGAAATTTCAAGCATGAATAGAGTTGTTTTCCTGTTATACAGTCCGTTTCATAAAAAGTGGATCATCCTAAAATTTGACTAAATAAAACATAAGTATGATACAGAAATTTTCATGTCCCTTTCATGTCCTTAAATGTCCTTAATCTGATATATGATACAGTAACGGTTCTTAAGAAGCTAATATTTTGTGGCCCTACCCTTATTGTCAATGACATTACCAATTCGTCTAGGCATTGATTCGACGATATCGTTGATTTTTGACTGATCTAACTTTCTCCACTCTCTTTTTAACAGTGACGTAAGTTGTGATACGCCATCTGTAGGTAGCAGTGAACGACGAACGTTACGTTTTAGACGGGATTCAGATCAGGAGAACGAGCTGGCCAAGTAAGCCCTAAGACTTGCCCTCTACTATCATCCATAATAACCAAGTCGATGGATCACCAAGTTGATCTGTCATTTGGCCAATGTTCATTCGTAAAACACATAGCGTTCAGAATTCATGGTTCGCTGTATGTGATCTTCTACGAATAGTGGACTTAGAAATTGACGAGTTAGTGCAGCCATCTCAGTTAACGAGAGACTTGGATCAACTTTAACAAATCTCTTTTGCGTGGACGGCCGAGCCCTCTTTACGACAGAGTCGAAAATCATCATTATGCCATACATTTGTGTAAAGGACATTTCGTCTTGTAGTAGCTCGCAAAGAAAACCCTGACACTTTGCCTTTTGTGAATGCGATCTCGTTATTGTTCATTTGTGCTTTGTATTGTTTTCAACCGGCAAGAGATAGATTTCTAGCTGAAAGCAATCAGGAGTGCTGCCAACACCACCGCAACGAAGTCAGGAAGCTATGGAACATGAAGTCCAGTTAATCACATGTAGCAGTTATATTATTGTTGATGAATAATGTTGCTATACTGGCTCTGATTGACCGATTTTCTTTATTTTGTTTTGCTTGATAGCTTTTGGCTTGTAGAACAACATATTACATAACAAAGGAAACAAATGTAATTTTATAAGAGTGAGGTATGATTTTGTAACATTGCTAAATGAAGATCAAATTATCTACTACTTTTTTATCTATAACAGGAAAACAACTCAATATTCATGCTTGAAATTTCCAACAATGATATTAGTAAGCACAACTGACATATCTTCCAAATTTCAGAGAAATTCGTTCAAGTTTGGCGGAGTTAGACAAAGTTGAAGTTAAGGCGATGTTTAAGGGTGATCCATTTTTTATGAATCAATCTGTAGATAAAAAAGTAGTAGATAATTTGATCTTCATCTAGAAATGTTACACAAAATTATACCTCACTCTTATAAAATTACATTTGTTTCCTTTGTTATGTAATATGTTGTTCTACAAGCCAAAAGCTATCAAGCAAAAACAAAAATAAAGAAAATCGGTCAATCAGAGCCAGTATAGCACCATTATTCATCAACAATAATGTAACTGCTACATGTGATTAACTGGACTTCATGTTCCATACCTTCCTGACTTCGTTGCGGTGATGTTGGCAGCACTCCTGATTGCTTTCAGCTAGAAATCTATCTCTTGCCGGTTGAAAACAATACAAAGCACAAATGAACAATAACGAGATCGCATTCACAAAAGGCAAAGTGTCAGCCTTGCTAGAACTAGGGTTTTCTTTGCGAGCTACAAGCAAGCGACTAAATGTCCCTTACACAAATGTGCATCGATGGCATAATGATGATTTTCGACTCTGTCGTAAAGAGGGCTCTGGCCGTCCACGCAAAACATCCAAACGTATAGACCGCCTAATTTTGAGATTTGTTAAAGTTGATTGAGATTATGGATAAAATCTGATCAGGAAATTCCGAGACATTTACATCGTCCCCGGGTACAAGGTGGTGCGACTACTGATTTGGGCTGGCATTTGGACCAATGGCCGCTCTGAACTTCACATACAGCAAGGAACCATGAATTCTGAACGCTATGTGAATGTTTTACGAATGAACATTGGCCAAATGACAGATCAACTTGGTGATCCATCGACTTGGTTATTTATGGATGATAATGCTACGTGTCACAGGAGTAGTAGAGTCAACTTATGCAAGTCTCAATTAGGGCTTAGGATATTATCTTGGCCAGCTCGTTCTCCTGATCTGAATCCCATAGAAAATGTATGGAGTATTCTAAAACGTAACGTTCGTCGTTCACTGCTACCTACAGATGGTGTATCACAACTTACGTCACTGTTAAAAAGAGAGAGGAGAAAGTTAGATCAGTCAAAAATCAACGATATCATCGAATCAATGCCTAGACGAATTGGTAATGTCATTGACAATAAGGGTAGGGCCACAAAATATTAGCTTCTTAAGAACCGTTACTGTATCATAGCTTATCAGATTATATAAGGACATTTAAATATATTCGGGACATGAAATAACATGAAAAATGCTTTCTGTATCATACTTATGTTTTATTTAGTCAAATTTTAGGATGATCCATTTTTTATGAAACGGACTGTACATAGCGAAACCTCGCATTGAATAAAAGTTGTCTGCAGTACCCGAAGAAATGTTCAACATAATTTACACTGTATATTTCTCCCAATAATGGAACCGGGTACTTGGAGGATTCGGCCCCAGAGACATTTCAATTTAAATATAAATGATCAAAATCGGACTCATCAAAGAAATTAATGCAAAGGGCTTAATACCGTAGAGCTTGATGCATTGTGCCATGATAATAGAAGGTCTCCGATTTTACACATTGAAAAGTTTTCCGAGAAAGAAATCCGATTTTACACAATCTGGACAAAACTGTCGATCTTAACTTCTGGCTTTAACAACGAATATTGAGGTTGTTTTCATCGGCAAAGTTTACCGACAAGTGGATGGATTGGCGATGGCTCGCCATTAAGCTGCTCGTTCAGCTCTATTTTCATGGGACATTTTGAAAACGAACTTTTTAAATCAATAGCCGAACCATCCTTTTATGTCAGATATGTGGATGATATATTCATGATTATCAGAAGTGAAAATGAGAACAAACATTTATTTCGCATGTTTAATAGCAAACATCCAATGATAAATTTCACCAGAGAGACGGTAGATCATTTCCTCGACGTGAATCTACACAAACTGGAAGGCAAAATTCTGACGTCTGTCTACCGAAAAGATGCTTACACTAATTTATACAACAATTATGGCTCATTTTCGCCAAAAAGGTTCAAAATCAATTTGGCACGCACATTATTTCATCGAGCTCGATCACTGTATTCAGCTCAGTACATTGAGCAAGAGTTTTATATTTTAAAACGTGTCCTACGCAGCAACGGCTATCCAGATTGGTTCATTGTAAGGATATTGGGCGAAAGATAAAGCGTGAGACAGAACAAGTGTACCTTGCAGTTGAAGCTGTCCCGGTTTTCAAGACGTCTACTCTGTGTCCAGCTGCCGTGAAAGATCAGCCTCCACTTTCCCGGAAACCGACAATTTTGTACCAATTTTCTTGTCCTTGCGGAGCAAGGTGCATTGGGAAAAGCGAGCGTTGTTGTCTTCATGTGCGACTAAAGGATAACATACCAGCATGACTTGGAAAGGATGGTAATAAACCACGTTCTTCACAACCTTCTACAACAGCAGTCACCGGACATTTGATGACTTACGAGCGAAAACCCGACTTGGTAAATACTGAGGATTGTGGATTTAAGGTTTTAAATTCTTTTCAAAGTGACATTCTTCTTTTCAAAGATAGCAGAGAGTGTTACCGTCCGTTATCGAAAGCTTGATTTGTGTGTACAAAAAGATAGATTGTTTATACTGCATTTTTGAGTTGTAGCTCTACTTTCTTTTTTCTTCTGTTCCATCCTGCATGTTAACAGTACTATCATTTTACATTTTTATCTGACTTTCTAATTTACTTGTTATTTACTTCAGATTTTTATTATTTTAATTAATTAATTAATTTTTTATTTATTTTGTTGTCCCATTTTTATCATATATATTTAGTTGAAATAGCTACTACTTACTTCATTATTTTCGCGTGTATTATAACAGTGTACACACATGTATATACATATGCATATATCCCCTTTATGGTTTTATATTGGTTTTGGCTTTTCTTGACCTATTGATACAATCATAAGCTTTATTTTATTATTGAGCATTCATTTTCAATGACATCATTTTTTTTTTATTTGCTGTCTATTCTGAAGTTCTGACTTGTATCTGTTTTTTGGATCCCGACAATTGCTCTATTGGCCGCTGATTTGCATATATCTATTATCTATTGTCTTCATTATCCGTGTAAATGTTGTATCTTTGTGACTGAACATAGTATAAACGATATTTATGTGCTGTTTGCTGTACAAAGTCCTGTCCTGATCATTCCTGCAGTATGTCACATACAGAGCAAGTGAGGCCATGACAATAAAAAATGATAACGGCAAAATACCTTTTTCTACTTCAAGAAAAACAATTCTTATTCTTCAGGTGACATCGATGATTGCGTCTACCATTTCCCGATTTGGAGGACTGAATTTTCTGGTTAACAACGGAGGAGGACAATTTCCATCACCAGCACAAAACATTTCGTTGAAGGGATGGAATGCAGTCTTAGAGACAAATCTTACTGGCACTTTCCTTTGCACTCGTGAGGGTGAGTACATGTATTCTTTTACAGGGTGTCTGCAGAGTCCTAAACATCTTCGCTAAAATCCTAAAATTGGTTTTAATCGTAACGGATGTTTCTTTTTTGTTTCCGTGCAGCATGACGTAATCAATCTATCATAACTCATAAATCATCTTCTCTATCAAGAAGGAAATTTTTTCTTCAGAAGTGATTGAGGAATCGCTTACAGCCCAGTGACGAATTGGGTTGTTGTTGTTTTATCCGGCTCCTTCCAGCGGATAGGACGACAATACGAATCGA
Source organism: Prostheceraeus crozeri (assembly GCA_907163375.1). NCBI lineage: Eukaryota > Metazoa > Platyhelminthes > Polycladida > Euryleptidae > Prostheceraeus > Prostheceraeus crozeri. The sequence continues at coordinate 442,200 of CAJQUW010002148.1, read as the reverse complement.
CACACCCAGCAAGCAAATATATGCCTACTGCTGGCGAGGATTGCCCCAGGGAGGAAATGTCCATTCCGATACCACCGATATGAGAGAGAGAGAGAGAATAATGTTTATATTTTGTGAAATTGGAAATCATTACATTCGTATTAGCAAGGTTCAGTAGGATTCATTCAATTGTACAGTAAAAGAGCAAAAATCAAAGTAACTCAGGTTTACGGGAACCCAAAACATAAAGCTATACAAGTAAATAAAGATACCGACATTTACATATAAGTAATGTCACGTCGATAATAGTGCATTCGATTATACATCTCACACGCCCATGGAAAAAAGAATTCTTTCGTCTAGATGTCTTGATGTTTGGTAGACAGAAATGGTTTGTCTGTGGAAGACGCAGAGGTGTACAATATTTCAATGGATGAGAGGGATCTTCACATTTTCTTAAAAATTGAATTGATTGCTCAAGACGTCGAGTTTCGATAGAAGGGATGCGATCACAATCACAATCAAAATTGCACATTATCCTATGAGCTCGTTTTTGAACGCTGTTGATGCATTTTGTTGAACGATAGGAAAGATTACAAAACAGAGGTGTTGCATAAAGTTAAACAGACTGTACATAGGACATGTAAACTTCATTCAATTGATGCGGACGTAAAATGGACTTCAAGCAGCGAATGGCATAGAGTCCTCGAGATGCTGAGAGGCACACATTAGAAAAATGTTGGTCCCATGAGAGAGAGCATTTCAAAGTTATGCCGAGAATTCGCAGTGCGTCAACATAATCAATGTCATCATACGTCAAAATGCGAGCATTGGTAAATCTGAGTATGCTACCATACCTAAGATGGAAGCTGCTCAATGATGGTGAACAGTATTGACCGGGGGTAGGCAGCAACCCCAATGGTCGCACCTCACACTTTACCTCCGAAAAGGTGCGGTGGCCATCGCTGAGGGGACTTAAGACAAGGCTTAGCCGGATATGCCACAGGGGAAGAAACTCAAAGAGCGTTGTTGCATATACATGTATATCCCCCAACAGCTAAGATTTGGCTGTCAGGATCCGCCGAAACATCAACTTACTATAGCCACTGAGGAAAGGCAATGAGAATAAGACATCAAACACCACAGCTGCAGTGGCAAAAGACCCCTTTTAGTTGCCTCTCACGACGCGCAGGGGAACGTCGGTCCTATTCTATTCAGTCCCGGGAGTCGCACGGGGTAATTTGACGAATTAGGTCTCATTCATGGTGGTGTTAAGGAGTTGAAAGTACGTCAATAAATCACGTGGTGGTAAAATTCGCTATTTTTTGCCAAGCCCCGTCTGACTTTATGTGATATCGTCCAGGAATCCTCCTGTCATTGATTGCACAAGTATGAAAAGAAGAAGTTAGATCCTCGAGGAAGATAATTCTGAGCAAACTTCACTAACCAATCAGTTATTTTTTATTGTGGTCTCCGTGGCACAGTGGTTAAGTGCTTGGCCTAATCATCTTTTGATCCAGAGGTCGAGCCCCGAAAGTGCCTTTGGAAGTCGGCAGGAGGTGCATACGGACTAAAGGACTACAACCCTCCAGAAGAGTCTGACTATGTCAGCACCGTCCAAGCCCCAGTATGGGAGAGTAGTGACGTTAAAGCTTCATTTGTCTGATCCCGTTCAACGTGGACGTGGACGAAAAACGGGGAAGTAAGTAAGAGGATAATTGTCTCTTGGACGTGAGCTACATTGACCAAATGTTACAAAAATTTGAAATGCGCTAAACTGAAGTCTTTTCAGATTTCTGAGATGAAAAAAAGAGCACAAAATTCTTCGACCGATTCTGCATTGAATGACCTACTTTATTCAATGCATCTTTGGTCGAATAATTGTTTGCTCTATTTTTCGTCTAATTCTCTATTGACTGATGTCAGACACGGATAAAACATGTGACAAATTCCTAATATGTGAAGCAAAAAACTAATTGCGCACTAAAGCCACGAAAAACAAAAAAAGATAACGTGCTGTGCTATTTTATAAGATAAAGGACATAGATATGTTTTTCAGTTTGATGCGCCTTTGCAATTTCTATACATTTGAGGGATGGTAATCTTCGTTCAGTGCTCCCCAAAAAAGAACATCGCAAAAATTCAAGAAAAGAACATCGCTTCTTTTCAAATTATTGGACATACTCGTAGTATTATGAGCTTGCATTTTCCAACCATTTCGTCTTTGATCACATGTAAGCATACTGTACTCCAAATGATAGATTCGATTAGTACCCAATGTAAATACACAATTCCAACAAACAGCAAAATAATCAGAAGTTTCAATGGATTTCAATTTAAGACAAATCATGCATAAAACTAGTGTAGCGGTATGATTCTTCATTGTAAGTTAAGTGCAACAGTTGTTATACGCAGATAAATAAGAACAAATATAACAATTCTCAGTGAGGATTGATGTTCGAATCAGTTCAATTACAGAATTAAATGTCAAATGAATTGGCGAGTTACGATGATCACATATCTTCATGCACTTCATCAAACACTCCTTGATCATTTTCTACCGGATTGTCAACTTTCGGAGGTACTTTAGGAGGAGTTTTAGTCATAGGGATTTCAGGAACTTTTCTAGGTGTGTTGTCACTTTGATAATTGCGGCTAGGAGTTGAAGAATTTTGGGATCTTCGACAGTAACAAAAGACAAAGATGAGGACACCAATTAATCCAATAAAGAGAACATGGCTGCAATTGCTGCAGATAGACCATAGATTAATAAATTTTGATCTGATTTACTTGCTTCCGCTTTTGTACTTTGATCTGATTTACTTGCTTCCGCTTTTGTACTTTGATCTGATTTACTTGCTTCCGCTTTTGTACCTCTCATTGTCGGAGTTGTCGTAGCCTTGCGTTGTTGACATAGATACTTTATCATCCCTGTTGACGTATTCTGAAGAAACCCGGTCTCTGTATTCAGCACAAAGTGTGACGGATGTCCTCTAGGACTTGAAGAAAGGTCTTCATTCCATGGTTGAAATTTACTTTTCTTGGAAACATACAAAAATTTTGTATTACTTTTATGATATTTATATATAATATCTTTGGTGATATCTCTAGTTGTCAATTCTGCACTTTTCAAACTTCTCGTTCTGCATTCGGTATCATTGGCTGTGTAGCAAACATCACTGATTCGAACACCACCACCACCACCACAGGAAGACAACTGTGACACTCTGCTCAGTCGATATCCGCATAAAAGGTATTCATTTACAGATGTCGATTCATCTATTTTCCACTGACCATCACTTGTCATGTATACATAATCACCACTTCCACTAATATTCTTCGAAACATCTAATTTATGAAATGTTGATGACGTATTATCACTGGACCACCAGAGAATGCCATTTTCTCTATTAAAAAATAGTCTGATATCTATGACTTTATCTATTGATTTTCGGATAACATAAAGTTGAACAACTGATTGCTCATACTCATTATGTATCGATATCAATGATTTTTTGTGGCATTTATCTCTTGCTTGATGCTCTTCTAGTGTACCTCTTTCCAAAAGTTTTAGACACAGGTTATCATAACCATTGTAAGATTCATATCCTTGTATGCATTTTCCTTGCGACCAACTTTCCGAATATCCTCTATTAGAAAGCTTCCTGATTTTGCCATCAATGATTCTATTTCTTGAACACAAAACTTGAGCAAATATTTTCTTATTCACATACCATGACGATTCTTTTCCTGGAAACAACGACAAATTTCCTTCTATTCTTTTGAAATACGTGGAATGTTTAACAATAAGAGGAAATGATACATGCTTTCTGATGAAAACTGTCAAAGCAGCAAGCATAAAGTCTTCTATTTTTCCGACATGCTCATTCGGTCTTTTACATGCCATTTCAATATCTTGCTTTGATTGTAATCGCTGCCCATGAGTGATACGATAACAGTTCTTTCCAATATGGAAATATTCATCAGGACAATGACCAGCATATCGCCATGTATCACGAATACAATTAAATCTAAAACGCGAGGAGCACGATCTCAGTGCACAACCATTAACACCATCATTGATTACACATTCATTTTTAGGGCATTTACTGCACTTTGGATCTTTGGAATGACATTTTGGCCCATACCAGATCGTTTCTTTTGACCTTGCTCCTGAGAAAGTTCCATTCAGTTGACCACCTTGACTATTGCAAATCAGCTTCGCATTCTTCCAGTGCGTAGGAATAACTGAATAAAAGACACACTTTCCGTCTCCTTCGTAAACATATTTCGATTCTCCACAAGCGAGTTTCTTGATACGAGCGTTTGCTGATCCATAAGATGCGTAGGCATTGATCATCAAAACGAAGTTTAATAAAATCAAATTCAGCATCTCTATTCCGTAATGGTAAAGAAATTCGACACGTTCATCATAATGCTTTAATACGAATTACAAGAGAGCGAATCACATCGTTCAACATGCTTCTGAAAATGTGATTTGCCTTAACTTAAACCATTTAGGTGACTATAAGTTTAGATAATGCTGGAATATCAACACAATATGCTTATTTCATACACTGAACGTCATTAATTTTGCAACAACTGAAAGTCCAGTTTGATAAGATTCAACTTGCATTTATATCATCCAGGACGCGATGACCTTGTTATCGTATAGACCGTCACAACTCTCAGATGAACATCAGACACTGCTTAAATGAAAGAAGGCGTCTTAAAATAGCCACACTTCTGTTCTTAGTTTCCTGCCCACAATTGCTAGTACGACGATCGTTTAAGGACACAGTCTTGTAGTCTGCTCCATCAGCTGTCTTGAATTGTCGTGAAATCAGGATTTCAAGTCGTCGTCCTGGTTACAAATTCACTCATGGAGAGGTTCACTCCCACAGGGCGCGGCGCGGCGCGTCTCAGGCGTCCAGAATTTTCGTTGAGAACCTTAACAAACCTATGGGGCTGTTCACACACGACGCGCGGGACCACGCGTCCAAGAAATTTCAGAAAAAAAGTTCTGCAATGACACGCGGTTTGCTTTACGAGATAGGAAAATCCATCCCGCGCCAAGACGCCTCGCGGCTTGCTCTACCGCCCGCACTGAAACCTGACACCACACGTTGCCAGATGTTCGTGCAGAGAAATGACTGACTTTCGACATAGCTATCCGACAATTCTGGCCTTCTGTGAGGACAATTTGACCAAATGAACATCAAAATCCCTTATCAGTACACTTTCATACTTTGTCAACCATGAAATCGAATTCATGAATGCATTTGGAGATGAATGGCATGTTATTTACTGCAAAACGAGTATCGGAAACGAAGATGAGAAAATTTTGTTCTGCAAAAACGGCTGATATTTGTTATTGCTCTCAACCTGTCTGATAACCTTCGATAGAGTGACACTCCCGATTACTATAGAATAGACGATGTAAGTTAATAAAGGTCGTTTTGTGAGCTATCTTACGGCAAAGTCAATCCGTGCGTCGATTCTATTTCATGATCTGTCACTCGTCCTGTGTCTTGTTGTCACCTATGAATGAAAATGTGTAAATGATGTGTGCGTCCTTAAAAACCCTATTCCTTACAAATGATTAGTTTTCGCAAAATTATGTAGTTTATAACAATGGTCATTTCCTAACGATTAATTTGCCATTGCAATCACTGAAAAGTATGCATTACTTCTGAAAATAATCGGAAAAAAACTTCAGCAATGTCGGTCTCTTTCATCTGTCTTCAATTGTTCATTGTTCGCTTCATATCGTTTATTTGACACAGATCGCAGAATTCTTAATCAATTTAGTTGATACACACTTCATGTAAAAGGAAATTTCACGAAGAAGACGATGGTGGTATCTATTTTGCAAACAGCAGTCATTTTTTCTCCTTGAAAATGCACATGTCTATCGCTCATGCTCATCGCAGTGCGTGACAAGCTTATAGCGACATAGCTTATAATTGTGTTGACAGTTTGACGGAAGGATTGATTTCACTTGGTTTTTATTAATAGTATTGGCAGTGAAATATCTGATCTGATATTCCCTCAAATCATACGACATCCACAACTTATATATTTTGATACTCAAGAGAAAAATTTCTGCAGACTCGGATTTACTCTACGAAAATTAACAGGACGGAATGCCTTTTTGTCGCCATATCATACTTATCTTCTCAGAATGAGTCTATTTTCTAGACTGTTGGTCGACCAAAACTCATCATAGAATTTACTCGGATATTGCTCTAAAATCGACTGCCCCTTGCAGCACTTCAATTCATAACGAACTGTTCTCGTCTGATGAAATTTGTAGATCAAAGAACCTGATTACATCGCACTTTGTTCACGCTTGTAGATCTAATGCAAAATGTCTCAGTATTTCCTTGAGAATGTGCCGTTTAGATATCATTTTCGAGCCATTATGCTTGAAATGTTGCATCTGATTTCATGTAAATTCTGAAAACTGAGTGCGTCATTTAACTATCTCGGGAAAGTGTCAATTATGGTGTCTTGTTTGAACTCGTTCGAATGCATGTAACACAAGGAATATGAATATGTTGATTATTTAGCAATAAGAAGTGTCCATAATGACATGCCATTTGCAGTTCCCCCCTCTCCATTCTCCTCGCCACGCAGCTCGATGAGAACAGACCTGAAGACACAGAATTCAGCCGATCATCCCAAGATATCGAATTTCAGCCTTTCACATCCTAGATTGTCAGTTTGATTCATTACCACAGCCATTGAAATGACTCCAACTAAAGTCCTCACCATACAAAAAGTAGCCCAGACTTCTGTGCTACTTACCAAGTCCAAAACGACAAATTTGTGAGATGGCTTCGATATTTGCTGTTGGTAAGGGATGAGTTCAAGTATATCTTTTTTGATGATGTTATCAATAGCATAAATTTCTTGGCTGCCTTCCGTTTTTTAGTTGTCAAGAGATTGGCATTTAGAGGATTTTGAATTTATGTGGAACAGTGCTCAGTTTCGTTGTGAAAGGCTTGAGTTCGACATTTATGGATGATCGGTTGAATTCTGTGACTTCCTCCGCAGAATTTGTAATCTTTGAAAATTAGGCTCATTTTTGACGATATTTAGGAAGATCATTTACGTTTGAGACGATTGCGTGACATTCCAAGACGGCAGATTAATATGATAGAAATATATAATTCCAAGACTGCAAAGTTGTGTCCTTAAACGATCGTCGCACAAGCAATTATTGTGTGTAGGAAACTAAAAGCGATAATTTGGCTATTTTCAGGCATCGCCTCATTCGGCGGCATGTATTCATTTATACAGCGTATAGATATTCGTCTCACAAAGCTGTGATGGTCTATAGTAACAGTTAACAAGATCATATTGTCCTAGATGCTGTAAATACAAGTTGAATCTTATGAAATTTGACAGAATTTTAGTTGTTGCAAAATTTATGACGTTCAGTGTAATTATGCATAGTTCACTGCCAGCGGAGTACAATTCAGACGGAACGAATCATAGAATACAGCAAAACCTGTAATCGCGGATTACTAAAAGAAGGATGCGAAGGCTCTGAATACTACTCCTAATTTGAGGCTGACGTATTTAAGCAACATGCCCTACTTAGGATATCTACGTAGCTCTTTGTCAATAAATTAAGCTTATATTAATTTGCAGTAATAGCACAGAACTTGTATAAACAAGATTTTGATAGCATTTTAGTTGGTAAAGGAAAACCATAGAAATAAAATTCATTTTATCAACCAAAAATGTAGAGCTACAATTCTGTTCCCCGAATAAAAATGATTGATTTACAGCCTTAATGTGGACATGGTGAAGTTCTCTCGAGCACATTTTTATATAAAAAATAATTAGATTTTTATGCTATTGTTGTATATTAAATATGTTCATTTTCGTCATCGGTCAAGGCATTCAACAGAGTTTGACGATCTCTAACAACAACTTCCGCCGGTTGTGCATTCATGCCAACGGACATTTGCTGAAGTCTTTCAATACTAGGTAGGATAAAGAATGACGCTAAATGTATATAAAGTGACGGGCTGATCATGTTCCATTGAACATTCATTTCAATTGTATTCACGTATGTGCCTCTAACTTCAAACCCTCCGATTTGATGGCGTTCTATTTTTCAACTGCCCCTCTGTTATAGGAGTTAAAAAATTGCATCAGTATTCGTTGACTTTTTGATTTTTAAAGCTACTGCTTCGCAAATGCCTTGCTAACTGCCGTTAGGACTGAAAATTATTTACATTAAATCATATATAACGATAGGCCTTTATAAAATTAATTAAAATGATGCTGAGTGACCACTTGATTATTATCTGTGTATTAATAACTGCGATTGATTTAAAGACATTTTATAACTGCTATATCTTCCTGGTAACTATAAATTAAGGCACATAGCACATAGCACACACACTACATGGCAAACTACACCTTTTTCCATTCTAATTAAAAGTTGTTCCGTTCTATTTAAAACTTGTCCCATTCAATTTAAAAATGTTCTATTCAGTTTAAAACCTGTCCCATTCAATTTAAAACCTGTTCCATTCAATTTAAAGCATTCAGTTAAGAACGAGCTGTATTCTACTACAAAAACAATATGACAGTCACCAATGTAACTATATACCATATTGCTAATCGAGCATTCGTTGTTTAGCGATGCCATCAGTTTTCTTATAGCTTCTTAGCGTACCTGGTTTAACACCACGATTTTCCATCATTTCACTCATGTCAGTGTCTGTGTCAGATGCACCGGAGCTTATTGACGTTGACATTGCATGGGAAGTCATGATTTCGTCTTCGCATACTTCGAGAAACTCAATACCAAATGAAATAGACTAACTAACTCAGCACTTGATATTATCTGCTGCTATTCATACCAAACAAACGGAGCGAGCGGATATCTTAGCATAAAGACGTGTTGATCGAGCACTCAAAAAGTATGTGCGTGTATGATGCATGGGATGATGGCCCGCTAAACCGATCTGAGTATTCTTACTTTTGCTATTGTTCGATTTCTAAGAATGACTCATTTTATCCGATAATGTGATGATGTAGTTATCGAATGTGGCTCTCAACGATCCGGTCCGACAAGACTCACAATACGGTGTTACATTGGTGAATTGATGAACACTTTTAGAATAAAATGTTTCATTGTTTGTTTTTTTATTATCCTCCTATTAGGAGGTATTATTATCCACATTATCGTATTCATCAGATTACATGTTGTGCATAAGTATATCATGAAATATTATGATATCATTGATTGTTTCTATGTCATTCTGTTTTTGTAGTAGAATACAGCTCGTTCTTAACTGAATGTTTTAAATTGAATGGAACAGGTTTTAAACTGAATAGAACATTTTTAAATTGAATGGGACAGGCTATAAACTGAATAGAACATTTTTAAATAGTATGGAACAGGCTTTAAACTGAATAGAACATTTTTAAATTGAATGGAACATGTTTTAAATAGAACGGAACAACTTTTAATTAGAATGGAAAAAGTGTGTAGATCTATACAAAGTGCTACCACGGAAGCCCGATCGACATTTTCACGCCAAACCCTAAACTCAGTCAAAACCACTGAAGTTTTACTTAAGTTTCTGACCGCTAGCAAAACTGACTGTCAAAAACTGTTTTTTCATTTTAAGTATATGACGGCAAGTAGAACTGCCAGTAGAAAACTGGTCTTACTGAAGCTTTTTCCAATGGAAATTACTGAGAATTTCCGAGTTCAGAGGTAGCTTTACTTCATTTTCCTAAGTTGGACATAACTAAGCATTTCCGAGTTGTGAATACTTGCGAAATGAATATAAAAAGAAAGATGCTTGAAGAATTTGTAACGTACACCACTAAACATCAAGGTAAAAAGAGACAACGGAATAAGAATTTCTAATTTCACGTAAATTTTTGATTGAATTAAATTCTAAATCATATCTTCAAATTCTCATTGAATTTTAATAATTATGAAAGCATAAATAACGCTGAATAGCAATTATAACTTGCTTACTTACTTCCTCGTTTTTCGTCCCTGTCCACGTTGAATGAGGTCAGATTAATTAGAAGCAAAGGAGAAATAAAAACAATTACCAAAGAATTGTCAATAATTTCAGCTAGCTCGAAAACTCGAAATTTGACCACCTGACATCAAAGTGGTTGAAATTTGATCATACTTTCGTCGGGTATCCTGCTGAGGTGAGTGACCAACTTCAAGTTTGTATATCAGGTATGAGAATCTTCCGGGTTTTCCGGGGTTTTGGTGCTGAAAAGACCATTCTCGTAATTCACCTAAATATGCAATAAAAAAGTATACCCCTCCGAAAGTTAGATTATTTAAAAAACGTCCATTTTTTCGCCCTAGTCAACTATTTTTCTTACATTAGATTATGCCAAATATCAATAAAAAGGTCACAAAAATTTCAAGACCAGACCCCCTTCGCAAACTTGCTCGCTCGTTCCGGGTTTTTTATTTGCCCTCAATCTCATGCCTGGTATATGCAATGCATTGAGCATTAATAATTGATTTGACACATCTTGAGTGACTAAAGTGGAATGAATGAACGTGTAAATTGACAATGAAATATGGCTAATTTCCTTGTTCATCAGGATTCCTTGGGTTAGGAGACTTTCAAGAATTACACTCGCATTTTTCGAGATTTTGAATTCCCCTCCCCACACAATCAGTCCCGCAATCACCGTTCAAATCCCTTAAACGACACCGATTGCGTAATCGCTGGTCAGGCGCCACTCCATAGAAGATCGATTTTTCCTATCTTAACTGCGATTGTAATCTCTAAGTGTGGCCAAGCATTCTCTTCTCAGGACCTTAATGCATTTGAGAGACCGATGGGGCCATGTGTGCATGCTGTTGTGACTTGCGTACCGCATGATATTATCCTTTCAATATGCTTCAGCTACCATGTCCTGTAGGCATAGCTGACTTCCAGTCTTGACATATTTTTGCAAATTTTGCCTAAGAATGGGAATTTCGTCGCATGCAGATCCTTGATACAAATAAATATGCATTCGTATGTTAGGTAATCGTGCAAGTCATGAATTGAAGATCTTTGAAGATTTCGCATTATTAAAAATGATTTTTTGTTGAGACAACAATTTGAATTGAAAGCGAAAAATGTCGGAAACGTTTATTGTTTGTCAACGATTAAACGTTAATTCAACATGAAGAATGCCGTGTAGACTATCGAATATCATGCTTGAAATCGTAATCGTAAATTGCATCATGTCTAAAAGAGTCTAACATCGGAGTAACTAACAGGGAAACAATGATGAAGCCCTCAATGAAACTGAAATCTATGAAACGTAAAAACTGAGAAATCTGATCGATATCGGATATATTTACAAGATTTTACACTATACAGTCTACATACAAAAGTTGTAAAACTGGATGTCACACACAAAATTTGTTTAACTTAATATTGTGTTCTTCAATCATGCATCATTTTGTGCTTGCATGCACAAAAATCATTTAGGGTGATATTTGAATTTCATGAACTATTATCTCAATCCAACATTAGACACATTTGCTGATTAGATTTTTCTGAGAATGGTTAGCCTACCGTTGATAACCGAAGCATTGGATTATTTACGTGTGCAATGCATTAGCCTTCAAGAATTATTTTCAGGAACAAAATTCATTTATCGAGAATTGGGCAGTGGTTGATCATGTTAACAAGTTAGTTTGTGACATTCAATATTTCAATCCCTGATTGATCAATAATGTGATGCATGTTTTCACAAATTTTACGCAAACGCTGGCTCAACCATGCATGGCTCAACCCCCTTCCCACACCTCGTAATCGTCCCTGATCATTGCAAAAACCCATCCCCTCCCCCTAGGCGATTGCATAATTCTTGATGAAGACATAGGTATACTGTATGCAGGGATCGGTATCCCATACAAAATTCCACTCCTTTAATATACATTATGATTGTATTATTAATAATGTATTAAATTTACATCAAAAATAAATAGCGGTGTACATATATGCTTCATGCAGAACTGGGATTTGTGGAGAAAATCCATTGGGAAAACCACCGTCCTGCCATGCGATGAATGGCTGATGGACGTAAAGAAAAAAGTAAGTACAACCCCTTTTCGCTCATATGCATATTAAAGGAATATTGAAAGCTGTATGAATAATATATGTTTGACATACATGTAAATGAATTGTTATACATTTTAAATATGGAAGTCAGTATTCTTTTCATGAGGGTAGGCACCTATCCGTCCGCCTATCAAATCCACTGGATATAATCAATGCAAGTTCTCGTCCATCATTGCATAAGGGATAAAATTCAAGCCGACTCTATTGCATTAACAACAACAATTAGAAGACCACTTTTCATGTGCTCTTTTATCTCCTTCCCCGTTACTGTGACAAATTGTATTATTACTCGGCAGTTGCATAGTTTTTAGGTACTAGAAAACGCGCACGATTAACATCAAATAGACTGTAATCCAATGAATTCTTGATATATTAGGCGTCGACTAGTCGTGCTGATGGTTCCAACCCTGATGCAAAAAGATAGCGTGACATCTTAAAAAGATGGCATCTCGATAAAAAAGCATAATTGAAAGTAACGATGAAAACAGTGGCGTATCCAGGAATATCATCAGCTGCTGTGGCACTGCATTGATAAACATACACGTACATGCACATTGTACATTGTGTGCTTAGCCTATGTCAGTCGCAGACTAATGATTTATTTTTATGATTTAAGACGTCAATATGACGAGTAATAAGAGACAATGTGATAAAACTTAAATACATGGTTGCTGATTTATGTCAAGCGGATAACGCCAGCAATTCCTGAAAACTTTTACATAAATTTTGTAGTAAATGTAGCTTAAGCGGTATGTGAATAATATTTCGTTGTTAGACTAAATGGACAGAGGAAACACGATGAATGATCAATAGAAATAAAAAACAAGTTTTTGTGTGTGAGGATTTCTATGTTATGTAAAATATACAAAAAGCTCTATAACCATACTTTTTCACAGCCTCCTTGGTTTCAACTTCATGAAATCATTTAAAGTCAAATTACAATCAACACCTTTTGTTAAGTTCCTTTCAATATTCAAAATTGCTAGGTCATAGAGGCTTCTCCTAGGTCACAGTCGTCCTCAAATATGTTTCAATGAGCTTCATTTTGCCAAATGTCCGCTCACAGACAACCGAAGTTGCTGGGATGACTAATGCAGTCTCGATTAGTTTTTTTTTCATTTTGGGGGACAGTGAGGAAGAAAGATGCTTAGTTATGTAGGCCCAATCATGCAGCCTATACCGGGTAATGACTTATCACAAATGTTATTGGTCCTACAAATTTCCCTAATGTTTCCTTAATGTAATGTTATCCTTTACAAAATTTGCATTCACAATTACATTCTGCGATCTAAACGCTCCAATGTCTAACTCAGAGTTCATAGCAAGCTAAATGCACGCAACTACACTTAACCGAATACGACAACAGCAGATGAAAAAGTGATTGCTTCAATCGACTGATCATTTTCCCAAGCACAGTAGGTATTGTTTCTCTCACCCATACAGCGTTCAAGCTAAGAATCTCTTGGCGATGATATCAACCTATAAGAGCTCAGGAATGAGATGTCTAGCTGCGGTGAGTGAGGTGGCAGAGAGATTCCAGCACACCTTCAAAATGCATCTTAATCGAAGAGAAATTACACAAATTTCATTACTCCGAAAGAGGAATATAACTATAATCACTTGTGACATTATTGAATAATTATCCTCTTGATAACTCTAAACAGCCCAAACACGCTACTGGATGAAAAGCCGATGCAATACGAAGATTTGATTATAGCAGTTTTCGTCTAAACCTTTGATCATCCTTCTATCATTATTTAAATTGGTAAATTGAAGTAGTGATGCTGTTATTGTTATGAGGAATGCTGATTACTAAGAAAGACATATTTGTTAATTATGGATCTCATTTACAACTTCTTGCATCTAAAATGCAATTCATAAAAATGAAGGATCTTGAATCAAAGAAAGATACACGGACGATGAAATATTCCTACGACATGGCACGAGTTTTGACAGAATGCGATATATCAGTGGGCATCATAATGACATTTTTCGGAGAGCAGAAAAGCTACTAATAGAAAGTCACGCAATCTAGGTGATAATCAAATTTTTTATCTCAATATGAACTACATTTCAGATGCGATCTCAAACCGTATTAGAGGTGTACTAGTATTTTCCAAAAAAGGAATAAATGCACGATTAGCCCATCATAAATGCCCACTCACTGACAAAGAAAAGTGCATCCTATGAAGAACATCGCATGACAATGACAATGGAAATCATCTTAGCGTTTCTACATCGGTAGCGCAACGAGAAGCTTGCACTTTAAATTATAAGAACAATTTTAAATTAGAAATTCTTCAGTATTCAAGCGTATGCAAGCAAGAATTCAACATCAGAATAATTGCCAGATCAACAGATGAAGCAAGCCTGCGACTTTAAGAGGCAATCATGATTCAATGCCATAATCGTGCCATCAATAAAAAATAAGAATAGAAGAACATAAGTATGCTACAAATACATATTTTCATATCTTTATTTTTTCAAATTCTGAGCTCGTTGTTGAATAGTTGATATTTCCTTTTACGATATATACTTTTCCTTCCCCTGAAGATAACGACACTTAAGGTTCATTCACATTAGGGTCTATAATGTACACTTAATAATATACACTTAAGGTCTATAATCATCATATCTGATCATGAGACATCACACTAAGTGTAGTGCTTTCATATTTTTTCTTGTCTTCTTCCTATGACATCACTCTCATCATCTTTAACATAATAACCAAATATCTGAATTTCAAAAGCTAAGTTTTCCTTCGCATCTTCTGATGCGGCCTGAGTAGGCTCCGGAGATAAAATTTAGGAGAATATCATTATCCTATCAAAAAATAACACTGCTCACAATTTGTTTTTGATGCAATGCTACATGCATTTCAGTGGAATTTTGAAATTCTTACTTAATGTCTGTGAATTTTCATTGATGATCAGTTGATTATATGGATATGTTCTCTGTCTTTCTGAAATTTGCCTTGAGTCGGTTCTCTGAGGTATCATATTCCATTCTTCTGCTATTTCTTTGATTCACTTTGTCGAATTATTGAACGGCAACGAATCGGCTGTATGCAGTGCAGAGGGTCCCATGGTGTCTTTTTTTGAGCCTCATGGCCGATTGAATCGATCATTTCTACAAAGAGGAGTGAAAATAGTGCCAACTTCGAGTTTGAAAGGCTCGCTGATTCCTTGCCTGGAGCGCACTTTGGTAGAGCACTTTAAGTCCATATCTATAATGCTGCTGACACATCTCTCAGGTGACATTCGATGTGCAAGCAATTCCAAACAAATTTTATCAGTGCTGTGTCATGCGCCTTTCTGAAATCGACGAAGATCATGTGCATTGATGTCTGGCTTCATGTTAACTTCATTATACTTCTTTCTATGAATATGACATCGATTTGCGGCACTTCGATTTAAAAGGAATCCAAACTGTCCGTCTGAGATTACTGTGATACTTCGCAGTTTTCCGTCGTTCAAACATTTTCGAAGCATGATTCAACAACCTGATGATCCGATAGTTACCGCCCTCATGTGATCGCTTTACCTTTTGAACAGACGAATCATCATACTTTCTCGCCACTTATGTGATGTTTTGTCTTTTTGTCTGTCAATTGTGCAACGCCAACTGCACTGCTTCTATTGATATTCACATAGTGAGTCACTTCGTTCTCCGTTATTTCCTTTTGCTCAGTGATTCTCAAAGTGGGCGATCGCCCACAGTGGGCGAGGAAAACGATTCTGGGGGGAAGGCGATAAAGGGGTCGTTAGTCAGCTGGTGGGGATTACAAAAATTGACATTAAAAAGATAAACATTTAACATTTAGGACGTTCAATGTATTTTCCTTATTGTCAACATATTGAAGAAGAAATAATTGTTGTATAGTTTCAAGATATCATGGAACATGATATTAAGATATGTCTATTCTCGTATTGGTGTACATGCAGATCATTATGCATAACTATGTTTGAATTCAAATCTACTTGCAACTACTCCCAATATTGTTCATTAGTTGTCTAACTTCTTATCTGATAAAAGCTTTATTAAGCAATATTTATGTCTTCTGGTCGTCACAATTTTATCAGATAAGAAGTTATGAAATTCAATCCTCCAACGTTTCCCGCGAATCCTACGCCTGAACAATGGGAGTGGTGGAAACAATGCTTTATTGATGGTCTAGAAATAAAGGAAATCAAGGAAGACAAGGACCGGCTCACTTACTTACGGTCTAGTACTGGATCAGATATTTTCATCATACTTAAGAATACGAAAACTTTTAACGAAGCTGTCCAAATTCTTGACAAACATTTTCGAAAAACTTCTCGAGTTATTTATGCGAGACACAAGCTTCATACATGCAAGCAAAATCCAGATGAATCGATCACTGATTTCGTAAAACGCCTCAAAGTCCTTGGTGAACAATGCGATTGTAAAGAAGTTGATTCGTTAATCCACAAAGAATTACTGCTCCGGGATGGTCTAGTTTCGGGACTTCAGTCTGACTTGATTCGCACTCGATTGTTGGAATTAGACGATGACAAAGCTACATTAGACGAATGTATTTTCTTGGCTAATGCTATCGACGTATCGAACAATTATTCCAAATCTTTTTCCGAACCGACCAATAGTGATAATGATCAAGTGATCAGCATTGCAGCAGCAAAACATGGACGTTTCATCAGAAACGAAAGGAAAGCGCCAGCTTCTTACTCCACAAATCAACAATCATGTCCATTCTGTGGCCAAGTGGCATACATGAAACCATTGCCCTGCTCGGAATTCTCAGTGTTACAAATGCAATAAACTTGGACATTGGGAAAAGGTTTGTCGAACACAAGCTGCAGCTGTTCAAAACATTGAAAACGAAGACACAAGAAATGTGTGCAGTCGGGAAAGTTCGCTCAGTCTACTATCCGGTTACCATCAATGGTACGACAACTTTGATAGCATTGATTGATCCTGGATCAACAGATACCTTTATTCGCAAGGATGTTGCGAGAAGTCAGAAACTTAAGGTAATCCCATCACACTCGTTGACACAAATGGCAAATTATTCGTCTTGTGAAGTTATCGGGTATGTAGATATCAATCTGGCTATCAATGAAGAACTATATGAAGTTCGAGCCAAGGTAGTCGAACACCTTCTTTCAAGCATGATAGTAGGAATGGACGTGTTGTCTGAACATGAAAAGGTAGAGTTACTTTTGTATGGACCCCGGCCAACACTAACGTTGTCAAACAAAAATGAATCAAATCAAAATCAATGTTGCACAATTTTCCCTTGTATGAAAGCAGAATGTCCTCCTTTGTTTTCCGAACTTCAACGCAATGTCAGACCAATACGTACCAAATCTCGAAAACTCACAGAAGAATATAAGAGTTACATAAAATCGGAAATTCAACGCTTACTGGAGTCAGACATCATCGAGGAGTCGCGTTCTCCATGGCGAGCACAAGTATTCGTGGTCAGAAAGAACAAGCCAAGGATGGTTGTCGATTATTCACACACAGTGAACAGGTTCACAGAAGTTGATGCATATTCATTTGCAGATGTCGAGCAAGTCTTGAATTCAGTTGCCTCAAATTGATTTTTCTCAAGAATAGATCTAAAGTCTGCTTATCATCAGATACCGATCATCGAATCCGATCGACCGTTCACCACATTTGAAGCGAACGGTAAACTCTACCAGTTCAAGAGAATTCCTTTTGGAATCACAAACGCCGTTCCCTCTTTTCAGAGAATCATGGACAATTTCATTTCAAAGCACAAGCTCAGAAATACTGTGGCCTACTTGGATGATATCATAATTGTAGGAAAAACGAAATGAGAGCATGATTCATTATTGAACCAGTTTATGGAGGCTGCAAAAAAGGACAATCTGACCCTCAACAGAGAAAAATGTGTCTTTGGGGAACAAAGAATTTCAATACTCGGGAATATCATCGAAAACGGGACGAAGAGACCGGACAAGGAAAGGCTCGAAACACTGATAAATTATCCCATTCCTTCCAACAAAAGTCAGCTTAAAAGGCTTGTTGGATTCTTTGCCTACAACGCAAAGTGGATACCAGATTATGCCAATAAAATAAAGCCATTGCTAGATCCTCAACAAAGGATGGAATTCCCCATATCTCATTCGGCCATCAGTGCAATTGAACTTTTGAAGAATAATATTTTACCTTCAATTTTGATAATCCCAGATAAAGACAATGGTCCACTCATTCTAGAAACAGACGCCTCCGGAACCGGAATTGGAGCAGTATTATCTCAGTCTGATCGTCCAATAGCATATTTCTCTCGGACTTTATCGATGTCGGAACAGAATCAATCAGCAGTCGAAAGAGAGGCGATGGCCATTGTGAATCTTTTCGAAAGTGGTCTTCGTTCATAAGGTCCTACCGAACTGTCGTCAAAACTGATCAAAAATCCGTCTCTTTCCTTTTCTCAAAACTAAAATCAAGAATCAAGAATGACAAGCTTATTCGTTGGAGACTAGAACTGTCTGAGTATCAATACGAAATAATATATCGACAAGGAAAAGAGAATGTTTCGGCTGATGCCCTTTCACGCCTCGCAGCAACGGGTGGCAATCGCATAGAACTCAATCGTCTGCATCATGATCTAGCTCATCCTGGAATAATCCGACTTTGGGAATACGTACGTCGAAACAATCTGCCATTTTCTTTGAAGGAAGTTCAGAACACAGTGTCCTATTGCAAGACTTGTCTGGAATGCAAACCAAAATTTTTCAAACCCTCTCCACGTAGTCATATCATCAAAGCAATGAAAGCTTTTGAACGTCTCAGTATTGATATTGTCGGTCCAAAGGTACCATCAAAAGAAGCAAAAGAAGCAAACCATCAGATCGCAAATCTGAGAAATCTGTTTGGCATATTCGGAACGCCTGGATTTTTACACTCAGATCGTGGCAGTCAATTTCTCTCCACGAAATTCGATTGCTTTTGTCTTGAAATGGGCATATCACATTCGCGAACCACACCTTACAATCCCAGAGGCAACGGACAGAACGAAAGATGCAATGGTCTGATTTGGAAAGCAATCACCTGTCTATTGCATTCAGAAAATCTTCCGGCGAATATGTGGGAGTCCAAGTTGTCTGCAGCGTTGTCGTCAATCAGAGGTCTCTTATGCATAAGCACAAATGAAACTCCTCATGATAGATTTTTCACATTCACACGGAGAAGCAGCTATGGTGTCTCGCTTCCGAAATGGTTGCAATCAGGGAAACAAGCATACGAGAAGATATTTGTTAGAAGCAAGGACTATCCGATTGTGAGACCAGTTGTGATAGAAGAAGTCATAAATCCATATTTCGCTAGAGTGAAGAGGGAAGACGGAAGAACGGATACCATCTCTACGAGAGCTCTGTCTCATGGAATTCAAACAAACGAAGAAAGTAGTACTCAGGTGGAGGACGACCTCGATGAATGTCCTGATGTGACAGAGGTAAACGCAGAATCAAGCGAAAATGAAACGAGTTCGCCGAATGACAATGATCAACTACGCCGATCCGGAAGACAGAAGAGGCAACCGGACCGTTTGCAAATACGATGGTAACATTTCGCTCTTTGGCGGGGGAGAATGTTGTATAGTTTCAAGATATCATATCTATTCTCGTATTGGTGTACATGCAGCAGGGTGCGAAGTAGGAAAAAGTTACTGGGGGGGATGCCAATCTTCATGTAGGCTATGTGCTGAATGAGACCCATAATTATCTTCGAAGCGGCTAGGTATAATTCGTCTGGCAAATCTCTGTCTTTCACGCGTTGATATGGAGTTGATTACTAAGCTTAGTAGGCTATACATCTAATCCTCTCACAATACCGGTAGGCTACATAGAACAAGTAAATGCGGCAAAAACTCTCATTTATTCAATGAAAAAAGCGAGTGTTTCGCTCGCAATTTTGTGGTGGAGCATGAAACACGGTTTTCACCACGTGCTGAACGATGTGATTTCAGCCAATCCACGACGTACTTAGCAAAGTTTACGTGGGTGATTGGTGGTCCATTGATGTTGAGAAAAAGAACAGCATTACAAACATTCACACTCAAACGATTCCGATCTTTTGTGAACACATCATTCATCGCACTAAAGCCGCTTTCACATTCAGCTGTACACACAGAGAAAATCTTGATGACATCGCAAAGTTCTTTGATGTCAGACGAGTCTAGCCCGGATTTGGCCTCTCGAAATGACGAGACTGCGTTCATCACATTCTGTTTGAAAAACTCTGCGACTTTCATGACCTCTCTGTCACCATAGATGATTCGGTCATCAGATGTTGGCCACCTTCTCTTATCTAAAAACGTACAGTCTTTCAAAAGTTCGACGTCGAATCTCGCGTCTAGGTTATCGATGACGGCCTGCACGAATTGTGTTCGGAACTTAGAGTTAGTACTTCCCTTCAAGGTGACTCCTTTGAAGTTCCCATTGAGCTCCTGAGATGATGGCCCTCCATTCTCCCTGTAGCTCTCCAGAACTTTCCGTAGACGCAGGATATCTCCTGACACAGTGATGAGGTTCGCCTCGACCATCTGCATCTGTAAAATATTGATGATTTTTTGACGATGTTCCTACTCACTCAGGTGAACATTCATGTTATCACAACGACCATTATGATTATCTAGAATACTTTACAAAAAAATTACGAAAATCATCTCAAACCAAGCCAGATACTTTAATGGATTATCAGAATACTTTATAGAAAATCAATTAAATCATCTTACGTAGACCA
The DNA here is from genome assembly GCA_907163375.1 of Prostheceraeus crozeri. Classification (NCBI taxonomy): domain Eukaryota; kingdom Metazoa; phylum Platyhelminthes; order Polycladida; family Euryleptidae; genus Prostheceraeus; species Prostheceraeus crozeri. Next base: position 421,333 of record CAJQUW010002148.1, on the reverse strand, counting down.
AACCAGATACTTCAAAGGTGTAAAGATGTGACCAATCAAAGGTGTGATTGAATCATTGATGCAATTGCTAGGGAAAGCGGAGTCACAACACCGTAGAATCGGAACTTACTTTCAAGCTGAGTGCTTTCAGCTCACGAAGACAATCCCTTATAACACACATTTGTTCCACGAATTGATGTCGATCGATATGATTTCTCAATCGGGATGCGACGGACGAAATTGCAGGAAAAACTCGTGGAGAAGCGACGAATGATGATGAAAAAACAGAGTTCGGTCAAGACACATGCACTAACTGCTGTCCACGCAGTGGACGGGGTATTAGTGAGTCAGATGTCCTTCATTGCAGCAGCAGCACACACACATGCGCTGCAGCTTTGAAGATAGCCGTCAAGTGGAATCGGCTAAAAGCCACTCTGAGAGACAGAAAAAGTAGACATACATTCTGACAGACACATCACTGGGAGGGACAATCTGGGATCCCCCCCCCCAGGACTAATCAAACCTGTGTACTGGTGGGGATTCAGATGATCACTGGTAGGGACGGATCCCCCCCATCCCCCCCTTACTTCGCACCCTGACATGCAGATCATTATGCATAACTATGTTTGAATTCAAATCTACTTGCAACTATTCCCAATATTGTTCATTGGTTGTCTAACTTCTTATCTGATAAAAGCTTTATTAAGCAATATTTATGTCTTCTGGTCGTCACAATTGGTAGATAATCTGTCCTTCTGTTTAACTCTGCATAAGCATAAACATTATTGATCTAAAAACCTAATGACCATAGAGTAAAGGATTCCGGGTGCAGTCAAAAATTTTCCCCGTAAATATGAATAATTGATTCACAAGAATGATGTTTTCTGATTCCAAATATTTTCTCCTTCATTTGATTCATTTGACATGCGGTACATTAGATAAAATTGCCTAACAACAGAGTTAGAAATTAGAAGAACCTTGACTCATTTTGTGAGCTTACAATGCCATGCTGGAGCTAAAATTCATATAGGACAGATAGGAAAAGTACCGCATTTTTGGATGAAGCAACTATACTAAAAGGAAATTTGTCCTCAAAAGATAAAGAAGCCAGTATATACTTTGATATATTACAGATTTTTTGGAAAGATTTTGGAAGAAGAATAAATTACATATTCGGTATGAATGATGCTTAAACTTTTTGCTCGAAAGTGATGCCTAAAATTCACTCACTATTTTAGGCTCTTGATAATTAAAAAATAGCTATAAGTTATAGGTTAGACACAAGATGGACTTACAGATAATATCAGACGAGCCATCACATCATTTTTAGTCAAATCAGTTATTTGAGATTTGTGTAGACATATTAAAAGAGCTTATTAAGTATTGCTATTAAAGACATTCAGTGCTATTTATTTTTTGCAAAATCATTCATTGCAAATCGACGAATCAACCTTACGTGATAATGAATCCTTGCTTCTTTGCTTTTTTGGATTTGTCTTCAAATCAGAAATTCAAGAGGAAATAAATGCTATTTGCTCTGAATCTTCCAACCGAAACAAACATCATAAAAAACATCATTCAATGTACTACGGATGTTGCTCCGGCAATGATTGGAAGACACGAAAGGCTCATTGCCTTTTTGAAAAGGGAAATGCCATACGTGTAGGGCGGTCAATAAAATCAAAAAGTCAATAAAGTAAAAATACGGTCAAAATAAACAAAGGAAGTCAATAGAGTAAAAATAAGGTCAAGTGTAGTCAAATAAGGTCAAAAAGTTTAAATAAGACTGTAAATTTTTCAGGAATCTGGCCTTCCTAAGCGCTATTTTTAGATTTGGGTTTCCCGAACTCTTTTCAATCAAAACAAAAAGCTAAGCTATTGGAACACCAAATATTCTCACAAGGATTTCAACGCACATAACTACATCTTTTTGTTAACTGACACTGACTATCTTCGATTGTTCGAAATACCCAAGACAGCTGAAAGTGATGCATCCAAGTGCAAAAGAATTACTTGCCAATATCCTCAAGAATTTAAAATAACACCAAGGAATGAACTTTTATGTGTGCTTTGTGAAATCCCGGTGAAATACGCGAAACAGTTTGTGATTGATAGTCATCGTAAAAGTGCCAAACATGCGACGAAGTTACAAAGAATTACCTCTTCATCATCAGTACCCCACCTCATCAAAGCATGAAAGTCAGACCTTCTCGAACTTCAAACCTGATCTGGCTAAGCATGTAACAACAGCGTTTTTTAGCCGCTGACATTCCTTTACATAAATTGGAGCCTCAAGTGATACGAGATTTATTTGATTTTATGGGTCATCATTGCCCATCCGAGTCATCATGTCGGCAACATGTGCCAAAACTCTTTCAGTTAGAACAACAGAAATTGTTTCGATATGTGAATGGAGAAAAAATATTTATAATGGTGGACGAAACGGAAATTTCTGGTCGGAAGTTTATGAACATTCTTGTCGGAATTCTAGAAAAGCCAGAAGTTACTTATCTATATGACTGTAGACAGCTATAAGGAAACATCAATCATCAAACAGTGTGCCATGCTATTGATGATGTTGTTAAAGATTTAAATGTTCATCGAAATAATTTCCTTTTACTGCTATCTGATGCAGCTCGTTATATGACTCTTGCGGGCAAAACTTTGAAGTCTATGTATCCATCATTATTTCATGTAACGTGTATGGCGCACCTGTTGCACAACTGTGCATTGCTTGTGAAGTCGAAGTATGAGGCTGTCGACAGTTTGATTTCCTCAATCAAGGCTGCCACTGTTAAAAATGGTGATCGCCGTCTTCCTTTTGCATCGATTGGAAGTCCACCAAAGTCGGACGAAACCAGGTGGGGAACATGCTAAAACGCGGCATGTTCGTATGCAGACCACTTTTCCGACGTCAAACAAATTGTGTTGGGTTTCGGGGATAATGGATTACTTGTAAGTCGTGCAAAATCTGCAGTTTCCAGCACGGTAATTGTTGACCAACTCGTGGATATGGCAACGTATAGACCTCCGCATCATCTAATGGAGCGGTGCGAAGGAACCAACTACAACATTCGTCAGGTAATACAGGACGTAAACAGTCTGGATTTCGGAATTGATCCGTGTGAAATCAAATCATATATAAACTTGCGTTTATCTAAGAATGATATCATGGAGATTGTTAACTTGGCACGTGACGATATTTCACCAACTGAATACAATCTTCTGTTGTGTGCACAATCAACCACGGCTGCGATCGAACGAAGCTTTTCCCAGTTGAAAAATCTCCTGCGTGTTAACAGAAACTTTTCTCCCCAACACATTAAATACTATGCAACAATGAATTACAACGCCAGTAACAATTAACTCGTTGTTTAAGAGGCATTCCTTCTTTTCGTGAAGAACTTTGTATTTGTGGGCTCAATAATAAAATGTGTTTCTTGAATTAAAACAAGTAACGTTTACTTGTGAGTCTGAAATGATGTTTTCTTTGGTTAAACAAAACTGAATTAGGTAAAAAGATTGGGTAAAAATTTTACATTTTAGTCAAAATTTTAGTTAAAAATTTACTTGAAAATAAAGTCAAAATTCGAAATTTTTTAGGTCAATAAAAAACCGCCCTAGTGATAACTATTTATTGCGTTATACACAGACAGCACTTGGTTGCCAATGGATTAAGCCCAGAACTCCATTAGACACTGAGAAGTGTTATCAATTGTGTGAATAAAATCAAAGCACATGCTCTTAACACCAGACTATTTCGTAAGCTGTGCCAAGTAAGATGGCTCTCTAAGGCTCAATGTCTGACAAGATTTTATTCAATATTGGACTCTGTTATTGAATTCCTAAGGCAAACATCTGATCCATCATTAGCCGACTCCGCTGAGAAATGATATTGCATACTTGGCACACATCTCACTTCATGAATGAGGTCAATTAAAAGTTGCAGGGATCTATGTCCTCTCTCATTAGATGTAGAAATGCAATCGCGAGTTTTGCTGAAAAACTCATTCTCTATGAGCAAAAAAATGTCAAGGGGTGAGTATTACCATTTCATGAATCTGAGCGGAAGCACGATTCTCGTTATTCCTTTTACCTATGAAAGTTGATCGACAATTTAAAAGAACGATACCAGGATCTGCAGCAATTAGGTTCCGAAGTGGAAACTCCGACCATTCGATGCTGACCCTGCTACTTAAGACATTCACCTCGAAGAACATATTGTCGATTTGAAAAATGACGCGAGGCTTAAGCACATTTCAAAGCCGATAATTACGCGAATTTTTAGTGCAGATTAACCGATCTATATCCAAAATTATGGGAAGAAGCAAGAATATGGATTCGATCTTTTCCTACATCATACTTGGTTGAGAAAGGATTTTCTGAAGTGACTTATCTTTTGAATAAACAAAGAAATAGACTGAACGTTGAGAAGCGGAGACTTGAGACTCTTTTTGACAAATCTGATACTGGACATCAACAAGCTTATCAAACAGCATCAAGCCCATCCTGCGAGACAGTAAACATTCGTATACTATACTTCATGCCAAAAACTTTGTATCGATTCATGATTGCTTTTGTAGTTTTCTATCATATTTTAGTTCTATAATCCTTCAAAGTTTGTAAAAAGATCTAATTTATGTTAGCTAAGTACTGTGCTAAATTATGCAATAGAGAGATGGGAAAGAAAGCGTGCAATTATGATTTGTGAAGTAAATCATTTTTAATGAATTTATGGGGGAAAAGGACACACTTGTGCAACAAAGGTGTCCCCCAGCAGAAGTGAAAATATGTATTAGAAAATAACAATAAAGACAATCTAAGACTACCTTTATTACCTGTATTGAATAATAATCTAGCATGAATGCCATGTCCTCGACTTGTGACAGTTGAAACAAAGATGACTATTCGATTGTAAGTAGTAAGAAAACGGCGAACACCAGATAGCGCAAGATGGCCGCCATCGCTGACGTCCCCCCCCCCTCTGGAACGGCAGAGTGTCGTGGTCGGCCGCCGTGGTGCTTCGGGTCTGAGTCCCCCCCCTCTGGAACGGCAGAGTGTCGTGGTCGGCCGCCGTGGTGCTTCGGGTCTGAGTCCCCCCCCTCTGGAACGGCAGAGTGTCGTGGTCGGCCGCCGTGGTGCTTCGGGTCTGAGTCCCCCCCCCCTCTGGAACGATAGAGTGTCGGTCGTGGTGGACTTGGGCGACCGCCAGGATTAGTCTTGAGGCTATAGTGTGTGATGTTTTTCGTGCAATCTGCTGAATGTTGGGTTGTAAAATGGCTTGTTTCGAGTGGAAGGAGTGGTCGGATGAGAAAACGGAGGTCGGATTCGGATTCAGCGTGAAATTCTGCATCGCTATGGTGAGTTTCAAGGCAATCGGTGAGAAAAAATTTTCAACATTTTTCGAAAAACGACAGAGTTAGAATTTGGGACGTTTTGGTGTGTAGCGTCAAAACGAAGCATCGGATGAGAAAACGGAGGTCAGATTCGGATTCAGCGTGAAATTCTGCATCGCTACGGTGAGTTTCAAGTCAATCGGAGAGAAAAAATTTTCGGCTGACGCCCCCCCCCTCTGAACAGCTCGCTTCGATTTTGGCTTCCAGTGGACGGATTTTGTCGTGCGATAGCTCGTTTGAAAGCTAAGAGTGAGACAAATTCAGTGAAAGAATCGGCTTGTTCCTATCTGTCTTCGTTCAAAAGTTAGAGCGGTTACAAGATTTTAGGTCGGAGCTCGCTTACCTGAAAAAATCCTAAGTGTCAGAGTGACTTTGTATGGGTAAAATTTTGAAAATTTTCCAAAGTGTGGAATTTCGACCTGGGACCTTTACCAAAACATTTTTTCATCAAATTTCACTGACCTCCCCCCCCCGACAGCAATCTTCTAACTTTGGTTCTAGTGAACGGATTTTGTTCGTTCGAGTTGCATTCGAAAGAGGAGAAAAAGCTGCTCGACAACATTTTTTGTTGCGAGTCAATCGGACCAGCCGTTCAAAAGTTAGAGCGGTTACAAGATTTTAGGTCGGAGCTCGCTCACCTGAAAAAATCCTAAGTGTCAGAGTGGCTTTGTATGGGTAAAATTTTGAAAATTTTCCAAAGTGTGGAATTTCGACCTGGTACCGTCACCAAAACATTTTTCATCAAATTTCACTGACCTCCCCCCCCTCTGCACAGCTAGCTTCGATCTTGGCTTCTAGTGGACGGATTTTGTCGTGCAATAGCTCGTTTGAAAGCTAAGAGTGAGACAAATTCAGTGAAAGAAACGGCTTGTTCCTATCTGTCTTCGTTTAGATGTGAGACGCCATTTAAGATTTTGGGACATTGGCGAAAACGACAGAGTTAGAATTTGGGACGTTTTGGGCTGTAGCACCAAAACGAAGGCTCGGATGGGTAAACGGAGGCCAGATTTGGAATCAGCTTGATGTTATTGTCCAATGAGGATCATCATCCAATGAGAATCAAGCATTTCTTTATAAATAGCGAGCCTTCCACAGTGAGAATCTTTCCATCGTTGAATCACACGAGTGACGGACGCACATTTTCTCTCTCTCTCTCTCTAGTTCCCTGTTCTATTATCCAACTAAAATGGTAAGTCGCTACTTCCCTCCCTCTCCTCCCTTGAACGTAAACTTAATACAATCTTTTTTCATTTTCAGGCATCTACTCCATCTGCTGCACTAGTAGGACAAAATGGCGGTCAAACGTTACAAGGTTCGCTACGGTCAGATCATCTACAACTGAGGCCAGTGGAAGAAACATCCAAGGTACATAATCCTACACCGCTACAGCGTAAATTTAAACAAGCCTTGCGTTATGATGATCATAGCGTAGTACTCCAAACGGGAATGCTCCCTTCCACGGATGTCAAGATAATGCACAATCAGTATGGGGACTACATACTGATCCCCGTGAGTCCGTACATTCGCCACCAACTTGATATTATTGAGGAGTACGTGACATTAAATATGGACATTCCTACTCCTCTTGCTCAAGAGTGGAAGGCGAGAGATGACAAGGATACTCCCTATAGAAAGATTTGGGATGGTAATCACATTTGCCTACCGGTATCACATTGGTGTACTTACTATAAGAAGGATGGAGATCATTCAATACCCATCAGATGTGATGAGCTCGGAGAAGGTACTTGGGATATCCTTTTCAAAGTGAATGGGCTATATTATGGTCGACACAAGGATAATAAAATAGCCTCTCTCTCCATGCATATGGAATCCATCCTATATATTCCAAAACCACCCAACGTGGACGACATAATTGATCAAATCCTTAACAGCAGTGGTACGAAGCGCAAGTCGGAGAAGAATGCTACATCAAAACGCAAATCAAAGAAGGAGAATTACTAGTCCTTTCCTAACTCTACCCTATGACAATTCGCTTATGTGCTTTGAGTGTCGTAGACGTGGTCTTATTAGATACATTTTACTTCTTCGTTGCCATCATATCATTTGTGTATTTTGTCGTGAAAAGCATCGATGTAATTCTTCATTTTGTAATATGTTATAGAACGTTTCCTTAGATGTGTAAATTTCCGTTTTAGGCTTCTATCATCATTTTTATGGATTGTGAGGGTGAACCTGTACAGGAGCTCAGTGCTATTGCTATGAACAATTGGACATATCAGATTGTTAGTGTCTATCATCAACATGCCAACTGCGATCCCAATGTTGATCAATGGGCGAGAAAACACATTCATGGACTTAATCTGAAATATTTGCAAGACTATGGCTTTTCTTGTGAAAGTGCTCTTCTTATTGACTTTAAACGATGGTTAGCTGCTTTCAATGTTATACGCATCTTTTGTAATAATCCTGGTAAGGAGAGGAAAGTATTTCCCAATCTAATCATTGATGATATTTTGCTCCCGCCTTGGGATAGTAGAGTGAATCAACATTATCATGAAGTCACGAAACGTTTTTAAGGATTTGTGTGTTCCTATTTTGTCTGTTCGTTGTAGTAGCTACGTTCATAACCAATGCTTCTTTCCTCCTTACCTCAACACTGCCAAAGTCCTGTATGGTTATCATTGCTCGCTGTATGATAGTTACCAGCTGTATCTATTTTATCTCTTTCAAACCATTGATTTATAATGCATGCTTGTTACCGTTATTCAATAAATGTTACTATGAGAAGAGTTGTTGTTTTCATGCAATGGATGGGTTAGATAAAGGGCGATCATGTCTTTCTCAAACGACTGCGGAACATTACGTTTTCATAGGCAAAGTTTAAAAGGAGCTGTTCAAGATTATGTGATAAAATTTCATAAAGATGAGACCGACATCGAAGCAGTGGTTGATGATGCTAGCACTCTATTTCTAGAGTTAATGAATACATTCTCTGATAGCATTATCATGGCGCGATTAGTTGCGAAAATTAAGTTTAGTCATTTTGGAAAGGAAGAGGTGGAAAGTCGCTCTTTCCATTTTGCTTCTTACACAATGGAAGTGGTAGATCACCCCCAAGAATTTTTTAAAAGACATATGATAAAAATTGCCGAACGTCTTAACGCATTTAACCATCATGGTAGCAGTCTAGTGATTGAAGCGATTTCAGATATTCACATTCAACTTTCCATAAAGAAAAATTGAAAATGCAGTGGTACTTGATTGTAGCACAACTGGTTTTCGAGCTATGTCTGCTCACTCTCGAAGTATATTCCTTCTGTACATGCGTCTATTATTTAGAAAAGGCTAGCAAATTCATATCTTCAAAAAGACTTGCTATAGACATCAGTAACGGTGAAACTATGTGTTGCGATGTATGTAAGCGAAAGGATGGAAATGAAAAGCGCATCTTCAAGAGATGTAAGCATGCTTTTTGTCAACGCTGTTTCATACGTAATTGCATTCAACTTTGCCAATGTAACCACTGTGATATTGCTCATTTCGAGTGTCACTTATGTCGCAATAGTTAGTACCTATGCAAATGTGGTAAAGATAGGTTTTAGCAAAGACTAACACGGAAAATGGCGAAACGTAAAATGACGAAACGTAAAAGTCAAAAGTTTTCTTCAGCCATTCAAGCTCTCCGACGAATGAAAGCAAATCAGCGATACAATGCTATACGACATGCTAACGATAAATTCATTTGTGAAATTATTTCTCATGTGAGGAAGTTGAGGACGAAGAAATTAGCGCCAAAACAACGAAAGTTACTTAAGCGATATGCTACAAATTTGCGTTTCATCTCCAATCCTAAAGTCGCCCTTCAAAGAAAGAGGAAAACTCTAACACAAAAGGGCGGTTTCCTTTCAGCAATACTTCCAATGATAGCTCCTGCCGTGGGCAACCTATTGGGTAATATCTTTGGCTCTAAGCGTTAATTATGCAAATGTTGAATCTCAAAGTAATAAAATGGATTTCAGACTTCAATGTGATAAAGTTCTGACTGTATCAGTCCATCTCATGCAGGTAAAACTGTTTTCCACGCTGAATTTATTGGATAAAAGAAGGGAGTTGTTTAAGGAACCTATCAATCGAGTGATTTGGTGTTATGGTATTTATCAACCGTCGCTGTTTCAGGAATTGCAAAGTCGCAACTTTAATTCGACATGAAGGAATTATTCCAGTGGATAAACTTCAGTCTAATGATGTTGTTGTATTGGATGATTTATTAAAAGAAAGTAAGAATTCAAAAGATGTTACAGATATGTTCACACTCGCGCAGCACACCATAAAAGGTGTTTTATCATCTATATTACACAAAATTTGTTTCCTGATGGAAAAGAAGCTCGTACACGAAACCTGAATACACACTATTATGCTATTTTCAAGAATCCGCGAGATAAAAGTCAATTTGAAATTTTAGCGCGACAAGTTGCACCCAGAGGATCAAAAGCCTTAATTGAAATTTTTCAAGCAGCTACTGAAAAACCATACGGTTACTTATTCATTGACTTTACGCAAGAGTGTCCGGAAGAATTTAGATTTCGAAGTGATATTTTTGAAAACTCCCATGATTATCTACAAACTATGAGTTCTTATTCTCGCATGATTGTTATTCCTCAGGATGAATATGTACAATTGACTGCCATGCAGCAAGTAAAGCAACCTCTTGCAAATCAAATGTATAGGAAAGAAATAGATTATCAGCAAAATGTTCACATCAAAGATCCACATCGTGCTGTATTATTACAATCGGAAACTGTTGAGCAATTGAAAAACTTGAAGAATAAGATGCGTGACTCTGTATCGACTGCTACACCTTTAGCATCTCGCGCACATGCCATATCTCTTTTCAACAGTATTGAGCCCCATCTCAATGTAAATGATAGAGGAGAAATCATTACAGATGAAAATAAAGTGATTGATGCTTCACGTTATGAAGACTTGATTCAGTATGCGACACGTAGAAAGCGCCGTCAGGGCTATGTTCCACCTGGTTGGTCATACTTTCTTAAACTATTGAAAAAGCATAATGTGCCAAAATTTTGCTTTAAATAATGAGACATTGAAAGAACTTGATTCAACAGTGGCTACTACTCTCCAATGCTTCAGGCGATGAAAATGCCACAACAAATTGGTTTAAGGACGTCACCTGCTACATCCCCTCCCACACTCACTAAGCAAACAAGAGGAAGAACTCGACGTAGATCTACATCGCCACTAAAACTAGTAAAAGGAAAACGTAAAACAGCTCCTCCCAGGAAAATACATGTTCTCAGACTATTAATATGAAGCAGATGTGTTGCTTGCCATGTAATGAGCCGCCAGAGGTGAATGTCGTTGTCACTTGCACTTGCTGCGCCAGCTCTCATAATGAAACCCCTAAGCAATGTGAACACGATCGCAAAACCGCTAAAGCTAAATGCTGCAGTTGTTGTAAATGTAGAAAGGCAAGAAAACAAAAAGATGAGAAGGAGGAAAAAGAGTCAGTCGTCATCGACTGAACGTTTGAAGTCAATCTATTATGATGTAAAACATCCGGCAGGATTTGCATCTATCAAGAAATTATCAAAAGCGAGTGGTCTTCCACAATCACAAGTGAAACGATGGTGAAGGGGTCAGGCTACCTATACACTCCACAAACAAGCGAAAAAGAAGTACCGCACCCGCCATTATATTGTTCATGACATCGATGAACAGTGGCAAGCAGATTTGTGTGATGTTGCCTCCCATTTCAAACATAACTCGGGCAATAATTTTATTTTAACCGTCATTGATATTTTCTCGCGTTATGCGTGGGCTCAACCTTTAAAAACTAAAGAAGGGAAAGGAGTAGCAAAAGCATTCCAAACAATTTTTCGAGAAGGTCGCATTCCAAAAAGAATTCAGAGTGATCAAGGAAAAGAGTTTGAAAATCAGCATGTGACAAGATTATTTGAGAGGCATGACATTGAGTTGTTTAGTGTAAAGAGCGCTTATAAAGCTGCACTCGTTGAACGTTTTAATCGCACATTAAAAAATCGCTTGTGGCGACATTTTACTGCCAACTTGACACAAAATTGGACAAAGGTTCTACAAGATACACTCCATGCCTACAATCACTCTATCCATCGTTCTATTGGACTCAGACCAGTAGATGTAAATGCTGACAATGTAGATAAAGTGCGCGAATCATTCCAACGTAAACGCACTCATGTGAAAAGTGATGTGAAAATTGGCGATAAAGTTCGTATCTCAAAAGTGAAAAGTGTTTTTGCTAAAGGGTACCTCCCGAATTGGACAGAGGAGGTATTTACAGTATCAAGGATTAATCAAAAAGACTCTCCGACCACCTACAAGTTGAAAGATTACGATAATGAAGAAATTGAGGGTAGCTTTTACCGCGATGAGATTGAGGTAGTCACTGAAAGTGAAACATATTTGGTAGAGAAAATCATTCGATGTAAAAAACGGCAAGGTGAAGAATGGTGTCTTGTTAAATGGACTGGTTATCCTTCAAGTATGAACTCTTGGATGCGTCGTGCCGACATCTTTCATCTAAGTGATCGACAGTGATTCATGCAAAGTTGTAACTAACAATGTTTAGGGTTTGAGCTATGAATCCAACTGCCTCATTTTATTCACGACCCTCCTATGTAAGTGGCGGAGGACAAATTTACATCGGCGCTCGCCGCCAACGTGGAGGTAGCATACTTGGTGCACTGAAATCTGTTGTAGCACCTCTCATATCCAATGTCGGTAGATCTTTAAAACGAAATGTTTTAAGTAATGCCGTTGGCTTTGCTGGTGATGTTGCTAGTGATCTTTCCAGAGGTAGAAGTTTTAAGAGCAGTTTGTTGAATCGTGGGAAGGAACGCGGTTTAAAAACATTGAAGCAGACCATTGCTGGTGTTACTCAAGGAAAGAAATCACCTAAACGAATGAATAAAGGAAGGAGGAAACATCGCGGAGCTGGTAAGGTGCGATCTTCAGTCAAAAGGCATTCACGCAAACGTCGTAGAGGCTCTAATCATTCATCAGGCGCTAAACGACGACGCTGCTATAACTTCTAATCATGGAGTGTAAAACTTCCGGTTTTTGTTTGTTCGATCAACAAGCCATACAGACAGATATTCTTAGTTCAAGTATTGTAGATTATCATCCTCGAACAGCTGAGAATGCTGGCCCCATTGAATTTGTTATTCCTGGTGGTAGTGATGACTACATAGATTTGAGTTATGCGATGCTTGATTTGAGGTTTAGAATTCAGCAAGCAGATGGAACTGCTATTGACGATGCACATAAAGTTGGACTGAACAATTTACCATTGACTACATTACTTCGCGATGTTTCTCTAACGATTGGAGAGCAGCAGGTGGAAGGTGGTCAAAGCGATTATCCCTATAAATCATATTTCAATCATGTATCACAGTTTCATCCAGCAGCACAAAAAAGTCATATGGAAGCCATGGGATGGTACAGAGATGAAGCAGGAAAATTTGATGTTGAAACAAACAGTGGCTTTGTAAAGCGATCTGCTATGATTAAAGATAGTAGAGTATGTCAGCTATATGGTCCGCTGAATTTAGACTTCTTTAGACAGTCAAAGTTTTTACTGTGTAATACCAGCATGCGACTCAAGCTGACATTGAATAAGCCTGAATTTGCGCTGAATGCATTTGCTAAAGTTGACAATTTTAGAATTCATGTGGAAGATATTGCACTTTACATTCGTCGAGTAGTACCGAATCCAAGTGTCATTAGAGGGCATGCTGAAGGCCTTAACCGCCAAAATGCCATTTACCCCGTTCAGCATACAAAGCTTCTCACCTTTACAATTCCGAAAGATCAAAAGAGTTTCATGAAAGATGGCCTCTTTCCATCGGAAGCACCGAAGCTCCTCATGGTGGCAATGGTTGAAAATGATGCATTTAATGGTAATATAAAGAAGAATCCTTTCAATTTTAAACACAATCAGTTAAGTGAAATTGCTTTACGTGTAAATGGTGTGAGTCATCCTGGTCCACCCTACAAACCAGATTTTGCTTCGGATCAATTTATGCGCAGTTATGTTGATTTTATGGATGTCTTTGGCTTTTACAATACGGATGACACCAACGGACTGACTATGAAAGAGTTTAAGAGTGGATATACTATTTATGCATTTGATTTGACTGCTGACAGCGATATTAGTGCACCCTATCGTCAAGCGAACGTGCCTCATAATATTCGTTTGGATTTGACGTTCAAAAGAACACTACCTGAGACGATCAATGTATTAATTTATGCAGTCTTCGATTCAAATATTGAAATTACAAAGTATCGTGACGTGATTCTTCAGTATAATCGTTAATGAGTTGGTTGACTGCTGACGATATTAAGACTAAAGTGCAGCGTAATGCAGACGAAGCGACGTTGAAAGCTTTCGATAATGTCTATTCACTCGATACCTTACCACCTGCAGTAAATCACTATCCCATCTTTATTGTGCTAAACACTCATTCACAGAATTTAGGCGGTGAGCATTGGAAAGCGATCTTTATTGGAGAAGACCGACGTGGTGAACTATTTGACTCTCTTGCTCAACCTCCAAATATACCAACACAGCAGTGGTTGAGAAAACATACGCGTCAATATCAGCGAAATGAACGCATACTACAACATCCACTTTCATCAACGTGTGGTGCTTTTGTACTGTACTTCATCTTAAAACGTTTACATGTATCTCGATTTGCATCTGTTATTCAAAACTTTTCATGTAATCCATCCTCTAATGAAAAAATGATTTGTAAGTTCTATCATGATTTGAAATAAAAACATCATGTTGGAAAAATTGTTTTTTATTTTACAATCCGCTGGGTACGTACATACTCAATGAGATAGTCTAGGATCATATTTGCTTGTACATGAGATTTTAGTCCAGTAATGATCACTTTACTATTATGAAAGATTGCCACATGCACAGGTAACCAACAACTAATGAGAGCTGCAGGAAAAAGTTCGGGTTCATAACACAAACTGTAACTGCTGGTACGAATCTTCAAAAATGATAGACTGTCACTCAATTGAGTAGAGATCACCATATTGTCCACAGTCAGATTCGACATCACACACCTCTCCCTCTTCCATATCCGACGTAGTAGTCTTTGTAGCTCTAAGCGCATTGACTGCGCCGATGAATGAGAAAGGGCGCCGAGAATCTGTACAGTCCCATTTGGGAAGAGTTGAAGATTCGTGAATTGTTCATCTTCACCACTAACATTTGAGGACGGCCCGGGTAATACTTGCTGTTTGGAAGCTGTTGGTGTAATGTTGTGAGATCGATTTTGGTGTAGAGTCTGAAGCGACGGAGAATGTTGACGATGGTGTAGCGATGGCGCTTCATGATGAAAGAATGAGTAAATTGAGCGATGTACCTTCCTTTTATACTTTTCCCAACTACCTTGATGAAATGTGAAGTTAGTATGAAGTTGGGAATGATAGAGTTGAATTCGCCGATTGTTGACGCGCAGCCAGATGCGATTTCCAATACGTGAATGTCTTTTCATATAGAAGTATTTCAAGTCCTTCATGATATGATGTAGAGATTGAAAATGACGATAAGATAAAGCAAACTCTCTTCTCACATTTCCAGTTGAATCTTTGAAATAGACGTTTCGATCATGATCCGTTTCAATACGTTGTAGGGAATCTAATTTCCAACTCATGATGTGTGGTAGTCATGTCTGATTAAGATTTGCATAGTAGGGCGATGAACTCACGACGAATAAATGTCATGATGGAGCGATGTATGTATCTTCTATACTTCTCCCAATTGTATTTGCGAAATGAGAAACAGTTTGCGGAATGAGAATGGTAGATTTGAATTTCATTTCTGTAATGTTGAAGCCAAACTTGATCACCCAAGGAGATGAATCTTAATGTTTCAAAATATTCCAAATCCCTCATGATATCATTGAGGTTGACAAATTGTCGCCATGTTAATGTAATTCCTCTTGATGTATGACCATGAGAATTTTTGAAATGTACGTTTCCATCACGATCAACTCTGATATATTGTAGAGAGTCCAAAATCCAAGTCTTCATGATGTTATGCAAAGTTGCAGATTAGCAATATAAAAATGTCGTTTTATCATATTTTGCTTAGCAATGCGGCTACAAAGAGATTTACTAGTAATCGAGCCGCACTCTTTTCTACTCCCATTGATCATGCACAACAGCTAAATGGAAATTGGGAAGTGGGTGTCACTCAACTTGTTTATAGCAACTGTGTCTATACTTTTGATCATGAGGTGATGACTATTAATATGAGGCGTACAGCTGCTTATCAATGTGAAAAGGGGTGCCGAGTATACATTCCACAGTGGCCAAAGAAAGATCTCTTATCATGTAAAAAGTTTATATATGATTTCTTGAATAAAGCGAGTAAACATATTGTCCAATTTACTCCGCACAATGATGATTATAATTATGTACATCATGTAGTTGAGAAAGATTGGATTGTTGGTTTAAGTCCAAGTTTAAGAAATGATTTAGGTTACCTCGCTAGCGCCTTAACAAGCTATGATAATTTTAACGTTAATTACCACATAAGTGGTCATAAACAGTTAATATATCGAGAGGAAGCTTATTATGTAGATCTTATTCCAAGAAATGAGAAGACGTTGGTGAAGAAGATTGTGATTAAGCCAAGAAAGACAAACATGACTCCTGAAACATTATTGAAGAAATTTAATTATCTCCTTCGAGTTGATGGCAAACAAGTGGCAACATTGACTTATATTAAATCATCTAATCATATTGCAATAAGCAAATTAAATGATGATGATCTAGTATTAGTTTGTTCAAAAGATTTTCATCAGTTCTTACGACATCGTTCTGCAGCTGTTCATGGAAAATCTGATATGCAACATTTACCATGTGAAAGGTCAAATCAATTTGATACAGAATGGACCGTATCTTTATACAGAAAGTGTGTAGAGCCTTTAGGTGGTATCTTACATGAAACAAGAGTGTTGATGCCTCGCATTATTACTTCGGTTAAATTGGTTGTAGATTATTTAAATGAAGTGATTAATGACCAACATATTTCATTTTCTGAAAAAGAAGGTACTTTGTCTCTCACTATAAGTGGAAAAGGTATTGAACTAATTATGGATAAAACTCTAATGGACATTTTGGGTTTTGATCAAAATATCTTTAAAAGTGGTACTGTAACCAAAGCTAGCGCAGACATGTCGCTATCGCGTCGTATTAACTATTTTCAGATATATTCCAATATTGGTGAAGATGTACGTGTGGGAGATGTTGAAGCTCCATTGCTAGCAATGATACCATACCAGCCAAAAAGCTGCAGTATTTTATCTGAGCATACTTTCAAGAAAGTGCATTATACAAAGCTGAAATCAAACTACATCCCACAAATTGATATTGCCATTTATGACGATGCTGGTGCGTTGATTCCTTTTCATAAAGATGCTGTGACAAGTATCACACTCCATTTCCGAATGAAGAGTTAATGCAAACGTATGCTAATATATTTTTCCAATGTGAATAATATGGAAAGTGAAAATAAGGACTCGTTTCTAATCTACTTGCCCAGTAATGCTTCTATGAATAAATTTCCCAAAAATAAACCATCAGACTATCGAGTAGAATTAAATCGGCCACTGCATTTAGAAGGTGAATGGGAGGTTGGCGTTTCTAGTATTTGCTATGATAGCAATATTCAGAATGTGAATGATTTGGAAGAAATGATATTGACTCCTCGCACCCATGATGGAATAACGATGAATAATGCATTTCAGTTCCCATACAATTTAACATCAGATGGAAAGTGGAACTATGAATGGATTCAGATAAAATCAGATTCTTATGAGCCATTTGGGAATGAGAAAATTATTAAGGCATTCAACAGTGGTAATACTTCCATCATGAAGAATAAAAATCAGAAAGCTTATGAGTTTACTATCTATCATTGGAGTGGGAGACAGTTCCTCCGCTTTCATTCTTTTACTAAAGGTCTTACGCTGAGGTTGGATAGTGAATTCTATCCACATCTTGGTTTTGGTCATGGACTACATCTAACGTCAATTGCTACTGCAAATGTTAAAAAAGTTTATTCAAATCGAATCAACAAATTTCATTATAGATTTAAAATATTTGATGAAGATGTTGTAGAATGCGAAGAACGCATCATTTTGAAAAAGCGTGGTGTTCAACCTTTATCACTTATTGAGTTAGTAAAACGATGGAATGAGACTGTGGGTAAGAAGTATGGAGAAAAAATTATGGCGGACAAAAATAAGTTGGTTATTCAGAAATATAATGACAAACTTACAGTTTATTTCTCTCCAACCTTGCGTCATTTTGTAAGACATTATACACCTATTATTGGAAGCGGTGTGGTGTATGCTTCTCATGAATATCACACTAAAGCTGATTCAGTTAATGATGAATGGTGGGTGGACATCTATGGCGATCGCATCAAGAAAATTTACCAGTCTTATGAAGAATCTAAAGTTGCTATCAATATAATGCCGCGTCTATATCATACAGTTGAAAGCTTCATTCATGTAGTAAATCCTTATATACAACAGAAGTTGAAGCATGTGATGAAAAGTAAATATGATGTAAAGACACACCACATTTCGTTTTCAATTGAAAATCAACGCGTTGTTCTGAGACTGGGTGATGACATTCAATGTCAATTGAGTAAAAATTTGAAAAAACTCTTTGGTTTTTCAATGCTACAAACAGTGTTTGCTGCTGCGCATACGATTGGTATAGAAACACCAATGACACTTGATAAACATGAACAGCACCTTTACATTCAAAGTGATTTGATTCTACCTATTTCTGTTGGTGAGAAAAAAAGAATACATTTTACGCGATTTCATTCATGATAAAGACGCTTCATATGGAATAGTCGAGAAGATGTTTGAATCTATTTTCTATCATCCCGTCATCAAACAAACTATACCCTCTATTGCTATCAAAATTACCAATGGTTTACAAGAGTGCATCCACGTGAAAGATACTAAATCCCTCATAACGTTAGTGTTTCGGAAAACAAAGTGAAGTCTTTATACAACATTTATTGAAATATGTACATGAATGTGAAGCAATAGACTTTATACAACATCCACTGAAAATATATACATGAGTGTACTTCAATAAACATTGCTATATACAAAAAGTCTTTTTACTTCGTGAAGGGTGGAAATATACAGGGATAGGAAAAATGTCTTTCAGTGGAAAAGTCATCACATGGGGAATGTACAGATGTGGACACATATTCACAAGGAAAAAAAATCTCATGCGATACATAAAACAACAATGTTTATCTACAGAAATCAACATCAAAATACTAAGTTAAGGATGATTATGCTAAGACGTCTCCTGAATGTGGTAGTGTGGGTTTAATTCTTTTGGGTGGTGGTATGCCTGTGTCAGGATGTCCATGTGGAAGAGATATGTTGTGTTCTAACCAGCACCTCTTATCCTCCCATGCTGAAAGCGCCCGTTTCCTAAAAGTATGAGTTTTGATCTCATGCGACTTAGATTTTAAGATTGTCATATTGACAAACGTTATATTTTTATTTCTATAGGCTTTCCTGAAATTTTTATGTTTCATGTTAGAGACCAATGATCTTGATATGCCTTTAGCGCGCTTAATGCTATCATCACTATCCTTTAATTTCATAGAATACATTTTAGGGCGGAGGAGAATCATTTCAGCTATCTCCTTCCCTGCTGTCTCATCCTTAAAGCAGCCAAGTTTTGCCTTATTTTTGATGGAGTATAGTGGATGATCAGCAGGATAATTTGATGTATCAAAATATCTTTCTAAAGATTTTCCTACTTCATTAAAATTTAAATCTTTTTGAGTGGTAATACCTAAAAAGAAACTATCTGTGTCACCACCCAACAAACGAACCTCTTTTACGAGAGGACACGGTTTTAGTATTTTATAGAAGAGTTGATACATTTCAAGCTTGGAGTAATCTAGAACAGCTTGACCAATATAGATGGGTTTGCACAACTCAACTTCAGATTTTATCATTTTAATACCTACAAGATCCTCATCGATTATGTCTCTATCGATGAATAGAGGTGATGAGGTCAATTTGTGATACTTTTGATCATCATTAACTAGTTTGTAGTTTACGCGCTTTCTAACATCCTCCATCGTCTTACCAAATAGACTGTTGTTCTTATATTTATAAAAATCTTTTTCAAAATTATTTTGGGCTAGTGCACGTTTCTGGCTGTTACTATCTATGTAGGGTTTGAGGAAGGCTTTCTGTCTAAATTTAATAATGCGGTGAACTCTTTTTAAAATCATGCCCATTTCTAAATAAAATTTTAAGATGCTAAAGTGGACTAGATAGTTTTCTTTATCATATTGAGTGAGCAAAAGTTTGCGGCAAGGCTTATACTTGGGTTGTCCACATGATTCTAAATCTTTATGAAATTGTTTCATAAAGTCGGAAAACATATCTTTACTCACTTCACCTGATTCGGGTGCGAGTGGAAAATCTACGGTTTTATGTTTAATATTATTTGGATAGATTAGATCTATCTCAAAATAATATCCCCAATCACCTTCATCTGGAATTGCTAGTATGTTGGAAGGGTTGGAGAAATGTTGAATTTCACTATCATCTAACCAGCTAAACTCAGAGTGAGGTAGCGGTTTGGATAATGAACTACCATACAAATTATTTTGGTCATAATACTTAAGATGAGTCTGATCATCGCCTACTATTTTTGATTTTAACCTATGTTTATTTACAAATGTGAGACCACCGCGAATTCCTCGCTCAAATAAATTATACATCTCTGGATCTTGTAAGAGATGAATGGTCTCACCAGTCATTTTAAAAGCAGACTTAAATGACATGGCTGGTAGACTGACAAAGTGGACGGGATCTAACTTATCTTCTTCTAATGCCACTCGTCGAAACTCCTGAAATACATCAGCCAGCAAAAATACATCTAACTTAAGATAGGCAATCATATATTCGCCAAATGTATGGCAGTCAAATTTTATCCATGCATCTTGTGCATGTTCATAATCTTCGGTCTTACATTCTGCGCCGATCAAATCATTTTTAAATTTATCTATGGGCGGAAGAGAAGTCTCGCCGAGTTTACTAATCGCATCAAAATATGCATATGGAAAGACTCCTTTCCGTGTGATGACTTCATCGGTTAGATTTGGATATTGTTTCTTAAGATTTTGTGTTAGTGGAAGAGACTTTAGATTTTGTACGAGAGAGGCCAGTGATGCAGTCATAAATTGGTAGGAATCTAAAAATTTTATATCAAAATAGACCGTCTTATTTTCTTTAGTTTTATCGACAGGCACTTTTGCTGTCATGGCCATAAACTTCTCTCTCGTTTGTGCTATTACATCAAGCTTCCACTCTTTCATTTGACCTAAACCTCCTTTTATTATCATATGGCTATCGTAGCCCTTGAAATTATGGAAAATGACGGGTAATGTACGCCGTTTCATCCTAAGTGAAAAATTGCATTTTGAACATAGTGCGTTTCTAAATTTACCAGTGATGTGATCATGGTCGCGCACTTTCTTAATCTTATCATCATCAAATGTTTTCCTACATTTGGGGCAAACGTTGCAACTATCAAATTTTACTTGATCATCTGCTGTCATATGCAATGATCTGCGATAGAGTTCACCATCATACTTTTGCTGAAATTTTACAGCCTGTTTGAGGAATTGTAGGAATTGGTAAATACAATCCTCACCTTGCCAGACGTGCATTTTATTTTTTCTATTTTGGAAATGGTCATGCCATACTTCATAGCAGGAAATGGCTGCTGGTCGATGGATGTTATCATCGATATAACATTCGATGTCAGCATAGATGACACGAAGAGGACTTAGTTCATCGCCATTCTCTCTATATGAAAACTCCTTATCTTTGGGCATGCGTTCCATTTGCAGTTTACATCGCTTACACCACTCATAATGAGTTTCAAATTTGTTTTTACTCCTAAAGTTCCGAATGCATCTGTCACAGTAATAAATCTCTGATGAGGTAGAATTTCTTAATTGGTGGTATAAAGCGAGAAATTTTGGGAATGCCGCAGTAGTGCCATTCCTCACTATCATCCTGTCTTACTAATAAAAGGTTGACAACGTGGTCATAACAACTCGAACGCGAGTTGTAGCGCACACCCTTCAATCCCTTTTCCCAAACATGGAGAACTATTTTAATGTTGTTCAATTTTTCAAATTTTTCTATATCTTTAATTTTCATATCTTCACTATTACAGTCATCGAAGTTTAATTCATTCTCCCACTGCCTATAGCTATATGTGCGATTTCGATTCGCATTGATATCATTATAGTGGAGAATGGAGAGGACAGCATATTTAAAACATTGCGATTCGCAATCGACATTAATGACTGCTGTTTTTGTTTTTTTAAAAAATTTTTGGAAGTTTAAAGGAGCCTCGACCACTATGATTTCCTAATAAACTGATTTTAAATAAGGCGGACTCAATGCCGTCAAAAATGAGACCGCTATCGCGCTCGTTAAATTTATTCAATATTTAATTTTAATCCTTGGATGTGAAAAATTTATCCAAGACTCATAAGTCTACAACCTCAGGTTGCAGGAGAGGAGGGTATGTGAAACACTCCCAACCTCTCTATTTATTTGTCCAGTATGGTGGTACGATTTTTACATATTTTATTTTAAGATAGATGACGGCGCCTTCATCTAAAATTGTCTAAATTGTTGAAGAGGAGCGCTTTCTCTATCAATGATGAATTTTGATGAAAACCCATTCCTCAAAGTTAGCAATGGTTTCTGAGGAGTCCATCTGGTAGTTCTTCCTCACTAAATTATTTATGGGACACTTTCAGCATGAAGTTAGAGTATCGGATAGAGAGAGGTACCGTTGGTGTAGGTATCGTTCGTCGTGTGTATGTTTAAGTCTGTGCGAAGAAAATGTTTCTGAAAAACGTGTCTCGAAAGACTGAGCGCACAAGTCGCAAGAAAAGGAGACGACGTTAACAGAATCATCCCCACCTCTCGAGATTGATGCCGGGCTTAGGTCCGAACAAACACCTTCGCTTGATGTGTCGGGTGAGATCACCATTTCCTCGTGGAAGATGTGGCCCACTAAGTCCAGCACATTCCCACTCGTTGGGCCAAATGTCGCGACAGTTTCTTGAGCTGGAACTCACATCACCTGAAAGAGAAATCATCTCTATCATCTCTGTTCAACCTCAGTGTAAATTGTTTACAAAACAGACCTACCTTGGACTCAATAACTCTAAACTTTCCTCGAGAAGGGAGGCGTTGGTGGATGAAGTTGATGCCTGAACATTTGAGGAAGATGCTATTAGTCACAATCGTTTGAGGGAGATGAGAGAGGAAATCTTTCAACTTACCATTTTAATGAAAAATTATCAAACAGAATCCGAACAGTTCAGCCCAGAATACAGGAAAACCAGTGTAATACCCAGTCAGTAACAGCAACAGCAAGGTAACCAGGTAATATCCCAGCTTCGGTTGGTGGAAGACAAGGGGACAGGACAGCTCAGGCAGAGGCAGGCAGGACCAGTAATTCAGACCCGCCACAGCGATGCAGACAGTAAGCAGTTCTTAGCCCGCAGTGACTCAGACAGGAACACCACAGGTTACAGTTACAGAGGCAGAGAAAACCTCAGCACAGTGTCAGCAGACACCCAGCAGTGCTTCCTGCAGTCCCAGCACAGACAGGCAGGCCTGAAATGCAGGGTTGAGCAGGGTTTTGCGAAGCAGAGAATAAGCAGTTGGCAAATTGCAGGACAGTTAACAGTAACCAGACAGTGCGCAGCTTCATGTAACAGTAATCAGACAGAATCAGAGCGCAGAATACAGCAGGTACAGGGACAGCCGGTACACCACCAGGCACAGTGTTTAGTTGCAGGGAGGCAGTAATACAGTGATCCAGGAAGGTCAATAACAAGTACAGTCCAGCAACGCAGCCTCTACGTACCACAGATTCAGGTAATCAGGACAGGATGAAGTCACGCTGCCTCACCAGCAGTCGCCAGAGATAATAGCAGATCAGTCCAGGCCAGCCGTAATACAGTAATCTGTTCCACAGCGTCAGTAATAATCATCACAGCCAGAATCAGTCCAGAACAGCACAGAATACACTCCCAGGCAGAGGAGCAGTGGGTATCAGAATACACGTAGCCGCTCAGCAGACAGAACAGTAGGCAGGTACACCAGCGCAGGTCCAGCGTGCCAGTACAGGAACCCAGTCCAGCCACAGGGCACAGACTGCAGAGGAAACAGGACAGAAAGATATCACCAGAACAGCCTAGCCCAGACAGACCCAGAGGGTTTCCCAACAGACCAGTACAGTCTTTCAGATCAGTCGAGCAGATCTACAGCCAGTTGAAATACCTCAGAGCAGACCAATCCAGCCGAGCAGACTGATCGGATCAGGCAGGTGTCAGATCTAGATTTTTAGTACAAGGGCAGAATATCAGCCCAGCAGGCAGGGCAGGAATAAGCGCGAATACCGGACAGCAGGTGGCCTGGTAACAGGGGACTCCGCAGTTCTCAGCCAGCAGTCGAGTCCAGACAGTCTGCAGGTCCACCAGTCAGGCGATCCGGAGTCAGTTCTGTAGAACAGATGGTTTGGAACACACCGCCAGGACCACAGTAAGAGGACTCAGAACAGGGACCCAGACACCCAGTGGCGACGCAGACACCAGGTGCAATGGGGGTCCATGGCATCAGACAGTAATACAGACCGTTGTCGTAACACAGGGTAAAGGAATCAGGATCAGCAATCAGCTATCTCACCCCAGGGACCAGAAGAACAAGGCCCTGACCATCTCCAGCCGATAATAAGGTCACAGATCATCTTAATGCATGCCAGCTACAGATCCCGGTCACCCCTCACAGTCAGAGCCAGTCACACAGCTAGCGCTGCTATTTACACCAGTGGAATTCCAGACCCCACCAGTACCCCCAGAAAAATCAGGACAGAATTTACAGGCCCCATCCAGTACAGTACCAGACAGTAACAGTACAGTTCAAGTACAGTAGCCAGCACCAGTCAATACAGTCAGTAACAGCGACCGAACAGAAAGCCCAGCGACAGACCAGGTTACCACAGCGTCAGCAGAATCAACGCCAGCACAGTGACGCCAGTAAGCAGACAGAGACTTCAAGCTAACATCATGTCCAGCGCCACGCACCCAGACACACACAGTGACGTAATTCCCAAGCCAGGTTGACAGACCAGTAATAATCCAGGTACCGTCAGCGGAAAGTTATTTCGACAATCCAGGTTACAGGGTTAATCACGGGCTGATTTGCAGACCAGTTTTAACAGCAAGCCAGAGAACCAAGAATCCCAGACAGTGGGTTTACTACAGGGACTGACAGTCTGCACACGCCGTATCAGTCAGAAGAGCAGATACACAGACACAGTACAGTCCAGTCGACCAGATCGCCACGTGGAACCTCCAGAATCAGCCAGCGACAGACCAGCAGTGGACACCATGCAGCGCATACCAGGGGCAGAATCCAGTGTCACAGCCCCACCAGACAGGTGACAGGTTCAGTGTCAGACCAGGCAGGTCAGGACTGAACAGCAGTCCGTAGCTCACACAGTTATGGTCCGGGTTACAGACAGCAGATGGAATGCATTCCAGATTCCCAGCCCAGAGCCGAACAGAACAGGGCCAGGATACAGTCAGACAGGACAGCAGAATCAGCTGTAATCACGTTGTTACGACAGTTTCGCCCGCACTTCAGAACAGTCCCCCACGGTCAGTAGTACACAGTCCAACCACCAGACCAGACACAGACCAGAATCAGACACAGTAGCCGGAATCTGTCTCCTGAGCTACAGATGTCCTACAGCCAGCAGGCAGCCGCCGACAGCAGTGGTCCACACGGGTAGCACAGTAATCAGGTGCAGACTGAGCTCCCAGCGGCAATAACAGCAGCAGGCAGCAGGTTCCCACGAATTCCGAGTAATGTCAAGATACAGACAGGAATCAGTAACAGAACAGTAATATAGCAGGTGCTTTCTGCCAGAATCAGTTCATAACAGGCGTATCCAGCATACCCCAGTTACAGTAATTCAGACGGTGACCGGGACAGCCCAGCACAAACCCCTGTCAGTTCAGATCAGCAGTTATGGACAAGTACAGAGGACCCGCAAGTTATCAGTGACAGCAGCAGAACAGCAGCATCCAGCTAACAGCAATATACAGGACCAAGCACCCCTCAGTATCAGACACGCAGCCCGGTCCAGTCCCACGTTGCTCACAGCCTCCAGCAGGTACAGCAGCACAGGCACCGGCTAACCAGTTGTGATCAGTATGTAATACAGGGACAGAATGCAGTGTAATTACAGTGATACAGGTTTAATCCCCACAGGTCCGCTCACAGACAGAACAGTCAGGACAGAAGTGCAGAAATCACGGGCACCACACGCAGCAGTGACCCAGATACAGTGGTAAGTGCCAAGGATACAGAGTCCCAGATAACCGAATCCTGACTAGCAGTCAGCTGTTTGAACAGGGCACAGTCAGCAAGATCAGCTTCAGTACAGTACACCGACTACAGTTTTAATCAGAGTACAGGAAGCGAATCAGAAACAGTACGCATGTACAGCAGAAGGAGAGACAGTGCAGGCAGCCTGGCGTCATTGTAAATAGTGTACAGACCACCCGGTGACACAGAAGGACCAGAATCTCAGATCCACCAGACGAATACAATCTAGCATCACGGGTCCCGAGCAGACACAGTGAAATACAGGGGTACAGTTACTTCAGTGGAGTAACACCAGCGCACCCAGTGACCCCCTCCAGACAGACAGAACAAGAAAAGAGTCTTTCGCAATCAGTGCAGTAAGAAGCAGACAGAAAAGCAGCAGTAACACGAGTAACAGTAACCCGTCAGAAATACAGTGTTGTCAGCGTGAAGTACAGTTGGAATAACCCAGAATACAGTGTTCATACAGTATATATCCCGCGCAGCAGCAGACAGACAGACTTAGGGCACGTAATCAGAACACGCGCCCACGCAGATACAGGGAAACAAGACGGACGACCGGCCAGGCAGTCAGAACAGCCCACAGGCCAGGAACCTCAAGACAGGGCAGGACAGCAACAGGTGGCACGAAGCAGCCCCAGGAGGAACAGCCGGGCCAGTTCAGGACGCACCCAGTGACCTCATCACACCAGTGCATACCCAGGAAGTTACCCAGACAGAATCAGAACAGATGCACAGGCGGCAGTATTAATCCATCATGTTGTAGGCGACCGAATACGCAGCTACACGACAGAACAGCTCCCGAGCAGTGACACCCCAGACAGATCAGACCGATACTCAGAACAGCCCTAAGCACACTCCCAGACAGCAGACAGTCAGGTAATCCAGTCAGAAAATAACACGAATCAGAGATAGAATATCGACATACAAGCGGACCAGCGACAGAACAGGACAGACATCAGCAGGGACCAGCACGAGTACAGTATCAGCAGAGTACTCAGTTCAACACCCAGGTTTAACACCACTCCAGCCATCACTCCAGACAGACAGACTACAGATGAATCCAGCGCAGATTGGCAGACCCCCAGATAATTCAGGACTAGCGAATACAGCAGGAACCAGCCCAGACCCGACTCTCAGGCACGCAGGTACAGGAGATGTACGTGACAGCCCTACAGAACACAGTCACGGTTGTTAGGAGCACGAACTCCAGGAACAGCCAGCTGCGTAACAGGAACACAGTTTTTTAAAGACAGGCAGCAGTGTAGTGGGCCACAGTTCACAGCAACCTGTAATGCGCCAGCGTCAGAATCAGGATTCCAGAACAGCCAGAGACACAGTGAGGTAGCACAGATACAGTGAACAGAATACAGTACGCCAGGAAAGCCAGCCCAGCCATCACCACCAGGCACAGTTCCAGCCACAGGGACAGGGAGAACAGACAGCCAAGAGTGTTGTAACAGTGTTGTGACAGCGGCTCACAGTTACAGACCACACCGACTGGGGGGTCGGCAGGTGCTTCGGGAACCAGTACCAGGAACAGTTTCTGCAGACAGATACCAGCTCAGGCCGAACAGTTTGTGGCCCCGAATACCCAGTGCCACCAGTCAGCAGCCGTGACAGACCCGAGATCGACAGACAGGAGAAGACCACGTGTTACAACAGACCGCGAGCAGAACAGGCACGTTAATAACAGTACAGCAGGCGCCCAGATCAGTAACAGGAATCCACAGTTCTGGGTCACAGACAGCAGGAACCAGAAATGTTCTGGCAGCAGAACCAGGAACGCCGAGCAGTCCAGTGTCACAGTTATTCAGGACGACAGCTAACACCAGTTAATACACAGAGGTGAGCCAGGTACCGATTGAAGAGTTGTTTTATCAACAGGGCAATAATCAGCAATCCACAGGGGCGACAGACTTTTGAATCAGGACAGAATCAGAGAACAGCCCAGAGAACAGCATTTCAGAGACATCCTCACAGTTCAGTACTTGAATACCAGCCAGGTCCAGGATCAGCAGGCGCGAGTTCGCCCAGGGTCCAGGAAAGGACAGCCTCAGACAGTTTACAGAATCCCAGGCCAGCAGAGACTAACAGCGTTTTAACAGGCGTACCACAGCAGCAGGTTTAATTTCGCCACGGTCTGTCAGTTCTAACACCCCAGACAGTCAGCTTAAACACAGTTCCAGATAACCCGGAGTCCGCAGTTCCTTTAGGATTTGCAGTGGCGAATCCGCCGCCAGTAACAGGACATGTCCAGTCAGAAACAGCACAGACAGACACCAGGTGACAGCATCGGCAGTAACCAGTTCGGCCCCACGGCCGTTGCCCAGAGAAGTTACAGTGTACGGGCAGAAAGGAAATGTTGAATACAGATCCGGCCGCAGTTGACAGAACAAGGCTCAGACCAGCACCAGCCTGTACAGTTCCGCCAGGCAGAAGGGAACCAGGAATCAGACAGAATAGACCTGACCCAGATTACACCAGCTAAAAAAGCCAGAACAGTGAAGACGACAGTACAGAACCAGCCGCAGTAGCAGTAAGCAGGACTTTACAGAGACACAGAGTACCCACAGTGATAACAGACAGCGACAGACTACACCAAGACAGCCAGAACACCGGGTTACAGGACCAAGCTACAGGCATCAGCAGCAGAGTCCAGTCGCAGCCAGCAGTACAGCGAGCCACGTCCACGGCACACAGAACCACCAGTTTAATACTCCAGACACAGTGCCAGCAGACAAGCAGCAGTCAATAATCAGCATTGCGTGGACCCCTCCCCCAGCCAGCAATAATACCACCGCAGGTGACAAAGTCAGACAACAGTGCCAGAATATTCAGACCAGTCATTCAGACACAGAGATCAGCACAGTCAGTCAAGGAATCACGGCCAGTAATACAGCAATCAGTCAGATCCAGCCGACAGTTGTCTCAGCTGACTCAATCAGTTACCAGAAATTAGACCATGAACCGTCTGTTTGCGTCTCTACCAGTCAGAATACCCAGTCACAGGATGCCCAGTAACCAGTGTTAGCGAATCAGGTACCCACGCTTGTATGACGACCGAACACCTCGCAGCGCCAGACCGCCTGGAGACAGTAATAAACCAGGTCAGTGTCAGTCAGCCCGACAGACATCAGGCAGCAGCAGACAGACAGCACACAGGAATAGAAATTAGCTCAGGTAATTACAGAATCAGCGACTCTCAGTTTGTACAGAACACAGCGGAATGCGTAATTCTCAACAGACACACAGAACCGAACCAGTGTACAGTTTTGGTACAGCTACCCCAACCCAGACAGAAAGGAATCAGCAGCAGAACCAGTTTGTTTCTTCCCAGCAGGGACCAGACCGGGAAACAGAACAGACAGGTAATACAGACAGCCCAGGCCCAGGATCAGGCACACGGCACCAGTAACAGACAGATGGCAGTTCAGGTAATACAGAGGAACACAGCATTAATCAGTAATTCAGCAGACAGAATCAGCAGCAAGTGTACCAGTCAGTAGACAGTCAGTGTACGGGCAAATCAGTAACGCTAGAATGCAACAGGTAGACAAAGAGTACACACTCAGAATCCGTGTCACCCTCAGCAAGGGGGCACGAGAATAGAATAACAGCACCAGTCAGTTTTCAGTCAGGAGCACTTACCAGTTACAGTGAACAGGGGGAAGGTAAATCAGAAGTATCAGACAGTTGAGACAACAGGTTCACTACGCCCAGGCGGTACAGACAGACCCAGCAATCAAGTAGAGCACAGCAGAATACAGTGTTGAAAGCAGAGTTCGCAAGCACAGTCATCAATAAAGGTCAGGTCAGTTTTAATACAGGTCAGAGATCAGCAGGACAGAGTAACAGACAGTACACCCCAGCCAGAGTAGTCAGTGATCTCCAAGTCAGCATTGCAGGCGAATAGACAGAGCATCCCCAGAATCACAGAATCACGTGACAGAAGGCAGAAATCAGCAGTACAGGGTCAGGTAAGATACGCAGTAAAGTCAGGCAGTCACGAGTACAGAATAACAGACCCGACTCAGAATCAGGGTAATTCCAGCAAGGGTTAAACACAGAATAACAGGCTACAGATTTAGATACAGAACAGCAATAACGAATACACCAGGACAGTTTTTGACAGAATAACAGATCAGGGACAGGAAGTAACGCAGAATCCCAGGGGTCCCAGCCAGTTTTTTCAGAATCACAGAGCCAGGACGTGTGCACACTCAGACACAGCCACACAGGACAGTTCAGGAACAGGTATCAGTGGCAGATTTCTAACAGGCGAGAACAGGTCAGTTACAGGCGGCAGTACAGTCAGGAGCCAGACAGTCGTAATCAGTTCAGTCCACAGGCAATCATGACCGAATCCAGGTTGAATCAGGGCGTTAATCAGTACCAGGCAGTTTGGTACCCTGCCAGTGGGTTCAGTGGTAATGTGAGGACACGGCCAGTATAGACCAGCCGACAGGACTACAGACAGACAGTCAGGAATAAGACAGGACAGGGGACAGTCCGTAACGAATCAGTTACAGGTCAGTCGACAGCAGAAGGTGAATCAGAGGGAGGATCAGGACAGCCAGCCAGCCAGGCCAGGTTACAGAATAACAGTGTTACTGCCAGAGAAAGGAGAGATTACCCGAAAGTCTCTCAGTGTCCAGGACAGGCCAGTCAGTCCGGAACAGTCCCCAGACAGCAGAATACAGCAGTGACAGAATTCAGTCAGGATCTAGTACAGTGTTGGCAGGTTACAGGAAATCAGCTTACGCTCCAGTACCCAGTCGCAGGTCCCGGTAACAGAAGTCCAGACCAGATCAGTACCAGATGCCCTAGTACAGGTAGAGACAGTCGTACAGGGCCCAGGGCAGGAAGAAGAACCATGCTCACCAGTAGAATACAGTGCAGTAGGCGAACCGCGGCAGTTATCAGACAGGCAGAGAACAGATAATCAGACAGCACAGATCTCAGCCCAGAATCCAATCAGCTAAATTGCAGTTACGCAGCCATGACCGCTCCAGTGAGTCAGCAATCATCACCAGATCACCGTCTAACAGGCCGCAGTTTGTCAGACTACCCGTGACACAGACAGTTAAGATCAACGAACAGTTTAGCTAGTCATCACCAGTCAGTCAGAACCAGCACAGTGCGAATTTCAGCCCCGAATCAGCCTCGCACCAGAATAATCAGCAATCCCCGCAGGCAGAATACAGTCCAGTTGTACCGGGCGCCACCAGCCGCAGACGAGCCAGAACAGCGATTCAGAAGACAGACAGGGTCACAGCCAGTCTGAGAATCAGTGGGAAAAAAACACGGAAGACTCCCAGAATGACAGTAAGACAGACCCCCAGTTAATAAACAGGGCAACCACCGAGTCCCCCAGAAGACAGTCTAGACTACAGTAGAATAACAGCAATCCAGATTTGAACAGAACATCGACGCCAGTAAATACAGTTCCCAGATGGTAAATACAGAAGGTTCATCAGTACAGAAGAAATAGCAGCAAAGGAATAGCAGGTTCCAGCAGTGTACAGTACAGTGTTACCAGTGGACCGACGTAAATAGCAGGCAATTACAGAGTCATGTAAGGTGTTGTTGGAACAGGACAGGGGGTCAGAAGAACAGAACTCGGTTTTCAGAGTGGAATTAATAACGTGGGTAATTCCGCAGAAGACAGCAACACAGTGGGTGTCATGCAGTTTTTCAACAGACGGCATTTTTCACGTGACAGCCGCCAGTCACAGCACGTTGACACCAGAATGAACAAACAGGAGGGCAGAATAATACAGGTGGCACAGTTCACCAGATATCAGAGCAGTTGGACCAGAATGCTGGACAGTTGGACCAGGAATCAGTTACAGGAATCCCGCGACCCAGTAGGTTCGAAGTAAAACAGAGAAAACAGAGGAATAACAGTGTTTCAGAACAAGGCGTTACACTTTTTTCAACCAGAATAATAGAACATGAAGCCCCCACCCGGTACAGCCAGACAGTGTCGCCAGACAGTAAATAACGCAGCGTACAGGTGTAATAGAAGGAGCGACGCCAGAAGTCTAATCAGGGCAACAGTACAGGTATCAGTATGAGCCAGAGACACAGAAGTCGCACCCCCAGGTACAGCAGTGCAGACACGATAAACAGTAATAATCCGAAGAAAGAAGGGCACAGCCGGGTACCGACAGTGCGTCCAGCCAGTTCAGGGCCAGTCACAGTTCCCAGCATCACCAAGGGCGTTAATAGCCAGCAGCAACTAGGCAGGTTACAGCGAATTCAGTGCACAACAGGTATACCCAGCACCCAGAAGCAGTTACCGTCACAGCAGTTCAGAAACAGTATTGGAAGACCCAGATCCACCCCATCACCCAGGTAATAAATCCCAGCTGGGGCCTGACAGTACAGTAAACCATGGACCAGCTGCAATCACGATGTACCAGGAGAATGCAGACGAATGCAGGCATCAGGACCCACCAGTGACAGAGCCAGCCCCGTTGCATGTGCCCAGGACAGAATACGGCAGAAATCCAGTGTACTTCTTCCAGGTGCAGTCACAGCCGATCCCAGACACACCAGAATAAGAACAGCTACAGAAGCCACAGCGAAGGCGATCTTCCAGACTCCCGCAGCCAGGAACCCACTCAGCTCCAGTTACCGTCAAGGGGTTTCAACAGTTAGAATCAGAATACCAGACAGAGTCCCAGATACCAGAGTGTACAGTCAGGGAAGAGTTCAGAACAGCAAGTTACAGAACCAGCCGTGAACCCGAGGCACAGATTTAACAGACAGATTAATCCACAGTCCTGGAGCATGCAGACCCCAGGTACAGCCAAGGCCAGTTAGAACCCAGTGTTGATCCTCTATTACCAGTACAGAACGTCAGCAATCAGCAGACAGGGTAACACCACAGTTACCACAGACCGGGCAGTGCGTACTCAGCAGCAGAATCCAGAACCTGTTGTAAGACAGTCCAGTCCGAACAGTAACAGTCACAGGTCAGGTGTATACCAGGCTCCAGAGACTACCGACACCCAGACCAGAATATCCAGTTTGTTGACCACATACAGCAACAGGATACCAGACCACGGCCAGTTCCACACAGTATCAGTTCAACAGTAGCAGACATCCCAGAAAAAGGGCAGACAGACAGTTACCCAGAATCAGAAGGGCCAGGCAGGGTTCTTCAGACAGAGGGAACCGTGACAAGACAGGGATATCAGTCAGTTGATAGTCAGAAAGAGGAAACCAGTAGTACAGGAAAAGGATTGCCGGCCCCAGAGCAACCAGGTAGACCAGTTAGAATACGCACCCTCGTAAGACAGCCCAGGTTGCTATGAATCAGACAGTACTGCATGCCAGAACAGAATACAGACCCCTAACAGCAGTCACAGGGACCCCGTGAGTCAGCGTACAGCCAGTACAACAGGACAGTGAACCCGTTAATCCAAAGCAGGACAGCAAATAATCCAGTCACAGCAGCAGCAAGAACTGCCGCCAGGCACAACAGGAAGACACCAGCCAAGCACGTCCAGGTAATCCAGGTTTAGCAGAATCAGGCAGTGGCAGGTGGGCGACAGTAACAGAATACTCCAGTGGAATCAATAATCAGACAGTATCAGAACCATCCAGACCACAGTATAACCAGCCCAGCCAGATTTTCAACGAACCACGTAGTACCGTTTGCATATCACGGGGGCAGCAGCCATGCCAGGCCCTCACAGCAGTCAGAATATTCAGCTTTAGCAGACCCAGTTAAGTAAGTCACAGTCAGACAGGCAGACCAGGACCAGTCAGACAGCCAGAATCCAGTAACCTGCAGACACACCCAGTAAAACCCAGGACGCAGGACAGTAACCCAGCCAGACAGCACAGAACCAGGTCACACGAGGCAGGAACCAGTGTGTACAGGTAATCACAGCCAGGGAACCACGAGTGGACGAGAACACAGTCTCACGTACAGATCATATGCCATCAGTTAAAAAGTTACAGGGCCACAGCTCCACGAATACCAGAATCCACCATGAATCAGTTCGATTCCCAGAACAGGGTAATACAGTGCGACAAGGTTACAGATCAGGATGTCCCCAGGTCTCTTTGAACAGTTTCTCCGGAGAGGAATTCACAGCACCGTAGTTAAGAGCAGGGTTTCCCAGCCCGAGTCAGCCAAGTTGGAATCCCCCAGTAGCAGAACAGTCAGACAGTAAATGTCAGGACCGTTAGCCAGCAGTGGGCATACAGTTACAGGATTTTACCAGCATACCAGGACAGACATGACCATGTAGGAAGTAGAATCCCAGAACAGATGTGCCAGATCAGTCAACAGGGAATCCTCAGGAATACGGTTACAGTCAGTCACAGCGAGCCAGTGCCCATCAGTAATAATAGTCAAAGAGAGAGATCGTGCGTTCGTCACTTGTATGATTCACAGATTAAATGAAATGACATGAATGTCACTTTGCTTATATACTTTCATTCTCTTAATTCATTGGATGTTCATTCTGATTGGCTGCTTGTGTATACTTAAGAATTAGAAAAATGTTAAAGTTATCATTATTCAAAGTCAGCATTTCAAAGACAACATGACAAGTCCTCCAACAACACCAAATACCGCATTGGAGTTCTCCTCTCATGCACATCAGCAAAGGTGCTCGTTACACCAAATGCACCAAGAAAGGCGAAGGTGGAGAAGACATACAATCTCGACAATATACGAAAGTTATCATTATCGGAGGACGATGAAGAGGAGTTGCCCGACCTAACAGGCATACGGTGGAAATATTTACAATATGATGCCGAAGGGGTGATGGAGATGACCAGCAAGTCGCACTTGCATCAAATATGGGAGTGGTACACCCCTAACTCCCAGCCACGAACTATGGAGGAGTGGGAGTATATTGATAAAGTGAGGCTCGCAGTGGAAGAACGATTAAAGCAACTGAACTGTTTTTGCTATCTATGTGAAGCCAGACTCTGGGACGATATTGACGATGAAGACCTTTTGAAATACATGCCATAATAAATTTTTATTTCATATTATCTTTGCTTTCATACTGACGTACTTGAATGGGGCTTCAGTGGATGATTTAACCATGTATACATTTTCATTTGGAAATAGTAGCACGCTTAGTCTAACTTGTAAATCTTAAAACATTTCATATGGATGATGATGATAGATGAAATAGTGTCAAATAAAATTAAGATAGCTTACACTTCTGATACAGGGATAGCAATCGACTGCGATCCATGTGTAAAGAGCTTGTTAGACTACGGATGGGCTTAAGTGGATGATTTAACCATGTATACTTTTTCATTTGGAAATAGTAGCACGCTTAGTCTAACTTGTAAATCTTAAAACATTTCATATGGATGATGATGATAGATGAAATAGTGTCAAATAAAATTAAGATAGCTTACACTTCTGATACAGGGATAGCAATCGACTGCGATCCATGTGTAAAGAGCTTGTTAGACTACGGATGGGCTTAAGTGGATGATTTAACCATGTATACTTTTTCATTTGGAAATAGTAGCACGCTTAGTCTAACTTGTAAATCTTAAAACATTTCATATGGACGATGATGATGATGATAGATGAAATAGTGTCAAATAAAATTAAGATAGCTTACACTTCTGATACACGGATAGCAATCGACTGTGATCCATGTGTAAAGAGCTTGTTAGACTACGGAAGAGAGAAGTGTGTTATGTTGCGTGTGGCGCGTGAGTGTCCTCCCATTTCATTCCATTCATCAATTCGTCTCATTGATAGAGACAGGTAGAACTCATGGTTCTCATAACGTATGCAATGGAAAGTTTTAGGCAACCTTCGACAGTTGGCTAAATGTCGCCCTGACGCGAATGCATACTACGTTGAGACAGAGGCAATCACTTGCAAACATGACGCAGAGAGGTTTAACAAGATTGACCATTGCCGAATGTCCCTTGCGGTATACATAGCTACGGGTTTCACCGCCGCCCTTTACAGGAACGCCCGTCGAAAGGAAGTATTACACCGAACTTCATTTGCAACGTTCAAGTTGACTGATAGCAGATTCAACTTAATGATAGTATTCGCCAGTCCGAAGACTGCCCAGGGCAAACCGCGAGGAGGTTCTATCATGTCTTGCCCCATGGTGGCCCTTAAGAGAGCCGATGGTTCGTTCTCGGGGTGTGAATTTGACTATTGGCTGGAATAATCAATGGGTATGACGGTTAGGTTGTCATAGACCCTATACCGCCGAGGTCGTACTGGTGCATCTTGCACCTTTCGGATGCGGGTGGTATTTGGAGTCCACACCTCATCCGTCCAAACGATCCTCTTGATCTTCCCCTTCTTCTCATCCTCCTCATCCCACTCGTCGAGGATGACGAACTCGGGAATGGCGTTGTCTTCATCGGTGAAGACGGGAATGTTGTCGGTAGATGTCGCTTCCATCGTGACTTCAAATTGAATGAGAAGCGCTACAATCTTCTGGCTTATATAGGGTTTTCAACAATGAATTGCTCAACAGCGAATCAGAATGCTTCAGGGATAGCAATCGACTGCATAATGTTCAAGTTGACTGATAGCAGATTCAACTTAATGATAGTATTCGCCAGTCCGAAGACTGCCCAGGGCAAACCGCGAGGAGGTTCTATCATGTCTTGCCCCATGGTGGCCCTTAAGAGAGCCGATGGTTCATTCTCGGGAGTAACGTCATCTTACACCCTACCAATTCTGCTGAGAGAGTCTTTGACTCTCTCTTTGGTAGCACTGTCGACTTCCACACTAACTGGTACATGGCTAAAAAGTGGAATGTAGCGCCATTCCGTTGGATTGACAGCAGTTGCTGTCATCGGATTGCCAATCCGAGCAAGATTATTAAAAACTCTGTCTTGCTCCTCTAGCCTGACAAACTCCTCAAATAAATTTCGCGGCCTTAACTGCGGTCCGCGAGGAGAGCTGACTTGACTGTTCGGCGTCTGCATGATTGAAATGAAATGAAATGAGAGGCAGTGGTTTATATACCCCTCTAACGCGACGCAACGTTCAAGTTGACTGATAGCAGATTCAACTTAATGATAGTATTCGCCAGTCCGAAGACTGCCCAGGGCAAACCGCGAGGAGGTTCTATCATGTCTTGCCCCTAGGTGGCCCTTAAGAGAG
The DNA here is from genome assembly GCA_907163375.1 of Prostheceraeus crozeri. Taxonomy (NCBI): domain Eukaryota; kingdom Metazoa; phylum Platyhelminthes; order Polycladida; family Euryleptidae; genus Prostheceraeus; species Prostheceraeus crozeri. The sequence goes on along the minus strand of CAJQUW010002148.1, from coordinate 384,293 downwards.
CCGATGGTTCGTTCTCGGGAGTGAATTGATGGGGTGGTGAAGGCGGGCAAAGATCTGCAATGAAAATGATATGTATTAGAATAGGATATACTATCTTATTTACTTTTTCACTTACCAAGTTAGTCATCCTTTGGCAGTCTCGCGCGTTTCCGAATCGAAAATTTGTGGAGATGGCCGCGCATTCGTAGGCTGGCGTGGAGGCATTTTTTCGTCGGATGGCCGTTATAACATAGGATGGACTCGTCCAGATTTTGATTGACGAGTACTTCGCCGGCCAAATGATTATCCCGAATAGGGATGTGAAACTCAAACAAACGATCCTCATTCACACGTTCCCACTCATCCCTCATGCGCTCCAACTTCTCATACGCCTGCCTCTCATCACCCGGCCGAGCCACAGTCCTCTCCAACTCAACATTCCTCGCTCTCAACACACTCATCTCCTTCATCATCTCCTCAAACTTCGCTTCTGCATCTCTCATTCTTCTCTCCGCAGCACTCGCCCTCTTCTCACACTCATCATTCTTCTCTTCCAACTCTCGCGTCTTTTTCTTCAAATCAGTCACACTACGCCTCATTCTAATATTTTCATCCGCTACCTCCTTCGACTTCAGTTCCTTCTTTTTCAACTCATCCAACTCCTTCACAACTTCATCCTTCACTTTCTTCAAACTCTCATACTTATTAATCAACAAATCATGCGCCATCTGCTGCGAAACATGCCTCTTCTCTTCATCCTTCAACCACCTCGCCGACTGCACACGAATCCCACCACTCTTCACTTTTGGGGAAGATGAGCTCTTCGGGGGGTCGGTGATGACAATGTTTGACACCTCCGACGACGAAGAGCTCAACTTCCTCACACGCTCCCTATCTAATTCCACATCATCCTCATCATCACTCTCAAGCACTCTCTTTCGCTCAATCTCACCCTCCAACGACGCAACCGCTCTCGCCAACTCATCATTCTCAACAACATTCTCAGCCTTACCCTCTCGCTCGATCACCAACATTCGCTCCCTCTCTTCCACAATCAACTGCGTAAATCTCAAATCAGTCACTAAACCACCACTACAGTCAGCATGCACTCTGTAAAGACGCGCCTCATCCTCATCACCCTTCAGCACTCTACACTTCACGCACGCAACCCTATTCAAGATAATCATGTGGCCGGTGCCCGCCTTCTTGACATGAGCCTTGGCGTCCGCACTGCGATTAACTCGCCCACATGAGCACATTTTAATATGGTATTTGCGGTTCCTGTCATTAGCCATGCCTGATTTTATTGTGAACTGTAAGATAATGAAATTTGTATAAGTTTGGAATCATGTAGTACAGTCATATTCCTAAAGAGTGTACTGAGTGGCACTCGATCCCGTCGACAGCCCGAAGGCCTTGTACTGATCACTAGGGAAGTGAGAGATCTTCCCCGATACCCGCTCTTTACAGCTGAACACATCATTGTCACTGCCCCGAAGTGGTAACAGGAACGCCGAGTCAAAGGTAGTGATCAGTAGCTGGGATCTAACCCCTCAAAGCTGCCTTAGACTTAGTTAAATTTCAAATCTGATAGCATATTTGAACTCAGGATACTTGAAAACCTTAGTCTATATGTTAAAACTTTGAAAAAAGTGAAAATTAAGAATTTTTAAAAAATTCCGCATTTTACTACTCATACTACTTTTAAAAAATTTTATCAGTAGTAAAGACACTATCAAACTCTATCATACAAACTTTGAAGTAAGAAGATAGCTTGCCTACTTCAAAAGATAGAGTCCTTTGAAACACCCGATATCGGGAGCTCAGAGCGACGACCGTCGCTTACCTCGTCTTTCGATGAAGTGATCAGACTTACGTTGTCGGGGGTTTATATATGCTCGGAAGAAAACTTAAAATGGCTCTATCTCCGAAAGTATTCATCGTAGCGACATGCGGTTTGTTGCAAACGATTCGTCTCATCATTCTCTATCATATGACACCTGAACCATTCTCATATGATCACGGGAAGTTGGTCCGTCAGCACATGTCCATGTAACATGCCACAAGTGAAAAAATTCCTAAGTGTGAGAGCTCCAGTGTGGTGAAAATTTTGAAAAATTTAAAACTTCCGAATTTCGACCTGGGACCGTCACCAAAACATTTTTCATCAAATTTCACTGACTCCCCCCCTCGTTCAGAGAAATTTGATGAAAAATGTTTTGGTGAAGGTCCCAGGTCGAAATTCCACACTTTGGAAAATTTTCAATATTTTACCCATACAAAGCCACTCTGACACTTAGGATTTTTTCAGGTGAGCGACCTCCGACCTAAAATCTTGTAACCGCTCTAACTTTTGAATGAAGACAGATATGAACAAGCCGTTTCTTTCACTGAATTTGTCTCACTCTTAGCTTTCAAACGAGCTATTGCACGACAAAATCCGTCCACTAGAAGCCAAGATCGAAGCTAGCTGTCCAGAGGGGGGGGGAGGTCAGTGAAATTTGATGAAAAATGTTTTGGTGACGGTCCCAGGTCGAAATTCCACACTTTGGAAAATTTTCAAAATTTTACCCATACAAAGCCACTCTGACACTTAGGATTTTTTCAGGTGAGCGAGCTCCGACCTAAAATCTTGTAACCGCTCTAACTTTTGAACGGCTGATCCGATTGACTCGCAACAAAAAATGTTGTCGAGCAGCTTTTTCTCCTCTTTCGAATGCAACTCGAACGAACAAAATCCGTTCACTAGAACCAAAGTTAGAAGATTGCTGTCGGGGGGGGGGAGGTCAGTGAAATTTGATGAAAAATGTTTTGGTGACGGTCCCAGGTCGAAATTCCACACTTTGGAAAATTTTCAAAATTTTACCCATACAAAGCCACTCTGACACTGAGGATTTTTTCAGGTGAGCGAGCTCCGACCTAAAATCTTGTAACCGCTCTAACTTTTGAACGAAGACAGATAGGAACAAGCCGATTCTTTCACTGAATTTGTCTCACTCTTAGCTTTCAAACGAGCTATCGCACGACAAAATCCGTCCACTGGAAGCCAAAATCGAAGCGAGCTGTTCAGAGGGGGGGGGACGTCAGCCGAAAATTTTTTCTCTCCGATTGACTTGAAACTCACCATAGCGATGCAGAATTTCACGCTGAATCCGAATCTGACCTCCGTTTTCTCATCCGATGCTTCGTTTTGACGCTACACACCAAAACGTCCCAAATTCTAACTCTGTCGTTTTTCGAAAAATGTTGAAATTTTTTCTCACCGATTGCCTTGAAACTCACCATAGCGATGCAGAATTTCACGCTGAATCCGAATCCGACCTCCGTTTTCTCATCCGACCACTCCTTCCACTCGAAACAAGCCATTTTACAACCCAACATTCAGCAGATTGCACGAAAAACATCACACACTATAGCCTCAAGACTAATCCTGGCGGTCGCCCAAGTCCACCACGACCGACACTCTATCGTTCCAGAGGGGGGGGGACTCAGACCCGAAGCACCACGGCGGCCGACCACGACACTCTGCCGTTCCAGAGGGGGGGGGGACTCAGACCCGAAGCACCACGGCGGCCGACCACGACACTCTGCCGTTCCAGAGGGGGGGGGACGTCAGCGATGGCGGCCATCTTGCGCTATCTGGTGTTCACCGTTTTCTTACTACTATTGTATGTTTTTAAAAATTATTCACCGAGCATTTATCAAGAAGACTACAGGCCCACATGTCATATGCATGTCAGTTGTATAGACAAAATGATTTCTGCGCTCACTATTAAGTTGCACCTGGTCGAAATGAAAATTAGTAAAATATGAGGCATACGAATTACGTTGTATTTTCTATCAAGCGTACTGCTATGTATAATATGATCATCCAGGGGCGATTGCTAAATTTCACAAAAATATGAGCGATGAGGGAAAAAAGCTTAAGAAACACTGCTCTAGAGGTTCGGGTTTGTTTTCTGGTTATGTAACACATGTCAAGAGGATTCAGTCCCTGTCGCCCTTTTGCTCTGAACCGAGTAAAACTGAGTCCCCTGACCCACACATTTAGTAGCAGTAACAATGGTAATTGTAGTGAATGCTATGCGGCCTCGGCTGTACGACTCATTGATGCTTTCAAAATCTAGGCATGATTGATATAATATTTATTGCCGCATAGCTTGCAGTGCTTCCACCATAACTGAACGAAGTGTTATTTTGAAACACGAGACGCGAAGTGTCGAGTGCTTTAAGTGACTTAGACAGTTTGTTCAATTACAGGTGGAAGCCCGATAAGCTATGCTGTATTATATTTCCTGCATGATATTGAGTACTTGCACTAGTGCGAGGAACTGCAATGATATCTGAATGCATTCAATGATTGAATGCAAGAACGACTTTTTAAATACACTGCTATAAATTCAAAGAACTACAATATCATGCTTGAAATGCAAGTATTCATAAGTTCTTTTTTTACTCATAAGCAAGGTATCAACAAGTTCTCACCAGTTTGACATCGTAAATATCATTCATAAAGGAGCTTTTTTAGCCGACATTCGTTGAAGAAGAAGCCGGTGCAATTTCAAAAGTTTCTATTTCAGTGCGGAGATGAGCGAGATAAATCAATCGAATCGCACCATTATATAGTTCACTCACAAAACATGTTGTTCAATGAATTTCTTGTAATCCTTAGACGCTGATGAGAGCCCAACCCGGGATATAGATGCGCTTCGGAGCCCGGTATGGTTAGTACTAAGAGAGCCGCAACATCTCTCAATGTCCGCCTGTTTTTCTGTGTCATGAATTATATTACACTGAAGAAGAAGAAGATTTTACTTATCTTATCTTTGGTACCCTGCTCTCTCATTCTTGCTATGCGGAAGAATATCCGTGTCTGTCCGTCCGGGCCTCTAACTCCGATCACAGTGATTTTCCAACCTTGCTACGCGTTTAGTCGTGTACTTAGATACCAATACCCATTTTCAAAAACAATTTTTTACTTCAAATTTTGAAAAAGCACATCGATTTTCTGGTTAGCTAAAAAATGTTCAATTTCTACAATTAAAGTTTTACAAGTTATCGAGATGCCTTGCGATGAGAGTGGAAGCAATTGCAAATTAATGAAAACATGCTTTCAGGTATGATAATACTGTGTGAACTATTCATGAGATGAATAAAACGTGCGGTCCGGTCGTCGAAGGCTCGAGCTACTAATATATTATTGATTTTCAACAGGTTGAGTTCTCCGGAAAAAACAGAAATTTCATTTACAGTTGCCTACTTTTTTAAATGTGGCGTTTATTAGACGCCGTGCACTTCACTATTCGAAACCAAATGGAGCAAAACGTTTAACGAAACTTTAAGAATCAATTACTTTCCTGAAGCATTTATCAGATAGTCACAAAAACAGTGAAAACAACTAAATATACTGTGCTTCCTCTAATAAACGCTGCGCTTTATTATAATCGCCTACTTTTAAGTGTGGCATTTATTAGAATGCATGTTTTCCCACTTACGTTATAGCATTCCTTTTACTGCATTGCCGACAAATTTGGAAAGCGTGGTAGTTTCGATGATGAATGAACAGTGCGGGATTTATTTCTTGGAATTACCGGTACAGAAGTTTGCATTTGATGTTTCCTTCCCCATGGTCACTTAAAGTCAGGCTCATACAAAGCTTTAGCGTGATGAGTCATGACATGACTCGCGTGCTCGACAGTACAGGAAGCTCCATGAGTTACCGAATACTCTGATTCTAATTCAGAATCTGATGTTGATGACAATGTAAAATAACATCATTGATTAGAGTATGAAGTTGGGTGTGACGTTTTTACTGTGTGACTTTTATCATAATACAGACTACAAACAGAGCAATGTCATTGAACATTTCAGTGACGATTGATAAATTCGAGTATATCCTTGTTTTTTTAACTCAATGGACGATTATGCATTGCACAAAGTCATTCTTTTCTCATTTTCTTGCTATCAGAGATGCGGCGTTTATTAAAAAGTTGTCCTCTCATCTGCGACGTTTATGAGAGGAAATGTGTTGATACACCGTGATGTAAAACGCCGACTCTTTTTCATTCAAGCTATAGTCCCACCTGCTTCTATAGGGATCGATCACTCTCTCATTGCATGTTATTTGAAGCGAACTTCCTCATCGATGTTATCTTTCCAGCTTTCAAGCAATACATGGAGAAAAACGGTGGTGCTATTGTAAACATAGTAATGGATACCTTGAAAGGATTTCCTGGAATGAGGTAAATATTAACAGGTCTAACTTATGGCCGTTCAGTGAAAAAATAGCCCACTTCAAAAAGTGCTTAATAAAAAAATCAATAAAGTACTCATCTGTTCTCGTGCTTATCAGATTGTCATTGTACCTTTTGAAGAACCAATCATTAAAGTTAAAATAGTGAAAAAATTGATCGAGAAATTTTCGAAAGTGAACCGCAGCCATTCTGACATAGTATACCCATACATGCTTATTTTATGCTCAGGTACGAAACTCCATTTCTCTTTTTAATCTCATATTCCCCATATTTCTTCTTTTTTAACCCCAAAAGGCTTGTTTTGTTGCCGAAATGCATGTTTTTTCTACCACTTTCTCCACAAAAATTAATCAGGTAGATTATAGATATAATTTCGATGTATTTCGATTATTGATTCGATGAGGCACATCAAAGTAAGTTCCGTTTTTTAACGTTTCATCACGTTTCATCTGCGCTTTAAGGTGTCTGCAGCACGAAAGCTTGGCCTGCGTTTACTTGTAAATAATCTGATTTTTTACTGGCCAAATATACTGTGCTTGACAAGACGTGACACTAATTTTTCACTGAATATGGCAACTGTAAACACGCTAATGTTCCTGGCCATCAATTGAGAATTTGTTGAGACCGATAATTCGTCTAAAAACGTGATAGAACATAGTGGACAGGTCATAGGGAAAAAGCTTGTCTTAATAGTTTGGAAAAAGAGACTCGTTAATTTCCTACAAGCTATTTCTTACTTGTATTAAATATAAACATATATTCATTAAATATCACTTTAAACACTACTGGCAAATCGCTTAAGTTTTTTGCGCCTGCAATAGTTCACAAACGCTGCTTTAATGAATACCCGTAGAAATTTTGCTATTTTGTCAATTGACTAAGTCCCCTCTTCAAAGTATAATTCTAGATTAGAATTGCTGATATATTGATTCAGCAGTTTGACTTGACGGTTAATGCTATGATGTCTCAGGGGATGAAGCCATCTGATTCGATGCCGCGGATTCCAGATACCGCCTAGAATGTCAGAGGTCGACGGTTCAAATCAGTGTTGCCAACAGTTGCATAAAATACGCACTGCACATTTTTTTACAATTTGCGTAAAACTGGTGTGTATTTTTACTGCGTATTTTTCTGAAGATACACACATTTGAAAATAAAATTGTAATATTATTACAAATTGATTATATTTGAAAGTTCGGGCCCGGGCAAATGTGTTTTTGTTATAATGCCAATTATGGCGAAGGTTTTGCTATTAGTTATTTCAACTGCACATCGCGTTGCACAAGATACAAATTTGTCCAAAACATTCTAGACCTTGATGCTCATCGACCATCGTTTAAACACGATGGTTTCAACTTCTTCCGGTCGTTTCGAGTCTTATAAGACAATTTCCTGCTTTGGAAGAGTACTTCATGAATACTCTTCCAGTTGAGAAAAGAGAGAAATTTATCAATCCAAAAGAGCAAGAAATAATATCATGCATCCAATGGCGTGATGTTCTGAAGGATTTACAATTTTCTGAAAGTAGTTTTACCGGATTTGGAAAAGTTCGAGAAGCGGTACTACTAGAAAAACGGAGATTTAGTTCAAAATCTCTACAAAGACATCCGTGAACTCTATCGTGACTTAATTTCAAAGTTTTTGCTTTCATATCACATTCAGACATTTTCATGCAATTAGACAACTATATTATTGGAACCAAAACTCTGGCTTCCTAATAGTGGACTCTTTATCGGTGAAGGATTCAAGAAAATTCTAAATTTCAAATTAAATTACCTATGTCTAGTAATATTTTGCGTGATTTCAAATTCATTCGTTCATCTTATCGGAAAGAGTTATTTGAGGCTGTTTCATCAATCGGCCGTGCAATGGGGCTGACACTGATATCAGCAAACTTGAAGCAGAATGGAAGTCTTACTCTGTTGATGTTACGGTTTCTCAAATAGACCAGTCGCATCATTGAAAAGATGTTCTGCAGTATTGGTTGGATGTAAGTGACATCAAGGACAGCAGCAGTACAAACGATGCGAAATATCCGACATTGTGCCGGATCGCCTTTGGGCTATGACGGTCCCTTGCGGCAACGCCTATGTTGAGTGCATGTTTAGTGAACTTTGCGACTTGCTCACAAAGAAACGGAATCGATTGCAGGAAATGTCAATTGATTCATGTGTTGTTTTGAGTGGGTACATGATGGTCACTTCAAATACATGTGAATCATTCCCTCTTCATGGACCCTATATATTATATATATATTTGATGCAGCACCTTCATATAAGGCAAAACTGAAAAGGAAGACAATACACGTAGAGAGTTGTGTTTAGGAGCAGACGATCTTCTTTGGTGTTAATGTAAAATCATAAAACCCCGACTTACATCGGACAAGTAAAAATGAAATGCATAAATCAGTCCCATATGATATCGATTGATTCTCGATATCAAGTAAACTGCGTAAAAATTATTGGCCTGCGTATTTATTTTGCATTTGAGCCGTTGGCAACACTGGTTCAAATCCACCAAGACGCGCAGGTATTTTCGTCTGTTGAATTGTTAATTGCAAATCTCAAATTAACTAGGATATGACTGCAACTTTAAATAGGGAGTTTTGTCGACGCTGAGAGCCGTGAACTAGACCTGCTGATGATTAATGATAATGTTATGTGCCAAAGTTTCCTTTTGAACATGTGGATGAATACTTATGCCGCTCTCCAGCTCTCATGGATACCACAGGTAAGCCCCAGTTGTCTCATGGCAATCGTAATTGCAAAGAATACAGCAATGAGACTGATATTTTTCTACCTAGCTACTTAAGTGATCTCATTGCTAAAGGTCCAAATTTTCGCATTCCATCTCTCTTAAATGATAACTTCATGGATGATGTTGAGCTTGCATTAGACAAACTAACTTTTAATCTTCGCTGGCGTAGCCAGATCGATGGCAGTGATGATGTGTTTATGTCTAACGCTTCAAATACACACAGTAGCACTGCTAGTATCAATATTCCATTCCATAAAAATAGAATTAAAATGCCAAAAACGATGCCTAGCGACGAGGAGTTAAATCTTGCCCTTTTCAAAAAAGAGGTTATTAATGCCGTTAGTCAGGAGGCCGAATTTTGTAAGCAAAGTAAATCATTTAGGAAAATTAACAAACAAATAAAAAAATAGTAAGCACTTTTTAAAACAAAACGAATTATCTGTTGTCGCCACAGACAAAAGTAACCGGCTTTGTGTTACCCATGACAATGATATTGTCAATAGAACCGAGAGTATCCTCATGGATGAAGCTATCTATAAAAGCATTGATAAAAGTAAGCACAAATCTCTAGAAAAACAAGCGAACCAATTAGTTAATAACGTTTTAAAAAGCAAAATGAGTAGTTCCAACATGCAGCGTATGTTGGTATCAGGCACTTCACCAGCTTCTTTCTATACATTAATTAAAGATCACAAGGAGAAAACTGATAAAAATTCTTTTCCCCTGAGGCCTATAGCTTCGGTGGTGGATACACCAGGAAACAAAATCGATTGGTTTTGCGGTAGAATATTAAATCAATTGACTAATTACGTACCAGCACATCTATCAAGCTCCTTGCAACTAATGAATGACTTCGAGAAATTAAACTCTAATGACATAGCCGAAAATTCCACATTTATTTCTTTAGATGTTGTGAACCTTTACCCCAGCGGTCCAATTGATAGAGCTATTTGCGTGATTTCTGATTTCGCTAAAAATCATTGGACTGATATTGATAACTTCGGAATTACTCCATATCAATTCATCAGCATGATCAAATTCGTCTCCTACAACTATGAGATTGAATATAACAATAAAAATTATTTACAAATTAAAGGGTGTCCGATGGGCTCTCATTATGCACCCCCATTTTCGATCATATTCATGGGTTATATAGAATAAAAGGCAATGTCTATTATAAATTCACGCCTACAGTTAAATAACTTGATTTATAAAAGATACATTGATGACTGCATCATCGGTCCGTTGCAAAGAAACAAAGAATACTGTGACTTCATATTAGAGACATTCAATTCGATTGATGACAACATAAAGTTTACCATTGAAAACCCCGAAGATGGGTTACTGAATTTTTTAGATTTAAGTATTTGGTTAGAGAATAGGAAAATCATGCACAAAAAATATGTAAAAGACATATCGTCTGGCAATGCTTTGAAAAAAGATAGTTGGCTACCGAGCTCCGTCAAAACTAATTTCGTAAAGCAGAGCATTATAGACACACGTAATCGATGTAGTTCAACGCTCTCTGATAACATTAAAATGGAATCGGAGAAAAAAATGTAAAGAAAATTTAAAATTTAATGGATACACTAATAAGGATTTGAGTTTGTCTGATAGAAATACCCAAAAAAATAAAACTAGTAAAATCAACGATGATAAAAAAAGCATTTTGAAGTTACCGTTTATAAGCGACAGTCTTAATCGGAAAATTAATTACCAAATAAGAAAACATAGGTTGAATGTCCGTCTCGTCAGTACGGGCAACAAAAAACTGCGTAATGTTTTGAAGAAAAAAGGCAAAAAAAGTAAACACAATGATTGTAGAATATGCAACAAACTATCCCAAAATCATAACTGTGAGACATCGTGTGTTGTATATCAATTCTCTTGCAGAAAGTGTGGTGATAAATATAGGTAAAACTGCTAGACCATTCTACATTAGATACAACGAACACAGTCTCAGTATTCGTAATAAAAATGATCTAAGTGCTTTATCTGAACACAGTAAGACCTGTCTTGTTAACGGTTCGATTGATGATTTTGATGTTGAATTTCTTCGCTGCTTAAATGATCCTGTTGAAACAAGCGTGGTGGAATCGCGATTAATCAATAAGTGCCATCCTAAAATGAACAGACGTCATGAGACAACCGGAGCTATACTGCGCATCTAACGAGCCAGTTTAGACAGTGTCATTTTATTGCTGCCTTGCCTTGAGAAAGGGTCTGGACCCGAAACGTCGGCTGTGTATATATTTTTTATTCGTAATTATTTAGTGGCATTAAATTACTCGGGAGAGAAAACTGATTTTTTCACATCATCGATTAATGATAAGATGAAGTAGCAGCTATTCAGATTTGTTCCCTTTTTTCAACTGAGGATGCAACTCAATATTTAATTATTCTATTTATACACAACTGTTATTCATATAATGTTAACATAGACGCATTTTCAATGAATGAGTATGTTAATTTTGACGTCATATGTACTGTTTCAATGGTTTGCAAGTAAGATGCTTAATTTTGTGAAGTACTTTTCTGAAAGGTCAAATGTTTGATGTTCCCATGGACCAAATTTGATAAAATGTGTGTTGACAAATTATTGTCACAGCTATCACAGTTTTGAAGCAATATCAAAAGATATCTTTCAGGAGCCTCCCCCCGGATAAAATAGAGTAAACGGAAGTTCTTTCTCATTTCAGCCACTCCGGTGCTGCACGCGCAGGTGTGCAAAATCTTACAAAGTCCTTATCTGTGGAGTGGGCCCCTCATGGAGTTCGCATCAATTCTGTTGCTCCTGTAAGTCACTTGAATAGAAAGAGTTGTGCTTTTATGTGTTGTGAATAATAATTGTAATGTAGTATTCGTCAGTAGTTCCAATTTGATTTCTTCGTTGTTGTCTTACGGCCGCCTTTCTTTTGTCTTTTGTTTTCAGGGTGTCATCTACTCAGCATCTGCTGCTGAAAATTACAAACATTTAGGCGACATGCTCGGAATTGCGGGCAAAAATTCTCCAGCGAAACGTTGCGGCAATGTTGAAGAAGTAAGCTATCTTATGACATTGGAAAATTGTAAACTTATATTCCTTGTGTTCTGTATTAGACGAGGAGTAACAAGTTCGTTGCTGATTAAATACCAATGCATTTTACAATGAAAAAGTTCAATGAGTCTCGGGAGGCATTTCTTGCCGTTTTGATTCTAGTTACAATCAACGCTACCCTTAGTTGTTTTATCAGTAGCACATTGAGTCATTGGCTTCTGCGAAAATGAGAAAAGAAGTGAAGATCACTGATCGCTCAAATGTTAGGGAAGTAATGAAGAATAGAATGTTCAACTTAGCTTCTATGTGTCACATAATGATGTGTATTTTACGTGTGCTCTTTACAAAGGAGTCTCCGCAATACAGTGAATAGGTAGGTGCATGGCCTATGGATCTATTGGTCGTGCGGTCGAACCCTGAGTGTCATAGGAAGAGAGAGCACCTGATGGAATTATCACAACCACAGAATTAGATTGTTTAAATCTTACAGTTTGCTAGAAGTGGAGACTAATTCAAAACGATGGCACATGCTGGAACTTAATAAGTGGGTAAAACGGAATTCCTAATACCTCACGGAAAAACAGTCGAGCGTCGCTTCGATTGCCGCGATTCCTTCAGATTCGAAGAATTCAGATCATGCCGCACAAGTTTGCTCGATGATGTTGGTCCGTCAGATTCTTTGTTTAGAAGTTCACTCCATCTCCTCGTAGGATTTATCAATTAATGGTAATGTGATAGCGAAGTGTAACCGAACGAAGAACTCGTCTGTGGAGTGTGCCATTTCATTATCACATATGAGATATGACCTCGCCCTTCCAGGAAACAGCGACTAGGGAACGAGCAGTCTAATTCTGTGATCACAGCGCTTCGGCTTATGCATGACAATGTCAGCCCCCTGGGGGGGGGGGAAGTGACGTTAAGGCTTCATCACTTTAAGTTTGATGAAGGTCCACTGCAGGAAGTTCATAGTTGTCGCAGTCATCGCTCTAACTAGAAGTATAATTTTTTTACTCCAGTTCTTAAATGCAATTTGAAATTTAGTCAAATTTTGGTCAAGTCCTTGAGAGGTTATGGATTTTTCTCAAAGATCGGCAGAAATAGGAAAATGTTTGAATGAGGAATTTGACTATCGTGAAGACAAATACAGGATCAATTTTTCTCTGACATGCATAGTTTCACGATAACATGGACTAAAAATATTCTAAAAAAGATATTAATATGATATTTATTATTTTTGTTACACATATTCGCATTTATGTGTCTTTGATATAAAGCTAATAAAGTTCATTTCTCTATAATACATGTAAATGCCCACCAGGGCAATTTATTTTTTGCCGGCAAAGGAAAAGGCAGGATCTTGATTTTTTAGCAGAATTGCAGAATTCGGTAGAATTTATCAATTTTAGGTGTCATCAGTGTAAGTAAGTTAGAAATTGAAGTGAGTGATACGAACTGACTCTCATCTAGAAATTCATAATGAATATAGATACTTGCAGCAGAAATTCTAGTTCAACACAATTTATAGAAACATACTTGAGCATTAATTAGCTCTGATGAAGGAAAAAGAACGAGCCAATCAGAACAATAGGCTAATTTTAGACCTACTGTTGTCATTCTCACCACACATCTCTTTGTTCTCTTAAATCGTTGCGTGTGCCACATTCTAGATTTTTGTATACTCTTCAGTGTAACTTTGTTTTGCTGCTATATGAAAAAGCAAAAATTGACCTTCTCAAATCTTAGGGCTACATGCAAGGCCTCCACTTACAGATTATAAGTTCGAAAGAGGATGTTCATAGGCAATGTGTGCATCAAAGAAAGATTTAATGGAAGTGATGATTAATGGGAGTTCCACATCAATCTTCGCATGTTTCAGTATTCGTTTCGTCGGATAATGTGTTCAACATTTGAGTAATAAAGGATATAACGGAAACTAAATCGACTGCCAGAAAATATAGTAATGAGCTACAAGATTGCAAGTACATGCGATGTTGGATGTTATTGCACTCCTGAAAAGCACAATTCAGATTTACGTAAAATTTTAGAAATTCAAGCTACAAAATCGCATGGAATCATGATTAAAGATCGGACAGGATTCAAAGACTCGAGCAGAAGAGAAAGGAGAATTTGGATGTCTGACCAAGTAGAATTCGTACTTCTGAGCAGCAGAAGCCGCATTGCCCTGATGCCCGCTTTCCTCGTTCTACTAGACTCGCCTTCTTAGTTTGATTGTGAGTAGCCCTATCTGTCTCATAGTGGGCCTTGGTCTTCGTGTCAATTTGAGGGATTTTTACTTCCGGCTGCAATGAAAATTCAATCGAATTCCCGGCCTAGTAGGGGTCTGCAGTTATCGGAAATTTAACCTCAATATGACACAGTTTTTCAGCCAAAAAAAATATTGCTAAATCCTTTAACGAGACACAAGCACGAAATCCAAAGGGCCTACAACTATCGAAAGCAACGCGAAATTTATTTTGAGGGTTATTGATTCAGAGCACACAAAGCAATGCAATACTTAAGTTCAGTAGATGAAATTCATCAAATTGAAGAAATTCCAATGTAAGTTGAATTTGTTTAAAGATTCAATTGTCTCTGTCAAAAGCCTGTATACCTGTAGTGCTGCTGATCTGATAGAAAACTAGACTCAGAGAGCGCCGTCTTATGTTCATGACAAACCCCGCTTCTGAAAATACACGCTCACTTGTGGCGGAGGCTGAGTTTGCAAGAATGGCGGTGGTTCGCACAGCGATTCTGCTCAGGTTCGAGCACTGAGCAGCGCGTTTAACCCACCATCGCAAAGGGTCCGCACAAGAGGCGACTGATACTTGCGAGTCGGCCATCTATTATTCTACTGTATTTACATCCCTAGTTGACTTATCAGTGCAGGAGCTATAAAAGAATACTGTCCATCTATCCTTCATCGTCGTGGGATATAAACAATTTTGGATAGCTTGTCTGTTTCTGGAGCAGGTTAAGTTATCAGTAATTCTGTTGTCCTTCACCAGTGTAAGAAAAAATTATGGAATCAAAAAGTGATTTCCGACTTAGTGGTTATGTAAAAATGCCAACTGTAATTTTTGCATCTGATGCGTGTTGGAATACATCATTTATGTAGAAGCATAGATTCATATCTTGGTAATACTTACTCGCATACTAATTCTTCAAGCCAATGTTGCTGTATAGACGTGGCAACGCGATTTCCAATTGACCGATCAAAGGGTCAATTTTCACATCAGATCTGAGAGTTAATTTACATCATCAGGTCAATCACGCTTTCAGTAGTGCTGATTTATCTCGACTATCCCAGGGACATGGATGTTCAATGTAGCAACTTTGATGACTGATCATCTTCTAATCTCTGCAAACGTGCAATTTATGCTTGCTCTGCTTAATGCAAGCAGTAAAACCACCTTGTTTTGATGGGTTTCTTTCATTAGAACTGAAAGACCCACCGGAATCGAAGCCACTGATTATTACAAGTTTAGAACATAATTTTGGAGAATCAGTAAAATATCTCCAATCTGACGTTTTAGTAGCCTAGGTCAATCCCATCCGACGAAATAATCCATTGACCCATTAACTGAAAAGTGATTTGAATGATTCAATTTTGGAAGGTTTTATATATTTGCTGAAAAGCTATAAAACCAGTTTTGCATGATATCTCAAAATGTCGAGGTGAGAGAAACCTGAGAGCTAGATTGATAAATTGATTTGATGTTACATGTAAACACATAATTTAATGACATGAACGCAAATTGTGAACGAAGAATAGGGTTGGCGAAAATCATGATTTTTAAAAAACATTAAAACAATCGGATTTTTTAATTAAAATAAGTTTTTTTTTATTTTGTTATTTAGGTTCATGCCACTCCATGCGCGTACTTGGATCAAAATAAGTGCATCAGTAAAAATTGGAAAATTTCATTGATTTTATGTGATCGACATTTGGCACGCTGGAGATTTTTCCTCTTTAAATTTGGTCCATGGTCGAGATGAGATGCTCCCAATGCTTCGAAGAAACTTCTGCACCTCACAGATAAAGTCAATCGGGTGATCAAAATTCCGAGTTCGCAAATGATATTCTTAAATTTTGAAGGCCGCATTAAAATAGAGTTCTGTCAATAGCTCAGATGGTGCAACAATACGTAAATACGTACAATCTTCCATTATTGACTGGATATACTGCTTAAGCTCTGCTTCCTCATGTGTGGACCTACTTTTAGTGAATGCTCATATTTTAGAAGATGCAGCACAATTTGTCGTTATAGTGACCGCGTGCAGTAGGCCTAACAGTTCATGATGCAAGACAAGTCTGAAAAACATAGGGAGTTCTACTTTTTACAATTCTGCCTTAAATCAGTAGTTGCATCTGTCTCCATAAACAATCGTGTTATTTTTCATGTTGATGCTGTCTAAATTTTGGTCGTCGAATTTGAGTTGGGATGACCATTTTATGGTCCTATTTTATACAAATTATGTTGTCATTCTTGCCCTTGTTAAGAAATTGAAGAACAATTCCAACAGCTTCCTACTCATATGGCAAGCAGGGGCGGTCGCGGTTGGTTTGTCAGTAGTGTGTATGCAAGTAGCATCGCATTGATGAATTATGTAAGCAAAGAAGGCGTCAACAATCAAACTACCATGGGGAGATATTTCGATCACTTTCGTGAAACTTTTTTTACCACGGAAGGCGGCAAAAATACCATCTTCTGACTCAAAGCTTCAAGGGCTTTCGAATAGTGGTAATTTCATCACCGTGCAATGCTCAGATCGCTGACAAATTGCATTTAAAGATTTTCTTTCTTATCGAAACAAACTTCAACTCTGAAAAAGGAGCTTGGTAGTCTCAGGGTTATTGAAGCTTTTGAGTAATCTTCCTGCTGTTGGAAGCAAGACTAAGAATAAATCATGATCAATTAACAAATTATTGGATAATAAGTTGCTGTTAATTTTGCTTCTATCAGCAAAAGGATTCCTGAAAATTTCATCAAAATGTCAGTTCCTCAGCTTATTTCTGCAAGGAAAGTGTCTTACAATGCCGATTGCAAGCTGTAGTGTTAATAATACCGAAAAGCATTTCACGCATAGTACATTTGCTTGCACGGCTATTTAAAAGGAATAATGAACCTGAAAATGCATGCGAACTAAGAACAATCTAATACAAAATCGAATATTTTATAGGCTGTGGTATGATGTACTGGCATCATATTTAAGCCTACTTAGAATACTAGGGTAAAATCGGGTAATATCGACAGGCCACTTTTCTAAAATGATGTTTTAGAACTTCAGAAACTCATCCATGCATGCAGTAAATTGCACCATAGGTAGTTAACTCTCAAAGGTACAACAGAAGCTGGGTGGAACGCTTCTGATTGCCTCATCCTGACATCGGAGCGTGATGTGAGTCGCCGAATTCTGCAATATATTGCCCCAATCAATAAAACTCAGTCAGCTCCTTCACGCGCCATCTGACAGCTTGGTGATTGGTTATTCCATAGCATAAGGGTGTAGCTTTACAGAATAGTAATTACTTCGTCAAATTCTTTAGTTGTTGTAAGTTATACTGTCATATAGAGTCGATGCACAAATATCGGATAATATCGACATCACTGTCGATAGATACCAAACAGCATTATTTCAACAAGATGCTGACTAAGTAGCCATTATTTTGTCATTGTTGTTTACTGTCTACTAGAGTATTGCCTTCACAAGATTTGACTGCATCCCTTTATGAATTATTAGGTCTGTATTTAGGCCATGTGCGGATGTTGTCCGGTAATATTGACAGTAGTCTCTTTCATAGTTTGAAAAGGCGAAATTTCATCGCTTTCCGTTGCGTTATATGCATGAAAAATGTGCAGAATTCTTCTTCGTCTTTGACGATGATGGATTCGTCGTCTAAACTGTTTTCAGCTGGGAAATTTCGCCTTTTCAGACAACCAAAGAGGCAACAGATATGTAAGCTTAGGCTTCATACAATATATAGCATCATTAGTTTACTATACTTGGCAAATTTTGACGCTTCCTTTTGGGACTGTCGATATTAACCCGACAAAGTGTCGATATTATGCGAACATCGTTGCAATTTTCACACCTTTCTTTTCACCTAGAATCATAAAATAAATCGATGAATTAATAAATTCTATCAAGATATCATAGTTCACATCAAAGCTAAGAAATATAACCGTGAGAGCCCGAAAACCATTTTACTGTCGATGATAACCGATTTTACCCTAAATTTCCAATATATGCCATAGATTTTTCTGAAGATAACATGAACCTGTCATTTCTATTATCTATTCCTTTACGCATTCTTTTGATTTAAATCAAAAACGATACAAAACAATTAATCAATCGCGCCATTAGACACAGAATAAGCTCGAGGGGTTCAAGTTATGAGAGAAATAAGTAAGTGGAAAAATTTCTCAAACGCAAATCTCGAATATGTTCGTCGAAGTGATAATAAAAATTTCATATTTTCATGCAAAAATAACAGAAACGGGCAATTTCTTCGAGAGAGGGTCGACCATTTTGTAGTAAATGTTCCCTGAAGTGCCTCAAATCACATGAATGCAAATGACTTGAATGGCGTGAGTATCATTCAAATGTTCAACGATGTTGGTGGTGCTGTCTAAATATGCCGACTTTGTCACACAACTGACACTGATTTTTTTTACTGTCTCTTCCAATGACATCAAAATGCCTCCAGCAGGCAGCGCCACGAGAATCGTTGTTCCAAACCACACAACAGTAGGCGTGACGTTGTCGCATTGCAGTCACCGCCGTCATCTCATCTGCCTTGTACGCAAGCAAACCCTTTTTGACAATTGAGGCAAGCCGATTTCTGTTTTGGAATTTTTCAACGTCTATGACTGGATTGTTAGTTCACCATTAAATCTTTATATAGATTTGCTTGCCCACGAACCGCACGGTTTAAGATCGCTCGCCTCATCTGCGCAGTTGAACCAGTGCACGGTCGAACCGTTTAACCGCGCCGTCCCCTGATGGCAAGCCCATTTAAGCTTTGTCTTCTGCCACATGATTTACTGCTGGCCGATCATTTGTGATCTACCCCAGAGACATTTTGTGAAACCTGAGAAAATTGATCGCCTTGCGACTAAATGGGCCAAAGGAGGTTATCTGCCAAGCCTTCGTGCGAGACTAGAGACTCGTAAACCGATCAAGAAAGCTGTTTCTAATTTGGAAGTATTCCCGTCTGAGGCATTGTCGATCCCTACTTCTCAATTTAGAAAGCCAAATTTCGAAATTTTCTTCGTTTACTTGATTTTTGCCTGACTCGCTGTATGTCTGTATACTCATGTACCGCTCTTAGTATTGACGGAAATAAAGTATTGTTATTTCGAACTCGGTCCAAAAAATTCGATCGAGTTCGCAACCCTGGTCCTGAAGTCATTTCAATTTCCAGACCGAATTGTCCATCAATCATCCTTACGAAACATACTGGTCACCAGTTTTCTCATTAATGTATGCCGATTTATCATCATTTTGTATTTTTTCATTTTGTGTGGGAGTGAAAAGATATCTCTCCCATGTAAACCGCCGGGAGGAAAAATCAACTTTTCAGTCCCACGGGATCAGAAAGTTAACTTTCCTTCCCGCAGTTAACTTCCCAATGCAAAATCCTATACTCATTTACGTAATTAATGAAACAAACTATCATTGGCTTGAATTGAAGTTTGTTTCATTTTTTTCTCAGGTATGATGCAATATCTCGCTTTCTATGTATTACCATTCAACACATTAGAGAATGGAGAAAGATCTATGGTGGTCAAATTTCAAATTTTGATATCGATACAACTGTCACAATTGCTTTAATGCTTTTACAAATTGAACATAAACGTGAACTGAAATCCAGCTTTTGTAAAATAAAATGGCACACGATCAGTTTACCAGAGGTATGGCTATTGGAATGATTCGTTGTGGTAGAAGTTGTGCGAGTGTTGCCGAAGAGCTGCAACTATCGAGAGTCGTTGTTTGGAGTGGTGGTGTCGATGGAAAGCAGAAGGAGATGTTAAAAAGAGGAAGGGATCTGGTCGACCAAGAAAGTCTGCTGGAAGGACAGACGCACGCCTAGTTTTAGCTGCAAAGAGGAACAGATCTGTGTCAGTCCCAAAGCTAGTCGTACACTGGAAGAGTGCCTCAAATATAGACTGCAGTGTTCGAACGGCTTACCGAAGATTGCGAGAAGCTGGAATTCAATCGCGACGACCAGCTGTCCTAATTCCATTGAGTTTTGAGCACCGCAAAAGACGAGTTGCCTGGTGTGATGCCCATCGCTCATGGAATGACCATCAGTGGCAGAAAGTCTTGTGGACCGATGAATCGAGATTCACTCTGGATTTCAATGACGGTCGTGTCAGAGTGCATCGTCTTCCAAGTGAACGCTTTGCCCCATGCTGTATTAAAGAACACGACAGATATGGTGGTGGAAGTGTTATGCTGTGGGGTGGCATTTGGCATGGCGGACGAACGACAGCAGTCATCATCAAAGGCACGTTGACTGGAGAGAGGTATCTCAATGAAATTGTGCTTCCTGTTGTTGCCCCAGTGGTCAGGGTGGAGGATCTCGTCTTCCAAGACGACAACGCAAGACCACATCGCTCCTCGGCTGTCATTGCCACTGTTAGAAGATTGAACATTCAAACCCTTGACTGGCCTGCACGCTCACCTGACTTGTCACCCATTGAACAAGTCTGGGACGAGCTTGGGCGGCGAGTGAGAGACCGCTATTCACTTTCACCAGTGTCCCTGAAGATACTCTCTGAAAGACTGACAGAGCAGTGGCTTTTCCTTGAAACATCCTTCATTCAGAAATTTTGTGAATCCATGCCATCTCGGATTACTGAATGTAGTGGAGCTAGAGGGGTCACGCGCGCTATTAAAGTTGAATCTGCTACATGCGTTGTTTTTCTGTGCCAGCGACTTGGTGGAGATTGTGACTAAATTATCAAGGTATCATACATACATGTATATATACCAGTCAAAAAGAAAGAAGTTAAAGAAGTAAATGCTTCAAAACTTTTGTCAATGAGTGTATAAGGGAAAAATCATAGAAGTCTATAAACAAGTTATGATTAGCCCATAGAAATTAACAAAACCATAGAAAGTCCTAGAATGGAAATTGCATGAAAATTATGGCACACGCCGGGGGCACTTAGTTGGGGCAAAATGCAACTTGTGCGATCTGGCTTCCATGTTTTTTGATTGACATTTATATTTACCAGGCCAATTCTTGATCTGGATTGTTGGCCCTTGTCCAAAGACCATGTACTCAAAAACAAAATGCTGCGCCGACAGGATGACAAAGAAGGAAATCCTTTTAAACGTTCTGTATGTTCATCATTTTGAAATATCGGTCCTATAATCTATCAATAGTATAATCAGACTCTTATGCAACTTGTAATGTCGATTTACAGAACATGCATAACTCCAGCTTGAAATCAGAGGCCAAGAAATCTTAGAGTATTCATTTTACCTTAAAGGGTTCCCCTGTTCAGAGATTTGAATAATTTTCAAAATCTCTACATGCATTCAAATCAGCGCTTTCTACCAGCTTCCAAAATATCACATGTGTCATTCAATGATTAATTGAAAAGTTCCAGCGACATTTATGATTGTCGGTAAAGAAACTTTCAGTGTGTTTATTCCAGAAAAGCGCCAGGTTTCTTAGCCGCTTGAAGAAGAAATTATCCAATAGTTAGACTTTCTCTCTGTGAATTCTTCAGATGTTCATACAGACAGCACACCGACCACTTTCAATTATGACTTTGTGAACCAATTTTTAATTCTCATTCCAATATTGAAAAATTGGAAAATTGTTATCAGTGACTGCTGCAAATAGAGACACTATATTAATCCGTGGAATAGTAGGCTATTTAACATGAAACAATGCCGCCATCTCACTTTCAATTATCTTCATGAAAATCCTGTAATTAGGTGTCAACAACTTCCACAACCAACTTGGCAAATAGTTTCTCTATGATACAATGTTTTAGATCGAATCTGATCTACAAACCATAGATTTTTCCATGTGCCATCATTGCACATAGGCAAGATATCAAACTTCCATTCTAGTGTACTACTTCTATGGATTAGCCAGAGACTACCAACATATCGATACAGTCCCTTGATTTGTTCATTCATAGATTTATCGACGCAGCCATCAATTTTATAATGAACAATAGACATCTATAAATCACAAAATGAAAAGCTACATTCTTTCGAGAAGAAACAAGCGTTTCCTCCCTTAGCTATCTGTCCATCCCTCGCTGCGCTCGGGCTGTACAACATAGCTGCGGGAGGAAAAGTTGATACTTCATCTCTCAAGAAATTATCTACATGTATTTCATAACACTGATAATTCCATTCCCATATTTTTCAGATTTCCGGTGTTGTTGCCTTCCTCCTCAGTCCGGCTGCTTCCTATTTGACGGGACAGACGATATACGTAGATGGAGCAATATCGATATACAAACCTCAGAATTGGGAAGTGCCTGGTAAGAGTTCAGTAGACTTGCTCGATGAATTGGAGAGCTTTGTTAAAGAATTATTGCATGAATGCAGAGGGTGTTTTTACGCTTCTTGCCTGACGCGAATAGAATTCACATGATTTATTGTGATACATTTACAAAAACGGTCTAAAATACAAGCAGTACGTCAAAATTGATGGTAATATCGACGATTCATTTCTACCTAGACTAGTGGTTCTTAACCTTGTTGGCGGTGCTGAACCCCACAAGCTCCATACATACATGCATTGAACCCTTCGTTGTTGGAAAAACAAAATGTGCTATTTTCTTCAAATTCAAAATATATTTATTTAACTATACTTACTAGATACTGTAATAGTGAACAAACTGTGCCATGCATCACTTGAACATAAAATCATTGTGTTCAAAGAACGAGATCAACAAAATATGGATTTCACTAAAAAAACAGAGGCATGATGAATATTTACTGCAAATCAATGTGACTGCTACTGCTGCTGTTCAGAGACGATTTCAGAAATGCGCGGCTTCACCTTGGCAAGTGCCACTCTCACAACAAAGTATTCTTTTCTTCGTTTTTATATCTATTATCATCGAAAAGGACTGCTCGCAAAGATAAGTTGTAACAAACGGTATGAGTATGGCAAGAGCTTTCTTAGCAATAAGAAGCAGTAAGAGGAACGCTTGTATCGCTTATCGGATTGAAGCTGTCAATTGATATTTTTCACACAGTTTTTCTCCTGTATAAGACAAGAATGAAGAAAGTATATTTCAGTGAAAATTTCAGAGATTATAGTACCGATGATGGCAAACAAGATGATATAATTTTTGGGAAGACATAGCGCAGCCAGATTCCATGATTCTCAGGTGCTACTTTCTTTACCAACACTGAATAAGTGGATATATAATGACCACAAACGACGCTTGGGTAGAGTGTCCGCTTCTAAAACTTATTCAAAACTTATTTAAAACTTGTTCACGTGTTGTGGCTAACAAGACGAAATGTTTTTTAACAACTGCTGTCTTTTTCGAAAATTCATTACAATGCAGTGCCCAGTTGGAAGCACGTTCAAAAAATACTCAAAGAAATCACCTGAGACTTGGAATGCACTTGAACTTGAGTTGGAACCGGCACGGGCGCGAACCGCCGGGTGTAGATTTAAGGACCACGGGCCAAGGCGCATTAAGTTGTTATCTATGAAAGAAAAACAGAAATGCTTGTGTTCATCATGTTATTGTAATCATGCTGTGTCAACATACTGAAAATCTCAATATATACAATGCTAATTTTGAATAACTAGTTACTACATCATATGACATGAAGACAAAATATGCTTTATATCAACAATTGCAGATAAAAAATGATAATTGTTATACTTAAAACATTATTCAATACAGCATTTGAAATCGTCACAAAGCAATTTCACAAAATTAATTCAGATTATCTAATGGCACTAGCTCTTTTGTCCAATGTCAACAAGTGCTTACTTTGGACACAAGAATTTGAATGCAAATTGAGATATATACATAAAATCTGAATGATTTCTACAAATACAGTGGAAACATAGAAATATAAACTCTTTAGCAAAATTAATGTTACATCACTACAACTGTTGAAATATCTCAGTTTCTGCAGCCACTCAGTTCATTTGATTACAAAAGTATCATACATCATCTGAAAAGTATTGATCTCCTCTTGGGGATTCACTATGATTATTGGCTGCATCTTTGAACGATTGTCTACCACATGAAAAATTGTCAAACACAATTACTTTTCTTTAATTGAAAGTTTTGGTATCAAAATCATAGGCTAGAAAAATGAAACACAGATCAGTATATAGACAAGAGCAAATACTTTCAGAAAAGTATTTGGACTCATCCACAGGACAATTATATGCGCGTTATTGGATACATAATCATTGCTAATGTTACATTGCCCCATTCATTTGTTAAGAAGTTGGTAACATAGGCATGATTTTCTTTCAGATTCAGCTCATAACAATATAATGCATATGCATATGCTGTATACATAGATAGTGAGCCTTAGCTAGTCATCTATAGCGTATAAATGCAGTACCATAATTATCGCTAATTATTGCTTGTTCATTTATCAAATGATAAGAGTTTATGGTCATGGTGAATCGATAGACTAAAGACAGTGATTTTCTTAGGGGATGTGCAGTTGGTTAAAAGTGAAAAACAGCTTAAAAACCGAAGACGTGTGCGCCAAGACAGACTCTGGCGTTGGCAAAGAGAATTTGGTATTAAGAAATGTAAAAATGGTATTCGATCAGGACGGAAAAGAATCACGACATCTCGAAACAACCGGCTGGAATTCGCAGGTTATCGTCTGCAAGAGAGCTTGTGTGTCTGTGGAACCAAAAGGTTTCAATGTGGACTGTACATCGACGTTTGCGTAATTTCATCTTTTAGGATGATAGTGCACCAGCTCACACAGCGAGTGCAGTAAAATTCTTCAAGAAACAATGTGCAATACGATCACTGCCCTGGCCTTCCGGCAGCCCTGACTTGAATCCCATAGAGCATGTGTGGGATTTCCTCGGTTGGAAAATCAATTGTCGTTCCACTCCCGTAAAAACAATAAAAGAGATGAAACATTGGCTCCTGGCAACATAGCAATCGATGCCACAATCTATTGTTGACTCATTGATAAAGAGCATGAATGATCGCATCTCAGCGGTGATCGCAGCTCGTGGAGGTATCACTCGATTCTGATTACCTATTGACTTAAAACATTTTCAAAATATATGCATTAGTTATCGCAAAATGTTCTTTTCACTTCAACGCATCAAAGAACAGACACAATATTACATTAGAAGACAGGAAAAGAAAGGTAAATTAAATTTCACAAGTGATAATTCCACATGTAACATCAATTTTGCTAAAGAGTGTACTTACAGTCACGCCGCCAGGACAAGTTTCTGCATGTAACGAGACCGAATATGAGACTTTCTCGTAATTTTCTGCACCCTATGACTACTACGAAAATGCGCGCCTTACGAGTTCTTTTGTTCTACAGACGAGATCAAAGAAAAGGGCATGTTAATTGAATAAAATTGAAGGTTTTGACCAAAGTGTCGGTTTGGTGTGTTTGCTTCGACTATGCGATTTCTTTTAATTCTAGCGCCATAATTTAAGGCATTGTGGCATGATATGTCTTCATATCGTCTTCTATCAAGTGCTAAAAGCAACTTTCGATGTGCGACATTTGCAAGAATGTGGTGAAAATTTTGATCAAAATTGTATTTTTACCTAACCAAGATGCTTGCTGAATCCAAATGTGTTTATTTTTTTTAGGTATAAAGGTATGTGGTTACATGATTTCATGGCCTGAAGACATATCATGCCCAAAATTATGGCGCTATAGTTAAAAGATTTGCATAGTCGGAGCAAACACATCAATCTCACATTTTGGTCGGAAACTTCAATTTCCTTTCAAATCTAAACATGCCTTTTTCTTCGATCTTGTCTGTAGATCAAAGGAAGACGGTAGAACTCGGAAGTCGCGTATTTTCGTAGTAGTGATGGTGTGTAGAACACTATGTATAGTGTATAGAACACTATGTATAGTGGTGTAGAACACTATGTAATAGTCTCATCCTGCTCACGGTCCATACAGAAGCTCGTCCTGGCGGCCGGACTATAAGTATATTTCCACGTTTCCATAGTATTTGTAACATTCATTCAGATTTTAAGTATACGTATATCCAAATGTATATTCAAGATTCTTCTGTCCAAAGTAAGCACTTGTTGAGATCGGGCGAATGGCCTCGTGCTGCTAGAGAATTTCAATGAATTTTGTGACTCTTTTTATTTACAAAATTCCAGAAGGGATTTCGTTTTTGAAAATCACAAAACAAGCAACAAAAATTGAACAATGATAACTTCATTTTGTGTCTATGCAGATGTTCTTTCTGTTGCTGATAAATGTAAAAGCTTGACGGATATAAACGCGAGAAATGAGTTAATGAGAGAAATGAAGACTGCACTTAACAAGAGGTTAATTTTGAAACCTAGCCACAATAAGTTGACATGAAATATAGCGTCAAGTATAAGAAAACTTCGTAAAAGTGAAATTTGGGGGGGTTTGTGGGGCACCTTGTAGATACACGCTTAGAGAATTGCAGATAAACAATACACCAGCTTGTTGCATCTGAGGAATAGGATGCCGTTTACGATTTCATCTCACATTCTAGTTCGCTTGTCAGTCGCTATTATCTTAAGCGCGGAGAACAAGTGTTCGACTGATGCCAGTGTGGCGGGAAAGGTACTCACTACTTGAATGGCCTTTCTGATTATGAAACAATTAACTTATCAATTACGTGCTTCTAATAAATCAGTCTATAAATAGTCGCAAAGGAACAAATCAGCATGGAAAACACAGGAACAAGTAAATAAAATTACGAGTGGTGAAAAATTTATGTAATCATTTGACTTCTGTTCAGTCCGACCTCGATTAAAATCTGCTCAATCGAGGTTGAGGTCAGACCATCGAGGTCTGCGAGGTCGAGGTTGCATCTCTTGATTATTACCCTGTTTGAATTGGACAATTTCCATAATGAATAAACGAATAGAAACGTATAACCTACCGATGTTTTTCTGCGGCGCAGTTGGAGTTTTTAAACATCTTATATACCTGAGAGTCAGTTTTCATACTTTCCTTTCTACTAATAATTTCTACGTGGTTCAAATTTTGTGCTCGGTTAATTGGTCACCCTGGTTACTACAGCACGCAAAGAAATTATCACTTAAAGCGAAAAATGCAATATGTTCATTTCTTATTTTCCATAATTAAAGGCTTTCTTTTTTTCCTTGCAGACCATGACAACTTCAAGGCTTTCTCATGGAGTGAAGACAATCCTGCTAAGCCAAAATTGTAACCGCAACTGTATTTAATGCCACTTATGCTCTATCATGGTGCGCAAGAAGATCATATGAACAGTGGAAATATCATTTACAATTTTTATATACGTGATTTATGAAAATTATTACTTTAAGCTTCTATCAATAAAGAGCCTTGTTTTCTGTTTTCTTCTCCGTCACTCAAAATCACAAGAATTTCACGCAATGTGCTTAACGGTTGTTGTACACCCCCAGGGTAAAATTTGCCCTGTAAGAATTTCAAATGCTTTTTTCTTGATATCAAATAAGAATATTCTAATGAATTTTCTTGACTTGATAGAGATAACATGTGTTCAACGTCCCCGAAGTTATTTTCGCAGTTGCACCCATCATAGTTGCAATTATGCAACGCTGGGTAAATTTTACCCTCCTCAAAATAGACGCGAAATTCAATTACGAACGATTCTACATTATATAATGTTCAGATGCAGAAAACTAAATTCAAGAGATAAGAGAGAGATAGATTGATTATGAGCGCAGTAGAAGCGTTACTGCCACAGATAGATCCTTGAAATCAATGAGTGGGGGAAGTCCAATCACTGTGACGAGTCATTGAGATTGTGGTTGGCTTCGACGAGGAAGATCGTTTGTCTGACGAAAATGTGAACGAAGAAAGGGACTCCAGTGAAGACGAAACAGAAGTAGAAGAAATCAGTGTGAGCGCATAGATTTACCAAATGATGAGGTAGTTGATAGTGACGTATCTTGGCCCGCTGAAGATGAAAATAACACCTCCCGACGAAGATGAGCGATCTTCTCAGGATCAAACAGCTGACCGCGAAGTTGCACCAGGATGGTACAATTTGGACGCTTGTTCTGCCCACACAAGCTAACAGAGGACGAGAAGGCCGACAAAACGGATCTCCTGGAGCGATAAAGTGTGGGATGTATCCAGAAACTGGAACAGAATCGTTACTTATCGTTAATGAAAATTTTATTGAGAAATCTGTTCTATATACCAATTTGCGAGGACGCAGAAAATCTGTCATGCAGAATGAATACAAATGGCGTCGGACTGACAATACTGAAATGGAAGCGTTATTCGGACTTCTTTTTATCCTCAGCATACAAAGCACATTATCGCTCGACGGTTGAGTTATGGTCCGAAAGAGAAGGATATCCTGTGTTCCGTGCCACAATGTCGAGAAACAGGTTTTGTGAGTTGCTGATAAACCTCCGTTTCGACGATCCTCTTCGTAGAGATTCTTCTGATCCGATGGTTGCTGTTCGTGATTCACCCAGTTCATCGAGACTTTGAGAGAATATGTAGCTACACTGGAATTTTTCTGTATTGATGAACAGCTGCTTGAATTCCATGGAAGAGTGCGTTTTCGTCAGTATTCCATCTAAGCCAGGTAAATTTGGCATAAAAATTTTCTCGCTTACTGATTCTCTGGGCACGTATTGCCCAGATGTTCTTATCTACATTGGTTCGGGAACACTTCCTGATACTGAGAGAAGTGACATTCGTCTTTGGCGTCATTATAATGAGACCATTTCTGCACAACAGCCGCCATGTCACCGCAGACAACTGGTTTTCTTCGGTGAAATTTGTAAACCGATTACTTGAAAATGGCACAACATACACTGGCACGATAAGGAATTGAACAAGCGAGGAAACCCTGCTTCTCTGAAGAGCACAGAAGGACGACAGCATAAAGACGTTTTATTCAACATGGAGAACCTTGTTCTGTGGTTGTACTCTCATAATATGATGCAATGTCTTTCTGGGACAAAGAAAGTTCACCGGCTATCCTTGTTGCTGATTCCCTATAAGGAAAGTGATATCGTGGAAGAGAAGCTTATAAGTGTCAGGTTTTGCAATCAAACAAAGTCGGGTGTCAATATTCTCGACAAGAGTGAGATCATTTTCATGTAAAAGGAAATCAAGGCGATGGCCTGTCTCCGTAGTATCAAATATGGTGGATATCGCCTGTATCAATGCTATGTATCTTTTCATTCAAGTCATCGACCTATATAAGATGCAAACACGTCACTACGAGTTTTTGAAGAGTGTGGGATAGCAACTCATTGAAAATCATGTACGAAGGCGAATAACAAAGAAAAATTTGACAAGTTCAGTCCGACGATGTTGCTTCCTGTATACAAGTCAGAGTCATGTCTACCATCTACAACTTTGACAAAACCGTGTAGATCCCATGTTCTCTTTGTCCATACTCGTCGAAGGACAGGAAAACAAGAAACATTTGTCAGACCTGCTCTCGCCGGTATAGGCTACATGCACCGGTAGGCCACTTACTATGTATATGCATGGTGTCAGACCTGCTCTCACTCTTATAGTGGTTCTCGTGTTTATGTGTTGTTCTTCATCGTCAATCATACACATCTTATGAATGGTGGTTATTATTTTTGAAGTTTATTACAAACGAAGTAAACAGTGTTCATATGGAAATATAGATCGTACTTAACCAAGCATTTATCTTAGAAAAACATCAAGCTTAATTTATAGTAAACATAATGAGAAGTATGATAGCACACATCTATGACGGATTGGAGAAAGTATCATATGGCATCGAATCGACCATAGGGTGGAGTCTGATCACGGCCATATAATTTGAGCGCTTCCACTGCCGAGTAGTGATGAAAATTTTCCGTGGAAAATTATGGAAAATATTGGAAATTTTTGATTTTTTTGATAGGCCCTACAATTTGAGCGCTTCCGCTGCCGAGGCAGCTGATGCGCACCAATTAATAAATTGGGTCTAAAACTCTTGATTTCATCATTATTTCGATTAAAGCGATCGTAGCAATACGAGTTCCGTCCGCGGATTTTTGAACATTCCCTTGCCACCAAAGGCTTGCGCTAATTTGTTAGCATCTTTAATTATCACACACACAACGTTTGGGATAACGTGTATCTTGCTTTTAGGGGTATAATTTCATGCCATGTGAAAGATCTGGAGCAAAAATAATATACTTCATCTTGGAGTTTGCTAATTGTTAGCTTGAAAGTTAATAAGCTTTATTATGCAGCGCTGATCATAGTGATACAAATTCTCCATGTGTTGATGAACATGTGAAGTCACACCAAAGCACACCACGCAGCATTCATGAGCGACCATATTGGAAGATATAAAGACTGTAAACTCGTGAGATATTTGAAAAATATCTGTGATGAGTAAAAGAATATCTATGATAGTTTCAAACTTCTGGCGCACTGTCTGATATCTTCGTTGAGGATACACATCCTCCATTTCTAGTTCAGATGGTTCAGGTAGTTCCAAATCGATTTCAGATCTGCCCAAATGAATTTCAGATATGATCCAGATGAATTGGAGATCTCCAGTTGAAATTAAGTTCTTTTCCAAGTTGAGCTTGTGACAGATATTGCTTTTATTCTTGCTACGCAATAAACTGCGTATAAAACATAGATCTGTTTTGACGGGACTCCTCTGATAAATAGCAATGGATTCAAACCCGTTATTCGAAACTATTAGTCTACTATGTCGTTTCAACAGGTACATTATCGTGCATAAAATGTTCACATTCTACTATAGAGCGAGTTGGTATTTTATGGCTCAATAACGACTAAATAAGGTAGCCGTTGATTACCGTTAAATATAGCCTAGGCCTACACGTGCACAAAATTGAAAGCTTTGAAAAAGCGGAGGTTTTGTGGACTTCATTATGCTTAGCCATTTCCAAATTTATATGCCTATTGCTAATTACCATTCGTGACAGACACTGACACTTGCCATTGTTGCCAAGTTCAGAGAAAATTCGAAAACGATAAAACGATATTGCATAGAACGTCTGGCACATGCAAATGGTTGGTACTAGTAGTCCGGGAGCTAGCGTGAAGTTGTGCAGGGAACGAGGTGGTACATAAAACTTTCACATAGCATAGTACACCTCTACACTGCACAACTTCGCGTCTGCCGGATCAGATCATTTGCTTTTCAGAAATATAGAGGATAACAAAATCCTATGTATTTCCAATGGTAAAATTGTGATATTTAGGGCGTTGACTCCATTTTTTCGAATTTTTGCTCATAAAGGTTACACAAATTGGCATTTTGTTGAACTGGTTATTATAGAAATCATCTACAGATCATGATCTTTCAAATGAGTTATCATTCAGTGACAGAGGATGAAGTAAAGTGTGCAAACAGACACTTTTCGTTGGTGTAACTGCAAATTTTAACATAGAAATTTCAGGAAAATTGTTGATATACTTTAACGAAAAGTGTCTGTTTGTACACTTTACGTCATCCTCTGTCACTGAATGATAACTCATTTGAAAGATCATGATCTGTAGATGATTTCTTTAATAACCAGTTCAACAAAATACCAATTTGTGTAACTTTTATGAGCAAAAATTCGAAAAAATGAAATCAACACCTTAAATGTCACAATTTTACCACTGGAAATACATAGGATTTTGTTATCCTCTCTATTTCTGAAAAGCAAATGATCTGATCCGGCAGACGCGAAGTTTTGCAGTAGGCTAGAGGTGTACTATGCTATGTGAAAGTTTTATATACTACCTCGTTCCCTGCACAACTTCACACAAGCTCCCGGACTATAGAACATAACAGTGCAGATAATTGAGTGCCAGCTATGGATGTGGTCATCGTCCACTCGGTCTACATGCATAGTGGCTGAATTCAGCATTGCTATCAAATGAATGGAAGGGGACTTTTTATGATAGTAAGCTCTCATTGTAGGACGCTTTAGCAAAAATCACGTACATTACGCGCAGATTACTTTTGCTATTCTCATAAAGGATGTAGTTGTTCAGATCATGGTTCAGATATATTGACCGCTCATCGAATGCGTTGCATCAGCACCTGAGAATAATCTTGGTGATATGCCTGATGATCGTTCTCGTTTAAAACTCATTTGTTGTCATGCTCATTTGTAACCAGTTCACTTGGACTCTGTATGGAAGTGAATGGTTCTCCCGCATGCACGAGCTTGACGCTTTTACAGGATAAGAATTTAAAATAGGACCTTCCTTTCAATGCAACAATTTCCAATTGGCAAAAACTGAAGATTTTCTCAATATCGAAGAAATTACTGATCCTTTTCTAATAGTTGAGATTGGTTAGAAGATTTCAATTAATGTAAGGAAAAACTCCTTGATCTCCTGTATTGCAATGAGTAAAATGCAGTGAAATTCATAATGCAGATCAATTGCAGAAGGGCGTCATCGATCCAAATTTAACAACCAAAGCATGAAAATTCATCAATTGAGATAAAAACTTGTTTTGTATTTCAAAAAGAGGCCGATGACAACCATACTTACTCGATGATGACAACTTTGTTCAATCATCATCTCCTTTTGATTATGATATTTCCACAGGATGGATGTCATGATCACCTAGGCACCTAACGAAGAAGGATGGGAAGATTTTCATGTGGGCATCATTTATCAAAAAATTAATATTTTGCAGGGATATTTTATTTTGTTTGAAAGCCAACATGCTATGAATATATCACCTGACAAACTTAAATTTGTACACTCCCACATGATACTTTGCTCACAAAATTACTTCGCAATTCTTCTGAATTTAGTAATCACGTGTGGCAAGTTTATTTTTTATTTTTTTAATTAACTTTGGCAAGTTTTTCCACAATGCGTCTTGTAGGAGATGTCACGATGTAGAAAGCACAACTGAATACTCAAAAATTGAGAATTCTGATAACTGAGGCCCCTGGTAATTCCTTTTCCATTCCCTAGTCGAATTTTTAATGTGAAAGTTGAAGAAAACCCATGCAATGTTGCATTAGCAGTCATTCTAAGTGATGCCTACAATATAATTGTTTGGTTACTATCATCAGACAGGTGATAAGGATCCGTGCCTGCATTTTTTCATCTTGCCTTTTCTCAGCGATTCTTGAAATTCAATTGCCTGGCATCTGTCATCAAGCAAGAGATGCAGATGACCTTTCTACATTTTTTATGTGTCATGCAACTATACCCCAGATGTCAACCGCCAAGCATCATGCTACCGAGAAGTCTCTGGTTTCGTCACAGTATATGCGATGAATAGAATTTTTTGTGCAGTTAATACTATGCCGATTGATATTAATTATGCAAACTATTAAAATAAATTTTGCAGACTAATTATACAATCCTTAGTAGTTAGTTGTGATACTACTTATTAGAAATTTGTCGTGCATTTTAGCTGCATGTGATCGTAACCTTTGAAAAGTCATGCTTCAGAAGTAGATGTGAGTAAGATCATGGAAGTAAAATGATTTTGACCGTGAATTAATACATCGAATTGCATCTGGTATTAATGATAGATTTCACTCGGAGTATCTCATATACAGACCGTTTCATAAATAATTGCACAAATAAGTTGACCATTTTCAAACATAATTTCTGTTTGGAAGACCTCGTTCAGTTTTCATAAACAACACACCATATGAAACGTTGTGTTGCACAGATTTTTTTCACATACATCTTTCTTTCTCAAGAAGTCAGTTGTGGTCAGTAGGCCCTACGAAGGAATTTCAAACTATTTCTTACATGCAGGATTTTAATATCAAAACGAATATCAGAATTTTTTAATGAAAATTGAAAGGTGGTGTGATCTATCATTCTGCTTCATCATGATGTGAAGATTTTGAGATTCGCTGAACGTGCAATGAGATTTAGCACCAATAAGTTTTGTCAAACAATTGATACCAAAAGAACATCTGATGCGATTTTTGAATGATGAAGTTACTCAATTTCAAAAACTTAATATTATGTGAAAGGTAATGTGTAGTACTTAAAAATGCTGGGCCGTTTAAGTTGTGTCCGTTCAGTTGTAGTCAGCAGACCCGATGCCTACTGAGTACTGACGAAACTATTGAATGCAGAAAATTATGATTATCATTGAAAGTTGCTTGTTTTTATAGTAATATTGTGTTCTAGAAAGCAATGACTTCCCGCTTTCATTCTCTAGATGAAGCAATGCTCAATTTGAAATATTTTATTTGAATTTTTAGGATAAGTCATATTTCCAAATGTGATACGTACAACACTTTCTCTCACTTCACAAAATGTGATCAAAGTCATTGGGCATCAAACAAAGAAAATTCTTCAAAATCGGCGAATTTGAATACATACTGTTTGAGTCGTTTACATATAATTATTAATATTAATTATACAATATTAAGTATTTACATATAATTTTAGTCATACTGTTCTTCATTATGTCGAACATTCAGAAAATTGTCTTTGTCATTGACTGATAAGACATCTGGTTTCATGGATTCTGTTTCGTTGCGGCAGGGAAGTTGATGCGCTCTTCAGCCAGCGAATAGAACGACATTGTAGGTATAGGCTACATGCAGTTGACCAGGGAAACGTTTTGTAATTGCACTTGCATGATGCATGCATTAAGTAGCTGGTTCATCCGTGAAACAGCAGCTAAGCATCCATGCAGCTATGTTTCACAAATGCTACCCATCCCGCGTTGATTCTTCTTTGTATTTCTTTTTCTTGACTTTTTGTCCTGAAGGCTGAATTTTTGGCGTAGGTACACGTATTTGTCCACGGCTTCGATTCTTTTGTTGCACACGTTTATCTGTCTTGTATTTGTCAAAAGTCCAAACATAGCTTTGGTTTTCTTGTGTTCAGCTTCAGTCCACAATTGAGGCTCCTGTCCGTCAACTCTGTCAACATTTTCTATGTAATGAGTCCGCATTGCTCCCTATAATTTGTATTTGTATTTATTCAAAATGATGACAACAGCTGGATGCCAATTACAGTCATCAGATGCGAATGATATACAGATCACAACATTACCAGAATCAAAATGAGACAATAGAAAACCAGATACTGAAAATATGCACGTACCTGAAACATATTACAGTATGAACAAATATACTTGATAAAAGACATAGTAATAAAATACATAGCATTTTTCAAATACTAATGAAATACAACAGATTACCAGAATAAAGGTGAGACATTAAAAACCAGCTAAACTGTAAATGTACCTACCTAAAGTACATGACAATAAGAAAAAAGATACTTTATAAAAAGAACCGAGAAAATAATGTGAAATGTTTTATCAGAAACCTTTTCACTGTAGAAAGAATTACTGTAGTAAGAATTTTAAATTCATCCTTACAAAAAGTACACGAGTAACAAAACTTGACTCTGGACTCGAACTCTGGAAGTTGGATATTCACTAGCTGGGGCAACTCAGCTGGTCAGGATTTCAGGGATTCCTTATCCGAGAGGAATCCCCGTCACTATGCCGACGCTTTGCGATCCTGACTGATACTGGGAAAGTTTGTGACGCATCAGGATTATGAGAGGGAGAAGAAAAATCCAGGAGGAGAGACCGCAGTGCCATGAGTCACTTGAATGTCTGCTGCACATGCATGTGTGGATGCAGTAGAAACTTCTGATAACTTCCTTACATGTGTGCATTGTGAGCGAAGCAGGCCACGAAACCAAGGAATGCGGCGCTGCGCTGTTGCCGGCTGATAGGGAAGTCTTAATTAAGTCAGATTGGAACCTGAGTTGCATAGGAGAGCCGAGGCCAACGGCCAAGGCACGTGTATATGGAGATAGGTAGCGTCGGTAGTCAATGGACAAAGAGAGTTAGGGAAGGAATCGCGCGAGGCCACTAGAGAACAAAGCGTAGTTTCGTGATGAGTAGAAAATTGAGTAGCATTGAGTAATCGAAGAGTAACTGTCGAAAAGAAATGTACAGTTGGATAGTATAATAACTATATCGTCTGCAAACCGTAGATGTTAAGTTTTCTCCAGCAATGTTTATTCCTTTATTTTGCAAGGTAAGCTTGTTCATGATGTACTCAAGTGTTGCCGTGAAGAATTTCGGTGACATTGTATCTACTTGTCTGACTCCTCTCCTTGCATTTATTTTTCTTGTTTTCTGGTAGAGATTCACTGCCATGGCGCTGTCCGAGTAAATGTCTTTGAGGACTTCAAGATAACCATCATCCATACCCTTTTTTTCAGTGATTCTAGAATAGATTGAGTTTCAACTGACTCAAACGCTTTCTCATAGTCCAGGAACACCATGCATACAGGATCATGGCAATTCTCCTTTAACTGGTTCATGGTATGTATGTGATCTGCAGTTAAGAGATGTCTCCGGAAACCTGCTCGCTCTCTTGGCTGCTTTCATCCAGGTAATTTGCGATTCTTTTTTGTTTTCTTGATGCTTTCCCATCTTTTATGGCTTTTTCAACGGTTTTTGATGTTGTGTCTCCCTATGTCTTCTCGAGCTATTTTCTTTATGGTTTTATCCGGTTCTACATACTCAATAATATTTCTGATATCTCCAAGTTTCTTCTTCATTTCTCTTCTTTTCCGCATCAGGCGTTTGGTGGATGGACTGAGTTTTGATTTACTGCACTGCGTGTCTAAAGTTGGTGCGATTTTGACTGCACATTCCTGTATAGTATTTGTGAGTCTTGAGTTTTCTGTATCTGCTGTTTCTTTTTCATTGAGTGCGTCGAACCTATTACTCAACTGTGTTTGAAATTCCTGCTTCTTTGGTGCTATTTGCTCGACATCAAGCCTATTCCTTCCGGTTGTCATGAATTTCTGACGTTCGAGTTTTGCGTTGATCCCTATGCTCCCCATGAGCACTCTGTGGTCGCTACTAATGTTCAGCTTGTTTAGCACCTTGACGTTTGTGAATATATTTGGTCTGTTTGTCATGATGTAATCTATTTCGTTTCTTTTTTCCCATCTGGACTATGCCACGTCCAATGTCTGGTTACCTTCTTCTTATAGCTCTTTCTTCTTCTTCTTATGTCGCCTTCTTCTTATATATTTCTTCATAAACGAAAGACAGCACAATTCGTGACATGTAACAGAATCTGCATGTTTGTTCTTACCTTTTGATTCCCATTCAAGAAATACAACACTTATTATTATTATAGGCCTAGTAGGTGTTCATTACTTTCATGTTGTTTGCTGTCGCCCATTCTATTAGGCTCTGTAGTCTTCATAAAACTGTCCAGTTCTTCTGAGCTGGATTTTTAGCATAGCTATCTCGTGTTCATTCCGTATAACATATGTCCACTCTTCAATTTTATGAAGTTTCTGTTGTCGTCGTGTTTCTGCCAACCCTATAACATCACACTTCAGTCCCGTGTGAAGAAGTTCTTCTAATTCAGAAGTTTCTGCGATTCCGGTGATCACTTTCTCCCCAGAGATTCTTAGCACCTCCTACATAGTCCTTGTCAGACAAGATCAAAGAAAAACACAAATATCTTCAGGTAATTTCCTATGATGGCATGTGCTTTTATCATGCATCTAATCGGAAATGTATATGAGAATGTGGTTGAATGTGGATAAAGTTGCTAAAAATGCTTGTGTTTGCCGACATTAAGAGGCTCGCTTTCATTTTACAAAAAAACGCATCTGGCGTCCATTGGATTTATGAAAGTCTCACTTTCGGCCTCGTTCCCTGCAGAAACTAGCTCTGGCTGCCGGACTATACACTTTGGCCGTTTGAACTTGTATCAGCATTCAAGCTCAGGGCGATTGGGGTGCTGGGTAGTAAAGGCCGTGTGTGAATAGAACTTTAGAGACTATGGAGTGCATCTTTTCAAATGCTATATAGGGTATAATATACAGCTGTATAAATAAGTTATTGCACCCAGCATTTGCATAAGTGATGTAAGCATTTGCACACATTTGCTTAACTTAGGCATTTCAGGCGCCTTTCAAGAGGGATCAAAAATTGGCTTGCATGTATTAGTACTGAGTTTCAATAGGTGGCGTTGTGCTTTCACCTATGATTGTGGCTTGATCGTATTTTGTCACTGCTTGTAATAACACACATCGGAAATGTTTTATTGCAGTGAAAATGAAAATAACATGGTTGTTCAAAATGGTCAAAAGCCTAGTTTGATTGCCTGCGTATATAAATTACGTGATCCAGGGCTGGCATCTTATAAGTGAATGTCTGCTCCTGATGATATTAACTCATATATCATATTCATTTTATAAGAATTGTCACAAATTGAACATTCAGGATTAGGCCCATTTTAAACTTGCAGACTAGATTTTTGTAAATTTCATCCTCACTCATTTTCTTAGATGGAATGGAATTCTGTGTGATGTTTTCTAATGCTAAGCTTATAATACATATGACATCTTATCAATTCATAATGCATGATTTTCCAAGGCTTTCTATGTCCACAGATTAATAAGTTCCACGAAGTCGGAAATTATTTTCCTGGCTGGAAATTATTAACCTGGTGCAGATTTCTATGAAAAAGTTATGCATTATAACAGATAATGCAAGATTTCTTCGGTCATTATTTGTCATAATAACCTCGAGCCTTCGGCTCTCGGTAATTATAGCAATAATGACTACAAATCTATGCACTATTACATATACATGTACCGTATATAATAAACATAAAATGCCGATTAACAATGGCATGTAACACACACCTCCACGTGTATGAATTGTGAAATGTGCACTGAGCAGTACGTTGTTTTAAGAAAAAACACAGGGAGTCGCAACGCACTTAAGCGTGTGAAGTTGTGTTCACAATTATGTGTGCTGTTTACCGCACCGGTAACCCTATTTTGACGGATAAAGATAAACTTGCTTTTCTTGACATCGCTGTAGCACAATGATTGAAAACATGGAGCATGGAGGAAAGCGATGACTGTGGTGGGTGCTACCCGCATGCGAAAACCATCGAAAATTCAGTGAATATTCAGTGCCTTTTGATCCCTCAACTATGACAAAGGGATCCTGAAATATATTTTTGTATATCTTAAAATGCCACGAAAAGTTGATTGTGATTGAGTTCTTCCATTATTATAAAAATGTTGATACTTTATTGCTTGCCATTTGCGAATGCGATTAAATGTTCACATTCTCAAATATTGGTAGTGTTGTAAAGGTAGGAGATTATAGTGTTTTCAAGCATTAAAACTCCTCCAATGTTTTGAGGAAGGGTCATTTAATATCTCTCCGCTTGGCGTCAAGAAAAATATTTGATGTTGAACTGTCTCATGAGGTCGTGAGAGAAGAATCATTGCCAATGAGATCCTACTGATATTCAGTATTTTATGGCAATGAAAGCGAAATAGATTCGTCAGTTTTGATTATAGGATCTGTGTGCTGAAAAACCCGTGTATTTGCAATCCCTATTAAAGTATTGCTACAAAAGATTATTGCAATCCCTGTGAATGAAGGAGGCAATTACATAAAACGTTAACAGAAAAAGAAGTTTCGTTAACTGTCGAGCTCGTTTTTGTTGTTAATAGATGGCTGCAATTTGTTGATGAAAAATGATTCAGGTTAAAGAATATTAGTCTTGTCATTATCATGGTCAAGAACTTGATGAACTTGATGGTGAGCACTTGAGATTAGAGTTATTGATGTGACAGTTTTGAATATGCTTCTAAACTGAACAAGTTTTTGGTGTTAAATGCTGCTTCTAGCGATGGTGAAAGATCTTATGGTACTACCGATG
The DNA here is from genome assembly GCA_907163375.1 of Prostheceraeus crozeri. Classification (NCBI taxonomy): domain Eukaryota; kingdom Metazoa; phylum Platyhelminthes; order Polycladida; family Euryleptidae; genus Prostheceraeus; species Prostheceraeus crozeri. The sequence continues at coordinate 344,388 of CAJQUW010002148.1, read as the reverse complement.
TAAAATGTTGTGCACATTTGTTGTACGTGATTTGGTAAATGATATTTTTCTGATTACACAATTCGTTTTTATTCAATGGACATTGATGAGAGTATGATTGTTTGTTAGAGAACAGTAACTGTTTCAAATATTGCCGAAAGGTTTTATTTTTTCTTTTCGAAAAAAATCCTTTTATCCTTTTGTACATTTTGTCCGATATACATATATGGAAAAGTTATTGCTATTGTTAACAGGGTATATTTTTGATGCATGTACGCTACATCGAATTTATCAATCATCTGGTGACCACAGCCCGATATTTTACGGGATGGCATTAAGTTCTGGAAGGCCACTTTTGCAAGGAAATGACTGAAACGTATGTTGCACTACGTTGTGAAATGAATGTAAATAGACTGTTGCCTCAGGGAAATTAATTGAATGAATTTTTCTTGCGTCTCATGATGTACTCCCTTCGATTTTTTTGTTATCGACAGGTCTACATCAAATGACGTGACAGATAGGTGATGTGCTCTTACTGAGAAATTTAGTGACAATATATAGATCAACTCTGGTCTCATACTAACCCTAACCACACGTGCGAGTTGGTTCGGCCCCGTGTCACATTTTTACTGTGAACTTCTTAGTAAAATTAAGCTTCTCAAAATATTGTGGAGTTTTCTACGGTTGCACACGTGACAGCCCTACGGGCTCTATTCTTGCTCACATTGGCATCGATCTCGTCAGTCGCGAAGAGTGATTGTCAATCCTCATTGGCCGCCGGTGACGTTCAGAAAAAAGGAAATTACAAGGTTGTGTGGTAGATACGCCGATATCTACAAGTCAGCAATTCTGTTGCTGCCAAACCTGGGTAAATCAGTCTGTGGTTCATAAAACTTGAAGTTAAGGACAAATTACAAGTAAGGCAACATATCTTTCAAATGTGGTTCTGAAACGTCCAATTCAGTGACTACTATAGATGCATTGTACTATTTAAGAAAAACGAATTTGCATAATGTGATGTAGATGTTGAAGCCGTACGTTTCTGGCACATAAAAAATTTGCAAATACAATTCATGAAGCAAATATCATAAAAATAATGAATGAACGCAATGCTTGTTTCACGAAACAAACACGAAGTACACGTAGATGATGAAAAGGTTCTTCGACTGTTATTGAAAATCAACATGGAATAATATGCCAGATTATTCGGAAGAAAATGTCTGTCATCCCAAAGTATGTGCTTCAAGATTGAGGAACTTCTTTCGACTGCGGAAGAAGTCGGTTGGCAGTTTTCTAGCAATCCATAAATGAGAGGAGATATGTCAATTCTTGAGTGGGAAATGATCCGAGGAATGTCGTTTTTTATAATTTAAGCATCCAAATATGATCTTATCTTGTACGGATCGTCTTCGAAGGAGAGAGAGAGAGCTAAGATCAGACATAGCTCCTCCGATGCTGTAGATACTCGATTCGACCTTCTTTATGATCTCGATTAAGGAGCGATACTTCAATATGTCAATTAGTTCTTGAGCCAATCTTTCATCAGAAACAGCTGATTCGGTGAATCACTGTTGCCTATACATTTAGACATGGCAGTAACAGAGAATGACAAATTCATGAATGGACTACTCTCCAGGTAAATATCGCATCTAACGTTCGACATTTCCTAAATTTTAACCTAAGGTCATTTTTAACTTGATTTTAACCGATTTTAACCTTATTAACTTCTGGTCACCCTCGTAATAAGATAATGAAGCATTGATAATCCTTAGAATTGAATTATTTTGTAAGTCATGATTCTTTATGTACAGCGCGATTGGTATGGATAAAATTTATTTCTAGACGAGGTACTTATATTATCGTATACCGTAAAAATCACTTTCCAGTGTTCTATAAATTTACCGTTTCGTCATTTTCAATGCGAGGGACTGTTAACTTGATTCGCATGATATTCATGCAGTGTATCGTATTACGGCATCATTCATTCGGATGCAAGTAGATAGATTGATTTCTCTGGTGTAAATGATACCAAGAAAGCATCTTAATCAAATTGCATTGAAAGAGTATTAATTTCAAGACGTGTTAACCATGCATTGATATCATCGTGTAAAGGTCATTCGATGGTTCGTGGTTTTGTCGAAATCACGCGACATTCTCATATTCTCAGCAAACCGAGTCTTTCGATAACAACGATATTGAGCAAAGTCCGAGAGGTTGGAAACCTTGAGAAACTTGATCTACTAAAAGAACCCAACTTTGTATTTTGTATTCCGAATTGATGATTGATGTGTGGAGTGCTGGTTGAGTTTGCCATAGTGTTGTTAAGTGCAGGATCATCATCGTCAGGCATGAAGGGAATACAACACATTTCATAATTTCAAAATTCGAAATACATTAGAGACAATTTGATATCATACAACTGTAGATGGAGATAGGAATATCAATAGGCGTCAAGCTGCATTTTACGAATATAAAAATTTGAGCAGAATGGTTGGTGTGACTTAAATGGGAGTTCAAGAAATATTGAAATTTGCTCAATAGACATGAGATTCTTCGAAAGCACCGAGAAAATAGGATATATAATGTCTGCGTTCGTAACGTGATACATTACCCGAGGTGTCCACCTTCCGTAATTGGGCGTTTTATCATCTCGATCAGTGCATTGGACCGATACAATTTTCTTAGTTCACCCAGTTCCTTGTCCATTGAGCGTTTTTCTTCGCTCACTCAATTACGCCGTTTATTTAAAAATTGCGTTAAACCTCTAAGTTCATTGCTCAGTTTAATTAAGTCAGTTATTATGACAGGGCTATGGAGGCGGAGGCAGCTTTTTGATCGAAGGTGGTTGTTGAAGAAGCCGCCATTTGATCTGAGATCGGGAATCATCAGCAGTCCTAGAAGGGTCGTAGCGTGCCCATTATATGCAAGGGGCCCTGAGCTTTGATGATGGGGCACTATCTGATATTGTAGAATCAGACGAACATATCAATTTCACACTCGTAAAATCATTAATTTGTATATTCTTGTCTTGTGTGTAGACAAGACAAGAATAATTATCATTTAAGATATATATGATCGCCTACATGTGCGCCTACATGGCAATGTTGATCAAGCAGAAATACGCAGTTAAAGGTTTATATCATACATACTCTACTCGTATTCTGAAGACCGTATATCGGCCCGGTTTTACTGCATAGGAAAGCAATAAGTCGATTAGAGAAAGTATGTATAATGAAGACCTTATGTTCATCTGAATGCAGAAATCAAAGCTTGCCAAATATACGAAATCCGACATATTCAGAACAATTTAAGACGACCATTTTTTTCTATCATTGAAATGGCGAAGAATAGTATCACAATCAAGCTGTTGTACAAAATCACTTTCGTGTGACAAAAGTAGAAGATTTGATAGCCTCGGGTGCAGCATCGAACGACGGAATGGTGTCAGTACTCGAGAGAGCGAACTGAATACTTGTGGCATTGATATACAGCCGACAGAGAATATAGATAACTAACTTTCTCTGAAGTATGGAGAGAGACTGGCGATAGGCATCGTTTCCTTATATGACAATGTAAGACATGAATCTTTGTCTATGATGTAAGCCAAGGAATTCTAGCATTCTTCGTTTACCCGAACGGTCGCAAGGAAAATTTGACATAACGAGTCAGATAACTGCTTTACATTTACACTCGCCGCTGCCAGAGAAAGCGCTGTGGACGGCTATATTCGCTCTCTCTCAGCTTGTAATATAACATGTTGCAATTGAAGTGATCACAACAAGACGTGATAAAAGAAATATGACAATTACGAATACTAAACAATGTTTAATCAAATAATTACAAAACCAATCTGCATCGAACTGCTGTTTGATTCTAAAAGATGATGAAATGTTCGAGTGAGTGAATTCAATGACTAGATAATACGGCACTTATCCACTCATAGAGGGAAAATACCTTAGTCAAGCAAGGGGCCTGAGTAAAGTCAAAGGGGCCTGATGCGGTTTTCATTGTTTTCAATGGGCCTGCGGCCTCGTTCATGTCACTCAGAATAAACAGTTTCTCTGTTTTAACATACCATGCGTCAGTGATCCCACTCACTCCCGAATGCCCGAAAATTTAATCTCAGATATTTTGAAGAATTTGACTTTTCGGGTACTTCGATTGCAATATTATCGAATTGATTCTTTCCCTCATTCTATGTATTAATTTTACAGCCTTCATATATGTTTATGTGTAGGAATAAAGGATAGAGCGAATTTACCGATCGAAAATGTTCAATTTTCAATATCGATGCACTTTGATGTCCTTCGGACAAACATGTTCACGATAAAAGGTATCCTTTTATCTTTTAGTTTGTCGTGAACTTTAATGAGAACCTTCCATTACACTGTCGTGCAGCAACTTTTGCAGATGACTATGTACACAGACTGGAATTTTTTCAATTGATGATGAATAAATTGGAAGCTGATCCAAATTCAAGAATTCCTTGTGCTTTCTGATGAGACTTCACTTCATTTGAATGGTATGGTGAATAGACACAATAGCATTATTTGGGCTGTGAAAACTCCAAATGCATTTATGAAATTCCAATCAGGTCACCTGGAGTCTCAGCTTGTGTTCAATGTTTCACGATAGAAATATAGGACCGCATTTTTGATGGTCAAGCTGTGAATCAACTGAATTACTTAGACATGCTGAAATAATATTTTATTTCGCAGTTGAAAAGAATCCTTAGGTTGAGGCACACCTGCATTCAACAAGATGGCGCGCCTCCACACTGGGGACTTGAGGTGAGAGATTTTCTCAAAGAACAATTTCCTGGCTATTGGATTGGACGATCAGGACCGACTTTATGGCACTACGAAGCCCTGACATTACGCCGCTAGATTTCTATTTGTGGTAAAAGTCAAATCGGATGTTTTTGCCAGAAGATCAGAACCCATTGAACACATGAAGGAGTTTGCTTCTGGATCTTTCCACAGCATTTCTCGTAATGATATCGAAGCTACATTCGAAAATTTGCTCAAAAGATTTGATTGGTACATTCAAGCTGAGGGAGGTCATTTTCATCAAACTTAATCGTTTATTTCGCACAGGAATTTTTTGCCAAAGAAAGATCTCTGAAACTTGCCTTTGTTTTCTTTGTGTCCCTAGGCAAGAGATGACAAATAATTTTCAACCATTTAATTGTCGATTTATCATTTTTACCAATTAATTTTCAAACATTTAATTTTTTATTTGAAATGAATAAATGAATTGAGTAATCATAATAGAACTTCATGGCAAACTGATTTCATCCACAAATATTTCTTTCAAAAATCCGAAAAACGTGCCATTTTACCAAATCCCCGGGGGACATATGAGTCACCCTGTACTTTTCCCGTCAATTCGGAAAAATGTGAGAGTTCACAGTGTCTGTGAAACTTCACTGTCGTCCATAATAAAAAAAGGTGCTGACGATTTGCAGCTGTATAAGACTTAGTAACTAAGTGGTCAATTTGCAAGAAGCTGATACTGAAGTATTTTTGCCAGATACAGAAAAAGTGATCTCAATGTGATTATATTCTAGGAACTGATACGTGTTACGTGTGAGGCGAAGAGATCTGTGATAGTGACCTGAATTGAATTTTGTGCTTTTCTCTGAGTAAAAATTATTCACTTTGAGACGTGAGGAAAACCCTTTACATACGTGAGTTGTATGATTCTAAAATTGAAGTGTTCAAATGAGAACCCGGCAAAAATTATGCATGTTTAGTGTACTCATCTGTATCAGCTGCACAGTCAAAGATGTGATTCAAAACCAAAAGGATCGACAAAAATCTACAATACTTACAATCTACATACTGATCTGCAAAGTTAACTATGCATGTATGTACATTTTGTAGGCATTCATATCAGGATTGGCTTTTTGCCGGTTAAAACTGGTTTTTGCCATTAAATGGTAAAAACCCGTCAAAACCGGCTAAAACTGGCAAAAATCGGCTAAAATTAAAATTCTGAAAAATCAGTCTCTTCTGGTTCATGAATCAGAAGTTGCTAGATACTCGCAGAATTATCATCAAATGAATGAAAATAAATATATGAATAAAACTGGTTTATGCATAGAGCTAAATTAAGCAAACCACCTTCTTCGTGTGGACGAGCTTCAATAATCCCACTGTCAATATTCTGTGTTGAGTGTTCAGCAAGAATACAGAGTGTATTTTAATAGCACCATAGGCTTCATCAGATCTAGATTTGAACCCCATGAACACAGAGAGAACACTCTATCAAAAAGCGCATGCACTGGAAAATCTCAGCTCCCAAATCAAGCAATGTGCAACAGTCACTCAGAATGCATTTCTATTATTTTTAGAAATATACTAAATGAACTAATGCTTGTGACTGGAGCAGAAAATCATGATTTGCAAGAACAAATGATAATTAAAAAACATAGTTCGCAGCAGCAATCTTGATAAAGTTAGGTACAGTGTATGTCTGAACAGCATCAGTTATAATCTCAACAAAAGAACATTTCCAGTAAGCTGCAAAATTGATCTTGTTAATAGAATCTGAGAGCGACAAACAATTGTGACATTATTTTGATATTCAAGTTTGTTTAAAGTTCTTGAAATTTCCACATTTTGAGCTCAAATCAAAACTTTTCTTTCGGTATTAAATTCATTTGACATCACCTTATCCTCTAAATATGTGAGGGTAAATTACGATGACATGAAAAATGTTGAAGGGCAATATTTTTAATCTAGTCCTCCTGGCAGTGCAGGATAAATTTCATAGTAATATTCGTGTAATCACAATGGCTATTGGACATTTGCCACAGATTTAGAAGATAATCATCTATTCTATGAGACAAGCCGGGAGGTTAATCGTAGCGATCCGAGGCCAGATTTCTACATTTTCTTGACCTTCTAGCTTCATGGAATGCCTGTTTTCGATCTTTTATAAAGAGCCAAGTGATTTCCTTCCAGCATGGACGTCTGTTGCATCTTACGAGTACAATGAATGAAATTTGTAAAGCAACAAAATGCGTGCACGCCTAAAAGAATGCACAATAGCTTTATAACAATATTTTTCATAATTCAGATACTTGGAACATATTCTTGATTGAAATATGATATTGATAAGATTTGAATTGTGAAAATACAGGTCAAAATGTTTTTCAAATGATGAAAAAGTAAAATGAACTTATTGCGACTAATGTTCATCAATAAAGTCAGGAGTGACGATGATCCCATATATTGTATGTACCCAAAAAACTTAAGCCGAAAAATGGTGACAAAAGCCGGTGGTTTTTACCAGGTGGCAAAAGTCAGGGTGGTTTTTACCGGCCAACCCTGATTCATATACTTTTACGAGTACATACACTGTACATCTGAAAAATTTTGAATTTTAGTGCTGAGCTATATGTAGTATTGTGGATACAGGAAAAGGTGCTGTTAATATATCGATAAATGGAGAAACAGCAGTTCAATTCATTCTTTAGTTGATGAACGTCAAAAGTTTGGTTCACTTCGAAGCAACCGGTTTTTCAGTTAATGAACAGCAAAATCTTAGTTCAGTTCAGCAGCAATTACTAAGAAATCTCGTTTGCTCAGTTCACTCGTTCACCTGTGAGCAGCTGAAAACCTTTACTCACTCAAAAATTAGAGTGCACTGCTCTCGATCCTCTGGTGACATCAGTAGAAAAGCCGGGGAAAGGGAGAATTTTAATAGAAGTGAATATCATTCCTAACTAAATTTAGCCTATGGCCCATATGTCGAATGTATTCTTAAAGATTATTAATGTATACCTGAACTACCTATCGTAATTTCGTTACGATTGTTTCCTACAACTTACATACCGTATTTTCTCGAATGCAACCCGCCCTCGAATATAACCCGCCCTCAAATAGAACTCGCACCTGAATCAGTAAAAAAATCATATAACCCACGGGTTGTATTCGAGAAAATGCGGTATGTGCATGTGCAGGACTTCGCGTGTACTTCGCATGTGTATTCATTAGATTTGCATTACAAATATAATTATTTCAGTAAAATGCAGTCAACTGTTCTTACATACTTTCCTTTGCAGAATCAAAATGAAAAGTCTCAGTTTACTGATATCATTGCTTTATCTGGGAAATGGTAAGTTGTTACTTGTCGAAATGATTTTAGAATATGTCGATTTTTAATATTGAGAAAATGAGGAATGCTTGAAAATAATCTTTCTCATGTATTATCCACTTCCGAAGAACGCGATAGTCCCTTGCACAAGACAGTCCTTAGACGTAAAAATTTTATGCACTTGAAGTCTTAACTTTTGAATTTTTTTCAATATAGATTTTCCTCTATGATCACCGTCAATCGTTTAAAGCTCTGCTCGTATTCGTTTTTTTAATGACAGCACTGTATTTGTTACACTACCTATTATAATTGATTATTGTCTATAATCTCCAATGCGCATTGTTAAGGCATATGTATTGATAAAACATTTTAGAGAATGATTGATGAATCGTAAAGACTTTGAGATTTTCCTTCAGCCTTGAATAATTGTATGGCAGATTGTACTCAAATTTAGTAAATCCCATTAAGAACTAAAGAAATTTTTGAGACTAAAGAAAACTGTGTATATGATATTGCAAGACTCAAACGTATTGCATGATATAACTACATGTATGTGCTATTACGAGTTTGAAAATGACAGATCGGAATCTAAAAACAGTAAAACAACAACTTATTTTTTAATTTTCTGCTTCTTATTAATTTCATACATGATTAGAAGGTAGGAGAGTTGACTAAATTTTGAACTATCTTAGGTTAGTTATTTATCATCTTCACTTTTATAATTCTAATAATGTTTTAATACTTTCCCAGCTGTGTCATCCGACGTCTCAATCAAGATTGAGAAATGGCAAGTCATTCAAATACCCCGTGGATGGACTCCCGTGGAGATTAGTAATGTGGACACGTCAACATTTACGAGTGTAGTACTTCAAGCTACTGGCGAAAAACAGCTTTGCATATCAACAAGCAGGTATTGCAAACCAGATCAATCTTTCTCTGGTAAAAGTGTGGGAATGGAGATGGTTTTCATCGACGACGATGAAATGTCGCCCAAATGGTACCTCTTTTCCAATACTTCTCAAAAGGTGTTTCTTCTTGCAAAGGGTTACTCCTCTGGTAAGACATCAGCTTTGATAAATTGAAAAACTTACTTCAATAATTCATTTGCATTAGCAGATACATCCGTTTATTAGCATTAACCGAACGGGTTCCTTATGATCCAGTATTGATCTTGATGAGATGAGGATGTTTTTAGTTAACTAATTTTCTCAACTATTTATTATTTCCTTTAGAATATTTTAAATAAGATTATATTATCAACCTTGCAGTGTTGTCATGATTTTCAGCGAAGCATCAAGTACAGCGTTCGATTGCCAAGTATCTTATAATTGTTTTTTGCAGCTTTCGTTCGTGTATTTTCTCGTTGAAAATAGGAGAATAATCGCATTCATTACTTGCTTAGAGGAAATCCCTGGCGTCCGATTTTGGCATGTGAAAACAACTGCAACAGCTACCGCAGCTACTTCGGTGCACTCCGCGTATCATCCTAATTCTATCTTAATAGTTTGTCTGAAGATGATGGGCGGAGCTCACCCAAAGTTCTGTTTTGGGGTCGTGCTTTCACTTTCCACTATGGGGCTCCAGTGATCTCCTGTCTCATATTTTAAAATACATCTTTTCTATATTGTGAACCGTCGGTGCCGTTGACAGGATTTTGCGTTACCAAAGTCATTCACCAAATAAAGCATGAGCAAAATGCAGTGAAGTTTTTTAGATTATTTGGCCGCTTTTCTGAACGGCTATTGTGGAGTTTTTTTTAAAAATAAGATCTACCACAATCTACCAACTACCACAACATCATTTTGTGCAAAGTCCTCAGAGTGCCTAGCATTGCCTAACTTGACTGTTTTTGTACAGTGTTTACCCAATATTGTTTTATTAGGCCCATTGTTTAAACTATTATTGTTATCTTGCAATCTAAATAGTTTTTATTATCTTTTGGGAAGCTCATCCTGAATTTATGCCAAAAATCAGAGCATTTTTATTTTCAAGCAAAAAGAGTATAGCTGTGACAAAAATGTGGACGCAAAGCTATCGCATTTTATGTAGATGTGCCTCACTATGAATTATTATCCCTGAGTTTCTGGTTTACGAAGTCAGCCCCAACCCCTAACTTCTTGATTGAGGCAGATATGAGCAAAAAAGATCGAAAGCGTGAGGGAATATATGGCGAAACATATTCTCATTACATACACAGCTATATGGAGATATGTAACTCGCCCAATTGTTGACAATGACAATAAGTCACAAGTCATGGATGTTTATTCTGAAATATACAGAGAACGCAAAGCTATGGCCGGAAGGGCACTTACAAGCAAGCGTTGATAACACGTGCAACATGCATACACAAAGTTTAACATCAATAAAAAATACATGATATATATATGTCAAAATAGGAAAATGAATCAAAATGAAATAATACCATAAATGAAAAGACTCAAAGAAAAGTCATTACTTCCCGACCGGTTTCTGCCTGGCTTGCAGGCTACTCATGGGAAATGTATTTGAACTTAAAACAAACAAGATATATACATTGTTGTACATAGAAATGAAATGAAGTCAATTACAACGTTCATTCAGAGGAGGTTGCAGGAGCTTTATAATGGCCTCTCTAATTTCGCGTTCTACGCGATTAGCATTCGGATGCAGCTGGTAGATAGGGGCAGCTTCAAACATTGGACACATATTTTTAGCACAAATTGCTATGTGTTTGCTGACGTCAAGAATTCTGTAGCTTGATTGAAATAACTGTTGGCGATGGACGGTCAGTCTATTCCTGAAAACTCCCCCGGTTTGACCCACATAGAAATCACCACACGACTTACATCTGAGTACATAGATCACATTACTGGATGTGCAGCTTAGATTTCTGTTAACTGTAAAGGTTTTGGTGCCATTACCGAACTTAAACGTAATGGACCTCCCAGTAATTAAAGTGTCACAGCTTGCGCATCTTCGGTCATGACATTTAGTGATACCAAAAACCGTAGGTCGATAGTTGCGACTCAGAATCTTCAGGAGAGACGGAGGTTGACGATAAGACCTGCGAAACTTGTACTCATCAAAAGGTGCAGATAACTTCAGATTGTTATCAGATAGCTTCAGATATTGTTAGATTGTATTGGCATTATTACATTAGCATAGATATTGGGGTTATTTTTATTATAAGTACATACGAAAGGTATTACTTTCTCATCATGCTCTTCTTTTATGTCATCATCCCTATTGCGAGCGCGAGAAAAGGCATTGGTAATAAGATCTGAAGGATATTTCAATTTCAATAAAATCTTTTATAAAGCGACCAATTGGGCGGTCCTTCATAGATCTTAGTGATCTATGTACTCAAATGCAAGTCGTGTGGTGATTTCTATGTGGGTCAAACCGGGGGAGTTTTCAGGAATAGACTGACCGTCCATCGCCAACAGTTATTTCAATCAAGCTACAGAATTCTTGACGTCAGCAAACACATAGCAATTTGTGCTAAAAATATGTGTCCAATGTTTGAAGCTGCCCCTATCTACCAGCTGCATCCGAATGCTAATCGCGTAGAACGCGAAATTAGAGAGGCCATTATAAAGCTCCTGCAACCTCCTCTGAATGAACGTTGTAATTGACTTCATTTCATTTCTATGTACAACAATGTATATATCTTGTTTGTTTTAAGTTCAAATACATTTCCCATGAGTAGCCTGCAAGCCAGGCAGAAACCGGTCGGGAAGTAATGACTTTTCTTTGAGTCTTTTCATTTATGGTATATATATATATTTACAAATTTACAGTGGTCATGATGTACATCATATACAATCATATGCAATATCTATATACAATCTATAGGGTCTATATTTACAAATTTGCAGAGTGATGATCACGACTTGATAAAATTTCACTAGGTGGAAGTCCTCACAATGGAACAAAAGAACGTGTTTATACTTGCCATCTAATATAGAAATAAATGTACCAAAATCATCTATATCTATACAAAATTTGCACTTTAATGATCATGCAGCTGTAGTGCTATGGTGGGAAATGAATCTTGGGTAAGACAGGGAGTAGAGGGTCTGTTACAAAATGAATTGCGTGATGGTAAAAAAATAAAAACAGCATGATTAAGTTCTTCATGCATTCATTGATTCATTCATGTGGTATATTAGCACAAACCATAATTAGTTAGGCTTCACAACTGCCTTTTTCCGAGTGACATCTTGAAGTTGCTATGAGTTCCTGCTCTTTTTTATGTCGAACGGACATTCACTAATTAGACTTTGCTGAAATATTAGCTAAATATAAAACGTTCATTATTATGATTGAGTCATCATATGTATCTGACGCATAATCTAATAAGTATAGTAAAGTATTAGACTCAATTTTACATAGCGTAAGCATGTTGATCAATGATATATGATAAATTAAAGAATATGTGCCAACGATAAGTTTTATAACATTCATTGCGATCAAATAAATAATGTTTCCAAACTATCAAATATATATGTAGGTTCTGCGATGATAATTCAAAAAAGATGTCGAAATGTGCATTGTATGGAGATATAGGACATATTTAAATATCGTGTCCGTCTTTTGTCAGCTTTTACTGCACCATTCATTGTTCATTGAGTTGAATGTACAACACAGGAAGTTCTTCATGAAGTTTCTGAGATTGGTACAGAGGAAAGCTGAAACGATTATGTTATTCAGATTCATTGGTCTATTGACAGATCAGCCATTCGTCAACAAGTGCTCATAATTTTTTCAGTTAGATCTTACTCTCGACTCCTAGATGAATGAAATGTAAACCTACTTCGAGCATATTCAATTTAGAATATTTATTGCAATTTACATGCGTCGCAGTTGCACCGTCGAACTTCTATAAGCTGTTATCCCATTGTCTCAGAAGCTATGTAGTGCTAAGTCTCGAGTCGCTGCTCAGACTTGCATAAAGCGGATTATAGGAGAGGGCGGAGAGACTTAGCCAACCTAAACTTTAAGTTCACTCTTTTATTTTTATCAACAAACCAATTGCCGTATCGAATAAATATTTCCAAATGACTGCGATAACTGTGGCCTACAAAGATATTGATAATTGCGTGTGTGATATCTATGTGTGGAGACTTGGACAATCTTGTGTGGATTGAGCATTGTTTAAGAAAACTCTGTTATAACCCGTAAAGACAAACGGAACATGGGTTATTGAGTTTGTGAGAATAATTCTCAATTTTTGTACCCGCTACTAATTTCACACTACAACTACTTTTCCCCACTGATCACAGGCGATTCGCTATCAGACGATTTTCTGGAATGTCCTTGAGTCATATATCACCTAGAATGCATTATTACATTCATGTAATTTTAAAGATGATATCGAGAAAATAAATTCAAGGGATCTATTATCTATACATCACACGAACAAATCTCACCAGGTTTATTAGGGTATGTAGTCTCTAGTCAGAGCAGTTCTACCTCTCAAGGTGGACTGACTCGAACCCTGAACTTTCTGCATTCTCGTACCGAAGTACGGCCCTTTGAGCAACTGAACTACCCTGAAACCTATAAAATCACACAGTTTGCCCTACAATCGCGAACCAATCTTACATCGGTCTGATCAGATTGAATTAATTGTGGTCTATCCACCCATTTTTGCTTATGGTCAGATAAAAGTATGATGAAATGATTAATGAAGAAAAAACGTCGCCAACCAGGGTTGAAGTATTTGGTCAGGCTTTGCTATTTTGATTGGATTTTACTATTATCTGCAACGGAGACTTACCTGAATTCTTCGAAAGTCAGGAATGAAAGCATGATTGATGTCAAATAAAACCGATGTGTGAAATGAAGCTCTTCAGCTCTTCGTCCTGCCTAGAATTGATTCATGGCTTTCAATTCCTTTCTTTCGATTTTCCAAGAACTTCAATATCTCTGGCTGTAGCACTCGCCTTGTGGTTGGTTGACGTTTAAGGATCGCAGTAACGAGATCGAAGCATTTCGGTTTTGATATTAAAGAGTTTTCTCTCTCTTCCTGTATTTAAGTTTCATATCTGAAATAAAGTTCAGTTAACGCTACTGATAAGAAGAACGAAGTAAACATAAATCAATAAATAAATGAACCTTATTTATACTGAGAAACATATTGGAGCGTCTTCTATGTGGCCGACGAGATCTTTTTTCCCACTCTCATTTTTTTGTGGAATACTTAGCAAGAATGCAGAGTGCACTAACTATTTTGACGGTGCAGTCGAACCTCGTTGATAGCAATGGATAGGAAGAGATTGTCATTGATACTGAGTCTTCAATGTTTTTGTAAATGTATAATACATGTATACGTTCAACCTGGGCGAACACTTCGATTGGGGCGTCCTATTTGTGAAAATGGACATTAACAAGAATGAAATTAAATAAACGATATATCGAATTGCCATGCAAAGGATGTTCGGCTGGTAGGATGTAAGTTTCAAGATTAAAAGTGCAGAATGACAAAGCAAGCTTTGTTGATGCATGGACTTTCATAGAAAACTTGTTTTAAATAAAAAAGCACAGGAATAGTCTATAGGCCTGTTTTTGGAACATGCACTAAAAAATGTACAATCTGATACATTCACAAAAATGAGAACATAACATGTCTAGCTCGAAGAAGGAGACAATCGTTTGTTTTTTGTACCTGCGTAGTGTCAACTTCTTTCACTATTCATTTGACTTGGCAGTGGCGGTTAGCTTTTCAATGATCGAACACCTACAGTTGTTCAGATCGAAAGAGAGATGAGAAATCGATCCATCTGTTCTGAATTGAGGTATCAATGAATGCGGTCTGCAGGAATGAGAATGCCATGTCCATGTGAAATTTCCGATTTCATGGGTTTCAAAACCGAAAATAATGAAGACTACAATAGACGGATCTATTGGGCCTCCCGGACAAGATTCTTATCCTTTAGTCCGTTTTCAACCACCTGAAAACAGCAATTCGTATATTTGATTACGATTAAGAGAGTAGATATCAATAGAAGCTACTCACTGCATAATCGGTAACTAGTTAATGAACATTGCATGGACTTTCCTATTCTTTTATGTAGGATATGCAATTTACTGGAACCCGCTGATTCGGAATTTACTGTAAACTGCATGTATCTATTCGGATATGATAAGGGAGGTGACCGCTCAAACGGCGAATGCTCAAAATTATCATTTTTTCTTCATGATAAACACTATTGTGTTTCTTATCTTTGCAGCTCCGGTCGTTGGTGTTTGCTCTAAACCGCCTCCTCGCGTTGACTTGGATCCAAATCTGCATATGGATTATGAATCACATTACTATACCTCCTTCAATTTCTCGTACGCGACTCTCTTGCTACCTCTCCGGAAGCGACTGTTAAGTTGCGACGATTCAAGTTATTGGTCGCAGTTGACTTACGACATCTATGTTTTACCATGGAACCAACGCTTTGAGAGGGCAAAACCGAAGTATAATTCATCTTCACTATATCCTTTATCACAAGCGTTGTATCGTGCCACATCTCTGAATGTTCTACGGGACGGAGTTTTGGTAAGTCAAATAGCGGAAACTTAACAACCCATCCGATTTTCTTGTCAGATGATTGGAATTAATAAATGATGTTCTGCTTCAATTACTTGATGGAAGCCTTGCTTTCAAATCGGTAACATCAACTGGTGTGCTTGTCCTTGTATACCCGAAGCATCACATTTGAATTGCATCACAGAACATCTGCTATTATCATCTGCTCCTTTTATCATTAATTTACATCAATGGAAAAGCGATCAAAAGATATGTATTACGTCAGTACAGATGCTTGCAAGATACATTAATCAATCTCAGAGAACTTACGAAATCAGTCATTGTTATATTCTTCTAATAAACTATTCTTATACATAAGTATGTACCAGCTGAAAGTCCGCCTGTATGACAGCTTAATGTTGTTTCATTGATGAAGTACGTGGTGTGATCCAAAATGTCCCGGACTAACCTACTTGCAGATAACCTGTGATAACGAATACTACTTCAGATGTAAATTTAGGTCTTTAAGGCATGAGAAATATGGTTGCCGAAATTTTTCCGGTCAGTTTTCTATTTTTTCAAAATTTTCAAACATTTTTGTCTGAATTTCAAGATTTTCCTATAAATTCTAGCGATTTAGAATTAATATATTTAGATTAACTTGACAGTTAAGCTATCACTAATAACCTGACTAATAATTAACGGAAAAACAAATGTTTTGTTCCAGAAAACAGTTTACTTTTCAATGTATGAGCCGTTAGCATTCGTCACTTTTTGCCAACGAAGTCTCAATTCACAAAAAGCTTTATGAAAAAATTCCGGTGTCAAAGAATCAAAAAACTCAGTAACTGCATCCCGCAGTTCAACTGGCGATTCAAAATGGTGTCCACGAAGATGCTTTTTGAGGAATCTAAACAGATAGAAGTCACTTGGGGCCAAGTCAGGTGAATAAGGAGGATGGCTCAATAGTTGAAATCCGTTTCTCGTTAAGGCATTGGTTGTCTCCTGCGAGGTGTGAATCGGAGCATTGTCATGAAGCAAGTAGAGGGGAATGTTTCGTGGCTTTCTTATTTTCTTCCTCGCTTCAGATAACAGATTGGAATAATATTCGCTATTGATTCTTACTCCTTTATCCGCAAAGTCAACCAGTTGGATTCCCGAAGCGTTCCAAAAGACCGTCAGCATCAACGACCGGCGATGTGATGTTCCGGATCGCATTTTCAAAGGGGCAGACTCGCCTGATTTTCGCCACTCTGCAGATTCTCGCTTACTTTGAGGCAGATACAAACTTAAAGGTGTTTCATCCTCTGTAAGGATGCAGTTCAGAAACTGATCTCCGTGCATTTCGAGGAGATCCAAATTTGACTGTGCCGCCAGAAGTCTGTTCTCCTTCATTTCAGGTGACAGAAACTTCGGTACGAAACGTGATGCCAGTTTGCGATATCCAAGTCTTTCGATGATGTCATGACAGGAGTGATAACTGATTCGCAACTCTCTTGACAACTCACGGATGGTTATCCTTCTGTGTGCTGTAATCACTTCATCGCACTGACTCGATTTCTCTTCCGGAATCTCCTGCGGCCGACCAACAGTTGAAAAATCTTGCTCCACAGATTGTCTTCCGCGTTTAAATTCGCTTATCCAGAAATAAGCAGTAGTTCTCGATGGAGCTTTGCTTCCATATGCCAGGCTTAATTCCTTTAGAATGTCACCATTAGCGAAGCCGCGGATCAGGAGGTATCGTATCACACTGCGATATTCGACTGAAGACACGCTTGTCACATCCATCATGAAAACTGATAGAACAAAGAATCATCGTTGACACGGATTTCTTAATGAATGCGTGCTGAATGAACTTCACTGATTGATATCGTAACACATGAAGCAATTAACAAAAGACGTGCAATATTCATGGCAAAGATATCCGTCAAATAAGGTACAAATCAAAATCAATCTAACTATAACAATAAGACAAATCGGATCTCGATCAATTCAGAAAATACAGAAATTCATGTTAAAATATAAAAATATTTTTTAAAAATAGAAAACTGACCGGAAAAATTTCGGCGACCATATTTCTCATGCCTTAAAGACCTAAATTTACATCTGAAGTAGTATTCGTTATCACAGGTTATCTGCAAGGAGGTTAGTCCGGGACATTTTGGATCCCACCACGTATGTAATGTACAATATCTTAGTAGAAAGCTGAAACAAAAGTCGCAATTTCGATTGTTGTTTCAAAGGAGATAAAGACAGGAAATGTTTCATACGACTTTTTCATGCACCACTTGTCTTTTCTAGCAACACGATGAATTATTTTCTCATGCGCATTTTGATTCCCGACAAATTTAGCACACGTGATTTATGCTGCCTATCAATACACGACCACGAGTCTTAAAGTCTTCTACATATTCCATATCACGAAATCTTTAGACTCGAATTTCTTTTTTCTTTCAATCTTTGAATCATGCATTGGAATCCGATGCTGCCTTCGATTAATGTTACGATCGCGTGTGCAAAATAATATATTTGGAAAATTTAATCATAAAGTTCAAGGAAATTTGCAATTGTTATGTTAGCAGCTGATAAAGTTATAAAAATTGGCTTCAATACCGAAAAAGCTAACATGGCATTTGAAAATTTCACTGCAACATAGATTTTACCAGTTCAATCACATTTGAATTCATACATTGATGCATTTGGATTTCATGTTTTCAGAGTGAAAATGGATCTACCTGAATTTCTAATTTTTTCCTTGAATATTGATCTTAGTTAATTTTAGTATCATTCTTCTCTGGCATTGCTGTAGGGTGTTTCTGTACTGTATTTCGAGTTTGTCATTTAGATATTTAGATTGTTTTTCCCTTCTACTTACACGATCGGTGAAAAGATTAAAGACATTTATAAGGATACCGTGATAAGAAATTCTGAACTATTTGATGACTTTAGGAACTATAACTGATAACGCTGTTTTTTCAACAATGCATTAATGATCAGAAAAGTAATTGATAAAGGATTTTATCAGGAAAATATTGTATGATTTAATCATAGACGCTATTATATCCCACCTGGGCCTTGGACGGTAATAATAATGATATGCACGTAGGTGCAGATGCCCCTGCTGCCCACTTCCAATGACATTCTTGGGGCTTGACCACACGACCAAAAGATTGAAAGACCTGATCCGTTCCTACTATGCCGCAGACATCACTGAAGTTGAAGTTAATTACAAGATCATATGCGAGTTTGGTTTGAGTCATCTGAACATCGATCATTCAAGCTTTTCGTAGTTTTGTCTTAAGCACTACGCAGTTAATTGGGATGTAAGTCACGCGCATCAAGGTTCAAGAAGTCGAATTAAAGAAAGAGGGATGTGTCAAAGAGTCGTTTGAAAATGGTGTCGAGCTATTTTTAAAACTAGTTTTCCAGGATCATGGAGGACATTCTCCAAAAAGGGAATCATCCTGAATTGTACCTTGTTCGTCCGAAGCAGTTGTAGCCATCACAATTGCGAACAAATATATTTCGCGTTTGCGTATGATGAAGATCACAAATTGACTATGTGATGACAAATCGTGCTAACATCAAAAGGGTCAAAAACTGCAAAGTTATCTTGAACGAAGCTTCGGTCCCGCAATTCCGTCTTCTGTTGATGGACTTTAAGATTGACTCCTCCAAGAGACAGTACAAAAGGCAAAACGAAGTCAAGATTAAATGATGGAAATTGGCGGACAGAGACGTGGAGACTAGATTTGAAGAGGAAGTGACAGAAAAAGTGGGTGCGTCAAGAAGAGATTGGCCAGAAGTGGAGACAATCATAAAAGACAGGACATATGGAACCACTCGTGGTGGCCAGTCCAAACAAGAGCACGAAACACGGTGGTGGAATCCTCTGGTACAAGAGGCAGTTCGAACCAAGAAGAAGGCTTTCCAAAGATGGCAGAAAACGAATGCGAGCGAAGACTTAGAGTATTATAGGACACAAAGAAGAATGCCAGGATCGAAGTAGCTAAAGCGAAGGAAAAGGAGGTCGAGCTACTGTGCCAGAAACTGGGCACTAGAGAGAGTGAAAAGGCTATCTACAGATTGGCGAGATCTAGATAACAGCTGCGGGGACACTTATGAAGGATACTATGTGAAAGATGACGGCGGAAGTATGTTACGTGCTCCTCAAGAAAACATCGCGAGCTGGAAAGATCACTTCAAGGGGCTGCTAAATGTGGTCAGCTCGCATCAGTTTTTGGGGAAGGACACTTTTACACTTGTAAGTACTCAGTGCTCTGTCCTGTATGGCGATCGGCAAGGGCTGCGGGCCCGATGGAATCCCTATAGAAGTCTACCGAGTTTTACAGGCGGATGGTGCGCGTTTGCTGACGGACGCAATGAATGATATCCTGACGAGAGGCTCGATGAGCAACTGGCGTGAAAGTATCGTGACCCCTATCCAAAGGCAAAGGTGATCACATGGTTTGCTCAAACTATCGGGGCATCAAGTTACTCCCGCATACACTTACAGTTTGGGAAAGGAATATTGAAAAGCGGCTCTGAGAGTTGGTTGATACATGTATAACTGATAATCAATTTGGATTCAGACCGGGTTTGGGAACAACAGGTGCTTCATGCTTGTCTTGCGCACTACAATGGAGAAGTACTTTTGAAGGAAAGTCTCCCATATTTCATATGGATATGAATGATTGAGTTGTTTTCCATGCTTAAATCATCTTTCCTCATAAGTAACTATTCAGTACATTCAATAGTTTGTTATCGTGCATAGCAATCAGTGGTGTGATTCATAGCCAAAATTCGGCAAAATTTCAAAACTTTAAAAAATCTGACAAAATTGGTGTTTCTGAATTATAATGAGGAAATGAGCGAGTTAGAACAAGCGAACACTGCCATTAGAGCAAATATAGCTCACACTCTAATTATGTTGTGTAGTGAATTTCATGTTATTCGGAGCAATATTTTAGAAGTAAAGAAGGGCCCGGGGCACCAATGCGCTTCAGAGTAAAGGTCTGCGTTTGCGACATGAACACGATCGTGTTTCGTGTTCGTGTTTTTACTATTCTAGTTGTGTTTTACTTTCGTGTTTAGGATGATTCATTGTGTAGTTCAAGTTTGAGATAATTTGATAACTTAACCTGTTCTAGCTAAAAACTAACTGCCTACATTCCATTTTATTCAACGACGATGAAGTATAGATAAATAGCATTCTTTCATTGCACTTGTGCGGATAGATCGGCTAAGGACGCAATGCAGCTGACCAATCAGGGAGTATTAGCCGCCTTCTGTGCGGATTCTCTGCTGTGGTTGGCAGAGCTCGCTGTCCAGTGTCCGAACCTGACAGAAACCGAAGCAGACAAACAAAATATTTAATTCTGTGGATTCAACGCTATTTTTGCTTCCGCAGCCACCTTCACCACAAGCGAGCGTGCAATGTCATCAGCGGGGTTTGAAACAAATATGAGAATGATTCCCTAAGTCCATTACTGCGTGATCAATAGCTTTATATTAGATCGGCTTCAAGTCTACAGCCATTTGACAGTGATCCCTGGAACTTAAATCCCAGAATCATTCTAATAACTTAGTAATTTCTTTGATCTGGTGAGCCTCCTCCACTGAATTATTGTTTTGCTTTAATTTGTACATTTTAAGTGAACTATTTAAAATAAATTTCGTGCTACTTTCGTGTGAGACGTTGACAGTTTGAGTTCGCTTTCGTCTCATGTAAGGTAGCGCTGTCGTGTTCGTGTTTTGACTGAAGAACTTCGTGTCGTGTTGAAATTTCCGCCGACTGCAGACCTTTACTCAGAGCTCAGTATGGACACGTTTAAAGTGAGCAGCGTGCACTCAGCTTCATCTCATTATAAATGTACTTGTATAACTACAACGAAGTGTATACGTGTTGACCACCATTTCTACACATAGCATTCATAATATTCATTTATGACCACCTTATTTGCAGATTCACAGCTTTGCGATGAAAAACCTGAAAGTTCCTCGTATTCGTATTTGGAAACGCTTGGGATTGGATTACATCGTTACATTGGTAGTGAGGATAGATGATGATACAAACTACCTTCAACTTAGGGATGGATCAGATTTCAATGGATTTTATGTGTCACAAAATATTTACGGCTGCTCCGGAGACTCCAATCATTTGGATTGTGGAATCGTGGTTGACACCTGGGCAATGATTATAGTTGGAGCCATTGGTTTATTCGGAATCAGTTTCTCCCATCTTGGTCGACGTATTCATCGCCTCAGTAAGCTACTTTTCCTCAAGTTATATCTCCTGCGAAGAATTCAGGGGGCATGAATTTCAGCATGATTTAGTATAAATTTCTCATATTAATGAATTAATTTGAAAACCGGCATTAGCTTGGTAGAATAATTTATTTTATTGTAAAAATTCAAAGTTCCAGTTGTTTCAATCTATTGATTTTGAACAAAATATATAATTTATTATTGAATGTACAAATCGACAACGATAAATAAATCATGCCTTTGACTGTGATCAGTGATGTCACTAAAATTCTTTAAAAGCGAGTAAAAGACAAAGGAACTAAGAGAGATAAACATTACATTTGCTGTCATTGGCACATCGTGATTAATCTTCTTCTACTGGGTGATGTCCTTTCTCTCCTTCACGTCATTGGCTACACAGTCTTTCCATCTCATCCTTGGGCGCCTGCGTTGTCTCCTACCTTCCACTTGCATTGCCTCTGCCCTCGTCGGTAGTCTCTCGTCCTCCAATCTCTGTCGATGATTTGCCCATCTAAATCGATTGTCTTCGATCTTCCTTGTTATCCGTTATCCCCCTTCAGTCCCACTTTTCGCTTCAAATCATTCAATCATACTTCTTTCGATCTTCCGAACCTCGCCCTGCACATTCTCATTGTCCTATTGTTCTCAGCCGTTTGAAATTTTGCTATCTGCTTCTTCACTAATGGTAGTGTTTCCAATCCGTAAGTGCATGCTGTGATATTTTCCATCATGTAGAGCATAAATGTAAAAAGAAATAAACAACAAATTATGTCTGTGAGTGGTTTAAGTGGCATTGAAAATTGGGTCAGATGGTATACCAGCTTTTTATATTGCATAATTGTTTTCCATAAAAATAAAGATCACCACTGAGGATATACATATGAATCTATACTGGAAGAATTATCACCTCTTCTTTCGATCCGTCTTCTTATCACATCACTTAGTTGTACATCCAATCTACCACCTCATTCATTGTTCATAACCATTCTATCACTCATATCATCAAGTATTCTAAATTCAAGTGTTTATTGTATCACGTGTTCCAAATTGAAAGTAAACGGTTTGACTTTTGACTAGCCTGATTTTCTTTCAGATTGAGATTCTCATTCGGTTTGTGTCGAAATGTTTCGCTGATTCATTCACATGCAGCAATAATTCAATTTTCTGCTAACACTCAAAAGAAGACAGCTATGAATGACATTTACAGCACAATTGATCATATTGACGTAATGTATAAAATATTATATATATAACATAATGTATAATATACAATATAATATACAGGTTGTCTCAAAACGAAGGAAAAAAGTTTTTCGTAAAAATGACGCACTTAAAATTACGCTATTTCGAAGACAATTACAGTTTTCGAATCTTCAGAAAATGAGGTTTTTTGTGATATACGATTTATTACTTAACAAAACAAAAATCGCTTGATTTGAATGACTTTTAAAAAAGTGAGGTTTTAAGTCACAAAACGTCCTCAAAATGCCTTCGACCGGCTTGTAGCATCAAATCTTCACAATAGCATCAACATATGCTTTCTTCTTCCTTTTGTCAATAACGGTTCAAGCAACGGTTCATCAACGTTCAAGCATGGTCTTTGTATGACGCGGGCATGATTTCTGTTCCCTTCGATCATGCATTGTTGCTTGTCCTTGCAGTCGATTACAGCTGTGACGTAGCTTTGCACGCCTCTCTCGATCAATGACTGACGTGACTGATCAATTCTTGTAGTCAGCTTTCATCATTCACAACGAAAAGTTCCGAAAGTCGTTTCGTGTTCCAAGAATTTGTCTTTGCCATGGATCTCAAGATGAAAATTGATCTTATTCGCTGTTACTATGCCAACGGGAATTCACCGACAAATGCGATTAGACAATTGAAACGCGAAAGGAATTTTATCAGGGATCCTTGCACTTGTTCTGCGGTATCAAAGTTGGTTTCGAAATTCGAAGAAACTGGAAGTGTCTTGAATCAGCGTCATGGGAGGTTGTCTTTAGAGGAAGAACGTCAGGAGACTGTCGAAGGCGCAGTTCGTGGTGCTGATGGTAAGACGTCTGTCAGAAGACTATCAGATGAGACCGGCATTCCAGCTGCATCAGTTCATCGAATTCTGAAGCACATGAGCATGCGA
Source organism: Prostheceraeus crozeri (assembly GCA_907163375.1). Classification (NCBI taxonomy): domain Eukaryota; kingdom Metazoa; phylum Platyhelminthes; order Polycladida; family Euryleptidae; genus Prostheceraeus; species Prostheceraeus crozeri. The sequence continues at coordinate 320,407 of CAJQUW010002148.1, read as the reverse complement.
CCTTATCGACTTCAGCTGCTTCATTACTTACGACCAGCTGATTTTGATCAACGAGTTGAATTTGGACAGTGGTTTTTGAGAAACAAGGATCTCCTACCTAACATCTTCTGGAGTGATGAAGCATACTTCCATCTCGATGGAGCTATCAGTCGGTATCATTGTCGGATCTGGAATGAGGAAAAGCCTAGAGAATTTCTAACCAAGCCCCTTCATCCCGAAAAGTTATGCGTGTGGATCGGATTCAATGCTTCATTCATCATCGAACCTTTTTCTTTGACCAAACGGTGAATTCAGCAAATTATCTCGAAATGTTGCAGAACCACGTTCGTCCCGAGTTGGGTAGAAGAAGAAGGATACAATCAACAATTTTCATGCAAGATGGGGCTCCGGCTCATTATGCAACTGAAGTCCGACGATACTTATTGGAGGCGACATTTGGTGATGACCACGTAATCTCCAGAGGGTGCGAACGAACTTGGCCATCACGGTCGCCAGACCTCACACCAGTGGATTACTGGTTTTGGGGAACCCTGAAGGCTAGAGTCCTTCACTATCAAAGTCCGAGAAGCCTGGAGCATCTGCGACATCGCATTCAAGAAGAATGTTCACGGATATCCGTTGCAGAATTGAGAAGCGCCATTGCTTCTTTTCCACGACGTGTGGACTTGATGCTACAAGCCGGTCGAAGGCATTTTGAGGACGTTTTGTGACTTAAAACCTCACTTTTTTAAAAGTCATTCAAATCAAGCGATTTTTGTTTTGTTAAGTAATAAATTGTATATCACAAAAAACCTCATTTTCTGAAGATTCGAAAACTGTAATTGTCTTCGAAATAGCGTAATTTTAAGTGCGTCATTTTTACGAAAAACTTTTTTCCTTCGTTTTGAGACAACCTGTATAATGTATGTATATATAAAATATTTATAATATGTATATATAAAATATCATATTGACGTAATGCCATCTTCGGCACACAAAATGTAAATGCCAAGGAATCTGTATGAATCCTTTCATATGTGGATAAGTTGTACTTTTGGATAGAGACAATTTTTGCAACATTCTTGCTGTTTTGGAACCTGACTAGTGGACTTGGCAGCGAAACCGCGAACTTACTATCACTAGCGAATTAAGAGAAAGACGATTGCGACAGTCTTTATAGCAGTGATTCACATAGCCTTATCGTTAGAATGTGCACAACTCACGGATTAAATGAAAATACGCCTATATTTGCTGCTTACTCTCAGCAATCCTTTGTGCGCCCTTCCTGCCAATACACCCTTACAGCCTTACTGTGCAAACCAGTTGAAGAACACCGGTTTATGCAACAAATGGTGCAGTCGAGTCTCCTACTGTGCACTGATCCGATTATTGTATATTCAGTAAATCATTGTCAGGTCCCGCTGTCAACGGGTCCGCTTCACTTTTTCACTGGAATTGTATTCATTGGATGATTAAAATGCTGATGTTTGCCTTACGAAAGTCGACTCGATGTTCTACTTTGAAGATTTTTTGAATGGAATAGCCAAAATTTACTTCCATTTTCACTTTCTTATTCAATAAAACTAATTTTGCACAACTTAAACTCCACGCCGTAACAGCAGTTGCTGTATTCACGTTCGATTCCCGTTTTAGGTGTTTGTCGGGATTCCAGCTGTATGACTTACTGCGCAGATAATTCGCTTTGATTGTCAAGTGACATTGATTTACAGAAGTGCTAAGTAACAATGACCGATATGAACGCTCGAATCAGCGTGATATCCCCTATCAAACTCAAAGTAGTAAACCGATACTCAATTAATTTGTCTACATACCCCGTTTTTCCTCTTCCCCGTTTTCATTTTGGTCTGTCGCCCGCATTTTCCTCAACTTCTTCCTGTACAGTGCCATGTACTACGTGTGTGTTCATTCCTTCGCAAATCTTATCTGACCTTGTCCATTTACCCATCTCAGGCGTGGCCGTTCTCTCGGTCTTTTTTCAATGAGTGGTCGATTGAGAACCGCCCTTCCTGGATTTTCTGTCCTCTCTAAGTTTCCGTACAACTGTAATCTTGTTTCCCGCTTTTTCTACACGACCTTCGCATTTTCAATTCACTGCTATATTTCTCATCTCAACTCCTTCAAAACTCACTCTCTTCCTTTGGTCAGAATCTTCTTCCTCGCTTCTGCTCCTTAGACTGGTCTTAAACTTTCGGTAGTTTCACTTTCAGCTAGCTGTAAAATGTGAACCAATTAAACTTGGCACAAGCCACATGCAAGTAGCTCGTGACATCTAGCTCTCTGACTACTCGCGAAAGTAGGCCTTTATGAAAATTTTGGAAATTTGAAAAGCCTTTGGGTCTTGAAAACTTAGAGTGGGAAGACCTTGGAAAACCTTGAACTTGACGGTTGATTTTGCACGGACAACCTGTATTTTTGCCATTCGACAAGTGCATTAAGATTCTCTTTCATAGTTAGTAAGTTTTGTACGCGTCATCGCTTTGTGATTGATTGCACTTCCAGTAAATTCAAACGGAATTGACATTAAACGACCTAATTCTGTGAATCCATCTAATCATAATAGAGGAAAGGGTTCTAAATCAAAAATAATAACAGCGAAATCAGGCGTAAAATTGAGTGAGCTTCCATCTTTTCCTCAGATCTACCTGCAATTCTACAGAATCTTAACGGAAGTTGCTCAAAATTCCTAAAAGGCACTAATTTCTGAATGCAAATTCAAAATGTAAATGATGTTAACGATGGCAGTGCGGTCCTTCATGAGGTAAACTTTGTTTCAGACACCTTCTTCTCCGGATTTTGCATCGGCTCGTTGATGATATTTGCTCTCCTTACACAATTAACAAATCTACACTCAGGTGAGTTTGTACTGCTGCTCAGTTAATCTGGCACATCGTACCGATTACTGTCTTGTCACACATATCTTTGCCTTGTTGTAATACTCGTACATTATTTTGCGGATATGCGGTACAGTTAGGGAGCTAGATTTCCCGTTCAAGCGCAGGAATTTAGTCTAATTGCTTTCCTGATATATCCTGCTTAAAAGGATTTTGTGCTGATCTGGAATAACACTGTGCATGTGTTAACTATCAAGAGAACTCCCGAAAATTGTCCGGAAATTAGCGAAGCATTAATTTATGCGGTCAATCTCATTCTTGAATGATTTTCCAGATTTTTTCGCAATTTCTTAGCGAGAACCATCCATGCAAAAGCTGTTGTAATCGTTGCAAGGCACCATGATGATTTCAAGATTCAACCAAAGAATTCCTGCAATTCCAACAGTGTTGACTGTTATCTCGCAATAAAAATTGTATGGTGATGGCATCGACTCAGAGTTAAGCCGTGAAATATAAAACTTGACTCATATGATGTGATATTCGCTGTGATTGCACAAGCACAATTTCTCATGGTGCTAGTGTCTCTTGGAGCCTGTTGTAATGTGTTATAATCTGCTAATGTGTCATAATATAAAAGAAGAAATCGAAAGACAGAGATCAGATTGGAGAATATGAAATGTTTTGCACTTCGTGCCATGAGGAACGTGAAATCTGAAATATATATTTTACTTAAGCTTTATTTCCTTTTAAACAGGCGAAACAAAAAATTTCAGTTTAAAAAATAGTAAATACCAGCATTACCAAGAAAAGCAAATAGATTTGAAATTGAACGTCAGAGCAGTGTCCTTCACATCCTTCATTAAGACAAGCAACAGAGGCTACGCTGATATCGATAGAAGAACCAGATCTAAGCAAGAAGAGTGAATTCAGTGATCAAAATGGCTGTAGGCAGAAGAAACAATAAGGATAGCAAAGAGGAGACCTTTGCATAAAGAAACAAAAAGGAGACCTTGACGGCACTGTGCTTAAGTATAGTGTCGCCAAGCCCGGGATTAGAGGTCTCACATGTCGTACTTTCTATGCTGGTTTCCGATAATCCCATGGAAAGTGTGTGTATTAGTGTGCAAGATTTCTTCGATCGTGCATGTGATGTAGAAATCTTTTGATTTTATGATTGAATTCTATGACAACCACTAAATTTGATGACTTGTGATACTTGGTATTAATTGTATAGAGATATTGAGAAGGGCGTGTTTATTGCAGAACATCTTTTGTCGGTGTTTAATAATAATCGTATTAACGTATTAGAATATGGGTAAAATTATAAAAATATGAATATGAAAAGCTCCAAGCTGCAAAATTTGAATTTTTATTGACCAATATTACGGTTTCACAACCAGCATCAGGGTCAGATAGCATTACAGAGAAGGTAATGAACTCAAGGGAGGAGAGGGAGATGTTGCGTGACTTTATTTCTATGAACATTATATCATAAATGTGCATATCTTGATTCCTCTACTAATTGCATTGCACACTTAAATTTTGAATCTCCTTTACCCTCTCTGTAATGCTTTCTTTGTAATGCTATCTGACCCTGATGCTGGTTGTGAAACCGAAATATTGGTCAATAAAAATTCAAATTTTGCAGCTTAGAGCTTTTTCATATTTTTATAATTTTACCCATAAGACAATGCTGCTGAAAGAAAATTTCAATATCCTAAATAATCGTATTATTTAAACTGAATTTCTTTTGTTTCGCATGTACATGAGGAAATATATAAATCTTTTTTTCAATAAAATAAATAAATTAATAAAACAAGCTGTTGGCCTCAACAGAACAGAAATTGCGGTCGAAACGTGTACCCTGTAGCCGAATAAATAACATCGTTGAACCGTGGTTTTCCGTCCGTCAACTTAAACTATGAGAAAATATAGTTAAAATGAAAGCTTGTTTTAGACTTACTTACTTACTTTTACTTTATCCTTTTAGCGTCTTCGTTTCCCCTATACTAGAGGGTTTGACGTTTGATCGACCGTCTCCAATGGTTTCGATCCTGGGCGTCCTCTTCTGTCGCACCAATCCTCGTCAGATCATCTTTGACGTTTGCGAGCCAAGTCTTCTTCGGCCTTCCTCGAGGACGTGCTCCTTCCACCACGATGTCCAGTACACGACCAAGGGCTCCTTCTCCGTTTCTCCTCTTCACATGCCCGAACCACCTCAGTCTTTTCTCCGTGATCACTTCTTCCAACGGGCTAATACCACACCGACATGCCACTTCACTGCTGGAGATGTTATCAGCCAGTGATATGCCGCACATTTAGCGTAGCATTCTCCTGTCGCATGCCCGTAATTGATGTTGCAGTCTTTCTGTCAGATTCCAGGACTCCGCACCGTAGAGCAACGCAGATCTCACACAAGTGCTGTATACAGTGGCTCTGCACTTCAGCGGCATATGACAGTTGCGTAGAAGACTGGCAAGCTCTTTCCACTTCCTCCACGCAGATGCAACTCGTGCTTTAACAGCTCGCTCTGATCCGCCGTTGCATGCGAGGAAGTCACCGAGGTAACAGAAATCGTACACTTCATCCATTTCTTGGTCATCACTGTCATCATCGTCTTCATGAGCGCTGCTTAGCACAGTTGGGGAACGAGAGCATGTGGGACAGCGGAAATCGACCACGTAACAAATGCTTCTCATGCCGCTGCAGCGCTTGTGGCACCACTTGTTGCATTGACCACAGAGGACCGAGTTGACGCCAACACCCCTTCCACACACACCGCAAGGATACCTGCCTCCGCGAATGGGTTCGCTGGGTTCCTTTCCGCTCACCATGTATTTGGTCTTCCCGATGTTGACTTTCATACCACACTTTTCCAATCTCTCCTTCCAGTTCCCAAACCTCTCCATGATTTCCGTCTTGCTCTCACCAGTCAGAACCAGATCGTCGGCGTATAAGAGCTCCGGAACGATACTTGACGGCGAAGTGCCCATGCGACTGTACATCTGGGTACCCGGTCGAAGGCCTTCTGCAGGTCGACGAAGATGTGATGGAGTCTCTTCTTCTTTTCCAAAAACTTTTCTTGCAGTCTCCTAACGATGAAGAGTGCGTCGTTGCAGGATTTTCCTGGACGATAGGCGAACTGAGTGTCCCCGATGCAGACCATTTTCCTCAGACGCTTATCCAGCATCTTCTCGAAGATCTTCATCCCGTGCTCCAGAAGACGTAGGCCTCTGTACTCGGTGCATTGGAGGGGATCGCCCTTTCCTTTGTACAGAGCGACCGTTAGGCTCTTCCTCCATTCTTGTGGACAGACTCCAGTCTTCATGATGTCGTTGAAGATGGAGTGAAGCACCTTCACCGCTGATTCACCTGCCAGCTTATACATGTCGCCTGAGACTCTTGTCGGACCAGGGGCCTTTCTGTTCTTGAGACTCGGATAGCTGCTCTAACGTCTTCTAACGTGAAATCTTCGATTGGCCCTTCCACTGGTGTGGTGTCTTCCAACTCAGTTTCGTTCTCTTCGTTCGAAACTCTCTCAAAGTGTTTCTTCCACACTTGTCTCACCTCGTCGACTTTCACATGCAGTGATCCGCTTTCATCTCTGATGTAATCTGTTCCCTCGATGTCCTTCTTGTCCTTCTTCATTTGAGCTGCTACTCGAAACATCTTGTTCCTACCTTCCGGTGTAGATAGGTCCGCGCTCCACGACTCCCAGGATTTCCGCTTCGCAACAGCAACACAGCGCTTCGCTTCCCGCTTCTTGTGGCGATAGTCTGCTCTATCTGCATCACAACCTGATTTCTGCCACTTTTTGTAAGCAGCCTTTTTGTCCTTAATACTCTGTTGCACTGACTCATTCCACCACCAGGTCTCTCTTTCTCTCCCTCTGTAGCCTTTCGTTACACCACAAACTTCCTCACCGGCCTTTGTGATGCTCGTGACAAGGTTGGAGTAACCGCTTTCTTCGCCTTCTTGGCCTTCCATATTTCTCGTGAGTGCTTCTTCGAATTCCTTTCTTTTCTCTTCGTTCTTCAGTTTCCATATTTTGATTCTTTTAGCATAAGTCTTTTTCCTTCTTGCACAGTCTTTCAGTTCTATGTCCGCTCTCATCAGTCTGTGCTGGGTTAGACATTCTTCACCAGGAATAGACGTGCAATCCAGAACTCTGGCTCCAGACATTTTCCTCATCATGAGTAAATCAATCTGTGTTTCTGCACCACCGGCCTTGTAGGTTATCAGTTTTTCTCTGTCTTTCCTGAACATAGTATTAAGGATTTTCAAGTTGTGGTTCTTGCACACGTTCAGCACCATTTCGCCTTCTGCGTTGCGGTTTCCGAATCCATAGAGGCCGAGCACCTCCTCGTAGCCGGCGATTTCGGTACCAATGTGAGCGTTGACATCTCCACCTACGAAAAGACCATCACCAGAAGGTATGCTGCCGATCTTCTCCTCTACCGTCTCCCAGAAAGCTTCCTTCTCGTCAAGCGGCCTGCCGATCTGTGGCGCGTAGAAAGAGAATACATGCCATACTGCATCGGTCAGAACAAGTTTCAGACTCATGAGCCTGTCACTGTGTCGGTTCACCTCGATGACTCTGTCTGCCAGCTCATGCCTTGCCATTATGCCTACACCATTCGAACTGTGTCCATTTCCCACATACCAAAGCTTGTACTTCTGATCCCCGCTACCTAAAGTAGTGCAGTCTTCGTTTCTGTACCTCACCTCCTGCAAACAACATATGTCAACCTTCCTTTTTGCGAGCATGTCCACGACTTCTCTGCTTCTTCCCCGTAAAGTGCCAACATTGGCCGTAGCCACTTTCAGTCTTTGAGTGGATTTATAATTATTACCAGATCTGGTGATTCTTCGCACCCTCTGCCCATCTAAGAGCTGCCAGGAACTAAGGGCCATTCTGTTGGTTTCCATTGATCATAGAAGTTTGAAGCGGATTTTTTTACACCTCGGATGCCCTTCCTGACAGGCAACCCTCCCCATTTATCCCGGCTTGGGACCGGCTGTTTCTCGGTCAGAGCAGGCACACGTACTCCAACTGCATCCTTTTTAGGGGATACAGGGGAACCAGTATCTGGGCTTCTAACCCGTGCAAAGCAGCCCCGACCGGTACTAAAGGCTGGGTTAAAGATCAGATTAAATTATTCTAACTCCTATTTTTCAATTTATTTCCAGATATGATCGTAGCGATATCATTGCTCGCTGGTGGTACAGGATTGGGAGTGCTTGCATTGTGTGCGTTTTGGAAAGCCAAGCCGAGTAATAAAATGAGCCATTTGCCTCTCTATTTAACGGCGTCATTTCTTATTGTGTCCGCAATTATGTTCACTCCACTAGGTAAGTTGATGTAATTGTTTGTTTTGAAGCTAGAAGATTATCGATCGTGTTGGTCATTACAAATGACAAGAGTACTTTTTGTTCGATACTTGAGGTTCAACCGTTGACTTATGTAATCGAAATTGTATTTAGTTTACAAAAATCATTCGATTATCAGCGGTGATCGTGTTGGTGCTTCGACCGATTGGAGGTGTTGGACGCCGAAAGCTCTGTCATTTTTAACTTCAACTTATTTTACTATTCGACCGATGAAAAATTCATCGAGAGAGTCCATATATTTTCTTCTGCTTTGGACAACTTTGAAACATGATTAGATCGTATTCACTTCAAAAATTAATATAACTAAAAGAGTACTTTACATCTATGCTAGTTTCAATACTTGATGCCATTTCAAATAATTTTTGTAACATAGTGTTACCAAGTTGTGTACAGTTCGTTTCCAAAATCGTTGCACAACCCGAAAACCTCTTTTATCTCTTGTTTATTCTCATCAAATTTAACCGTAAACTCATTCAATTGATTACTAAACTTATTCAATTGGTCAGCCGAGACCGAGACACTTACTTGGCTTAAGAAATAGTGGTGTGCCTAATTAAATGAAGTAGTTAGTGATTAGAACCTTTTTATTTCATGATCATATCATATCTGATAATGTCATGTCATAATAACTGCCCCGTCTCCTGTCATCATTGAATGAGTTGGCAAAAGTCTTGTCGTTTCACTTTTGGGCGCACCAACTACGACGTGAAGAGATTGCTATTGTTTGTGAACATATGGCGAGTCTGACGCCAAGCCTTTGTGTCAGCGCAGATCAAGGATTCGAAATCTTCTGACCTCAAACGAGGGAAATGATGACTCACCGAATGGCTGAACAATACAAATGTGAAGTTTGCCAGTGAAGGGATGGGGAGATCCTGATAAAACGCACATATTCTTGAAGTTGATAACACCAGCATTCTTTCAAACCCAAACTGAGAATCTTCATCAATGAAAAAATCATGTCAGATTTTTTTGCAGCATTTTTTAGGCAAAGCTTATTAGTACGGCATCTTTTTGTACATTCAACGAATCTTAAAATCTTTGGATTATGATGAAGCTGAGTTATAGCTCACAATGTAGGTTTTCATTAAAAAATTCTGTCGTCTTCATGCTAAAATTCTGCATCAAAGAAAAATCTCAATTTTCTTTCAGAAGACCTACTGACCACAACTAACCACTTAAGAAGGTAAAATATATGCCAAAATAATGTATGGAACATAAGGTTTGATATGGTATATCGTGTATTAAAATTGAACCAAGAATTCAACACGAAAATTACATTTGAAAATAGGCTAATTTTTTATGAAACGGTCTGTACATTTTCTGAAAAACATGAATGCGTCTGAAAATCAAAGGAAGACTTTTCGAAGTGTTTGAGGTGTGTGGTCACATGTTGGAGAATCATGACGACTTGAAGTGAATTGAAAGATGAAAGAGTATTGAAGGAATATTCTACAACGCCTGAATTTGAAACACATGAACAATGAAAATGGACATCAAATAGATTTCAAGGATGTGAAAGTAATTGATAAAGAACAGCATCATCATAATAGATCGAGAAAAAATTCATCGTGAATTCTAGAGGACGCTAATAATAAAACGTTTCATGCACACAAATCTCAGCGGAAAATATGTTTAAAGTGGTAATGTCCTGTTTTCATTATTTCAGTGTTTTTGCTTTTTCTAGAAAATCAATGTTGCTTTTTAATACTGCGTTGGTTTAATTATAAGAATTAGCATCACATATGGATGATATCTCTTTCAATTATTTGTGTAAACATCATTATCGGTAATAATCTAGAGATCTTGCGTAAAATAAATGCAATTTTGAACACATCAATCAATAGGTGGATCCTAAATCTCAAGCAATAATGTTGAAGGAACTAGCCGCTTATTCCAATGAACAAAGTACATTGACGTGAACACAATATGCAAAGTACTCGCTACATGACTTTTACCTAAATCTTCATGAGAAGGATCGGCATATTTTCTACATAGTCTATTTGAAGCATTTTTGCTGATCGTGAATTTGCGTAAAATTTCAAATTTTTGGTATTGATAAAGACATAAACACTGATACTGACTTTAACTATCTGTTTTGTCTAAAATGAAAGCTGTTTAATGTGTGTCGGGTAGCATCAAGATAATAGAAGTTAGATCTGTCCTTCGTCCCCCCTGCAATTTCACAGAAAAATTGTTTTTTTGAATATGTATATACTACATAATATGTATGCACCTTTCGATCGCGAAATGTTTCTTTTTTGTGAAAGAAAGTTATGACGCATCGATAACTGTAAATAAAAAATTGACGAACACCAATAATAATCTATTTACAAAAAATAGTCAAAGTAAATATTAATATTCAATATTTCGGCACATGCCTTTCATGAGCCATCATGAGGTATGAAAAGAACGAGCATAAAGTAAGCAAAGCTACAGTACAAAATTCAAGTGTAAAAAGTGCTGGGGAAGACATGCACATGAAACAGCACGGGAAATATAATGACAATTGTCAAGATGGATTGCAAGATCATAGATAGACCTCCCACATTAAGGCCTCTGATTAAGGTGCATGCCGAAATATTGTAACTTTTTTTATTGACTAAGATTATTTTCTCTCAATAAACTATTATAAGTGTTCATCAGTTTTATATTTTCATGTAACTCACACCAGTGGCGCACAATCCAAATTGAACAATGATAACTGTGTTTCTCAGCATCGTTGATAGTTGAAGCCACAATAGATTATATCGGTCTTCTGAGAAGACATTATAAGTGGCAGCAATTTTGTGATATGTAAGGTAATTATTGTCCAAAGGACTTTGTATGAAAATGTGTTTCTCTTGATCACATTATCTTATTCTTGTCTCTCTTTTGCTGAGACACGTCTTTATATCCCATACATTTCTGTGTTATCAGAACCAGCAAAATTCCAATATATCTTGAGAGAAAATACTGATCAGAATCCGAGACTCTGCTTATCTATGAACTTTGCTCTTGCAAGTTCTTCGATGACTTATTCAGCATCTATGATAAGGAAGATGCACATTAGTGAACTTTTTCTGTCGAATGCTATCAAGCGAAAGATATATCATGCGGGCGTTTGTGACTTAGATATGAGGGTTGCGCTTAAGTACATAAATGACAACAATAAGTTTCCGGACAAATGTAGAAAAGCTGCATATCTTTTATTTCTGACATGATGTATCATTAATTTGGCATATGTACAAGTAGGTTAGGATGGCATGTCAAGTTTTAAAAAGTTTGCGTCTTTTATTAGTCTGTAGACCCATCTTATTGGACGCACAATTTTTTGTTTTCATCTGTGCAGTTTTAAAGAATTCCATTAGAACCATTATAGAGACGCACGGTTTCAGCATAATGAGAGTCATTTGCAAGCAGTAGTAAAATAGAATTAAAGGAAACCTATGTAAGCTTGCTTTAAATTCTTTAGCACTATCAGAACTTTCCTGGTACCCTATAAAATTTACATTGAATTCTAGAAAATATGAACTTAAATTATGAAATATAGAGACCGCGCCTTCAAGATTTTGAAGTCTACATTAATTATCACCAGACAATCAAGAACGCAAGATAAATTCTACTTCGCCTATACTTTTAACAAGTGCTTCAGTGCAACTTCTAAAAGCCCCGCTTAGAAGGAATTCCCCTGAGCAAGAATGTTGTTAAAAAATGATTCACACTGGCGCTTCAGAAATTTGGCAGTCATCTGTTAGGGAGATATCTCCCTGGGCTTACTAGTGACAGTCACAAAAATTACGTCAGTCAGTCACCTGCTCCGCTTGCGTGGCAATTGGTTGTAATCAAATACAAGGTGCGACTAAAAATTGAGACTATAGTTATGTTTCTTTATCGTATTCAATGATGATTTTTCCAACCTAGTAGAATGAGAAGTAGATCTCATTTAGTGCATCTTAAAATAATGGGTCTCTCTTTACCTTTATACAGAATATGATTGGTATTGAAGACAAATCGCAGATGTTTAATAGATGAAAATATATTTGCTTATTAACTTGCAATTTGAGACATTTGATGAGATTGTACTCGAAAGCTCAATCGCATCACCTGCCCGGACGGATAGATTTTAACAACCCTGACGCTAGATGTGTTGTAGCAATTCTTATCCGTGAAATTCCCTGGTCAAAGTTACGGCTTGTTGAAAGGCTGTTTAGGTCGAGCGTTGGATGTATGTTTCACTTCCGGTTTTCGTGTTTCATTTAAATGATGTCATGTAACACATCCTGTCTATAAGCAGTTAATTCTACTTGATATATGCTGATGGCCGAATGCTTGTTGTAGTAAGTAACCTTATCATAGCAAGCTGATGAAGTGCAGTTTGGTTCCCATTCTTATTCACGAAGCAACTCGTTTCCTTAATAAGTGTCCGTTTCTCTCATTTGCAGTGGAGGTTAAATTTAATTTTAAATTATGTTGAAATTATTCTCAAGCTTCATATCCTTCATATACTGAAATATCAATTTGCAGACATCAGTAATGAGCATGTGTGCAATTAACCTCATACATCCTCCGGAAATACTGACGACCTGGATAAGTTGAATGGTACACATAATTGAGAAATAACAGTTCAGCCTTCAATTAAGTAACAATCGCAGTTTAGGATTCAATGTATACGTCCGTATCTCGGATAGTGCAGAAGTGGAAATAGCGGCAAACTCCATAAAACCTCTGATATAGAACCACCTCTAATAGACGGTTATAAACAGGGTTGCCACTTGGTCTGTAAAAGTTTGTAAATTGTCGTTGCTTTTCACTGAGTTACGTATTTTTTTATCAACATATATTTGCAGTTTGCAAGTGAATGCAGGATGCATCATGGACTGCTAGAAATTAGTGATAGCAGTGAAATTGGTGACAGTATTCTAGTTCAGGCATGTGATTTCCTAATTTTTTGGGTTGATTTCGGTCATTTTTGAGACAAGACAGATTCTGAAAAAATAATTATAGGAGGTAAAGGGGTTGAGTGGGACTTCATGTGAATTACTTGCTTGTCTTTGACAGTAACGTAGCCGGTTTTTTAATTTCTCAAACGCATCCCTATTCCTATAGGCTACCACTTCTTTGTCAGTAATGTTAGCCATTATTTTCAATAAGAATCTCAAATCAATCGCAGTATTTGAGTTATATGCTCGTAGTATAGTATGCAACTCGTTACACTGAATTTGTATGATTTGCCCCTGGCATGTGGCTTACAAGTATGAATCCTGCATGATTATGATTGTTTCATTAAGACTCAATGCTAGGTTTTAATCACATCTATTGTCACATGGGTTTCACCTAAAAATACACGTAGACTATATGGGCTGCATACATCACTTAGCTCGCTGTTTCTTTTCATTTTGTGTCATTTCATTACTTGCTTATAATCGAACTATACCAGGCAATATGTGAATGTCCTAAACTGGTGGTTCTACAGTTAGTGTAGTAATGACTGTTTACACTGGGCCCCTTCAAAAATTGTTTTCCTGATTTTTTCTTTTAGTCAATCACATCCCTGCTAGCTGTCCATGATACATCCCTCGTATAGTATAGGCCTGTTAGTGGTAATTCATAAGTTGTGGAAAACCAAATTATTCACTGTGTTTCTTTGACCTTCAAATCGCATCACACAAGATGCAGCACAATAACTAACCGGAAGTATTTTCTTCAAAGATTACGTTAGATTAAAGATATTTTTTGACATATTTCTGAGACAATGCAACATTACAAGTAAATGACCAAAGAATGGAGTAAAGAATGCCTCCAGACAGTGTATTCTGGATAAGTGGGAGAAAAGGTCAGAGCTCATAAAAAAATAAAAGGAAAAGCTCATAGTGTCTGTCTGTGCTCCAAGTGAAAGATATTCGATGTTTACAATTTGTTTTAATTTTGTCTTTAACATTCATGTATTATAACAGTGTGGTAGGAATCATTCTTAGCTTCATCTCCGATGAGTTGCGTAGCTGGAGAAAGATTGGTTGTACACCGCCTCCATGCCTTAGGTAATTTTATGCATGCCTTAAGGCTTAAAACCATGCACAATAGGTTTTTTCACAAAATGCTCAATCTATTGGTTCCAACGCTAGACTATCTGTGCAATGCGCTGCACCTCAACATAGACGAAGCCATTGCTGAAACTTTATCAATTCGCTTGCTGTACGTCAGCTCTATTTGCAAATTTGTCTTACTTCTTTCAGTAAGTTTGATGAGTCTCCTTACTCAATTCTTGAGAAAGAGAACATCTGTTTTGCAGGAAAATGTTCTATAGATTCCTGTGAAATCCGTGGAATTGATGTGAAATTAGCTTTACAAACTATATTAAGAGTTTGAAGCAGTGGTTGGATTCATGCACGAATTCGTGCATTGCACGAATTTTAGGAAGTATGCACGAATGCACGAAATTTCAGATGGATGCACGAATTCTTGCCCAGTTAAATTCCTATTTTTGCCAGAGGCAAGCCGCAAACTGGGCTAGGGTACCTAAAATCATATCAATAGAACTCATATTTGCCAGCATGGAATTATGGATGACAAACAACTAGACTTCGAGAAGCATTCCTTTTACAAGTGCTCATGCATCGTACATTGAGAGACTCCGTGATGAGGAGAAAACTGCAAAAGCTGATCAACTAAAGAAGTTTGAAATGGACATTCTCGCAGATGTTCAAGCTGCCAAGAAAACAATTGGGTGTCTCTGCCATGGCAAAGATACACAAAATAAAATAACATTGTTTAACTCATTCATAATTGAGCATCAGATACTGTAATTTGTACCTATGCCGGTAATCTAGTCATTATGTGCAGTAATATTAATTGATCACTATGTGCACGCGAAATATTGTTGGACAATATATTGTTTTGTCGCATGGAATATTTTCTAAGCCCCATCGTACTAGTTTAGACATGATACAACGATAACATATAGAAATGTACAACTTGTAACAGCTATGGTACCTAAAAAGTCCGTGCAATTTGTGACGATTAATACCCGTTTTTTCTTGGCATTTTAATTCCTACACCTGTATTTGGGCATTCGCATGCATTCCTTCTATACCATGAGTAGAATGGTAAAATCGCTATGTCCTTCAACATGCAATGAAGATCGCAGTACGACTGCTCTGGATGTGAATATTTTTCCATTGAAATGGTTAGGCCTACATGCACCTAAATGGCGACAAAAGCATTCATCCTACGCAGAGTTGGAAAAGTCGGAATTGGAATTAATTCCGATCCGGAATTAATTCCATTTTTCATCGGAATTGGAATTGACGATATTTAAATCCACTGGAATTGTAATTGGAATTGGAATTGACCTTGATAAACCTCAATTCCACTTTTTCGATGGACCTGTGATAAATCTATTTGTACAAATAATGAAATCACAGTACTCGACCGTTGTGTTAACTGCACGCAGAGATAAAAGAGAGAGAGGTAGATCGAAAGAGGTAGTTTTATTCTATTGTTAAATAAAGGGTGTTTTTTGTGACTTCGATGGGCCTACAGCCCGGACCCTGTTATTTCAGCGATTAAGCAGACAATGAAAAGACAATCATCTTTGTTCAATCTGTTATTTAGTTATTTATCAAGTAAGATAATTAATCAAAATAAAGCAATTGTTGAATTTAGTTCTTGATAGGATATGCACAAAAATTGGAGATTAACTTAGTTAATCTACACGAAAAACAATTGGTTTGGAAAGAAGAAAATTAACGCTGCATTAAAGGGCAGCAACCCTGTCAGTTCAAATCAAAATATAGACAGTGTCAACAAATTATTCTAATAATTAATTATTCAATTACATGAACTATTATTCAACTTCCAATCACAACAATTAACAATATTAATTTTTAAGATTATGCATGTAGTTATATAGATGCGATGCGCAACGATAAATGAAAAACTTCACACTTACAGTTCACTTCTTTACAGTTGATTTCACTTCAATTCGATCGGACTCACTTATACCAAAATAATATCATAAATATCAGTGTCACTTATACCGTCAATCTTCAATCGCGCTCGCTGATGTGTTGTTGTTCGCTGGTAGGCAGTTGTTGTTGTTGCTTCTGTAGTTAAGTTACACTACGAGAGCCCGGAGTTGTTCTAACAGCTACTGAAGATGTCGTATGTGTTCTTCTTGTGTCAATTTCTCATCGTTTCTAATTTACACAAATTTTTGAGACTTGACGATAAAACTACTTTCTTTTGAAAATTGAAAGAGTTTCCTTTAATCACTGCTTGCTAGCTTTCGACACGACCACATTTCGTTCTAATCACGGAATATCACGGAATTTTTAATCTCCTTTTTTAAAATGAACCATTAATCGGATTTCATGATATCATTTTTATTGTCGTTTGTTCTTTCATCAACAATCACGTTATTCGCACATTGAATTTCTTTCTTCTGTCAGTTTATTAATAGATTTATTCGCATCTCATCTCTCTCTCTCTCTCAGCGTTTGATTCTTTGCTGACCGCTAACTTTCTTTTCTTTTTTTCACGATATATTGAATGTCCCGTTTACGAAACGAAAATGGTGTAGGCTAACCGGTTACATATATACATGTACACAAGAAATATGAACTATGAGCATGAAAACGCACATAGGAACGACGCTGGGAGCGGCACACAGGAACAACGAGGATAGGATAAGGGCACATGGGTTAGATTGAAACGAACAAACGTCAGATATGTTAACATAAGACACTTTACGCGACATACAATTATCGGAATTGAATCTTATTATGGAATTGGAATTGAAATTTCTGCTCCGGAATTGGAATTAAAAAATTTCAGTGGAATTTTTCCAGCTCTGATCCTACGTGCTCGTGCATTTGATACCTCGTGGAATTATATGCAACTTTTTGTGCATTTGTTGAGTGAATAGTCAAAATTATTTTCCGAAATAAATCAGGTTTAGATTTGTTGTGTCGAGATGAATACTACGTATTACCTATCATATTATTCATATTCGTATTAACGTCTATGTGGATAGCGTCTATGTGGTCAGTTAATAGATGACATCCAGAATGCACCCGTGTTTGGGGCTAAACATGACTACATTTTTAGTCCAGTCATACAAAGGTAGGCCCCAAAAATGGATCACATTGTTCATTCTAAGATTTTACTTCTGAAATTAACATATACATGTATGTATTTACATGAGAGTATTCAATTCAGATGGGTAGGGTGAAAATGATTGAAAATGCATTAATGACATCCGCAGAAAATGATGCACGAAAATTTTCATGATTTTCACGAATTTTTCAAAATTTAAGAATCCGACCATTTTGAAGTAGAGATGTCCGCGGATGGAGAAAACTTAGTCCTTGGACAAAGTTCAAGTTTTCATATGTAGCTTGCGGAAAGGACCCTGAACAAAGCAATAATACTATCTAAGGTTAACCAGCCGACTTATATTTCAAGCCCAGCCGAAGCCGCTGTTGAGGCGGTTTAGTGGACTCAGTTAAGCAGCATGTTTTCCTTTCACACTTAATATGAAAATCTGTTACCTCAATTTTACATGAAGCAAAATGACATGTTAGCAAAATGTTAATTGTAAGCATTGGTAGGGCATTTATGTCTTCGGGCACGCCTTCTCGAGACCTGTACGGGTGTGCATAGTTGTCGTAGGACAGTCTGTTCTCTTGAACTATAGTTTGTAAGAGAAATCCGATGGACGAAGGTCGCTTATCCAATGAGACTCGGCTACAAAGAGTAGACGGTTTTCTTAATGAGCGAAAATGATACATTCCATTAGCTACGAAGATGAACGGCCCACATCGCAAACAGATCTGGGTGGGTTGAATTTTTTCAAATCTAGTAAAGCTTTGTGTTCGAGTGTTTAGCCTGCAGCTTGCATACAAGCAAATATCGCAAGGCAGCAATGGTGCAACGTGAGCTGTGTAGAGTTGAGTGAATTTTCCAATGCTGAAAAATGTTAAGAGCACTTATCTCACAGATCTTATCGACGGAAACGACTACGAGAATTTTAGCCGAACCGACATTTTCCGTCTGTTGCATCGCCTAGCCGTTCGCCGTGATGCTGGGCTCGGCTTTGCATACATATAGCTTGATGCTTTGAATATTTTTTGTGATCATATAGGAGTTTGATAACAATCGTGCGGTTGTATGTGCAGTATGCACCTGGTAGTTGTTTATGTTGCATCGTCAATTTGAAATTGGAAGGTCATTAGATAGATCTTACAAGCTTAACTATTGCAACCATAAATCTAAAATGATACTCATTTCATATTTCATTTTCGAGCAGCTCATACTTTAACAAAATAAGTCGAAATGAAGAACCAAGCTACAGGCCCTAATGTGGCTGAACCGGCAAAATAAATTCTACCAAAGTTAAACATTTAGGTCTGTTTGGCTTAAGGCTGTTAGGTCATTTAGGCTTTAGGTCTGTTATTGGAATGCTGTAACAACTAGTCATTAAGTCTGTATCTTGTGTTTCTGAAGTGGCAACCCTGGCTATAAAACTCTATCCATTAGTTTAAAAGAATAATTTGCTGGTATATGAAATTTACTCATTACAATAACTTATTCTCTGTTTATTCCCGCGAGTGCATAACGAATTAGTGATGCACTAGTAGATTATCCTTCATGCTTTGTTCGCTTTCTTCCCTTCTCTATTGCATGTATTGACCGGACAACGTCCTCATTGCGATATTGTTATTTTTCGTGATCTACATAGTGTCATGCAGTCACCGCAATACTATGTAGCGACATTTTTATGCCTTAATTCATAGTTACCGGTTGAAGCCAAGTAGATGTTAATTGGTTATGAATGACTAATCGTACTTACTAAACATCGATATCAATACGTGCAAAATATTCTGTTCGGCATTATCTAAATTCTAAATGAAGATTGTATAGGCCTATCGCAATACATGATTAACTGCAAATAATTTCTCATGCCTAGGTTTGGAAAGACGCGTTTTGAAATGATGGCTTCAAACAGTAAATTATGAACGAACATTGATGCAATTTTTAAACATTTTTTTACCAAGAGATTGCAGATAGTTGAAGAATATACCACTAACTTTCACGAGTAAAAGAACCCCACCTCAAATGCAAGGCCATCTAAGCAGAGGGATTGA
Organism: Prostheceraeus crozeri; assembly: GCA_907163375.1. Taxonomy (NCBI): domain Eukaryota; kingdom Metazoa; phylum Platyhelminthes; order Polycladida; family Euryleptidae; genus Prostheceraeus; species Prostheceraeus crozeri. The sequence continues at coordinate 301,059 of CAJQUW010002148.1, read as the reverse complement.
AAAATAGGTTTATTAGAGATTTTACGGCATGTGTTGCTCTCAGAGTCTGTGAGAATGAGTCTTTATGCCGTTGAGGTTTGTCATAAAATTAACGAGATCAATTTCATAAGAATGTAAGAATGACGAGTTTTTTTCTCTGTACCTTTTCTGAAAGCAATATGCCACCCAATTGAAACAACTTGCAGTCCCAAACTTCTCTTACCTCCGAGCCTTGGCAACCTGATATAAGTATCAACAAAGCACAAGAAATCTGCAGTCTTTAAACATCAAGAAATCTTCAAGCTCTGATTCTCTTCCTCCACGACTTCTCAGTGACGCATCTTCCATTCTCTGTGGACCAGTAACACGCGTATTTTGTCTGACTGTTCTGGAGAAGAAAATACCTTCTCAATGAAAGTTTGCAAACGTAATTCCAATCCCGAAGAAATCTTGTCCATTGATTACTGACCTTCGTCCAATATCAGTACTCCCTGTTCTTACAAAACTACTCGAAAAATTCGTACTTTTGTCAGTTGAAGGAAAGATGATGTCGTTATATGGAAGGAATCAATTTGGGTTCCGAAGAGGGTCCTCTACTCGTCATGCTAGAATTACGATGCATGATTATATCACTTCTAAGCTGGATGTCAGTGGATTATCAGGTGTAGCTGTGATATCTTTTGATCTAAATAGAGCATTTGAACGTCTAAACCACGAACTTTTATCCAAAAATCTACTTGAGAACCACTTCCTTTCACATTTTTTGCATACACTGGTTGGCAGATTATTTTCAAAACCGATTCCACGGGTTTGTTTGAGTGTTGTACACAGTGACACTCGGTCAGTTACCTCTGGTGTACCCCAAGGCGCAATTGTCTCCCTACTTGTTTGCTGCGTATATGGGCACTTTAAAGGCACACTCAGACGAATCACTGATGGTGAAATACGCCGACGATATTGTGATATCACTACCATTCTTCCAAGAGGACAGTTTAGAGGAAATAATTCAGTAAGAAATGCATAACACCAAAGCCTGCTGTATCAATCATTATTTGAAGCTGAATGAAAATAATAATAGCAACAACGGAAAACCGCCATGTCGAATTTACATCTGATATGCTCGTTAATGATCTAAAAATCCTTGACACAATCTTTTCTCACGATCTGAAGTGGAGCAGTCATACAGATTTCATTTGTAGAAGAGCAAGTCGTCGCATATTTCCACTCAAGCGACTAAAGAAATTTCAAGGAGTGACTAAAGATGATCTCATCTGAGTTTACCACAATTTTGTCCTTGATGTGCTTGAATATAACTGTAAGCTATTACTATCGCTCAACGAACAAGAATCCAATAAATCAGAAAACCTTCGCTAGTGTTGCCATGGAGTTATGTGCGGTTTCAACTGTGAGTGTCAAAAGTTTCCTTCTTTGAAAGAAAGAAGAATATCTAGAGCCCTGAAAGCTTTTGAAAAGTTTGAAAGTCCCGACAACATTTACACGATCTCTTCCCTAGACGTTTGACTTTCTCACGTCATCCTCATCAGTCCATCAGTAAAACTCGTCGAAGAGCCGATTTCTTCATTCCATATTGCACCTCTCTTTTCAATCAAAGTCTTCGCGACAGCAATCTCACGTAATTTCCTGGAACAGCGTATCTTCAAATTTTCATTGGATCTTTTCCGTTATACCCCCTCCAAATATTAAGCCCCTCCACTGTCATTCCTCTCAAACTTTATCAACAATTCAGTCCAATAGAAAATATAAATGCGTAAATACTGCCTATCCTTCTTCCGAATGTCACTGCAATAAAAAATGACTCATATAATGACGTCTTCGCACGATCTTAACGTAAGGTTAACATTGTATCAGTCAGTGTAGTAGGATATGGCAACTAACTTGCTTCAACTGTATCAACGATCTCATCGCCTGAGAGCGGCATCAACTTTCTGAGAGATAAAAGATAATTTGGATTAAAGTTTCGTGTTTTTTGAGTGGAGGGGGCTTAATATTTTGATTTCAAGGAAATGCATTAGTGGAGGGGGTATAACGGAAAAGATCCTTTTCATTTTCCACTAATCCTGATACAACTTGTTGTCACCAACTTTTCCCATAACTGTTTTATTAGCTCATGATTGCTGTGTAGAATTTGTAAAGAATGATTTCTATTCCCATTTCAATAAAACGCTTATAATTAATGCTGACTGGCATGCCTTGGCAAAGCGGCTAATTAGGTTATCTAGAATTTCGTCCATATCTAAGGGTAATAGCATCTTAATATATTCAACGGATCATGAAATAAATTCACTTTTAAGTTCACAATTCAAGTCGTTGAATGAGAAGGAAAATGTGTCTCGTCTACAGACTTGAATGTTTTCATCTCGTCAGATCCTTGTTACTTCGTCCTACTTGTTTACCCACTTTGGGTCCAATATTTGTCTCTCTCTTCTGTGCTCATGCATGATCAATTGTGATCAATGATCACAATGGTCAATGTGCTAATTTGTAATTCGACAAATATATCATTATTATTATTATTTTCCTCTCTGTCATCGGAATGTATGATTGACCTGCCGTTGTCTTGTTGACATTGCCCTAAATTTAGCTTCTCTCGACAAATATTATTTAAGTTGTTGCATTCGTCATCGTATTTTAAAGATTTTTACTTTGTCCATTAACTTGGCAAGGGTTGAATCTGACATTTTCATGCCATTTTCTTCTAGGAATTCTGCATCCTTCTCTTCCGGTATCTTTGCCTTTTTATTTGTCGTTCTTTCTTGCAATTAATAGCTAACGACCGAGCGTGAGTTATTTAAATAATTACTGAAGCCTTATTGTGATGTTATTCCTATCCGCTCACCGAATTCGAAGTGTGTTACTGCTTGAGCATAATGCGTTTTGTCAAGTACAAAATGTGGTGACCGTCAGTGATTCTGTGCCGTTTCCAGATTCCATCCATCCATTTGAGTATTCATTTTGTAAGTTAAACAGACAGCCTGTGTTTACGTCATAATGTTCACCTGACTGTTATCATCTGTCAGTTATTTATTCAAAGCACTTGAATATAATTTCACACAGCAAATTTTGTACATGAAAACTAAACTGCATTCTATTTTTAAATAGTTTGAGATACAGCATGAAGTCTAAAAGTCCGCAAAATTTAGGTTGATAAGTTTTAATTGATTTCCAAGTCGAAAAACGCGAGTAATAAGCACATGATTAAATGGGGCATGATGATAAAATGATATCGATTAGTAATTGTATATTTCCAATCCGTTTCTTTAAGTCAACTCATTAAGCTCTCGAATTAAATGAATGATTCCTGTCGAATTAAAATCTAAGGTTAACATCCCTAATCAGATTTGGTCATAAAAATGTATGGTATTTTATTTTGTTGTGTCGTGTCAGCATTTTTCTAAAAGCAAGTTTGTGCGTTCTTCGAATGTACTCCCCACTTCATTACTACACACCATGCGCAGACCCAACCATGAGCATTGAAACAGAAAAATAGTAAATAAACTTTTTTTCGGAATCACATAAGGTATTTCTTCTATGTAGCCGAACTTCATTCATCCCTCTCCCATTCTTTTCTGCTGAGTGTTTATCCATGATGCTTAATAAGTCTCCAGAGTGTACATATTTCGAAGGTTTCAGGTTTGACTCGACCTAGGTTTGAACCCAGGACTTCCTGACGGAAACATTCAATTTCATGGCTGCTGTAACAGTTTTAACATCATAAGTCAGTTGCACATATAAAGCAGTGATTCTTATATCAAGCAGTTGCACTGATTATATAGCGCGTTGAAATGTGGGTTATTAGTATACAGTTTCATTAAGTCGTTGTAAGAGTAGCGTTAATCTGTCCGGATAGCGGACACGGGGGAGAGGTATGTGAAAATTTGCCCATCCATGACAGATCTGCTACGGAACGGACACAGAACGTCTACGTAAGAGAGTGAAAATCAGACTGTTGAAATTTGCTGCTAAGGCGAGCCACGGCGCTGCGACCTAGAAAATTTTTCGACTGACCCCGATAGACATAGGAAGATGAATGATCCCTTCTTTGTAACCGCTTAATGATCAGTTGTTAATAGCACTTCTGATCAGATCTGCAAACAAGACATGATGTTTTACTGAACATTGTACGTCCCGTCATTGACTCTCATTAGTCATTATACTTCAAGTAACACATCGATGATACTAACTTAGCGTGAAACCATACTTTTGAAGTGGAATATCAAAGTTTTGATTTATTATAATAAGAATCAATTTATTAGCCTGTAAATAAAGAAATGAAAGAATAATTATGCTATATCATGTCTATATGCTAACCTGATAGAAAGACGAGATAAAATAGTGGAAGGGAATTTCCGCTATATGGTCTTCCTGTAGGTGTTCTTTCCCATAAGTGGACTTTCCGACGACTGGGTTTCAATGAGTGAGCTGACAACGTTTGTTTTAGTCAGAATACACGATATTTAAAAGGTGAGAGCTAAAGGACTCGAAACTTTGATTTTTGGACACTGTGTAAAAAGTCCATTGAGTGCTGTAGTAGACAGCTATTTTGTCCTTTTTTACCATACTGAGTGAGAGCCGCTATCACAAGCTCGTCAGATTTGCTGCCTATCCGAGCTAAATTGATAACATTATCAAGACAAGGGGCTCATCTCTGGCCTAAACAGGGCCGTCTCTGGCCATTCAAGGGAAGATTTGTCAAGTTTGGTAACAGTTAAGTATTAGTGGATCAAAAATGGTAAAGTAGTCTCTTGACTGTTTTGCGAAACAGTTCTGATTTTCACGATGGATTTTGTCAGCATAATACTTGCTCAAAAACTTGAATGCGATTTTTCACGTTTAAATGTTATAATCAAATCCAATTTTTAGATTTAAGAATCTATTGATGTGCAAACTTTTGTGATTATGCTGATTGTGCTCAAAATTCATCATCGACACAAATCCATTTCATATCAAAATTATGCGTATTTTTAACATCGTTGAATGAACTATAATTCGCCTATTTAAGTGGAACGCCCCTCTAAAAATACTTTTGTTGTAAAATGGATCAGCGGTGTGTAATTCAAGAACATGCTATACATACATGTACATGCAAATATCTTTATTATATCATGCATTTGTTTCGCAGCATCTTAAACACTAAAATGCAGTTCTTAACGTATTGAGTTTTGTACACTCCTTGAATATTTATTCATTTCATTTTCAGGAAACCAAAGTTTCTGGGAAAATTCTAACATCTTTTACGGCGTCTTCTACGGCACTTGGATCGCATTTGCATTATTTGTTTTCTTGCCGTTCACAAATAAGGTAAGACCTCGACGCAAAATTATTTCAATGAATCTTTGATAATGTACATAGCACATATCAAGATTTTCAATTACAGTGGTGTGGTGTGATCTTAGAATGGTCAGAGGCTAATGATTGAAAAATCGTACGGCGGCATCCACTGAAAACCCTGTATGTATAGGCCTGCTTCAAATTTTTGAGGAAAGAATGTCACGTAAAAATGTCCAAAAAAGGGTGTGTTGGACATGTCCTCCGTTTTGCTCCACAAGAACTGGAAATCTGTCAATGGCTTTTGGGATATTGTAAGAGCGGTTCGTCACTTATGCTCTTCAAAAGTGCGTGGCTTCTGACAAAAAACTTCGGACTGGAGGTCACCGAGAGCCAGAAATCACTCAGATTTTTATCCGGAAATAGCGTAGGCCAAGACTGAGGAAATGTGGGCTGATGACGCGTTACGAACCAAGCTGATCCATTGAAGTTGCTCACTGGAATGTCCTCATATTGCATGAAAACGCAGGATCGGACAATCCATAGAAGTGCTATCTAAATTCTGTTCACCATCAACTGATTCAGCTAAACACAAGGGCATGCGTATAACAAGGTCTTTGGCAAGACGCGTCCGCACAATAAGTTTTTCTCAGTGAAGATTTTGTCAAAATCACATCAAACTTGCTGAAGTTTTAGATGACAGATCTTTGTATTAATGGCAGTTTCCATGTAAAAATGACACTCATCACTGAAAATCATATTCGAAATATTCCGCATCATCAAAGATTTAATGCGCAAACTGAGACGTGTTTCAAAACCAGAGGCTTCCAACTGTTGCGTAAGATGCCGGCACGGAAGACGCTGTGGAGGTTGTGTCTCGTAATATTGAGAAATCGCCGATTGAATGTTGTCGCAGACTCAAGGCTTTTGTGCTGCCAAGATCAAAGGGCGTCGTTTCCTGGAGCATTACGAACATTCGCATCGCTCCCATGGCCAGAAGTAAAAGAGTTTTGATTATTCTTAAACAATCTACATGTAATTGCATCTGTGACTGTATTTCTGCTCGATTAATAACATTTGGTGATGTCAAAAGGGTCTATCAGATTAATAACACACTTACGACGAACCGTTGTTGTGAGGAATTGTAGTGGATGTCAAAATAACATCAATCAAGCCTTTGTTGTCAATCAAGCATCGCTATTGGCGCATAATTCACCTTACTGCTATAGCACTCTGGTAAAACCTTTGTTCAGGCAAAAATTATATGATATTGATCGTATCGGTATGCATTGATATCTACTCGTTGATAGGACGATTTCATAGAAATTTATAGCTAGTAACATTGTATCCTGCCGTATTTGTGATAGTCAAATGGCTTGTCCAAAAAACACCACGTCGGGTATATTTTGGCAATTATGTGCATATATATATATATATATATATATATATATTTGCTTTGCAACTTCAGAATGACGTGATGCACAGTGCATGCTTTAAGTACATTTCATAGCTTTCTATCTTTCCTTACTTTAATTTGATTGATGTACTCTGATTAATGTCATCGGTATTGCTGCAAGAATTTTGGCTGTATGAAATTCATTCGGCTGATGATTGTGTCAATAGACGCATGAAACTCGGAGTACCGAATTGGATGGTTTTTTCTTAAAACTAATTCGATTATATATATATATATATATATATATATATACACGACAAATAGTAACCCACGCAGAAGGCAAAAAGAAAATGCACAATTTTGTAGCCCAAACCGGTTTCACCTGTGTTCCAGGCTTCTCACGGGCAACTGAATTATATTACAAAAATTCGAACTGAAGCATGCAAATGATCAACATAACATAATAGATATATGACACTAATCATATGTACTGAAATGGAAAAGGAAATCATAGATTTTTCGGGATGAGCACAGTGAGATTCTATGGTGCTGGTGCATGTTACTCACTTAATGATTTACATTTAATTTTGGTTTTAAGATATTTATACACATTTTTTCTTTTAGTTCTCTCATGCCTCTGTCACTTCCATTCGGTAATTTATATATTGGCATAATCCAGAATGGGGATCTTCATTTTTTGCACATGCAGATATGTGTTTGCTGGCGTGTAAAATGGCATATTTATTTTCTCTAACCTGCTGTCCATGCACCCTTACTCTAGAACGAAAAATATCTCCTGTTTGCCCCACATAAAGCTCACCACAACCCCCACACTTCATAGCATATATGAGATTCTTTGTGTTACAATTCATATCTGATCTAATTTCGAAAGATTTCATTTCTCCATTTATCTTATAAAATAAAGTTGTGCCCTCTATTAAACAATTGCAGCATTCACATCTACTGTCTCCACATTTTGTAACACCGATCAAAGTTTTTCTGTTGTTATTTCTAAGTTGATGTAGTAATGAAGGAGGCTGACGGTATGAACGTCTTATTCTATAATTTTTAAAAGTCGACGTCACTTTCAAACTATTAAATATAGGATTGACAATATTCTGGAAGATCGCAGGATTATTCGGGTTGAATGTAGTAACAAAAGGAACAAGTAAGTGCGAATGTTGCTCGTTCTTATTGCTAGTAATTTTGTTTTCAGCTCTGGATATTGCATCACTTATTAAAGGCTGTGGATATCCAAGAGTGAGCAGTTGGTTTCGTAGTTCATCATACCGCATAGCCAAAGTATAGGGGATGTTTTTGATTATATGCTTAGGATGGTTCGAATTAAAGGAGACATAATTATGACTGTCTGTAGGTTTGTAATACACATCTGTCTCAATTTTTTCATCCTCTTTGTAAACACAAACATCCAAAAAGTTCAATTTATTCTTATTACATTCTAAAGTAATTTCCATTTTTTGATTTCACTATTTTGTATTATATATATATATATATATATATATATATATATATATATATATATCCTTGCATCTTATTGATGATGCTATTAAAAAATCAAAGATTAAACAGAATACTCAAAATCAGAACATTCAAAACAATGCTAAACAGATAGTGTCATATGTTCAGACACATAACCCAAATAATCCCAAAGTTTTGCGGAATATCGTAATGCCAGTGTTCTCATCATTACAATTAACGGATAAATTCAAAAATTGGAAGATACGGGCTTCATATCGACAACCACCATCTCTACTTCAATTATTACGGCGGAATAGAAGAATCATTATCACTGGGGCTTCAAAATGCAACGATAATAGATGCTGTTGCTGCCACCACTTGATTATCGGTTAAGAACTGAAATATAAATCAGATAATATAGAAAAAACATTTACTTTGAAATCAAACATGAACTGCTCTTCAAGTAACATTATATACGCTATTCGATGTCGCGGTTGCAATGAACAGTACGTGGGCCAAACAGGTGGCACCTTACGATCAAGGGTTCGTGTCCATCGAGAGCAGATCAGACTTCCCCAATATCGAATCCTTTATGTAAGTAATCATATAAATGAATGCGCTAAAAATCATATTCCATCTTTTAACGTTTTCCCTCTTTTACAACTACCAGCAAAATGTGACAAAATGTACACAGAAACTAAAGAACAAATGTGCATCAAAATAATAAGACCACTTCTGAATAGAGATAATGAATCTATAAATAACAGCTAAAGTGATATCTTTTCTATCTTGTGACAGTATGCAAACATTTTTCCATGGATATATATTTTTCTTTTCATCTCTTTATGATATCGATTTATCTAATGCTATGTTTTGGTTGTACATGAACAATCCATGTATTGGATATTTGTTTTTGAATGAATCATTTAGCCCTTGAGAAGCCTACAAGATAGGTAGAAACCGGTCGTGCAGAATTCTTTGGTTTTTCCCTTTACGTTCTACGTGGATTTTTATTTCGGACATATGTATATATATATATCAATCTCTGATGGAGTGCCTGCTAGAACTGTTATCGAGTCATGCCCAAAAAGGTTTTATATTTAAGTAAATGAGTGGAATAAGCCTAATTAGAATTTTAGTTTATCATCCAGATAACCGGGAAAACACTTTCAAGGTTGAATTTTAATTTTACACCGGAAGATCACAGAAAAAAGGAAAAATTAAGCAAATAATAGATTTTCCAAATTCAAATTAACCGCAAAATGTAGAATTGCAAAGCTTGCCTTATTGGTTAGGATATGAGAGCTTGATTAAATCAGTAATGAAGGTGGTAGGATGGCTCAGTTGGTTAAGGGCAGCGATTCATTACGGAAGTGTAGATGGTCTAGGGTTCGAATGTGCCCGCCTCGGGAGGCACCACCACTCTCACTAGAGGTCACTAACCCTAGTTTACTAGTATGCCTTCATGCCTTCGGTGGGACAGGGGCGGTTGAAGAAAGTGGCGTTTGACTCACCCTGTATTTTAGACCGAGCTCAAGATGACACATATTTGACACTTCCAGAGCATGTTTTTGTTGGCTCCGTCAACAAAGGTCACATATCAGCGATCATGAAGAATATACTAAATATCAAGCATCAATCTTGTGGCATCTGATGTTTCATGTCATCATTGTTTATTACTCATTTTTCCTGCTTATCATCTGATCTATTTTTAACTCGATTTTCCGCTTGATGTGACTATATTACTGTAAAAACGTGCATTGTGTGCTAGTATAGAGTAAAACGTGCTAATAACAAATATGCATGTGTGATCACCTGCTGTCTTTCTTGCTTCGAATTTTCATTCCTCTTGGAGCATTCCATATGTTACACTTTTACTCAATATTTCCTACTGTTGTTCTCTAATCAGGTTAATTGATCGATAAGTGAAAATTGCCGTGTTCTTTTCATCTGCTCAGTATGGAGCATGAAGTTTATGATTTTTACCCTGCATGTCTATTATTTACTGGACTATTTCTATTTATTCTATTTATATATTGCACTGTGTTGTAATAAATTGGCGAAATAATTAGATGATAATTTAGAATCATCATAACAATGATAAGTGGAAGGTAAAGAAAATTTCACAGTTAACCGAAGGTATCCTTCATTTTCAAGCAATCTCCGTCACAATTCCTTCTTAATATACATGCATTGGTTACTGCGAGTCAAATAGTGACGTTGCATTCAATCATTTATGTAATCGATTTTCTATTTTTGTTATTGTGTTTGTTACGTAAACCGTCAAGTTTCGCCTAATCGAAACATGACTCTGCAATTCTGCCTTAATGTTAAATGTCGCGTTTCACACAACACATACAGTGTCATGCCGTTGATATATCGTCATTTGAGATGTACTGATATGAGGCATCATATAAACTTGTTAAAATATTCTTCTTTTATGCACTGTGTATCAAACATTGGACTGATATCAAAAGCGCTATAAGCAACTGACGCTCCATGAGATGCAGTCACCATTCGGAGCGGGTCAGAGATCATATTGAATATCAAACTGGATGATGACGCTTTGGAGCAAGCTTACCTACCTACTTCTCCAGGAGGACTAAGAGTTCGATCAACCAAAGATCCTGCACTACCATCCTTCTTGTCTTAGGGCGTTGCATCAAGAGAAATGTATTTACTCGTAGCTCTTTTACCGAAGGAATTTCGCGATGTTGATCAGTGTCTGGAATCAGCTGAGAAAAGATGGTGCTCCATAACCCAGTCTCCTGGAATCATGTTATATAAACAAAATTATTTGGACAAAGCAGCATCTAGGGTAAAGGCGGATAATCGTTTAGCAAAAGCAGATACTCTCACGTTCCGAGTACGCCTTCAGAGCATTAGACGTGCTTCTGTGGGAGATTGGCTGAACTGTCCACCATCCCAGACTCTCTACATACCAAATTAAAGAATGATGAAATTCGCATTGCAGCAGGTCTTCGTCTTGGTAGTAGCCTCTGGTAGACACCTCTGTAGTAGCTGTTGATAGGACATATACATGGACTATCCTGCTGCTATCCTGCTGTCCGCACTGTCTAGCACTTTCAAAGACATTGAATTCCATCAACATATCAACAATCCTTGAACCTTCAGGTCTCATGCAATTTGACAGCAAGCGGCCTGATGGCGTGTCGCTTATCCCATTTATGAACGGGAAACCTCTTGTTTGAGATTTCACATGTTGCGACCTTTAAGCAGCCTCTCATTTACATGTTGCCAATTGAAAGGCGGTTTCAGAAACAAAAGAGGCAGAGACGAAGAAGACCTTGAAATATGAAACTCTCATGTATTCATACGACTTCAGGGGAGTTTCAATTGAGACCTTAGGTGAGTTTGAACCAGGTGCTACCCTTCCTTTTCTACAGATCGGAGGCAAGTCAGGTGACCCTTTAACAACTGTCCAACTGACTCAACGATTGAGTCTTGCCCTGCAGCGTGGTAATGCTGCTTCAGTCAGAGGAAACCTCTATCGAACTTAATCATCGATCTCAATTTTTGTCGCTTAAAGGTCTACTGGCTGAATGGCCATTAGTTGCATTCTAATTTAATTATTTTACATTCATAGTTTCCAAATACAGTAAAAGTAACAAAAATTAATGAAACTCTAATTTCCATGCTTCCCACTGGGGACTTGGACGATGTTGACATAGTCAGACTTTGAGTGAGTGTGTTCAGTTTAGTAATACTTTTACTGTGGATGCTCTTCGGTTGCTCACTTTCAATTAAATTCTCAGGTTTCGACCACACGACCATAAGAGTATTGAACCACTGTGCCACGGATGCCGGGTGGTATTAATTTTTAAGGTATTTATGTTAATAAGTGTACAACATATGTGTTAATTATATTTTTTTAAAGTTATAAATTTTATAATACTTTTGAATCGTGAAACATGCATCATCAGTTTTTACATTTTTTAGAAGTATTGTTTGAGTTGAAGTAGTCATAACCATTAAGTGACCGATCCAGTTCATGATATATAGAATCACTTACTTGCCCTCCGAAAAATGTTCGGAAGCTCGAATCAAAAACTTCTCTGGTTGTCACTCCAGCTTTTACGTCATACATTCATGTAAGGTGAGCTTATTCGGATTTCTAGGCTCATTGAACATTTCTTCCTCTGTTTATTGTCTGGTGCAGACAAGTTGTCCCCGTCTGCAGATCCTAGGTCTGAGGTTTTCCCAATTTTCCAAATTTTTGCTAATTTTGGCTGCACTTTGTACTATGGACTAGGTCAACAGTTTTTTGCGAAAGATGTCATCAAATTTTGCATTCAAAAGTCAAAAATTTGTCGAACTATGCATTTTTTGATAAAAAGTTTGCCAATTTTTGCTGCATGAAGTTCTTGATGTCAGGTAGTCTGCTGGCTAGATTATTAGTGTTTACGGGATACAATGCAGGTTGTTTCGAAAAGAATCATCTGAATTCATTGGACAATAACTTTCTTTTGAATTAACACAGAGCCTCTAATTAAGCTAAATAAGAGATAACGAAATTTATATATCAAGTAATAATCAGTTCCGGCAAGCATCGAGACGATAGTCTTGCTCGTGCCACGTACTAGTATGCATGTTGCCTTCAACTCATTGCCACTGCTTTAGTGATTCAATCTCGTAGCTCATTCAGAGTTCAGTCCTCAGCAATAGGATCTTTCAACAGGATGATGTGCCATCTTTTGCTTTTTTTATTAGAGAGCTATGTTAAGCATTGCACATATGGTCACATCGCTTTTTGCTTCGGGCAATGTGAAATGAAATGCTTGCGTACTTCCACTTCTAAGTATTCTAAATGAATTGCGACATCGATTTAATGGAGCAGTAGCGACATGGACAAATTTCGCGAAAAATCTTTGTTCTAGTGAAGATCTGAGATTCGAAGTCTTCTGACCTCTACTCAATCGAGGGAAATATCTATGATAATGACTCACCAATCGGGTGAGTATGGGGACTGTACGAATTTGAAGTCTGTCAGTGAATTGAACCAATGGGCTGATCCTGATAAAGCCTTTATATTCATGAAGCTAATAACACCAACATTCCTTCAAATCCAAACTTGAGAACTCCAGCGCTAATACAATGAAAGTTCTTAACGGTTGGGTTACGTCGAGATTAAAATCAGTTGGTTTACGTTTGGGGTGTCTCAGACACCCCATCAAGAAATTATTCAAAATTTCTTAGAAATTTGTTTCCCACAACTTGTAATTAGTTTCTAGCAACTCTCCCAAGAAAATATTACTGATAAAGCGCGAGATAAAACGAACGAATTTTCATTACACATCATCTACAGCTTTCACAACATAATTCTCTGGCCCTAGTTACTCTAAAATTACATTCGATAGGCCAATCTGATTTTTTCAGCAAAAATCATATGCACAATCAACAGACACGTTTGAAATTTTTCGAAAATTGGGGCTGTTTACGAGTATGTCATTCACTATTCAGGGAGTTTCAACACACATTTTGCAGTATAATGATCATTTGCCAGAACAGTCTGAACAATGCACAACCTTTTGAGAATGTGTTGAACACACGAAAGAGTTACATATCGAACATTTTTGGGTTGTTTTCCTATCCTTGTCGCGTGTGCATTCTTTGCAGCGGCCACTACGGCTTGATGGAATTCCCGCTGTGATGCTTGATTCAAACTTGTATCCCAGAAGATTCATAGCAAGTTTTGCAGATTTTGAATTGCGATTGCTCGACTAGCGATTCTTGATGACGATCAACTAACTCATATCCGACATCCATCAAGAAATTGAATCGAAATAGTGTACTCTCTCGTGATTGGGTTTCTGGCCTCATAACTGAGGCAACGTCAACCACATTGCAAAAAAATCCGTAGGTCCAGCGGCAACATTTTCTTTTGATAGTGTAATATTTTAGCATTCGGTCCATAGAATCGACGCCAGACTTGGTTTGATTGTAATGCTGAATGATTTCGGGGAAACCCAACTCATTTGTCTGAGCATCAGCATGCATCGAAGAATGAAATATCACTCATGCTTCGTCCCCTATATCCATACGAACAACAATTAGGGCTTGGTCCCCCGAAGCAAAATATTCAGAAGATTTCTTCGTCCGTCCATTCGTATACTTTGCTTTGGCTGGCAAATCTCTATTGTTAGAGCGGACAGTTCCCACTAGTGTTGTTCTCTTTAGTAACATCCTTTCGGCAAGTGATGAGCTGGTAAACCAGTTATCTGCACTCACATTATAGCCTTCTCGAGGGGAAGGGTTGAAGAATTTTCATTGTATAGTCGCTTCTGGAATAGACATTCCATTCTTTTCACTGGCAGATAATGTGCTTTCTCCGATATACGGTACTGCATTTAGTGCATATGAAGTCTTTGCATCGCACAGCCATACAATTTTGATCCCCTATTTGGCTGGTTTGGATTTCATGTAAACGCGAAATTTCACTCTTCCATGAAACTCTAGCAACTGCTCATCGATCGTAAGATTCTCATGAGGGACGTAGAATTGCTGGACTTTCTCAACAAACGTTTTCCATACATCCCGGACTGGAGACAGAGGGTCGTTTGAATCGCGTCGGGTTCTGTCATCAAATCTGAAGAATCTCTTTATGAATAAATACCGTTCTCGAGACATTGCTGCTCTGAAGACAGGTTGACCGTCTCTCTCGGACCACAATGAAAGTGTATTCCGATAATTTGATTTAAGAGCACCACCAATCACATGGAGTCCAATAAAAGCCTCCATTTCATCTCTATCGATCTTATTCCACGCTTTGCCAATTTGATGATTTCGATTATATTCAGATATTCTTCTTCTTGCCTCTAAGTTGGTGAATCGTACAGCGTCATCAATAATAGAATCCATGAACAGAAGAAATGAGTCCTTATTTGACGACGGATTCACACCCGGTTTCCGGAGTAGAATTTTCGCTGTCACTATCATCACTGTCATCGGTATCCAGAGGAATAAGACTTTCTTCAGGCAGTTCTATGAGATAATCGTCGTCTTGATCTAGGCCTACGTGTGTGCTCTGTCCTACACCACTGTCGCCGTGATTGGATGGTCCATCATTCAAATCTCCATCAGGCAAAACACTTAAATCAATTTCTTCATCTTCTAAAAGATTGAGCTGGCGTAATGCTTCAGCAGCAGCTTTCCGACGAGGTCGACGCGCTTCCATTTTCTCGATGAATGTGAGAGAAAGATGATAGCTTCGAATCAATATTTAGTTCCGAGCGCATTCTCACGCAACAACAGGGTCATAGACAGCGCCTATTCACTTAGTCAGCATTCATGAATCGCGAATGCTTTACATAGATATTGCCACAAACTGCGCCGTTCGTCGACAGATGTCTGAGATTGTAGATAGCTGAACCAGCTTCAATCTCGACAGCTGAATTTCAACATAATAGCAGTCAAATGATGCACAAATTGTATGGGGTGTCTCAAACACCCCAAACATAATCTAACTATGATTGCGTGCCTGATCCTGTACAAAGCAGTGTATGAGTTTCATATTCCTGTTTAATGCTCTATACGACATAAAATTAAAAGTCATAAAAGGAATTTCTTGTGCGATAGTGTGATCTCAATTTTTTTTTCATTTGAAATCTCTTGGGGTGTCTAAAACACCCCAAACGTAATCCAACCGTTAAGCTAAATGCAGTTGACAGTTAAAAACATTGTTAACGCAAAATCAAGCAAATGTCTAAATTGAATGAAATTGCAACAAATTTTGTCAAAATTCGAAACGTTTTAAGTCATCCGAAAGTTTAACACGAGCCTGATTCCATGGTGATGATCTCAATTTTTTTACATTGCGCAGTTTCATCTGTAGGCATCGGTGAATGAATTGGCTAAGAATTCATACTTTTGATTGTGCTGACCAGTATCAACTAAACGCTTCGTCAATTTTAAGTGATAAGCACAACCTGCTGCATGGTATGATGTTTATTGAAATTGAGCATCTTCATCAACGAAAAATCGTGTCAGGTATTTTTTGCAACAATGTTTTGGCAAAGTTATTAAGCACTGTGTCTTTTTGTAGTTTCCAATAAACTTAAAAATCTTAAATCATGAAAAAGCTGATTGGTCGTTCATTCGGCCTGCCAATTTTCATTGAAAATTCTGTCGTCTTCATGTCGAAATGCTGCATCAAAGAAAACGTTTGATTTATTTAAGGCCTACTGACCACAACTGACCACGAAAAAAATTTAATGTGTGCTAAAATAATGTGGAAGATAAGGTTTCATTTGATGCGTATATCGTTTATTAAAATTGAACCAGAACTTCAACATGAAAATTGTATTTGAAGATGTGTTGATTTTTGTGCAATTGCAGGGTTGGCAAAAGAGTGTTTTTCGGAATTAAACAAACAAGCATGATTTTCTCGGTTTAAACATGTTTATGTTTTTTTCAGTTAAGAAAATGCTGCAGCAATTTCAGCGTAGAAAGGGTCTGCAACATTCTTCTGAGCATTATTTTGATAATCCGTCTTCAATAGAGTGTGGAAAATTATATATTTGTGTCTTTGAAAGTCTTGAAATGTTCAATGAATTCATAATTAATCGTCTGGATGTTTGCCGAGCTTCCAAAGGAGGTCATATAGAACGCATGCAAATTTTGCAAATAAAATTTGCTCAAAATTTACATTTTTGAAAAATAGTGTGTCCTCTGATAGAAGAACCACAGAACCATTTGTAACGTGGTGTAGAGAGCTCATATCTAACTCAGTTGAAAATCGATTTCGAGACTGTCAATTCAATAGATAGGCCTACGTATAGTCCAATGAAATCGGATGATTCTTTTGAAGCACCCTTTATATCTGTTGAGATATGTAATGTCCGCAGAAAAAAAGAATGTATGGTAGAGCTATCGACGTTAAAGCAACAGAACCAAGACTTTTTATCGCGTTGCACACTTGCAAGACTAAAACCGGAAAACGTAATTAAAATACACCTTACTTATAAAATTGAAAGTAGTACTTTTTGAAGCGGTCATTTTTCGGAATGTTACAAAAACTCGAATGCGAGTATGAACTCTGTTGTGTTGAGTCGTTCGCATAGATTATGGACGTATGTATTGATGTTTCCAATCAGGCATGAGCAGTCTGACCCGCACAGCCATTATCGGTAGACATGTGCATGGCTCGAGAAAGCTTATCCGCGCTAATTCTTCAGCCGAGTCGAGCTGGTAGTGGCTAAGCCGGTTTAGCTGACTCAGTTAAGCAGTATTGGCCATTCCTGTTAAATTAAAATCAGAATGATCACCTGTGACTCGCCCTAGATTGATGACAAATGTAGCAAAGAGATTTAGCGTTCAAGACTAATGAGACTGATATTTGTTGGAGAGAGACCACTCAAATATCGCTGGAGAAAAAGGAAGGAAAGCCCAAAATGTGAGCCGGATTTTTCGTAGGCAAGGAATAAGAGAGGTGATAGGTGAAGTATGTAGTCAAGTCTCCTTCTTACTTGTACTTATTCTCGCTTGGTCACTATTGAGTGACCGTGACGACCAGACGTCTGTGTAGTCCTCCCGATCTGCCGCAGCATCGATAGGTTTGCGTATGGGGCGGAAGGCTGCGACTTAAGATCTCCAGGTAAGACGAGGCCGACCCCTCGGGCGTTGATATCCTACGGGTGGTAAGTGGGACACAGCATTAAGGATCTTCTTGACAGGAATCTCATCGTGAAAGCGCTCTACGTGGCCAATAAGCCGAAGTCTTTCCTTCTGGATGGTATCTGAGAGTGGGCTAGGGTTACCTGTGCAGGCATACACCTCTGTGTTGGTGCGATGATGATACCACCTGATGCTAAGTACACTGCGCAGACAATTCTGTGGCACACATCGATGACTCAGTGAGTTCTCAAGCTTCGCTGCCGTAAAGCAGGACTGGAATAACGGTGGTGTTGAGGAGGCGTAGCTTTGTCGGAATTCTTATTTTGCCGTTAGTGATGTACCGATTAGTGATTTTGATAATCGGCCGATTACTTTCTTTAAATTCATCTAAAATCGAGGTACTGAAAATTCCATGTGCTGAAAGTACAGATGTAGTTAAAGGAAACTTAATAATAGTAAAGGTAAAACAGGTCCTGAGTGTCCCATGCAAAAAGCTTTGCAATGCTAATCTAATACTACGTAGAGTTGAATAATTTTGAATGTTTGTCTATTGCTTTTGATTAGATTCTAGAAGGCTACTTGTTGTTCATAAAAGTAATATTGGTGACCGAAATATACAGCAAGAAGTTTATTTCATGTGATTACATAAGCTTTTCATTCAAAGCAAAATCACATCGATAATCAATATCATTAAAGTAATAGAGACGCGGATGAACCGATCCAATTTATAACCTATGATGGCATGAAGTCACCCTTGTTATCATGTCGAAGGTGTCTAAAGTGACTCGTAATTGCTTGCTGGACTATAGGACTCCACTTCGATAGATATAATTTCATCCGTTATGTACGGAAATTAATACAATATATAGGCCGATATTCCGCGCTGGGAATTCGAACCCAGGTATTCCAGTTACACTAGTGATTGCTCCATCATAAGGCTACAATAGCATCCAGTCAGCTGCAAAGCGAATGGCTGCATCTCGCAGTCAACCAGAGACGAGATCGTGACATGGCCAAGGACTACTTAGAATTTGAAAAGCATGAAAAATTGAGATTAGCGCTTCTTCCACAGTGGAATTGAACCCGAAAAAATACTTAGTATACGTATTTATACATGATAATTTGTGAGAACAACTCTTTTACCAGCATTCATAATCATTATGAAATCTAGTCTATGGGAGAATTCATTTGTTTCCAATCATTGAAATAATAAAAAGAAGTCATTTGAATTTAGATTCAATACACAATGTGCATGTAGAACTAAGTTTATCTAATATATTTGAAATTTTGTCTTTTAATCAGTCACCAAATTTGAATGAAAATTAAAAAAAAATCTTCAAAAGTTCACTAACTACCATTTTCATTCATGTAGGTTAGGAAATTCATGAGCTCTCGTCTGCACAGTTTACCAAAGCACAGATTTTTACGTAGAACTTCAGTGTCATCCAAATCTTTGGTCTTTCTGAAAATAGGTTTTTATCTTTTGCTGATAACAACGAGGATAATTTTTCTATCCTCTGATTTGTCCATGTCTTTTGTACATTAAAAACCCGTCTTATGATCAACTTAAACTGCTATTGATATTAGTGTTCAAATGACAAATTGCATTAATAGACTTAAGTTACAGCAATTTTCTGCATCTTTGAATTTACCAATCAAGGCTGTTGAGAAAATCTAAATCATCGGTGACTTTCCTAAATACCCTCAAAAACTGACACATATGCAACATTCAAAATGGACAGTAGCTGCATCGAATTCGTGCTTCAAATTTTTGAGAGTTGGCATCTCGCCATAATCTTTTGACCTATAACTCTGCACCCTTTAACCCTATGACAAATCTTTTCTTATCAATAAATTTGTCTTGTCATAAGCATTCGAGTGATATCCCGTTTATTGACATTTGCATTCATCTTGGCATCAAAAATTCGTATTACGTGTTTCGTACCCCCATATTTCTCGTCAATTTTCCTAATTGTCAAAATTCAAAAAATCGATCAAAAATTCAGTTTTGCAAGAGAAGATCCAGAACAGACATCCTAAAATCGGTGCATCTAGGTCCAACCTGCAAGAAAATACCACAAACATGAGTGCGTCCTGACCTATCTGCCTCAATATCCGAACACGGACTCTGGCACCCCTACTATACTTGGGTGGTACACCAATGCCTTACAAGCAGGAGCCAGAGCACGCTTCGGTCCACCGAGTCGAACGACGATTTGAGGTCTATATAGGCGGCGGGAAGGTTTTGACGGCATTCTCTTCGTCGTTGGGAAAGTAGACAGAGTGCGAAGATGCAATCGGAACTTGACCGCCTCGGAGTCAAACCAGTTGCTGTGGACGGCGCTTTGAAAGAAAAGTGTAGATGATCGCTGTGCTCGTATGTTTCAACCATTCGATGAAGTTTCGAACAGAGTACAGCATACGTGAACGGTGGAACTTTGGCACTGTCTGTTCCCATGATTTTAAAACATACGTGCAGTGTGATGGGACGGTAGAAGGATATGCAACGACGATTGCCTTTGTCTTTGTAAATAGGTAGAACCACTCCTTCTTTCCAATCAGCGGGCACTCGCTCTTCATTCCATATGAGACAGCAGAGCTCTTGCAACTTCAAAGCCGTGGAGTCGATTGAAGCTTTGATAAATTCACTTAATATTTCATCTACTCCTGGGCACGATCAAATTTATTGCATCAATCACTTCCGTTAGAGTCGTTGGTTCTAGCGATATAGTGCCATCAGGGTTGCCTTCACGAGCGAAACGAAGAAGGTGCTGCGACGGGACCACAGGCGGTTTGTTAAGGGCCTCAGAATAGTGCTCGTGACATCGCTGTAGTTTGGCTGACGACTCCGTAATCACACTGCCATCACTTGAGAAAAAGGAGGAGCCCAACAGAGTTCCCTGATTGATTTGTAGGCTGGACGGAGGCTGGCGCAGCGAAATTCTCTTTCAGCAGAGTCGGAGGTCTTGTGCAGCCATGAGTTGAAGTCATGACGAAGGCTCCGTCTCCTTTGATTGTTCAGGGCGCGATAGTTGCCCACATTCTCCGACATTTATCGACCAGGTCGAGTGGCATCTGTGATCCAAGGCTCCTTATGGCGGCGCTCTTCCAGTACTTCAAGAGCCACAAGAGTGAGAGTAGAACGGATCTGTTCCCACGATACCTCAAGATTCTGTAATGTCTCCAGCGCAGCGAAGCGGTTGGAGACTTCAGCTGAATAACACGCAGCGAATTCGGGATTGGAGAGCTTTTCTTTGTCAGGCGGTTGATGCGCTGCATTTCCAGTGCGAGTCTTCGAAGCCGTAGATGGACGGTTGCTGAAACAAGACGGTGATCTGTGCTACCCAGTTCAGCACTACGAAAAATCTGCAGTCCGATGCCGCATTCCAACGTTACCAGTGTTGGTGAATATTCCGGTACTCAAACCATGTGCCAATAGGTTGTAGATTGTACGCTGCACAGAAATCCATCATTAGGTCAGAATTGTCATTTGACTCGGCGTGGAGTGCATATGGTCCGATGATGTGTTTTAGTCCAAGCCTTCTTACTCCAGTAGAGGCGTTCATGTCTCCCAGAACAAGGACCACATCATAATCGGATATGCGTCGAATCTCATCGCGTAATTGGTGGTAGAACGCATCTGTAGTTCTTAATTCGGGCGTAAATAAGGCGAAAGCTGATGCGTTTCCAGTCCACAATAGACGAAACGTACCGTTGGTGAACAACCAAGGTGACGCCTTGAATGCGTAGGCGATCATGACCACTCCAAAGGATGCGGTTGTCAGCAACATATGTCTCACCGTTCCCTGCCCACCTTCCTTCTTGAAGTCCTGCCATTGAGACGCGAAGACGTGAAAGCTCAACGGCAAAGAGAGTGTCCTAGCCATGAGGGTCCAGAGGAAGAGTGTTCCATGTTGCAATGCGCAGGGGTTGGTGCAAGTAAAATTGACGGTTGCATTAATGGGTCATCATGTGATCCCCTTCCACGCAGAATGATGGAGGTCCATCATTACCACCAAAAGTGTTGCGTCATTAAAAGAGGGCAGTTGCCGAGCTGTGTGAGGTCAGGCTTGAACATGATGTCTGGAATTCGTAGCAAGATATGATAGAGGAATATCCTTCATCAGCCGTATATGAGCATGTCATTACGAAGTGCTCAACGACACCAGATGAGAGTATAGAGTGGCGAGTGGCAGGGTAACATGACCCATGTGCTCGACGCGCTTTTGAAGCAGTGTCGAATGATTCAGAAGAATTTAGAATCTCTTGTGAATGGATGTGTAGGTGACTCTTGCTGCCATTTCTGTAATCAACGTAATGTTTCCATATGTCCTTTGCTATAACTTGACTTATTAATTTTCGATATTTTTGCATGCTGAATTTCTGATTCTACGCACTTCGTTAATGATAATTTTATAGTCCGGCAGTCAGAGTTTCTGCAGGGAACGAGGCCGAAAATGAGATTTTCACAAAATCGTTTGCACCCAATCCCTATTACGAATCTGCACGTCTGCCGAGTTCTACCTGGTTCCTCTTCTTCAGACACGATCAAAGTAAAACACAAGGGGGAAACGGAGGCGTTGTAAGGACAGTCCGATTTCTTGAACCGTTTTCTATGAGGAATCGCATGTATTCTAAGTCACAGAATCCAATTTTGTGGAAAAATCCAGTAAATTTCCTGATTAGTGATAACATAAACGATGGGAGGCCTGAAAAAATGATGAGAGAGCTAATTTGTTTTCGATGATGACGTCTTGTTAATCTATGCATTACTGATACACACTCATGTAATAAAAGTGCTTGCGCACCTCAGGTTTAGTTTGATTAACAAACATCACTTTGAATTTACTAAGCTGATTTTTTATGTTAAAATTCGTACATCATTTCAGACAATTCGAATATGAAATGGTGAAAAAAAGAGACGAAGATTTTTTTATATTTTTGCATGTAAACCTTGCTAGCGCTTGCCTAAGTTCAGAAGTCAGGGTTTGGGAGTTGGTTCACCTGGGGAAAATATAAGCCTACTTCAACTTTGTGTTGCACTAACTCAAGAACGGTATTGAATACTTCAGATCGGTTATACGTGAACCGCAACAATTTTTCCGAGCTGCATGGACTTTTTTGCCTACTTTCAGTGTACTTAACTTATTCCAATTATTTCACTACACTTGCATCGTGGGGGGAGCATCTCGAGATTGTGCGCGCGCATGGAGGAGATGGGTCGACAAATGCGTGCAGGGATGTATTCGAAAAAATAATAGCACTCTTCAAAATACTGACTGACGAAAAGCGCACCTCATAGGGTCGATTTGCATCAGACGAATGTGAACTAATTTTGAAAAAAATATGTCGAGTATCTTTCATCTAATGCAAAATTCATCCTGATGCACCGCTTGTCGTCAGTCCAAGGAGTCCGTGTGATGGGTCATAACTTCGTGACAGGAGTGTATGTACTGTAGTCATCTGTATTACACACTTCCAAGAAAGAAGATAAATTTGATTTTGACAATGGTGCATTCAGCGAGCTCCGTCTGGTAATAAATAAGAGACTATATGTGGCATTATTTGATTTTCGAAAATTCTGATGATTGTTTGAATTGAATGAAGTTATGTGATGGAAAATTCACGTCCCAATTTAACTATTCTGAGAACTAAAATAGCGCTTGCAATAATGTAACATTCAATTTTCTTTATCGTATAAGAAAATCGCTCTGGAAGCGATCTGACTAATCCAATTTTACAAGAGAATGATTCGCATTTGAGAAAGTCTAGCTAATGTGTGTACAGTAGCTGCATGGCACAAACTGAAAGATTTCACTTCAATTTATTTTTATGGTTATACAACATGCATGCAGTCAGGTGTGAGCCCACCTTAATGCTTTTCCGTTTTCTATTTGCAGATGTCTGTGGATCTGTGTGTGGCCATCATCGGCTCGTATCTTTTCGTGTTTTGTGCGATGGTCATATTCCTCCCGGGAAGTGTATTTCCCTATCTTCTGCTTGATTCCATCTTTCGAATGTCAGTACCAGGAGGGCACAATGCTTTATCCATATCATGGATTAGCTATATCGACGTCGCTGCATTTATCGTTTGGCCATCATTAATTATAGTATTCCTCCTAATAAATCACTTCTGCACTCCCGCATTGGATGCTTCCAGAACAGAGGCTAATACTGAACAAGGGCCTCGTTATAACGATATTTATCAAACCTCGGACACTTGGCCACCACTGCCTCCAGATGCTTACGTCAGTGAGCGCACTCCTCTTATGCCAACTGCAAATATGCAAACACGTCGACCGAGTAGTGGAACTGTTGCTTCTGCTCCTCCACCATATATGGATCCATTGCCAAATGAGACCCCACCTTCTTATTCCGTCCATCAAGCTATCACCCACGAAGTATCAAGAACATAAGCTGTTTAGGGAAGTTCATGTGTGATATGTTGTTTTATTCAGAATCATAGCTTCCGATGTTACATTTTGTATCTATCTCTAATGATGTGCCACGTGAAATGACACTTCCCGATGGTTGTGAACTTTTATACAAATGCAATTTTTCATTGAGCCGCATTCATAACTGAGAGAAGAAGTTACTTTGATTTCTATTTATTCTTCAAAGATTCGTTTATATAATGTGAGGGTATTAACGGATGAACGATCACCATCGTCAGATTGTATTCCTTATAAATGTATTTTCGTCGAATATACATGTACTTCTACTTTATGAGTGTTTTGTTGTCTGCACATGAGCGGGTTCAGTATGATCTTATTTTTTTCTAAAAGAGAAAACTGGATCTGTTATTGGAGCTGTACAACTTTTATTTATCGACTGGGACGTACAGTGCGGAAACCAGCATGGATCAGTGAACATAATCATGGGATTGTGAGGAATGGAACACCGAATAATACACGTTCAGTCAACACATATCCCACAACTGTGAAGAAGTAATGCAAAATTATTGGTATCTTTTACTTGCTACTTTTCAGAGAATCTGTCATTTTATACTTGTCAGTTCATATCTACATTTTGGAAATATTGAAACACTGTTTTACAGAAATTTTGCACGCATTTGGGCAAATCCAATTTAATCCACAACATTTGACGAAAATGTGTCTTTGATTTGATTTCTGAACCGATTTCAATAGTTTTTTTAATCGAACCGTCAGGATTTCATCTATTATGGCATGGTTTTTAAAAAGTCACAAAGCCAAGACCTTCACAAGTTGCCCTTTTTTGCTGAAAAGAGACCAAAAAAGCATGTCCAAAGTTACAGTATTCTCACTTCAACACGGATTTTCGATCAGCTACATTAAAATACACCCACTAATATTTATATCATCTGAAAGTAGAAGATCAGCTCTTTAAGACAGTCTAATTTTAAATATTGTAATTAATAACTCTTATTAATCATTGAATTTTCACTGGGTTTCCATTGTCCAATGAAAAAAATGTCCTCTGACCGAGGTACCTTTTCTCGATGATTTTTCAATCAAACGTTTTGCACCAAACGAATCCTCTAGTGTGCTAGTTTATAAATCCGTAAAGAAAATTCAGTTTGGTGACGTTAGTGAGCAATATTGATTTAAAATATTTTTATCCGTTTTTTCGAACAGAGTATCTGAATATTCCCAAAAATTTCATATGGATGCTGAAACCAGAAATGTTGTCAGGAATCGATGAAATTTCGAGGCATAGGAGGGATCCATGCTCTTAATATCTATGCAAAAGAAATTTTTCATTTATATTAATTGACCCTCTCAAAATCTCCAAAAAACACGAGAATGTCCTTTGACCGAGACCCTAAAAAATCTCGGTCAGAGGACAACGTTAAAATTGAAGATCTCGGTCAGAATACAAGGGTCTCGGTCAGTGGCGTCTTCTCCGTACCTGCGAGGCCTTCGGCGCATCCTCAAAAATTATTTACCAACATTTATAAAAATGAAAAGTGTCATCATTCATTTAAATTCGATAGCTTCTCGTGATAGCTGTGCACAGCTTCCGTCTCAAAATCAGACGCTCAACCTCAGAGTGAACAGTTTTGCAGCGCGTGCTTGAATCACAGCTGTTTTCTTCGAACAATTGGACACACAAGCTGGTCGTGTGTTCAGACGGAGCACTGATGTTCAGACAGCGAAAGAGAGTTGTGTGCGTGTGAGGCAGTAAGCGCACGCGCCCGTGTAAATATTGGCTTTCCCGATAGACATGTTGCTTATTTGCCTTCTTCAATTTTTGCAATGAAATTCTATGCAATTCTTGATCGAGGCGCGGTGCCTAAATATAGGGAAGCGCAACCCAATTGTTCCTAGCTTCGCTTAATGTGAGAGAAGCCATACGTCAACAGTAGCAGATGGATGACGTTCAGACAAGACTGCGATCAGATGATGAGCGTTCCCCAATGAATGCAGAGTAATGCATCTGACTCGAACACCCAGATTCGGTAGAATTCCATAATTTGTTTTTACGTGATTGATGTTACACTATGTTTTAGTACTGCAGATGAGATCATAACCACGCCTTTCGTCCCAAGGGAATATACTGAAAAGATGACAGTCGTCAAGCAATTAGGTAGGCCAACACCTGATATGAAATTGAAAGTACTCACACCGAAAGAAATAAGAAATACACAAGACATTTTAATGCATCAAAATTTCAAATATGTGAGTGGCTGACCGGCCGTCAAAACCGCAAGAAACTGTTCGCCTTGCCTCCTTTTTTCTCGAGAAATGTGGTCTGGACAGAGAGGGGAGTGATATAGCCGCTCCTTGAGTAAGGCGGTTAAGTGACATGAGCAATCACTTCTCATGTGCACTTTCACTTTACCTTAAAAAATGTTCGGAAAATTGTTATTAAAAATTCAGCTTTTTTGAAAATTAATGTTGTGACATAAAAGTGCTTTGTATAGAAATAGTATCCCAATTATGCCGAGTGAAGGCCTATGGTCATGGGAGCACGCGACGCCGGTCTCGGTCATAGGACATTATAATGTATGCAATTACATTTAGATCACTTCGTCTTACGCATTCAAGCATTCGCCCTAACTTCCCAGTCTCATGAGCCCAAATGCTGAAGCCGAAGAGTTTCCTGTTCGACATCAATTTGTCCTCTGACCGAGACCTTAAAAATCTTGGTCAGAGGACAACGTTGAAATTGAAGATCTCGGTCAGAGGACAAGGCGGGTCACGGTCAAAGGACATTATTTGCAATACATTACATTTTGGTCACTTCGCTTTACGCATGCAAGCATTCATAGTGGGAACGCATCTTGCTAATATCAACAGATTATCTGGCGAGGTAGCAATTTTGTGGATAATTTCTTTAATGTTCATTTTCGTGTAAAAACTATCTCCGCATGTGAAAATGGTCATCATTTATCCAAAAACACGTGTAAAATTAAGAAACGACAGTTGGCGAAAAAGTTGCTATTTGGTAGATATTTGTTTACTAATGCGAGCTGATTTTTCGCCAACCGGCGAAATCGTGGATATTGTAGCAAAAATTAGTGGTAAGTATCAATGTTCGTATATTATCTTTACATGAAAATATATTGTATACTCAGTCTGATCTGATAAAAAGGGATCTTTTTTCATTCACGAAGGCTTATTAAACTAAAAAAGTATTTATCTTCCATAAATGTCGCAGTAAATACTATTATATTATTCAAATATTCGTCATTGTTGTAAATTATTGAATGTCAAGAGTTGTTATGAAAATTGATATTAGCGGATTCTATATATTCTTATCATTATCAAAGAATGATAGTCTGCACTTATTTCTTAGATAGATTAGCCTATAGCCATGTGGGTGATGGTGAGGAGGTGAGGGAGGAAATAGAGCCTCGGCTGTAGAGGCGGATTACTAAAGAAAATAAGAGAGAAAGTCAAAAGTAAAAGGTGGCATACAGAGCACGAATTCGCGAATTGTCGCCGGCGAACTTCGCCAGCGAATATGCTAAAAATTATTGCTGAACTATTGCATGATAATATGTAGCTGATTATCTGCCAGCTTTTCGCCAGATTCGTTCCCACAGGGCAGTCTCATCAGCAACCCAAATGCAGAAGCCGAAGAGTTTCCTGCTTGACATCCATCTGACCGAGATCATTGTCCACTGACCGAGATGTACAAGAAAATGGCATTTTAAAAGTGCCAGATTTCTATGGAAAGTTTTTATTTGGTGTGGTCGCCGCTAAGAGTTTCGTGTTCAGCGTAAAAAAAATAGTATACAGTATAAGCAAATTTTCACGGAAATCTGAGACCCAAAGTTGAAAAGACAGAAATGTTGTGGAATAAATTGGATTTACCATTTGCCACTTTGCCTGCCATATTCACTACTTAATATCTAGACCACGTTAGCGATTTGATGTAGCGAAATTCTGGAGACTGGGTTGGCCTATCTTACGCAACCGCCACTTCTGTACATTTGAATTTTCCCATTGCTTATTGGAACACTATTGTCATGAATCTTTGAGTCCAAGTCACACTGTAAAACTTAGTATTTCAACATAATTACGTAGGCTAATATGATAATATATAGGCCGGCTAGTTCGTTCCGATGAATCGCTCAATGAAGACAAGCATCTTCCATTCCCAAGATTACGATCATAGCAATCAAGCTGCAAAAAATCTTTCACAACCTAGGACTATGCCAATGATACAGATAAGAGTAAGTCAGGTTCTATACATTTAGCCAAGCAGGTATTCCTGACGCAGACGGTGATATCTAAGTATTTTGTAAGATTGTGGTAATTACTTTCCGAACCCTTTGACTTTAAATTATTTAAATTGGCCTAAATCTTAGACAATCAAGTAGCAACAAACTTATTATGCTAGTGAACAAGTATTTCAACATTTTGATTATTTGTTAATATTTTCTATGTAAAATTTTGACTTAATTCACATGAAAAAATCAATTTAATTTGATTATAAATTAAAATGGTGATGTGTCTTCCATTCAAAATTCCTTCAACCCACATGCAGGCCTCTCAGAAATTTACCTATAAATCTTATCCAAAATACAGTATATCCCAGACATGAAATAGACAGCATAGCATGTTAATTGCTCATCTTAAACAGATCATTTGAATGTAACTGCATTTTTATCGTCGTGGAACGACGATTTCTCATTTTACCTATTTTGACGCGAATATCTTCCCGCAGATATTTTCATGGACTGCATACCCATATATTGTATGAACTTAAGCAAAAATTATTTCGTTAACGAACCATCATTTTTTGCAGAAAACTTCAATTGTCGTGAAATGATGCAATGAAACAAACACCCAAAATGTGTCATGTCATTCAATTCGATAATCTGCTCTCTACAAAATCTATTCCACAGGTAGGCTAAAGACAACGAATGTTGCACCAGAGCCCTAAACAACTACGTATTGCCGATTATGCGTCAGATACTCTGACTTCAGAAGAAATTGAAGATTTTCAATTGTCATGGAATGACGTTTTGGGTTTCCTAGTTAACTTTACATTTTGTCACAACATTTAATTCCGTTGCTGTTGAAGTGATTACAGGACAACTGATGTTATCAGAGTAATTTTCCATTAATTTTCAGCATCTAGATTATAAATGCTGACTACACTACATAAGCTTTTGTTTGTAGGCCAACCAAATTTTCAAAAACATCAAAAATATGTTAGTTCACGTACCATTGTAAATTCTGCTCTACATCTTATCCTATTAATAAAGACAACAAATGATCTACACTAGAGCCATTCTTTACAACTGCATATAGTGTTGATTACACGTTGCCTTTGAAAAATGTTGATGGCTAGACTTAACTCAAAACAAAAATGAATTTCGTTCTTCTTTAGCGCTCACAAGCAATTAGGATTCATCATAATGATAGTGCAAAATTGAACCTTTCCACATTATCCATCTCTTTCTGGATTACATACGAAAAGTGAAACATCTAAATTAGGGCTGTGAGGTAAGTTACCGCGCGGTAATTTACCCGGTAAATTACCCGATAAATTACCGGGTAATTTATTTTATAAATTACCGGGTAATTTATTCTTATATTCATGCTTTCTCTGAAAATAATTGTTTGTAATGTGTTATGCTGAAATAAAACAATTCAAAATGAACTCTGCTGAATTTTTGCTTTAATGCAAGTGTAATATCGCATCACAAGTAAACTATGGTTTCAGAGAAAATTGATTTTACGTTTTTAATGGCCTGGGTTATAAATTACCGTCTCCTATAAAATACTGTTAAATCATTATCTCAGAAAATTATCAAGATATATAAACTGTTATATAACAAAAGCATCATTTATCAGACAATAAATTGTACATTTAATGGATTAATTTCAATTGATAACTATTGATGTCATCATTTTTTGGGTACTATAATCACCCTTTTCGGTCAAAGTCAGTCAAGTCAATTTATAAAAATGTTCAGGGAAAATTCAGGGAATTTTATTTATCAAAAAACGTATACACCTTGATGAATATTTAAACACGTTTCCACTTCAGATTCATCCTGTAGGCCGTCTTACTTTTAGGAGCTTCAATACAATATGAAATCTACCTTGTTTAGAAATTTCTATATTGTGCACATGCACAATATTATTGAATATAAGTCAGGTGGTTCAAGAGCGGTTCAAAATTGGCTGAACATAAGACAATGTGAAGCTTTAACGTCACTACTGCCCCATACTGGGGACTTGGACGGTGCTGACGTAGTCAGACTTTATCTGGAGCGTTGTGACACTTTTAGTCCGGATGCCGTACCTGCCGACTTCCAATGGCACTTTCGGGGCTCGACCTCTATGCCAAAAGATCGTTAGACCAAGCGTATACAGTATACACTATACAGTATATGAGGTGTCCGGGTTGAATATTTGCGCGGCGTTTCCCGGGTGGGTTTTTGGGTCGTAGAAACCCTGGTTATGGTAAGAAGTGAAAAAATCGTTATTACGTGATGTGAGAAAACGTGAGAAATTTCCTGTTATGTGATGTGAGAAATGCGAGGGAAAGGTAATCGGAGCGGATCATCTCTGGTGTTAACTAATGGCTTATTTACAGCAGTACCATGCTCATCAGTTAACATCAATTACTTGTATTTGAACGTTTATTAATTATGTTGTATTTCCTTGCAAATGCCGAGGAATCAGTGTAATGTATGGCAACACTTCAGCAAAATTGAAGAAAATGGAAAATCTAAGGGTGTTTGCAAATATTGTTCTGCTACGTTTGCAAGTAACGCAACGCGCATGCGGTGCCACTTAGTGGAAGGTTTGCTACTATGTCCCAATAAGTGTGAAAGAATCATACAGGGAAACCGTATGCCAGCAATCCGTAGCTTCTAAGAAGAAACGTCTGACCTTGCAGTAGTACACGACAATGACTGAGCTTCTGCCTCAACAGCTACTGAGTCTATTCTCCTTGATAGTGACGGTGTTGTTGATGATAGTGATGATGACTATGAAGTTGATATCGATCGTCATACTTCGACAGATGAAAATATCATAGATGAAAAAGCAACAACCTCTTCTAATCTCAGTACTACGAACAAACAAACAGTTAGAGAAACCGTCAAAGATCTTGAAGGAGCAGGTTCTACGTCAAAGAATACTGAACAGAGACAATTGACTCCATTCATCGACCGAATCAGTCTCATAGAACAAAGGGAAATCGAAATATCTTTAGCACGTGCCATTTATGTTTCTGCAACGCCGTTGAGTATAACGGAAAATCGTTGGTGGCGCCAATTTTTTCACAAGATTCCCAGCCTTTCAAATTCCGTCAAGACATCTTCTTAGCAATTCTCTGTTGATGAATGAAAAGAAAACTGTCGAGTCACTAATCAAAGATCTGGCGTCTGATTCGAAATGTATCACTGTCTCAGCTGATGGTTGGTCGTGCATCGCAAATGAATCGCACATACAGATACTATTCTTCACACCAGAGCCCATTTTCTTCAAAAGCTTTCACACAAATGAGAAGCGGCACACTGCTGAGTATTATATCGCAGAATGTATTATTGTTGCAATCCAAGAATTTTGCAAACTGAACCAAATTGAATCGGAAAGATTGAAATCTCTAGTAACTGACAACGCAGCCAACATGGTCGCGGCTTGGGAGATGATCAAAGAATAATTTCCAAATGTCACCACGTATGGATGTTTAGCCCATGGGATAAATCTATTGGTTTCTGACATGCGAAAAATGATATCGTTGAGCAGTGTACTCGCAGAAAATTTGGAAATAACCAAATTTTTCAAATATCGTCATGTGCCAAAAGCCATTCTTCTTCAACACGCAGGTTTGAATGTGAAGCTGGCTTGTCCGACTCGATGGTCCAGTTACTATAAGATGTTGCAGCGAAACTTGCGTATAAAGAATGCCATAAGACTAGCCATTATTGACTCAAACTGCGACGCTCCAATCCATCTGCAAATGAGAACCTCAAACGAAGATGACTTCTGGGTTCGTACCGAAACCGTTACGGCTTTACTGAAACCTGCAAGTCATGCTATTTCAGCAGCAGAAGGCGACTTCATCTCAATCTCGATAGCGCCGGAGGTGTTTTCATACATGGAAGCTTCAATGATTAAAACTCTACGCCAATCATTTCTTTCTGATGAAGAGAAAAAATGTGTGCAATCATTCATCGAGAATCGCCGAAAATTCTGCATTTCCGGGCAGCACTATGCAGCAAACCTTCTGGACCCCAGGTTCAGGGGTAGAACTCTGACGGAACAGCAGTTGGTTCTTGCTGAAGATACAATCTTCGAAATTGCACAGAAAACGAAACTCTCAACGATATCTGTATCTAAGGATCTGTTTGAATATAGAACAAGATCGGGTGCTTTGTTCAATTCATCCCGCATGATTTGGAAAGTCGACTACGACACGGATCCGATTAAATGATGGCAATGCTATGGGAATACGCGACAGCTGAATGTGGTAGCCGTCGTTCTTCTTTCGATGTCGGCCACAACTGCTGCGGTTGAGAGAGCAAGGAATTCAGCCTTCAAAAAACAAAACTCAGGAACTCCTTGACTGACGAAAGAGCAAGTATTCTGACGTCTGTTGCTTACAACCATAAAATAAAAAGTCGACTTGAAGAAGAAACCGGTCAAAAGAAGAGCAAGTGTCATCTTATTTTCAAAAAAAATGAAGATTATGACCCGAATCATTTCCTCAAAGTTGGTGGTGCCGTGCAGGATTACTCTGATAGTGACGATGACGAAGACCTCATGGAAATAGACGAAGTGGATGATGACCAGTTTTTGCAGTCCGAGAGGGAAACCATCCCGACAAACAAAGACAATCCGCGGATTGTCTTTGTTTCTCGGGATCCCTTTGAATATTCCTCTAGAGGTCAGGAAATTTGTGGCAGCACGAATCATCGTTGAAAGCAGGGGAAACGGAAGATAACACGGTTTGAAGTACAAGGTATTCATTGGAAAGATAACGGAAATGTTGGAAGATGATTTCACTGTGTCTTTCCTCAAAGTGAATAAATTCGGTAGGCCCTACATACACATTTCCAGAAGTTGTCGATGTGTCAACTGTTGATCGAAAGGATCTATGTGCCATTTCAGCACCAGATGTCGGAAGACGCGGTGACTTCGCATTTCCAACTGAAGAAATAGAGCGTGTTGCTCGTCGTTTATCTTCTTAATTCAGTGCTCTTACTGCATGGCTATATTTGTGGGAATCACTGATCATGTTTAGTCTTATTTTTTAGTATTTTGTCCTCCTTAAAGTTTCTCAGTACCGGCACATGTAATTTCCGTAATTGTTCATAGTCAGCTTCACCTCAAAAGTTCAATTTTCTGTAATGTGCACATATTCAAATTCATAAATTCATTATTAAGTTATTGTCATCTATTAACGAGTAGATGAAGAAAATATTGTGTGTACCTGATAAATATTTACTATATATTATTCATTTACAAAATATCCTAAACATGAAATAATAGGGAGGAGAGACTTATCACCAAGCAAGGTTACACACTTTCGTATATATTGGGAATCAAAACTCAAAACATAAAAATTCTTGAGCATCATCTTAAAGCGTTCTAAATTCTCTTAGTCCGATCAGTCAAATATCTGTT
Source organism: Prostheceraeus crozeri (assembly GCA_907163375.1). NCBI lineage: Eukaryota > Metazoa > Platyhelminthes > Polycladida > Euryleptidae > Prostheceraeus > Prostheceraeus crozeri. The sequence continues at coordinate 267,204 of CAJQUW010002148.1, read as the reverse complement.
CCTATCATTTTTAGGCCCTATCTGTTCTTCGATTAGCGTGTTCAGTGTAAACACACGGAACGAAATATAGTAAGTGGTAATATTTGATGCAATAATAATCCTAATGCAACATCTTGATATGAAGTGCGAATTGATTAGTTATGAAATTCTTGCGTAGTTTTGCACTGTGTTCGGCTTAACATGATCACAGCTTCCATTGGAGTATTAATCCTCAATTGTTTTATATCTGTTCATGCTTTAGAAAGCATTAGTTAATATGAAATTGAATTTATCTATACAATGTCGATGAAGAAATGTTTATGATATATTCGTATATCCAATCAGATTGATTCATATATGAACATTTCTTCACTTTTGAACGGTGCATAATCCTGTAGCTTACATTGTAAGTAAATATACCCACCTATATTCATGAGATCCATACTAATTTTTGCTATACGATTACCTTGCTAAAAATGAATTATTTTGTTACTCAACATTTCTGTTATATACATTATTTTAACATCTTTGTTATCGGTGCTGTCCGTGCTGATTAATCGAATTTTTTGTAGTCTTCTTGTGTGCGCATCTTCGCATGTTTTGTACCATCTATCTCCAATCGTATTGATTTACTGGTATTACCATATTTTGTATGCAATTTTTACTTTTATAAACACCGATGTATGCAAGTCCGAATAGATGAAGATTACATTTCATGTACGGTATACAATCATTTAGCGGTCTCTGAACAGTTTAGGCCCTATTCATTGAGATTATATCGAGTTTCACAACAATTTGTTTTCTGAAAGAGAAATACTTTTTACCGAAAATTTTTGTTATCGTTTTCAATTTGCAGCAGCATATTAAAAGCATGTTTCTATTAAAATAAGTCTTTTATTCATAAGTCAATTTTGGTGAAAGTCTTAGGCCGTGTCTACATATAGCTGTTTTAATAAGAAATTAAGACACGCGAATAAGAGAACAGGTTTACAATGGATTTAATAAAATAGGCCTAGAATTGAATTTATTCCAACTTTAAGACCAAATTACACTATATCTATGGCTATTGGCTGCAAAAAGCAATTGCAAAATTGGGCCAACTAACCTCAGGGGACGAAGTTGACAAATAAAGACTCAAATGGTGCGTTATGATTCTAGGTAGTCTTATAGTGTCAAATAGTCTTCTAATAATACATACTTGAATTGCTTGGGTGAGCCGGGCGCGCTGCTGTTATATTTTTCATAAATTACCGTAACTTACCGCATAGATTGCGGTAATTTTTGGTAAGTTACTGCCTTGGGAATGTTACGGTAATTTATACAGCCCTAATCTAAATTCCCCTCTTCACCACAGCAGCCCGACCACTGGTGGATGTTTTTTAAGAGACTTATGATGAATCAAAAAGGTCAGGGATATATCCCGTCCTGGAGAATAAAACCACACCATCATGTAGAAAAGTTTAATCACCGATACAGTCAAGGTTCAAAGGAGATTCCAGGGACAGTTTCAAATCGGTAAGCAAATCCTCTAAACTCTCTGAACATGATGGGCATGCTCGCGATTTCAAGTTAATTTCTTCTGAATTGCCTTTACTTACATAATCTGAAGACGATATAAACGAGGAAAGACATTTCATCAACGTGGTAACTGAAACACTATTAGGATCACCTTCCGACAGAGTCTTTTCGAAATCTGTAAGACGTTGCATGAGACTTTGATCAGGCATGGCATATTCAAGCTTCGAGGAAAAACTTTGCATATATTTGAGTGATTCTGCCTTGTTGACACCGTCATCACAATTCATCAGCATGATTTCTAACATGTTACGAAAGAAGTCAAAATCAATGGATTTATCAACAAATAAGGAACAGATGTTCTCGAATGTTTCGATGGTATCACAATCACATGTTAATTTAAATGTTTTGGCGAGAATAACAACACCTTTCAACATTGCAAGACACGGTGATAACAAATGATTTTGTTGGAAATATGTTTTCAAGTACGCGAACTGCAATTGCAAACCTACTTTGAGCATATTATTCAACTTGGAATTAAGTTCGTGGTCAGAGACTTGCATGATGCCATGTGTTGACAACACACCGATAATGTCCCTCCATAAAAACATGCAAAAATTACAGAACAATACTTTTTTCGAATTATCAATGTTTTCCTTCAAGGTTTCATTTAGTAAAAGCAATATACCCAAAACACTGTGTATCGAAATTTCATTAACTGATGAACTCAGTAAACGCAAAATAACATCAAAATAATTCGCCACATCATTATCATTTGACAGAAATCCAGAATCTATAACATTGAACCAAGTTTCAGTTACAACACGAATGCATTCTTCTGCCCTAGAGGATTCAATTTCTGTAAGTTTCGTCAAATGGCAATAATCAATAAAGGATGGTAATCGATCAGTCATTGACTCAATGAAATGAGCGAATAATTTTTTTGAAAATTCAATGTAATACTGTGAAAATGATCGTTTCCAAAAGAGAAATTTTATGACAGATTCAATTCTCCTCCTATTGTTTTTCAGCATCCATGATGAAGAAATCATAGGATCAATAACAGATAAAACAAAATCATCGAAAGAATGTGATGACACCTTCAAGTTTGAAAGACCTAAATATTCATAAATCTGGGCGCTTTGTACAATAATCTGCCACAATCTCCTCTCATCAAGCTCTGAACTTAAATGGTTGAGGAAAGTCGATAGCACATTATCATTCTGATACAACAATACGATGACTGCTCGAGATAATGCATCATCTGTAAGATTGAGTGAAATGTCTAATAGTGACAATTTTGGCAAGATTATCCTTTCATCGTTCTTTGCTTTGATGCGTATACACTCTTGGATTATTTCGAAGTATTCGGTGTCACAAATGATTTGTCTCGCAAAATTATCAAAATTGAAAAATTCCATCAACTGAGCATCCTCAATATTCTTTTTCACGATGTATATAGCAAATAATTTGCTTATAGCATGTGGAAGATTTATGTCATTGAACATAGTCTTCAATGCAAATATTTGCTTTAACAAATCCGAAAGATTAGTTTTAATGCAGTCTCTGGATATCATATTCAAATGTAATTCTAAGCAACGAACAGCTACCCAAATGGCATGTCGTTCTTGAGTTGCTATTAGACTTTCAACCAAGCGATGGATCTCGTCGTTCACCTCCAATTTCATACGAACACACGTTGCTATGATAAATGGATATGCATCAATCCAACATGGCCCATCTCTCCGATAAGTGAGAAGCTTTTCCTTTGTTGATTTATCGAAGGACTGTTCGGACCAAAACTTGGTATGAAATTCATCAGTGCATTGCACAGTGGATGTCAATCGCTCAACATGAGAATTTTCACACCTTCCTCCGTTATGAAGAGATAAGGACACATCAGTGAGGATGTTCGAGACTTTCATGAATACCTGAAATACCAAAGACAAAATTTATATTTCAGTTAAAATATGATTAAAAACAATCTTATGTATGAATTTAAAAAAAGGCCATAAACATTCACTATTGTCATGTTTGCCAAAAACGCATCACCAGGCCTTGAAATAATGGATAAAATGGATCTATTTTAGGGAGGCATAATTGTTTCAAATGTTTGAATAGTCTGAATGAATGATACTGATGCATACCTATGACATTAGGATACATGTAGCCTATCGTATTTAGGAAAATATATAATATCTACAGATGAGATATAATTCGTCAAGAGTCAAATAAGTCAGCTAAATATAAATACATTGATAAATGTCATGTGGCTGGAAGAAGAGATTGTTCAGTGTCACTACATGTAAATGTAATTTGCTGATTATTTTGAAACACCAATTTTAAGTTTTGCGAGTAAGGTCACATTTCCCGAGAGAATTAGTGAAGAAAGAAATTATATGTAAATTATAAAAATTATAAGGGCCTATGTAAAGTTATGCATTTATAAAAAATATATGCAGATGGAGCTATTGCTTGTACGTGTATTATCATCATATTTTCACATTCATTATTCATTAACATTTTTGTGCAATATTCAGACTGGAGATTCTAGGAACTTATCAATATAGTGAGCGACGTGACTATGCTAATTGTTGGGAACACGCAATAGACCAGAAATACCTGACAGTTGATAGTGCCACGGTTTGTTACTGAGACTGAGAGTAGTTACAACATTCAATATCTGACACGTTTAACTCAAGATCTCCATCTCCGATCAGTTATGGCACAGTGCAATCAAAGCATGTTGGCTAAAATAACAATAGAATAGGATCTCAAGTATCGGCTAGGTTAGCGGTTGAAACATGACAAATAATAATAAAATGATGAATAAGAAAGACCTGTTGATGACTGATGTTACAATCTTAAAAAATAGTGATTGATAATCGACCTTAAAACGTTTCCATATGATACGTCGGTCAGTGAAGGAGCGGACTAATTGTAGTGGCGACTTACTTGAAAATGAAGTCAGTCACGGCGATAGAGCAAACCCTTCGATGATACGGCATCAAGTAAAAAATGGTCTGATAAAAACTGTCTGGTTGAACGTCTAGAAATAAAATATAAATAACTGGAACTTTCTTAGCAACACCGAACACTTGTGCTTCTGTTTAGTTTTAGCCTGAAGATCACTTGCCTCTTACAGTTTGAGTGTAGGCTCATTTAGATATGCTTCCACGACCTGCTACAGGCAATTGATTTACCGACGAAACTTTTTATAGAAACATGTTTTAGAATTTGCTTAGCTATAATGAAGTACAATTGACGCTTTCCATGGGACCGAGTTTCAGGACCATTTTGAAACTCAACCTTTGATACACTGAAGTATCATCTTCTCGAAACACTATACGATTATGGATAAAAATTTGACGTGAGAACGGCATTATTGGGGTAACACTTTTTGTCGTCGACTTTCTGATTTCCAAGTCATTGACAGCAAAAGTAGCGATTCTCTTTCCGACTATATTACTCTCTAGGGTTCCGACCGGATCATGATCCGATCCAGTGGCACCGGATCCCGATGATCCGGTATTTTGTGACATTTAATGCTTTAATAGCACTCGAAAACCGGAAGGAATAAGTGTCAATGGCGACCTTAAAGTTATAAATCAAATCTGTGTTGCGATCAGGGAGCAATTCTTCGGTTTATGATCAGTAACAAGTGATTTATGACAAGTTGATTTTGACAAATGACCATGATTTCAATCCTTCGGCTTGATCAGCAACCACTTGTCAAGACATGACTAGTTAATCTTGTTGAAGACCAGTGGATAAAGCGGAGCTGTGATTGGTAGAAAAGTGCTGCAAAGCATAGTGAAACAAATTATGTGAAAACTGTACAGGAGATTCTTCCGTCAAAGATTTTCATTTTGATTTTATGCTAATATGGCATCTATATTTTACGAATCATTGTAATAATCATTATGATACCAAAGAATAAATGTGATATTAAGTTTTTTAGTCTGAAAAGTCTTAACTGAAGAGCATAGATGTTTCTAAAAGCAACAATGAATTTGTCTGAATTCGCTGTCCTCGATCATAGAAATCTGCAACATGTGATCTTCATGATTATGATAGGCAGTTTAAACGTAGACTATCTTGTAGACAAGTCAGACTAGTCCCAGCAAATAAGAGCATTGCCAAGAGATGACTGTTACAGAAAGTTCGAAGCAGTGGGGAATCGAAAAAATGGAAGCCTCCTGTTTGGCGAATTTGACGAGGCCAAACGTCATGCTAAAGAAACACAGTTTCTTAGTTGGACATTTTTGTGTACATGCTGTGTACTTCTCGAACCAATCAACGAACTATTTTTCGTACTTATTTAAATCTCGGTCTTCATGGCCTATATCAATCCAGCATTGATCCAGACTAATGAAATTTCTTTGCTTAAAGGTGACTGTATTACCAAGGAGCTGTTAGGTGCATGTACATGTAGAGTGCTACACACTCACACAGCAAGTGCCAATGAGAAAATATCAATTATGCAGATGAAAATTTTTCTAATTTAGCAATTGTGTGTAGAAAAAGATGACTGAAATATGCAAAAAGCTCTAAATATAGCAGTTTGCGATGTTTCTTAAACGTTGCCTGTTTTCTACCACTTGCAAGCGAATCTATTACAGCATCTTTTAATCGAGCATTTATCTACCTAACATGAAATACAGAAGATTCATTTACAAACATTTTTGGCAAAAGGATTTTTGCATATGTGTTCTATTAACATGTATATCCCCTACACGTGTACATCAATACATGTCTTCAATTGAAGTATGCTGCTCACATTTCATAAGAGAATGAAGTTTTCTCATAAATAATACGTTATAGCAGAAATAGTAAATGTTGAGCATCATACGTTAAGCAAGACTGTCAGCGTCTGTTACGCATTGAAATTCTCGAAGGGCCCAAAATTCTCACATAAACTAGTTTATATTCCAAACTCCACTTTCTGAAAACTATGTAAGCAAGATAAATTCTTGACTTTGCATTTCATGTTATTGTAAATATCATTCTCTTCTTAATTGAATGTCTTCGACTTCCACTGATACTGATAATGCAAGCATGATAGGTAAAAATTCTTCCGTCATAAATGCATGATTATGACAAGCAAAAGCTTATTACTGATCAAGTCGAAGAATTCAATCATTTGTCATACCACCAGCTACTGGTCATGTTGAAGAATTGAAATCACTTGTTACTTGTTACTAGTCATAGCGCATGATCAGTGACCGAAGAATTGCCCCCAGATGTCAGATTGTTCCATCAGATTCTGATGGAACAACGCTCTAAATCAAGGGTTCCCAAAATACCGTACCGCGGTCAGGATCCGGACCACGGAATCATTTTCATGAACCGTAATGATATCGTGATGAACACGCTAAATATGATGTTTTTTACTTTCTTTCGTTATCAGTCCTGCTTAAGCTGTCCTTTAGGATGTAAATCACAGGGCACATTCGAACCAGACTAGAATTCTATTTCTGCGAAGTACAACCAGTTTAATGTCCCACATGAATTCTTTCTTGGAGATCTGTTTTTGATAATATTTCATAGCTTCTCTCATTTCAGTGTTTTCCCTAGACAAAATATTGGAAACTATAACTCAATTTTGCCTGATAGAGCAACAAAATTGCTTAGCAATTTATTAGGATTTTAGGCTATGACATTGCTTTCATGTAATGTTACCTTTGAAATATTATCGCAATGACCGCCAAGTCTAAGCAGAAAAATCAGTGAAAAAAAGAGAAGCATGTCAGTAAATATTTTGAAATCAAGCGCTATGTTTTGAGTGAATCAAAGGCTAATGTTTGTACGTAAAACCTGCAAAAATTGAAAGATTTGAGCCTAAATAAAATAATGCCTAAAGAGTAACTTGAAAACTTCAAATAACTATGAGTAAATTGTACAATTTGTTGTAATAACTTAGTTCATTCTACTACTATTACGTTGTCTCTTGCAATTTACATTCTCATTAGATGTGAACCTCTGTGCTCAAAGAAAAGTTTTGTCTGGACCTCTACAAAAAGGTTTGGGAACATCTGCTCTACACCATCTGTAGCATTGCATGGAGGAGAACATTCCTTCGACGGCCAAACATTTGATTAGTGACATCATGCAATCACGGTTCTATAGCATTGATTTCAACATCAAAAATTGTGAATGGTTTCAGTAAGTTTGTGTACTTCATTCATGGCAATCCAATCGATGAACCATCAATGGTCATTATTTTAGAAACATGCACTTTGTTCAGCATGATAAAATAATGCCTTAAGCATTAATTCAGTTTTGATACTCTCACGGAAACAATTCAATAAAATCCAAGATTTGTCAGGCTTCTATGGTTGAGATAGCCTACTAAGAGCACTGGTGCTTCGAGTATTAAGTAATATTAACCCCTGGTTTGGAAGAAACAACGTCGAAACCAAGCTTGTCCATCAGCACTTTCAAAATTGAAAATTTTACATATGAAACTAAAGATGTAAGAAGCCTTATCGACGGCGACGATAATCAATTTCTTTTGCAAATTCTCTAACTCATGCTCAACATCTTTTGTGTTGACACTCGCTTTATCTTTTGATCTGCAACGAAAAATGCAATGTTTTACTACAGTGAGAATTTTAACCTTGAATCAGAAAAATCCTCTGTATCTAGACAGAGGCGACTGTGAAGCTATGTGCTTATTCACAGCAGCATCAATGTCTCTATGAATTGAATTCCAAGACAATGACATGGCTAATCTGTGCTTTTTGCCATATGAAAACATAACAAAGATATACTATCTTTCTCTGTGCTGAGTGAAAGTTTGACTAGCAATGAGCTGGAAATCTTCTGCTGGTATCAACTATTGCCCTACGACTGCATATCGACGAGCTGCATTTGACAGAAGTGGAATTTAAATCCTACAGACATGCTGTTCGCACACCTCTCAATAATCTTTGAATTTTGATGACTTTATACAATCGCTTTCCCGTATGAATGAACATGTTGCAGGTCTCGAACACAAGCAAAAAAAGATTAGAATGGTGTGAGTGACATTCTAGAAGGAGCGCTGACTTTTTCGTCACGCAGTATAGCATGAAAATATTGCGATCTATATCATTCACATGATCATCAAATTGAAAACAAATGCTGTTCTTTCACATCATTATTTTTAAAAAAATCTGAAGTAACATAATGTACATTGTACATACAAGTCGATATACTGAGCATGGTAAGGAGTTTAAGTCTATTTACGTGCGACAGTAGCTTTCTTCGAAGCATTTGCTGCTGCTGCAGCGGCAGCCTCCTTCTTCGCTTTGACTTGTGCCGCCAATTCTTTGAAGCGCAACATACATTCCTTCTTAGTTTTCGTTCCAACTGCAGCACTAATTTTCTCCCATTTATCCGGAGCTTGACCAGCAAATGTTCGCAATGCCTGTTCTAATAACTTCTGTTCTTCAAGTGACCATGTAGAGGTTGTGCCTGATTCTTGATTTGTTGTTTTGTCGTATCGGACAGTTATGTCGGAGACGGCTCCCGATGAGGCAGCAGCTACCTTCTTGCTAAACGTATCGAAGGCTTTGGCATTTACTTCGTCCTTCATTGCAGTGTCACTTTTTTGCATCGACTTTGCTTTTCTCATCACCTGCTTCCCGTGTACTGGAGGGTCAAGATCGGGTAATCTTTGGTTTATGTAGGATGCTATTGTTTCCCATCGCTGTTGTGTGCCAGCAGGGAACAGATTGAAAGCTTTTATGAGATGCTGATTCATTTCAGAAGTCCAAGTTATAGAATCACCTGCTCCGACATGATTCGATGACTTTGCACCTCCACCGGTTGCCGCTTGTAAGTGAGATTTGCGCAAATTTTCCTTGTACTCCATTGCTTTGTCAAGCGTGATTGTCTTCATCTCCTCGGTGGATAGACCATTGCACAGCGATTCACCGAGCTCTCTAAGTGATTCCAAAGACATTGTTTCAAAATATACTTGAATCATGTCCATGTTCTCCAGTCGATCGACTTCACTGTTCGCGAAATAATTGACTTTGCTCAAGACTGTAGATATTTTCTTCTTTTCCGATTTTATACTACGTTTCTTCGCTTCTTTTTCTTGCTTCAGACGCTGTTGTTCAGCTTTCTGACGTGCAAGCTCATCCTCCTTCGCCTGTTTCTCTGCCAATTCACGCTCCCTTTTGGATCTCACTTCTTCTTCCTGCTTCAGACGAGCTGCTTCTTTCCGAGCTCTCTTCTTTTCTTCTCCCGCCTTTCTATCGAGTTCTTTAAATCGAAGAATTCTAGGATCAGTTTCCATCGCAGTATCTACTAACTGTCGAATTCTTTTCAATTCCTCATTGCGCTTCTTTTGACGTTCTGCCCTGTTGACCCGATCATAATATCGCCTCTCATCACGATTTTCTGTCTTCTCCGGGGCTTCTTCGTCTAAGTAAGAGAATTCACGCCAAGAGTCAAAGGAATACCAGAAATGATAAAACCGCTCCACTTCCTCACGACTGCTCAAAGGTCCACCCAAAGAAGGAATAGGGCGGATGTTTGAAAAGTGAGCGTTCCTATGAAACACAGGAGTGAACACAGAAAAGAAGTTTCTGTTGTTAACTTCAGATTTCGATGGAATGTCATCATCGAATTCTGGATCAACACTGTCGTAGGAACGTCGTTTAGTACGGTCACTCAAAGTCTCAAATGCACGAGTAATACAGGTAAAATAATCTCTTTCTGTCTCTTGAACTTCCATGCCACGGGTTCGTCGCTTATCCGGATGATGCTTCAAGATCTTCTTGCGATATGCTTGTTTAATCTGCTCATCGGTTGCACGCCAACGAGCTTTTTTTAAGGATAATACTTCGTAATGATCTTGGTTCTTCCATTCCTTTGGATCCAATCGCTTCAGTCGCTTCTCCTGCTCATCATCACTGGTGTCATAATCAACTTCCTCCGATTCGATATTGAAGTCATTCAACTCCTCATTATCACATCTTTCTTCATAACCAGCGAGACGCCGAAGAACAAATATTTGAGGTTGGAAATTCCAAGGAACGATTTCTAAGCATGCCGAAATCCCATTATCCATCATTTAGATGTATTGATCCTGACACTGAAACGAAGAACAAGAAATATTGAAGACTACCTTGATCGAATAATATTGAAATAATGATAACGAATTTCAATAGTGATTGAATATATTACGAATAGGGTTGCAAAAGTGGTTCAATTTTCATCGCTTTCGCTTGTATAGCGCTTCCGACACAATAAATTATCTATTCGAGTTTCATATCAATCTTATTCAGGAAGTACATTAATTCACATGGGCCTAACATGCACAGCACTGTTTTTGCTCATTCAAATTCACACCAAGGGCGTCAAATCCAAATATAAAAGATCAGATTATGATGTTGGTGTGCACAGCAATATGTCAGGTAGTTAACGGAAAATATCCTGAATATAATTATTTTTTTATTTCAGATTTTAAAAATAATAAGTAACAGCAGGCATTTGATTAATACATGTAAATTATTGCAAAAATGCGAATATTTAGCGACGATTCCAGGCCGTGGGAACAATGTTTGCTAAAAGCTAAGATTGATGAAAAATTATTGCAGTTTAACCAGTTTGACAATTTTCTCATTTTAGATGATTTTTCTCTTCAAAATATGTGAAAATTCACATATCCGAAATTACCTATTGATTTTTCTCGGTACCGACATTTCTGCTTCAATGTGAAATATCAGGTGTGGGCCGCCATATATGGATCTGTGACACATCTTGTTACATCTTGATATTCGAATTATGTTACATACTGATGGGCGCCAATGTCACATACTGATGAAAACACATGACCGGCTGATGTGCCAAAATTTGACACATGCCAGTGCGCAGAAGATTGCAGTCATCAATTTTGCCTGAAAGGTTGATTTTCTTAGTAGAGCATTTGATGCATTATTCATAATATATATCAAACGGGGTTACAAAGGGACAAAATCGAGAAAAATCGTTAATTTATTAATTCTACTAATTATTATTTTTTATACAGTTCCAATTTGGGTGGTCTCCATGGCACAGTGCCTGTGCCTTGCGATCTTTCGGTCCTGATGTCGAAACCCGAAAGAGTCACTGGAAGTAGTGAGGAAGGCTATCCGGGCCAAAAGATCACAAGTCTCCACATTGAAGTCTGACTATGTCAGCACCGTCCAAGCCCGCAGCATGGGGGAGTAGCGACGTTAAACCGTCATTTCATTTCCATAGAGAATTACAACCATAGAGTAAGTATGTAGGTAGAGTGTCGACTCAAAAAGTATCTGTATACAGTGACAATTTTTATATCAAAATATTCAGTTTTTTACGGAGATTACGTTACCGTGGTCCAAAAAATTATTTGAGTACTTTTGAAAATTGTCAAAATTTGCCAATTTATATACTACCGAGATGACTCTCCTATATAAGTAGTATGAAACAAATTGGATATCAAAAGGAATGATATTTGCTAATAATCATCCCAACTGAGCGGAAATCAAACTGATTATCAAGGGAATTTCATGCTCCTTATTATAATGGAAGTCTACATGAAAAAATCGCGATATTATCCGTGCTTTCTTGGCTGAATTTTAAGTTTTCAATAAAGCTTTCACCGGCATGATTTTATGATTCACTAAATTCATGTTTCATTTCTTGAATCTGAATAGTGATGTGGACCCATTTACATTTTTCAAAGTTAATTGAAATCATTGTCTTTCATTATGTAATTTTGCTCTGCAAGTGGCAGTCTGTGATATGGTCTCGCTTAAGAAGATTCTCTTGAGGTTGAGCATGAAAGCAATACCAGGTCATCGAGTTGCTAATTTAGCAAACATTACCTATCCAAGACTGTTGTGGCACGGACGATCTGTAAAATAATATCATTTCCTTCTGCATTACTGCATGATCAGTCAATTCCGCTGCAATTTCTGCAAAACTGCAAAAAATTTGCATGTCTCTCATTTGGTGACACCACCTGTATCTCCCACGAGTTCATTCAATAAAGTCAATAGTGTATACCCATTGGGGACTTAATAAATGCGGAGCTACCACTCTACCTAATATACTTACTCTATGATTACAACATTTACCCGAGATTTGGGGTAATAACAAAACAGACCATGGATAAAACCGGGACACATTTAACTTTGCTTGAAGTGAAAAAATTGCACGCAAACCTTGTAGTCTTATTACAATTGTTTCTTTTTATAGTCTCGAATTCATTTATGATTATTTACTTATGGCAAATATGACTGTATAGTAAACACGTAGTCGCCCTGTGGGAACGAATCTTGCGAAAAACTGGCGAATGTCAGCTGCAGAATATCATGCTAAAGTTCAGTCATATTTGCGGGATATTCGCTGGCGAAGTTCGCCGGTGACAATTCGCGCTCTACATGTCACCTTTTACTTTTGACTTTCTCTCTTATTTTCTTTAGTAATCCGCCTCTATAGCCGAGGCTCTATTCTCTCCCTCACCTCATCACTATCCCCCACATACGGCTAATCTATCTAAGAAGTAAGTGCAATCTATCATTCTTTGATAATGATAAGAATATAGAGAATCCGCATATATCAATTTTCATAACATCTCTTGACATTCAATAATTTGCAACAATGACAAATATTTGAATAATATCATAGTATTTACTGCGACATTTATGGAAAATAAATACTTTTTTTAGTTTCAGCCTTCGTGAATTAAAAAAGGATCCCTTTTTATCAGATCAGACTGAGTATACAATATATTTTCATGTGAAGGTAATATACGAACATTGATACTTACCACTAATTTTTGCTACAATATCCACGATTTCGCCGGTTGGCGAAAAATCAGCTCGCATTAGTAAACAAATATCTACCAACTAATTATAGCAACTTTTTCGCCACCTGTCTTTTTTTGATTTTACACGTGTTTTTGGATAAATGATGACCATTTTCACATGCGGAGATAGTTTTTACACGAAAATGAACCTTTAAAAAAATTATCCACAAAATCGCTACCTCGCCAGATAATCTGTTGATATTAGCAAGATGCGTTCCCACAGGGCGGAATATGTTTCAAAATGTGAATTCACAGGTAATAATATTTCACAGAAAAGGGGAAAACTCTTTTCAGTGAATAAATGCCAATCAGTTTTATAGTGATTACTATTTTATTACCTTTTCCACACCTGTTGTCAAACTTTCCATACTTGATGTCACATACCCATTGACATAAATGTTACATTTCGTGACATGCTGATGGAAACATGTGTACAAATTTTGACACATGATGATGAGCAGGAAATTGGCAGCTTTCGAAATTGCCTTTCTTGCTGCCCTATCGATTAATGTACACATTGATTCAAAAGTCGCTGCAAAAAGTAAATGTTGATTCTCAGCAAGCACAAATGTTATCAACCTACTTCTTTCCGGTTTGAGTTACTCAGGGTATGGGATTTTACAGCATATTTACACAATCATAATATCGAATATACTTTTCATGAAAAGTTTCATGATGAAAGACATACATTTTCTGTGATTTTATCATTTAATCTTGCATCAATTTCACTTACTATCCCCTATAGTCGAACAAAAATGTTGTGTTAATAAGAAATTTTAAAAGAATGTCTTTTGACATTCAAAAACATCACTATTTACTTTTATTAACAATTCTCATCGATAAAGGACGGCTAAGACGGCATTCACCAGTTTTGAAGGATGCTCATGTGTTCAGTTCATCGCTCTTCATCCGCCAAGGAATTCGGCAACCTGAGATGACACACTCACTTCTCAATCGTACCTCAAATGCTAAGGTCTAAAAGGAGACAGATCCTGTGTTCATGGTAGCCATTTAATTACAAATCCATGATCAATAACACCGAGATCACCAAAAATTCTTTATTAAAGTGGTCAATTTTGTGGGAAAATGTGGTTGTGCACCATGTTGCTGAAAAAATATTTCCATAAGCTGTCCCGAATACTTCATCGGGAGAAATGCCAATATGTTCCAACTCCCAAAAGGTTTGAATTTGTCTTTCAAGTGATACAGTTCGAGTGTGTGGAAGAAGATATATTCACAAGAATATTTTGTGGATTATCAGTCATAGTCATTCGCATAGGACCACAAGCAAGCCAACCGAGCTTGCTAGATACAGCCACTGGGCCGTCTTCTCCGCGGCGAATGTCACCATGCACAAGATCACAATACTGATCGGCACCTATCAATATGGAAAATTCGGCAATTTGTTCACGAAAATCAACGGGATCTGCTAGATCCATATCAAAAAATTGCGGAAATTGTGCTACATTAACCGTTTCGGGAGCTTCACTTATCATCGGTGTCGTGCTACCACGCAGTGAAATTTGATTTCGGCTATCCGGTTTTCTGATTGAAAACTGAACTAATTCACTGGTGATTCCAGTCTTTTCTGCTCTACCAAAAGTAGAAACGCTCAGATTATGGCTGCGGCTGTCACAGCACTCAATTCCCAGAGTTCAGAAAACGTCTTCTCCAATAAAGGTTCGGTTGCTAGCCGAATCAAAAAGGATGCGAACTATTACTTCTCTCGACCGGTCGGGTGAAACTAGAACCTCTCGAGCTGTGGGCATGACAACACATGTCGGACTGCGAACTGAGAGACAAATCTGCTGATACTTTAGTGCTGGAAGTTAGAGAAGCCATTGAAGTTAGCTGATGTACACTATCGCTACTATCGATCGAAGCGGTAGAAATTGGAGACGGAGCAGCAAGTGGCCTGTTCCCATAAATGCTGATGTGATGAAATTTTTTACATCGCGAACATTTTGATGACTTGCACTGACGTTCAGTATGTCCTTTAGAAAGACAACGAAAACAAAGTCCCTTTCTTTTCAAAATCTCTATTCTTTGTGTCACATCGGTGACCGTATTGCAAGACTTTGAATCGTGATCTTGATTGCAGTATTTACACGATTGCACAGCACTATCTGTGTTACTGGAAATTTTTGTACTAATTTTAGTCACAAGAGTTGCGGCTGACGGCAAGCGTGCTGAAAATACTCGGCCTGCTTCATTTTGGGAAGCAGATGAAGACTTTTCATCTTTTATAAACTCTCACACAGTGACTTCAGCTTCAAGTAACCTCAGAAAGTAATCTAATTTCGAGATGGAACGTCCATCAATATTTGATCGTTGAAACATGCTGAGTTGCACTTCCTCCGGTAATTTGGCCAAAAGTATTGGAAGCAACATAACTTCGTAATCGCCCGCATGAACATCTAGTTTCGACAAGTTTCTTGTATGGACAACGACGTCGTCAAAAAATCGTCTGAAATTTTTAACAGATACATTTTTGAGAGCATGAAGCTTATTGAAATGCTCCCTCGTGACCTCTGTGACATTGCCGAATCTATCTTTCAAGATCCTGATCGCTTCTTCGTAATTGTTACCTGTCAAGGAAAGACCACTTACGGCAAACTTTGCATCACTTCGAAGACATGCTAGCAGATAAGAAAATTTTTGAACAGAAGCAAGCCTAGCATTTCTATCAATAGAAGCCTCAAAAATTTCCCAAAAACTTTGCCATTCAGTCTTTGTGCCGCTGAAATGTGGTAATTCTAATTTCGGCAACTTCACTACCGCGTTCTCAATAGGAATTTTCCCAATATTTCCGTTAAATTTCGGCTCGGTCTTATCCAAGAACTTTTTCAAATCATTTATGGCTGCATTCGAAGAAATGTCATATTCAAGAACTTTCTCGACTTCGATCTCTAAAAGTTCACCATCTTTATCATCATCGCTATTCCAAGACTCAAAAATAGACTTATCAAGAATTCTTAGTTCATCTATCTTGTTCAAGAGAGTTTCTAAAATACCACTGGCTAAATTCTCCTGATAACTTTGAATAGCCGTTTGACTCTTAGAACACAACTTTGTTATCATAGACCGTAAGGGAATACGTATTCGTGAAAGATTGGGATCCATGATAAATCAACACTCTCAACAACAGACACGACTGGGCGAGGTGATGTCTGTGGAAAGAATAAATTTTCGATATAAGTTCACTTTCAGCCTTCGAATTCAACGTTTGGACAATGTATAATCAATTAACGTCCAGTGTATGCACAGATACGAATGAACATATAAAACAAGAAATGCATGTACCGAGCATAGATGGAAACTGAAAATATTCCTCAGGAATGTGATTAATTATTCAATTAATCAGACAATGTCCTGTGTCAAACTAGATTTCACACAAATTCTTAACAGATACTAGAAGATTACATCAATTCAATCACTTAAAATGAACAAGTACTCATCAGTTATCAGAAAAGGTTACTTAACCCTCTACCGGGCGTTGTAGCAAATTTGCTACAAACTATATAACATGCATTTTCTACCCCTACGCTTACCTAAATGTTACATTTCGAGTTTTAAATGAAAGAAAAGGTCTTAAGCAATTTTAAGAATTGAAAGTTATGCACCCATGGCATCAATTTGCGTACAAATAAACATGTAAAACAATAGTATTATCTGAAGTTGATAATTTCAAAAATGACCGGTTAAATGGTGAGTTATTATCGTGTCTTACATATGATCAGCCATGAGCTAGTGTAGCATTTTACGTGTTAAGAGATCAGACGAGTTGCATAGTGACATTACTTGACATTGATCAGCGTTTTCTTGTGATTAATTCATAACGTTATTCGTTTGTAGCAAATTTGCTACAATGCCCGGTAGAGGTTCGGAAACAATAGCAAAGTTCACTTATTCGCCGAGGTGAGGAAGTCTTCCTGATATCATAATCGATATATCACGTGATATGCATCACTCAATACATCAAATCTTCCCATTGTAAGGACTGAAATCTCCGATAAAATTGGAAACATACGATTTCTTTGATCGAGTCAAAATATCAATGGTAATTCTCTATCTTGCAATGTTTAATTAAGAATTATCCGATATCTCAGTTTAGGTATCCAAAGTCGTTTCCAAATCTTAGAATAGAAAGATATGAGAGTTTCCACGCTTACAGTCTTTGTTCCCACGCTTTGCATTGACGTCATTCCCGCTTGGGTGCATATCAGTCGTTACTTGTGGACAGCCATTTTCTGTGAAAGTCATCGTTATGGAACGTCGTACAAGATTTAGAAAACTTGGAGTGGAGGAAGTGGTACAACTAATTCTCGAACCAGTCTGACTCAGAAATTTCTGATGTTAGTGATTCCTCAGATATTGAGGATAGTGAGAATAATCTACCTGTGTCAACTACTTCGGAAGCTTTGGAAACCTCGAGTGGTAATATGGACGACGCAAGTGACATTCTTGAGCAAAGACCTGAAAACGTAGCTGCTAACCATGTTTTCAAATGGAGAAAGATAGTTCCTCCGGTCGTCGATATCCCCTTTTCTGACTCTTTCTCTCCTCCACCGGACAGCATAATGACTCCACTGGAATACTTCAAGCTATTTTGGGATGACGAGGTATTGAGAATATTGACCGAAGAAACAAATCGATACAGCATAGAAGTATCCGGCAACTGTCTAAATATATCTTCACAGGAATTGGAACAGTTTCTCGGAATTCAAATTCAAATGGCAATAGTAAAAATGCCAAATTATGAGATGTATTGGAGCTCATTCTGTCGGTACGAGCCTATCGCCGCTATCATGTCATTGAAAAGGTATAAATCGATTAGATCTTTTTTACACGTCATCGATAACTCTAAAAGGAAAAATATACAATACAAAAATAATAAACTTTTTAAGGTCAGACCTTTACTCGATATCATTCGCAGGAACTTCATGAAAATTGAACCGGAACGTGACCAAGCAATCGACGAACAGATCATCCCTGCAAAAACTAAGCGAAGTGGTGGAATTCGGCAGTATAATCCCAAATAGATACATAAATGGGGCTTCAAAAACTTGGTACGTGCTGGTAAATCTGGATTTATTTACGATTTTTCCCTCTACTCCGGTAAAGACAGTGCAGGTGCTGATAACTGTAATGCCACAAATACTGTTCTTCGACTTGTTTCTGATTTACCGAAAAATCGTAGTTACCGTTTATTCATCGATAATTGGTTTTGTACTTTGAGTCTGATGCTTCAACTTCAAAGTATGGGAATACTTTGTACGGCAACGATTCGATCAAATAGACTCGGCTCTTGTACACTGTCTTCGGATGCTGATTTAAAAGCACGTGGTCGGGGTGCTTTTGATTACAGAACCGACAAGATTTCTGGCATCCATGTCGTGAAATGGATGGATAACAAGTGTGTCCTTCTCACATCGACTTTTGCAGGAGTATCTTGTTCGAATACCGTTGAAAGATGGAATGGTAAAGAAAAAACACATGTTCAAGTTCAGCAACCCGATATCGTACGTGAGTATAACTCATCTATGAGAGGTGTAGATTTGGCAGATATGCTGATATCACTCTATCGAACGACTATCATCTCGAAGAAAAGATGGTACTTGAAAATTATTTTTCATTGTGTAGACATGTGTAAAATCAATGCCTGGCTTTTGTATCGTCGACATTGTGACCAGCAAGGTATTGAAAACAAGCATCAACTGAGACTATTGGATTTTACTGCACAAATTTCAGCCGGTTTACGTGTGGCTGGTAAGTCAACTGAGAAAATGGTTGGTCGTCCTAGAAAAAGAAGTTTAACTCCTTTATCTGTTGGGCGGGCCTCTTCTCATCCAAAGCCGACAGATGATATCATTCGCGATGGATTTTATCATTGGCCAGTTCATGGTGGCAAACGAAATCGCTGTCGGAAATGTCTGATAGGATTTAGCGAGGTGTATTGCTCCAAATGCAACATGTGTCTTTATCTCAACAAAAGCAGAAACTGCTTCTATGACTATCATGTCTGGATTCTTGAATATTTTATGCTTTTCATAGAATTGTTGTAATTGTAATTGTATTTTTGTTTTATATCTCGTGGAAATACCATTTTGATACGACTGGATTTTTGTGGTTTTATCCCTTTATGTACAAGTAGGTTAAGTATGATATAAATCCTTATGTAAAGAACTGGAACAGATACGTATATAAATTAGATACATACTATAATATGCATGTAAATGGGAAGTCTGAAACTTTTCAGTAGTACATCAACTTTTTAGTCTGTAGCTTAGAAATCTTTGATATTGGAATTGATTCATATAGTTATTCATAAATAATTAAAAATACTTTGCCAACTCAAAACAATATTCATACGAACCCATGATAAATGCTCGAATTTACATGTGATGGGTCAATAATACTTGTTACGATAATATGTTAACTTGTAGGCCTATAGATATTTAACAGCTTATTATAAATGAGGTTTACTACATGTAGTTATCGATAACTTTATTGGTAGATATATTCTATATCAGAAAACGTGCTCAGCATTAATAAGGAAAGGTGTTCGATTAGTTAATCTTCGATATTTTATTACGTAGTTCATGACCCCTACCGGGCAATGTAGCAAATTTGCTACAAATTCAAAAGTCCAGGTAATTGTTCAAAATCAAAATCCAACGGTCGTAATGTGATGTTTCGAGATTCTGTAGAAGGTAAAAAATAACAAATAATTTTTTTATCGAATATTTCAAAATGTGCCCGGTAGAGGGTTAAGTTGTTCATAAACGATTCGTTCAAACCCAGTATCAATTAATTTGACAGTAGTACTTCAAGTTTGATATCAGTCAATTAAAATCTACACTGAGATTATCCGATTAATATTTAATTGATCACATCTAACTTCATCTATAATATGGATGGGTCTCACCGAATCCAATGGCTATTGTCTCCACAATTTACACAGCAAAATTGCCGATCACATGCAGCACCGTCATCAATATAATCCGAACGATTATCCAAGTAGCAAAATATTCGGGCTGATCTAAGTTCAACTGTAGAGGTCAATATGCCAATCTGATTCGTCGATTATCGTAGCAGTTATTCACGAAGAAATATTGCACAATTTGAAGAGGTAGTGATGAGTTCTTTGCGGTTGGGCGCCATGTACCAGGTGAAGACAATCCATCTGACTTGCCATCCAGAGGCATTTCTCCGGGTAAGCTCGCTTCTTGTTCTAAGTGGTGGCACGTACCTGCCTGGCTAAGCTATCCAGAATCACATTGGCCGAACTTGCCCAGCTCAGAGGGACAAGCTATCCTTGAAACAGAACGAAATATGGCTGAAGCCAATGTAGCGGTAGGTGTCACAGCAGGTTATCAGATATTGAATCCAAAACCTCCATTTCTCAGCTGATAGACATAAAGAAATTCTCCTCTTGGAATAAACTTCTATGCGTGACAGCTTTCGTTTTAAGGTTCAGTGAATGTTTGATGCACCACAGACGAATTTCTCAGCCGTTAACCGCTTCTGAATTACATAATGCCCAAGTTATTTGGCTCAAGGAGTTGCAGCGAAAATATTTGTCTGATGAAATTAATCACTTGAATGGTAAAGGACCGTTAACAACGCGCATTCGAAATCTGAACCTATTTCTCGATGATGATGGTATTATTAGGTGCCACGGACGAATTTCGAAGTCTTCATATTTGAAGCCGAGTAATGATGTAATATTGATTCCTTCTTATATCGGTTAGAGAATATGTTGATTTACCGTTCTCATGATGCAGTTTTTCATGGGGAGTTTCTGCAACCCTGGCAAAAATTCGCGAAAACTTTTGGCTACTGAAAGGTAGACAGAAGGTTAAGAAGTACCTGCGACGTTGTTTCATATGCAAGAAAGTTCAAGGTTTGCCTTTTTCACTTCCACCAATTCCTCAGCTGCCTGATTTCAGACTCTCCGCACGTCGTCCCTTTGCAACTGTCGGCGTTGATTATTGCGGCCGGATTTATTTTTCCTACAGCAAGGGGGAGGGTACCCGGAAGGGTTACATTGCTACGATTAAAAACAAGCACCTTCACCTCGAGATTTCTCCTGATTTGTCCACTGATTCATTCATTCAATGTTTGAAGAGATTCATATCGAGACGTGGCATTCCCAACATTGTTTCTGATAATGCACCCACATTCAAATTAGCCGAGAAAATTCTATCAGAAGCTAGCATACAAAACTTCGCAAGTTGTAAGAAAATTGAATGGAACTTTACGACTCGGTACGCCCCTTGGATGGGAGGTTTCTATGAGAGGTTAGTGCGAGAAGTTAAAATGGCCCTAAGAAAGACTCTCGGTAAACGTACATTGACATTCGAGGAATTCAGGGCTGCTGTTTGTGAAATTGAAGGTGTGCTGAACAGTCGTCCGTTAACGTATGTGAGTGATGATGCTGAAGAAATCCTTACCCCCTCACATTTTCTCATACTCCAACGTATAACTAAAGAGGGCTCGAACCCTCACCAGAGCGCTATTGTCACCCCTAATGTCCCGTCGATCAAGTATTGTAGAGCTCTAGTTAACCAATTTTGGGATTTGTGGAACAAGCATTATGTTCTGTCGTTGAGAGAGCGCAGTTTTGGTGGAATCCATAGAAATCGCGGAGCAACG
This sequence comes from Prostheceraeus crozeri, assembly GCA_907163375.1. NCBI lineage: Eukaryota > Metazoa > Platyhelminthes > Polycladida > Euryleptidae > Prostheceraeus > Prostheceraeus crozeri. The sequence goes on along the minus strand of CAJQUW010002148.1, from coordinate 245,222 downwards.
GATTTACCAAAAGTTGGAGATGTTTGATTGTTGAGAAAGGTTCTCGTCTTCAGTGGCGTTTGGCCAAAATTGTAAGTTTGTGTTCTGGGCGGGGTGGTGCTTGCCGTTCGGCAAGAGTGAAAATTCTTCAAAGACGCGTGGAGGTATTGTCACGCGTCCTGTCGGACTTTTGGTACCCCTAGAAAACAGCTGATGATGGTAAACATTGAAATTTATGTATAATAATATTTCAAGGGGGAGTGTGTTTACTCACGAACAGACAATCTAAATATCTATGTTCCATATCTGTTTTCCCACGCTCAGTGATGATTCATGTTATTGGACTATTCCGCGTTGTCGATGCACGCATTAGTATGGAGAAAGTTATGTACAGCGTTGTCGACTGAGCGCGCCATAAGAGCTTGTATCGTGTGAAAGTGATTCATAACTAACTAACTAACATCGCCTTGGTTGAATACAGACACCTGCTGAAGACGAAGGATGGTTTTTCAACTTACTGTAGATCATTCGCGGGAAACAGCATATTAATTACGCAAAAGTAATTACAATGTCTCTGTAGCATAAAACTGCCAACGCGGCGTTTTGAAACCGTCAGCTCGTCAAAAGGAGTCAGTCAGACATCCATACAGTGGCCTGCTTGACGTGGAGACTTTTCAAAGCTGGATGAGGCATCTCTGATCCGTACGTGATACGGTTATGTCAGGTGAAAGCTAATCTACTGACAAAGCCTAGCCGGTCGAGATAGCAGTACCAAACTCCCTCATGAGAGATAACGAGGGACAAGGATTTCACACTTACTGAGAAGTCCTGCCTTGACTCCTTCAGTCTGAAATTGGCGAGCCAGTTTCATTTAAGAAAGGTATCATCAAATTGCTGACGATGTGATAAGATAATTGGATGTTATTGAGATTGCAGATGATTATAGGCTCAAATATCGATTTCGTTTTTAAAAAGATAACAAAAACTCTTTGAGTTTCGAAATCCATATTGAGTGATCATTCTTGTTGAAAGTAGTGGCTAAGTCACTCAAATCTTAAAGGTCTATGAGCCTGTGAATCAGCATAAGTGTCTAACATAATTTGTTAGACACTTTTTCATCTTAAACATTGTAACATGAATCTGTCACAGTTTCATAGTCAGAAGGGGGAAACAGCTTTACTAGTTCTTTGTGATCGATTGAGATAATGGAAAAATTCAGTAAGTTTCACAATGAGCATCCGCTAAGGTTGTCTGAACACAATTGAAAATTTTCGTACGAAATGCAATTGCTATGATGATAATGCTATTATATTCTGAAACCCATACCCATGGACTATTAAGTCAGATAATAACTGGTAAATATCGTTGATGCTTACTGAGATATCGACATTTACCTTTTGCAGCGACTTTTGAATCACCCTGTATATCAAGCGCGTTATAATGGGACAAGATCGAGAAACCTTTAATTTATTGATTATCACTAATTCTTGTCATTTAAGGAGTTTCATAGAAATTGACATTGAAGATATCTAATAGTTACCCCGAGATTTGTGGCAACATCGAAACAGACCATCGATAAGACCGTGAGACCTTTATTTTTGTTTTTAGTGAAAAATTACACTCAAATGTTATAATCTTATTGCAATTATGATTACTTTTACTGTCTTGAATTCATTTTGATGGTAAACAATAAGCACGCATTCGGAATAAATTCACAGACAATATAAATTCATTAAAAAAACACATTTACTCGTTATTTTGTTTTCAGTGAAAAAGTATCACTGAGTTTTGTTACAATTGCTATTATTCCTTGGATTACGTGCATTAACGGAACTACAACTTCGCAAGGACTCCTGCGATCTGGAAATGACAATCGAAAAATGTATGATCACATGGATTGAATGTTGCAATTGGACCATCAAGCTCAAAGTCAACTTTAGACAAATGAACTAGTAGCACTAAGATTTACCTGGCGGAAGTGCAAGTCGCAAATGGGAGCACGGAGAAACATATCTAACTTACACATTCCGAGTAAAAATCAAAATCAAAGGATAAAGTTGTCGTTATTTCACTCAGACAAAGTTGATGCTCTTCTGTGACTTTAAAGCTCATTATACTATGTCATGCTACGGAAAAACATTACTTCAGTCAAATTATTTTCTGGTTGTGTGAATTTGTCACATTTAGTCACACCAACAATGAAAAATACACATTATGTCACATTTTACTTTGAGATGAAACATTGAATGTGACACATATTGTCACATCGGCTCACCCCTGTGATTTCGTTTATTGAAACGAAACCGACTACCACGTTGGCAGAAATGAAGAACTACATTTTCCAACTCCATGGAATATCTGTAGACATCACGACGATCACGCGTCATCATGATGGTGCTCTGATAACATTAAAGTTGACACAAGCGGTTCTCACAATAGAGGCCTCGTTCATTCCACTTTCATTGAGGGGGGAATGACTAAGGATGCATACTCATCTTTCATCAGTGAAGTTTCCTCATTTTTGGAGGATGAGGATATTGTGACTATTCAAGACAATGGCCCATCACATAAAAATGTGCCACATTTTAATGATGGCCATACCGTATTCTCTCTTCCGCGATACTCACCGTTAACTGAAAATGCCATTTCATGCCTCAAAAGGGCAGTAAAGCGCCAACTTTCATCTCTGGACGTTCAAAGATCAATTTCAAGCTACGATCTGTCACGACAGCAATGCATTACACTGGAGAGACTTCGCCTGAACATTCTGATAGAAATAATTGAAAATAATTTCCATGAAATCACTCAGGCAAAATGTTCTAAATGGTTCGCGCATTCATTTTATGCTCGCGACTGTCCACTTGAAGGCATGCAAAAATTTAAAACTTATGCACAAGCATGTTACGAGCATATATAGAAATCTGAAGAGTGTGGGATTAATTGTCAATACACTCGCAAGTATAGCAAAAATAAATATTCGATTTCTGACCATGCAAAAAAGATCAATTGATTTATTAGTTAGAAATACTACCATAGATGTCTGCCCATTGACATTGTCATCAACTGTGGAACAATGGATGGATATTTCTTCATTTCAATGTATTCTTTGATTAACAGTGCGTGGATGAGAAATTGACATCAAGTATGGAACGTTTGACAACAGCTGTGGAATAAGGTGTATTGCTTTTGCTTTGTATTCAGATGAGTGGTAAATATAAATACATGCGCGTGCATTATAGGAAGTATACATTCGCAGGGACTGCTACGATCTGGACATGACAATCAAGAAACATATTGCCACATCGAATGAATGTTGCAATTGGGCCATCACACGTCGAAGTCAGTTACAAATAAGAGCACGATTTGTCTGGCGTAAGTACAAGTCGCCAATTGGAGCACGAAAGAGGGAAAACATCAATCCTGCATATCCCTGATACAAAATATCATCAAAGAATAAAGGAAGATCAAAATAATGACCTGGAAAACACAGATCACCGGTCGATTCCAATTTAAAAAAGCGAAAAAAACGAATACTTACCTTAAGAAAGCGAAAAAAAGCGAACCCACAATTTTCGCATCAGGCATGGTAGAAGAGCGTTATAATGACATAATATGCCATCAAGCATACACTACAACGAATTGTACGAACTTGTGCAGATTGCGAATATAAGGCTATATGCTGGTGCAAAAATGTATATTTTTGTAACCAAGTCCAAGCTTCACGATGTAAGGTTGCCATTGTCTTTGATCGTTGACACCACTACTCTCTCGCTGAATTTTGTGTGAGTATTCCTGTTTACTGATGATGTACTTACCAGAAGCCACGTGTTGTTGATGCATATGGGACAGTTGATGCCGCATAGCTTAGTACGCAGAAGCTATGAAAACATTTAATGGTTGAAGTACGACGCAATCTACATTGACTACAACAATGGATGCGGCAGTAGAAATTATTTGCAAAATATTGCAATACTGGTAGATCTAGTATTTTTCAGTCTATAACTCAGAAAGTTTCAGGTGGTTGTACAAAAATAGGCTGCACATTTCCGATCACATCAGTATCATATTACAGTAGTATCGTCATTACTGGATTCAAAATGATTATTACACATATCGGCTTTTTAACTAGTTCCACGTACTTCACGAAAATCTCTGTGAAAGCGACAGTGTAATAAAGAATTGAACGGAAAATGTGTGTATACGAGTATTATCAAATTGTGTATATTATCATCCAAATTTCTTGGGCCTGTTTATCAACATTATGCATACATCTCACTCATTCGCATAAACTGAACAGTTTGTTTCACAGATCCAACATCAATCTTCTAAGCAACTCGGTAACAGGCCTCCCGTGAGCCAGCATGGATTGATGCCTCAAATTATTGACTAATAGATACAATGACATTCATTTATAGCATATAACCCGCTTATACTTTAGACATGCATCAATACAGACTTGCATAAAAGCTACATCATCATGGCCTCAAAGTTACTGTAAGAAAAAAATTATGTATGTACCGGAACGCACTACGACAGGGTTTTACCTTCAGGGATTTCTACAGCACGACTTTTTTGTTAATAAAGGTACATTTTCCAATTACTATATAACATACCTATAAGTTATTACATAAGATTATGCAATTATTAACATCTCGATTCATTAAAGACTTTTGGCATTCTACGCAGTTTTACATATTTGCAATTGCACTTGTATCATAGTTTTACATATTATTTGTTTGTTTCGGTGATGAATAGCACAACTCCAGCTTAGGTCACAATAATCAATATCTTATTGCGTGTCAAAAGCTCAACTATCTCTCTCAAGCAGATCTCAGGTTTTGACACCCAGAAAGCTGTGAAACGCATGTTTACCTAACAAACTATCTTCCTGAAACTTACAGACCTGTCCTGTTTTAACAATCAAATGATGAAAGTCATCTGAACATGTTAATAACGGCGGAATAACGGACGCAAAACGCATATGATGATGATGATGATGAATTTAGGTTATGCCCAACTTTGCAGTTCTTGGCAAATATCCAGCTAAGTGCATCAAACATGTTATGTTTATGACATGTCACAAATAATTATTTAGTAGGATTACACAATTAAGAATGCGTTAAATGCTGTCCACTAGCAAGAGGAGGTGCGCGCAGCAAAACATTTCATGAATCGCCAATATCTAATCAGCAACTGTCTTTTCCGTCTCTTCATTTCAACCAATTGTACTGATCCACGAGTATGAAGTACATCTGACTAGGGGCGAAACAAATAATGACAACATGACTAAATGACGATGACAGCATGACATGAAGCCATGTTGTCAACATGTAAATAAAGGCCTGTACTAAGAAGCACTTTTTCTTGTTCTATCAAAAAAATGAAAAATAAACGAAATACACTCGATAAAAACGAAAAATCAGGCATATTTTCTAAAAATCGAATGTCTGGGTGGTTTGAAAACATGACTTCGTTATTTCATTTAAACGAAGCTAATGCTCCTCTGTGACTGTTCATATTTTGCCAGAATATTTTTTCCGTGAATTTGTCACATTTTGTCATACCAACAACAAAAAACACACATTTTGTCACATTAAATTTTGAGATGAAACATTGTCATATAGTGTCACGTTTTGTTACATCGGCCTTCCCTTGAAATATTGACATGGCATTGTCTGAATATGATACAGGCCTCCCAGAAATTTGCATCAGAAAAATTTGATGATTTTTTAAGACAATTATTCCCAACAAATAATGATCTTTCAGATGTTCTGCTGTAAAATTCATCAGAATGTCATGATTGGTATTTTGAGCATATTTTTGTCATTTTCTTCAGAAATAACTCAGTTTTCAGAAGTATTTCCGATGAGCACATTAGGTTTTTTACAATATCAACATAAACAGACAGGGGTGTCTTACATTCATAAATGTGCAACAAAATGACATGTCGAAGCGCAGAACATGTGCGCATGTGCGTATATAAGGTATTTGGTAAATCAGGATACTTCAAAATTAGTCTTCACACTGCAAATTTTGGCACAGCGGTCCAGTGTCATTTGCTAAGTAAGAGCTATAATCGTCAATTAGTACTGAAGTCATATATGCACAATAAGTCAAAACAAATGAATTCATAATTTTAATTTGATTTTCATGTCGCCTACACACACCATAATAGAATGCCCGCACTGAGCGATAAAAAATTCCCGTATGTTTCCCAGGTTTTGAGCACATATTCTTGCATTTTCAATTCGCAATAACACATTATCAAAAATCTATAAAAACCGTGTTTTGTGATGTGATTTCATTATCACATAATTGAATGAAAAACAAGCATTTTTATTAATAGCTAATATTATTAATCATAATCAAATTGTACCCGTATTCACAAAAATATAAATAGTCTCAATAAACGCATAGGACATCAAGAGTATTGAAATAGTCCCTCTCATCAATCTTTAATCGCTGATTGTAATTGAAAAAAACGTCCATAACAAATCATGTACTCGTATTTCACAAAAACGATAAAATTAATGTCAACTAAAACGATATCGAGTATAAAAGTAATCCCTCTTCTAATCGCTCTTCAATCATTGATTGTAATTGAACAAAACGTCCATAACAAGTCATGTACTTGCATTTCACAAAAACAAACTCATACGATATCATGAGTATAAGGATAGTCACTCATTGATCACTATATGCACTTCAAAGATATGGATTCACAATTTTCTTTCGAATAAAGATATCTTCTTATCCAGGGGTGGGCAACCTTTTCCTAGTTGCGGGCCACATCAAGGGTCCCATAAGCTTCGCGGGCCGCAAGTTTCAGCATCAGGGTGTATACGGATTTCGGAAATTCGAGTTCATCGGTTTTTTCCCGGTTTTTCCCCGTTCTCAACCAGTGCATATGGTAGCAAGATAAAACAAATGAAGTTATTTGAGACGTTTATTATCAGTTTCCACGAAGTCATTTTAAAGCATATAAACGCAAAACAATATGTAATTACATAACAGGAACTTTGTGACTCCAGGCCTCACAGCAACTAAACATAACAAAACTAAAAAAAAAAAAATAGGAGGATAAACTTAGTGGTGAAAAATGTTCAAAAATAGGACAAATAAGCCATTTTCGACTCCTTTATGTTTGCTTTTTGATTGTTTACATCTTTAATCTAATGAATTCAAACACAAAATTACTAAGTTTTCGATAAATTTTTGTGAAGTAGTGTCATGAGTGACTAAGATATCTAGGATTTGATTAATGGCAACCGAATTTTGAATTACTCAACCGAATATGAAATCAGTAGGCCTACTTAAGTGTAGCATTTATGGCAGAGAGAAGACAAGTACTTCTTCGATCAAAGTATTGTAAGGATAAACTCCAATGGGGGGAATATTGATCTGGGCTACAAACGTCATTGAAGAGCCCCTGAATCATGAACCTGAGGAAAATTCGGATACTAATGTTTCATTGACGCTAATTTGATTTCTTGGGGTATCTGATCATTTGCAGTCAGAAAATTCCCAAAAGATTGGAAAAAAAGAAAATGTAGATCGTTTAACGATTGAAACAAGTCTCTCATGCTGCCCAGAATCCAGATAAAATAAAGTTGGGAGCATTTTCCATAGTGGAGAAAGAAAACGTTCATCCTTGTTATGAACAATCGAGAGGTCTCATATTCTGAAGAAATTCATATCGCACCCAAAAAATATGAGTGGAGAAAAGAAATTGTCGTCCACTTAATAATCAAGGCAAGTCTATCACTCCCCTCAGATAGAACGCCGTACTACAACTCGAAAATCTCTCATTTGGCCGAGAAGCAAATTTGATAAATTCCAAAAAAGGAGCAGCTTAAGGAAAGCGTCTACCGTTGGATTACCGAAACGTCTCTTAGTACCCAATTAAGTCGCGCTACATTATCAAAATGTGTTGATATTTGTAGGCATCAATATATTCGCCTACTTCGTATCGGCTTCGTCAGTGGTAAGTGTCCCAATACATGCACTTATCTCGCACTCGGCGCCAATTAAGTATGGCAAACGCCTAAAAAATAGGATAGATCCTGAAAATAGGAGATCTCAACCGAAAAAATAGGAGAAATTGCCAAAAAATAGGAATAATAGGAAAAATAGGTCTGTGAGACCTGTGACTCTAAATGCGGGAATTAACAATGAATATCATATATACGGTATCAACAATGGGTAGAACTTCCTTAGTTCACTGCTCTCTTGGTCACTACTTAAATAAAACAAAATAGGTATTATGGCAACAAATGTGGGAATTAACAATGATATCATAAACAGCATCAATGCATCATCAATATGTCTAGGTATATGTCCTTACTTCACCAATCTCGGGGTCAATTTTAGGATAAAAAAATAACAATTCTCGCAACTAATGTAGATGCTTCTGATTTTTATTCGTGCGAAGCTTTCATAAAAAAATAATCTAAATTTCAATTTGGCAAGTACTTATAATTTTCCCGGTTTTTGACCTGGATTCATCGGTTTTTTCCCGGTTTTTCAAGGATTTTTCCAGTTCATCGGTTTTTTCCCGGTTTTTCCCGGTCCGTATACACCCTGAGCATACTTATTTAACGGTAAAATGATGTCGTCATTTGATACTAGGTAAAGGATGAGCCGGGTCTGGCCAGATCCAGGTTCATCATTTAACCGCTAAGTTCGAAAGTTGGTTAAAAGATGATATCGGATATCTAATTTTGTGGTGTAAAAATACGTTATATTCATAGATTTGCCACAACCCTGCATTTGAGGTGAAAAATCTTTTTAATGAAAACTTTACTTTACTTATTATTTAATTCAAGCGTGAAAAAATACAACGATGTATCCTATTCTAATGAGAACGTTGAGTCTGGATGTCCTTCGAGATTTTGTCGATGTCTGGTATGAAGGAAGACGTTGCAACCCTAAGGCCATTTTCCAAATTTTCGTCACTAAGGGTGGATCGAAACGGGGACTTCATGAAGTTGAGACGCGAGAATATCTGCTCGCAAACATACGTCGAGCCAAACAATGCCATCTTCTTTGCAGCGAATGCACGAAGATTTGGAAATTCGTCTCTCGTGATGCAATTTCGGTAAAAGTCGCCAATTGATGATTTGTTAAATCTAATTTTCATCTCTTCTTGGTTCTGTAGTTCTATCAGTTCCACTTGAAGTTCTGGCGGCGCATCATTCACAAGCACGTCGAGAGGTGTGGCGAATATTTTCCAAGTCGCATTCTGACTCCATAAATCTTGGAAGCGGTTACTGAACTCATCAATGAGCTTTTGAATTTGAGCAGCGAATTCAGTTTGTTTATTATCCAAATGTCCTCCGCCACTGTATTCACTGAGTGTGCTGAAATGTGAGAGGTCCAGCTTTTCAATTTGTTGTCTCCAAAGATTTAATTTAGCTTTGAATGCATTGATATGAGCGAACATTTCATGGGCATATTGTCCTTTCTTTTGTAACTTAAGATTGACTTCGTTCATGTGCATAGTCAAATCCACGATGAAAGCTAAGTCCAACATCCATGAGCGGTCGTCTAATTCAACCATGTTTTGACCTTTAAAGTCAAGAAATTGTCTGATTTCTTCACGTAACTGAAAAAATCGTCTCAACATTCTGCCTTTACTTAGCCAGCGGACTTCTGTATAATACACCACGTCACGGTGAACAGTATCAAGTTCTTCTAGAAATGCTTTAAATTGCCGATGATTCAGTCCGCGATGTCTGATAAAGTTGATGGCTTTTACCACAGGACCAATCACATGTCGAAATTGGAGGGCTTTGGCGCATAAATTTTCCTGGTGAATGATGCAATGAAAAAATACTACATCATTAGGGTACGTCACTTTTTCCTGGAGTGCCGTTTTAATACGCCCAACAAGGCCAGTCGTACGGCCAGACATTGATGGCGCTCCGTCGGTTGTCATGCCACACAGAGTCTCCCACTTGAGGTCGAACTCTTCAATCGCCGCGGTTACTTGTTCAAAAAGGTCACTACCAGTTGTTGTATCATTCATTGGCTTTAACGCCAACATTTCTTCGAATTCATTGAGATCGTCGTCGATTCCTTTGACAAATATCACCAATTGCGCCGTGTCGGATCTATCAGTCATCTCGTCAGTACAGAAACTCCATGCGATGAATTCAGCGGACTTTTGTTTCAAGGAGTCGCTCAAATTCATCGCTATTTCGTCAATGCGCCGAGTAATTGTACGTCGTGACAAACTAATCTTTTCAACAGTATCGACTTGGTCAGGAAATAGGATTTGAGCCACATCATTGATACACTGTTTTATGAACTCACCATCGGAAAATGGTTTCAAGTTCTTCGCAATATTGTAGGAGACAACAAAACTGGCACGGACGATGTTCACTCCTGCGTCTCGTAGTTTTGGAAACATGGATTGCTGAGATGCAACAGATTACTTTAATTTGGTGATCTGCTCCATCCTTTTCTCCCCCTCCAGTTTGCCGTAACGTCCATCGCGATGCTTCGTCTCGTAGTGCCTCTTCAGGTTATATTCTTTGACCACACTAATTCTTTCTTGACATATTAAACACGTTGGTGAATTGGCGACGTTTATGAAATAATAGTCCGTAGTCCATTTATTCTGAAAACTGCGATTTTCATCACTAACTTTACGTTTTTTTGAAGTGGTTGGCTTATCCATTTACTACCTTCACAAACTTGACGACTGAATATAAATTTTCTCTGCACAGGAGGGAGGCAGTTGTTCTCTAATGACGTCGGCAATGAATGACAATAGCAAGTCAGCGATTACACTCTCTCATACATACTAACGCTGTCTGAGGCAGAGAATATTTATATAACGAGAAGGAAACGTCAGTCAGACAATAAGCGACCATGACGCGCGCGCACTGTGGGCAAAACATGCGTTAGCTGCCTCAAATTATTAAGTTTCTTAATGAATGCGTGTATTTGGCTCTTGTTAATAAATATATATTGCCTTGAATTAATTAATGCGAGTAATGAAGTATTTAAATTTTAAAGTAAGAATATATGGACGTCTATATTATCCTGCTCTCATCGCGGGCCGTACGAACCTATCTCGCGGGCCGCACGTTGCCCACCCCTGTTCTTATCGATGACAGAAGATTCCACGTCAAGTTCGTCTTTCTTTCTTTTCAAAACATTGAGTTCAGACACGACAAGTTGCCTCTCAGTGTCACGCCTTTTATAATCCTCCTCTTTTTCATTGCTCTTTAAGAAAAATTTTACATCTCTGGTATGAATCCCGACTAGATCTGAACATTTGCTTGTCAATATTCACTTTAAGAGGTCTGTGAATGTAATCAGAAAGTAATCTTTGACAAATAATGGATCGCTCCTTCATATTCTAAACAAGTACATTTTCACTCACGGAGAACCACGATTTGACCGTAGTGTTACCGTATGAAAGGATTAGGCAAAGTTCAGCAATTCGCCAAAGATCACGGTATTCATCTTTTCCGTTTTACAGTAGTGAATAAAATCATCCAGTCGTGCTTCCGGTGAGTAATGGCTCATTTGATTCTGAATCGAAGGTTCATTCATCAATTTATCGAATTGTTCTTTTACTTTATCAGCACATACAGGTGACAATCGTTTCCAGTCAATAAGTACATATCTGTAACAATCGGGATAATCGCTTCTTTGAAACTAGTACTGAACAGGAAACCAGCTTTGGAGATAATGAGCTCACTGCTACAGTCGCGTTATGGTGTAATGGTCCCTTTTCCATTTTTCCGATTTTCTGACAAATACATTGCAAGATTTTCGAAAATCGAGAAGATTTGCTGGGGACACAATGTTCTTTCTCAATGCATCACTGATTCCAAATACGAAGTCAAGAGCATGTCCTTCCTTGTAGTTACTTTTGCCTGATTGTGGGTTAATGTGAACCATGGACGTCTCGATAATTTAAGTGGGTCAACCCACTTATATTATCAAGACGTCCATGATGTGAACTTTCGATTGATCCTTTCTCGTTTTTGCTTCAGTCAAAACAGACGCTGTAGTAAAGAAAGATAGAAGTTCCCTGATCATCTGTTCACAAGCGTCAGCAAGAATCGGAGCCATAGGTTTAAGGGTCTGGAATGTCATCAAAAATGGTTTCTAAACTGGATCCGACAGAGAGGAAAAATACAATTTTGCTTCAAGCAATGGATCTCTTATTGTATGCTCGATAAAGCTATATGACCGAACATCCGGTTTTTGGTGTCACGGTGTTCACGTAGCCACTTAGTGATGGTAGCAGTTCAAGTGTTCTGTCCACAACGTCAATGTTTTCTGTCCAGCGAATGACACACAACTTTTTGGGAGTTGCTACTTTTTCCGTCAATTCTAAAGATTTTGCTCTACGAGCATGATTGTCCTTGAAGAAAGAGTAAAAAGCACCCACAATACCTTCAACATCCCATCCTGATTTCTTATTGCCCATGCGAAAAGCGCCGTGAACAACATGCAGTCCACAACTTCCTAGCTGAATATGTTGAAAGTCAGTCACCAGACAATTTTCCGACTGCTTGAAATATATCGAAGAATTTCCAATTAACCGCGGGACCATCCATTGAAATTTGCACCAAGTTCTTATACAGCGCATATCATTAGTAAATCTGACAACTATCAACACGAGGAGATTGACTTCAGATGAAATATGAACTCGATTGAACAATCAATTTAAGTTTACAGTGAGCTCATTTTTAGAGAATTTTTGTCATTATATCCACTATAGGAATAATGGCCGACAGCACACATAAATTTCGCAAAATTGTCCCGTATATCCTGTATGAAAAACAGATTCCCGTATTTCCAGGATATGCGGGCACCCAGCATAAACATGGGGCTCGTAAAAATCGATTTGTCAATTTTCCGATTTCCGAATCATGGAGCATTTTTTTGATTGTCTGTTTCTGTTGAATGGTCAAACTGAGTCGAGCGTTTCCTTTCAGTAGCTTTACTCTGGATGGAGTTTTGGATTTCCTGAAGCTCGGCATTCGCATCTTGTATTTGCTCTTCTGTTAAGCCTACCTCAATGACTTCTTTCTTCCTTGCTAATTCCTCTCGAACAGAAGCTTCATTTTCACGCTTCCTATTCAATGTTTATCTCTACCTGCTCCCTCATATCGATAGCTTCTTTGAATTTCATCTTTCCCTCAATTGCTGCGTTGTACTTTTGAAAGAATTGTTTGGTTGACTTTATCAATGCATTTGTAATTTCGATGTTCAAGTATCCGCCTAGCCGAATACGAACATCCTTAAATGTACGCTGCGACACAAGCATTACTTCATTCAATAAACATCCGCAAAAATCTAAGATGCTTTTGTTCAGCGAAAACCTGATTCTGGGACTTAATTACCGTGAATTACAAGTATAGTCAACACGCATTTCGCAAGACTGGATAGGCACATATACTTGGGTTTACCAAACTCTGTTATTCTCGAGACGTCTTCCCAATATTCATCAATTCTTCTTTGTCCAAAAGATTCCTCATCAGCAGGGAGGAACGCCAGATCATGTTCTTCATGAGCACGTCTGCAATATGAATCCTACTGCCTTTTTCGACATCCTCTCTATGTAGGTTTAAAGCTTAGCTATTTTTTACGATGGTTTAAGGCTTAGCCAAAACAGTGAAACAAATCTTAACATAGACAAAGCGGTCACATCCGTCACCTCACCAAGAGAGCTATAATCTTTGCGGCACGTGCTGGAGTACTGCAAAATCAGTGTAGATCAGTCATAAATAGCTCCACGTCCATTTCTTTAATCGCATTGACAACTTTCTTGAGACAGTTATGCATTTTGTCCAAAGGGCATGATCCCAGTGACAGAAATGTCGTCACGTAAGTGGATTGCAAATGTTTCCACAGCTCTGATTCAAATGATATTAACGTTCAGCCCGTCCATCCCCAATTGAAGCAAGCATGTTGGTTCTAAACCCATTGTCCTGATGAACTTCAGAAAATGTTCGATGAGATCGTATTTTTTACAATGGTCCATGAGGACAAAACAACAATATACTGCTGAAATCCTCTTTGAGGATTTTGACCAATATTGAATGTACACGTCGTATTGATTCTTTACCTATTGATTTGTGATTTCATCAAACAGATCAGTAAATGCGACATTCATAATGTCCTGCTTTGTATTTTCTTGGAAATGAGTAATTCCATAGTTAATTATGCACCGACAAAAGCTGTCGATGAATTAAGCCATTATCTTTCAGAATATTGAGAAAGGTACAAGTATGGAAGCAAAACCTGGCTTCTATTACATTTTGTAAAATTCATAATTTTTTTATTTTCATGACGGTTTATTAAATTTTATGAGATTTTATAATTTTTATGACACTGGAGGCCTGCATGCAGCGTTTCGTAAATCAATTTTTTCGTGACCGGGAAAATTGATGTGGAATACATCTCGTGAACAATTTTATTCATGTGCTGACTTAATTTAGCCACCTAACGTAGGCCGACATGCGAATATAAAATCACAAGTACGTTACAAAAGTCCGTCCGTTGCATAGGACTAGCAATGTCATTGAAATTTGTGAAGTCGCTGTAACTTTGACTCTTTACTCGATGAGAGTAAGGCAATGCTAAACACATATAAATGACATTAAGGTAAGAAGGGATTTATCGATCGATGGACATCAGATTGAAATAAATTTATTCATTTGCAAGAAAAAACTGGAATGTTGAGGAACGCTAATTCGAGTAATTGATACATTGGACTTTTTTTTTTACTGAATTTTCACCCTTAGCACAGCTATGAGCCATGAACGAAGCTAGGGGTTACTCAATGAAAAGTAAAAATTGTATTATTTTAAATAAATAAAATAATAATAATAATAAAAAAAAACAGATCTTCTAATCTGATTAAACTGTCCTCATCAGAAACATGTTCGCACGCCTCTTGAAAGTATCAAGATTGTATTGGTCAGGGAAAGTGGTCTGGGGAAGCTGATTCCAAAGCTGCGCCGTGCGAACAAAAAAGCTTTTCGAGCGACTCACAGTACGTGCGCGTTCTAAGCTCACATGATAGCATGTGAGTGCATTAGCTCTGCGTGTGCTTCTGGAGAAGATCTTAGGTTTGGGTACGCACTCATTTACTGCAGAGCTGCTTCTACCGAAATAGTACCTGTAGAAGAGACTGAGTGAAGCAACATCCCGTCTGACGGAGAGCGGCTGCAACTTGCTAGCAAGTTTTTCACCCATGAGATTCTTGACACGTTTCTCAACCCGTTCAAGGAGGTTAAGATGCGTTTGTGGGGCGCCTGCCCACAGATGACAACAATACTCCATCAGAGGACGAATAGTGGACTTGTAAAGATAGCAGACAGTCTGTGGTGGAAGATAGCTGCTGGCACGATAGAGACTACCAATGCGTTGAGCTGCCTGCTTGCTAATGGATTGGATGTACGGTTTCCATGACAAGTCCTTCGTAACCGCCAATCCAAGGAAGGAGATGGAATCTTGTTCTCTGATCCTATTATCTGACATCTTAATGCTATGATCATCATCTCCTTTAAGTCGTGAGTGCAGAATACTCTGAGTTTTTGAAGGATTGAAGGAAACAAGCCAATTGGCGCCCCATTCTGAGACCCTGCGTAAGTCTTCATTAAGAACGTCGCATAGCTGCTGACGTTGCTGAGTGTTCTTAGCGAGTCGCTCATTGGAATTGAAGAGTGTTGTGTCATCTGCATACATCACCAATTTACTCACTAGGCAGTCTGGGAGGTCGTTGATGTACAGCAGAAAAAGAGTGGGTCCCAAAATTGACCCTTGAGGAACTCCTGCATTGACAAACTTGGTGGAAGACTTTTGGCCATCTAAGACGACAGATATCTGCCGGTCACTAAGAAAAGAAGCAAGAAGTTTGTGGAGTTGATTAGCAACTCCATAGGACTTGAGCTTCATAAGGAGTCCCTGATGCCAGACTTTATCGAATGCCTTGGAAATATCCAAGGCAACTGATCTCGTCTCACCTTGTCTGTCAAGGACACGACTCACATGTTCAGTGACATATGAAAGAAGATCTGCAGTTGATCGAGAGTGCCTGAAGCCATACTGTTCTTCTGATAGAAGGTTCTGAGTTTCAAGGAAGTTAACAATGTGTTGGTTAATCACTGCTTCAAAAATCTTGCCAGCAATTGGAAGCAGGCTGATAGGACGGTAACTAGATGGAAGAGATGAGTCAGAACCTTTCTTTGGAACTGGAACCACGGAAGCTACTTTCCAACAAGAGGGAAACTCACCGGTGGATACACATGTACTGAACAGTTTAGATAAAAGTGGAGAAAGCTCAGGTGAGAGATGCTTGAAGACCGAAACCGGGATGCCATCTGGTCCACTAGACTTAGAGCTATCGAGACCGGCGATGATCTTTTTGACGTTTCGGACTGTGACTGAAGGAGGACTAACTGTCTCATCAGTGCGCGTGGGAATTGGAGGTGGAATTCTACCTCCATCGTCTAATGACGAATTCTTGTGACATAATGCTCGCTTATGCACCTGACACACCTGAGTTCTATTTGTGGTATTTCTGACTACTCCTGGCGGGTAGTGGTCGAAAACGAAGACCGGTAAAAATGATGAATAGCACTTTTGTTTAAGCATATTGATTGTGTTATCAGCCCAGGAACCGATCGCCGTTAAATGACCGAACGGCCGAAATTGACTACCCTGACTGTCAAAATCCAGGCCGGTTCCAACCCTGTGTGCAATAAAATGCAGCTACTAGACATACACACGGTAGCGTCCAGATTTCAAGCTTCAAATTCGAGGGCGATTCCCGGGCTATTTCATCGAATTTCCACGCTGTTTTCATGCTCATTCCAGATGCGCTATTACAAATACGCTTTTTTTGATGGTTTCATGTCACTACTCCATTCCTGTGACACTTTCGGAGATCGACCATTGAAAAGATGGCTAGGTCAAGCACTTTACACACCGTTCAACCACAATTACACAGTTCAAAAATAATTATCAGGAAACTTCTTAGAACTCTTTTTATCGTCAAATTTGAGATTCCCGCTTGAGTTTTGCCAACAAAGTTTGACGTGTTAGACAATGACTGACATTTGAATATACTGTAGGCCAGTTCAGTTTTCAAACTGTGAGCGGTGGCTCCTTAAGATTATAAAAATATGCATGACTTTCCTCAACGGCCTGCAGCCACTGAAGGAATCTAAATGAGATTTTACATCGACAGAAAAGTTCACTTCCTGAACCTTCCAGCGATCAAAAATAATTCATTAAATATTTCCATCAAGTGATCCATATACAGTAGTATTCGGATAACTCGTCGCCGAAAAGATTCCCTTCAAAAACTACTATCTAACACATATGCCTGACTTAGTATAACTTGTCAAATCGGGTAACTCAAATCGTAATAGAAAATTATGAAGATTTCTTCGGATGAGTCGTCAACGCTTAATATTTTTTGCAACGCAATTTTCAATATTTTAAGCCAGCTTACACATCAAAAAAGTGCAAGAGTACTGGTTTGAGCTATGATAGGACTGATACAAGTGTGCTTCGGTGTATAAATTTCATTTTTTAGTAATAAGACGAAAAATCAGAGCGGTTGCTGGTTGACATAGAATATACAGTAGCATGCAGTTATAATTTGGGAAAATGTGGTTGTGGGAATTAAATGCAACATGCCTACATGTGCAGGGTGCCCACGCATTTTAGGATACTTTCCAGATTCAATGATAATCCCAATTTGCCACATTTCACCCAAAAATTTACTTTGATAAACATGGAGAAAGAAAAAGTTGGAAGAAAGAACACCTGGATTGCATTCGGCAATCAGAGAGACCATGACAGAGAGTCTGTCGACAGAGGGGAATCACTGAGAGGACACTCCTATTAACGGATGAAAAGCGAAGTCGAAACATAACAGAACAAAGTCTGAAGAGAACATGAAAATATGCAGGAGCCGGTGCAAATAATTTCGAAAGGTGGCACCAGATGATATGAAAATATGGCTGCATGAGAAATACCAACTGATTGAGCTGAGTGCGCACAAGCAGAGACAGAGACATGCCAAGCATACCTGCTGATCGGAGATATAAATACCTACAGATTGGGAACCGAAACGATTTGCTGAAGATCACGATGGAAACCTGTTCCAGACATCCGAAGAGACTGAGTACTGCTGAGGACTGCACACGTACGCACGCTCTGCGTTTGGAGTAAACGGATAGTCTCCCGGAAATTGGTAGGTTCCTTACAGTAGTGAACCATTAGGACCTAGAAGAGGTCGCTTAGTGGCTCGGTCAGTTACATACACACATTAAATATTCAACATTTTCTTGGTAGCTGAAGATAAATTTTGAAAAAAACATGAAAAATATATTCATTAGTGAAAAATGAAGACCATTCAAAGGCAAAGACAAGTGGCAACAATGACTTTGAGTAGCATTAGCTAAGAGTTAAATATATTTTAAAATTATTCATCATAAAACATGTGCTAATTCACATAAATTTCTGCAACAGTGTAGTGATAAACGTCACAACGCAACACTAGTAAAAAGCGTAATAAGATTAAACGTGGTGGTGTGACCTCAAACTATACGTCAGATTACTTTTTTCAATTTTACCACCAATACAAGGTGCACATTTGTGAATTACTTGATAGGCAATTGAAGGCAAAGGAATAGTAAAGAAATAGAACGATTGCGGTTGTTGACTTAGTCTATATGACCAATACGAGCAAAATGCATAATAGCATGCGCAAAAACGAAACAAAAATTTAAATTTTTGATAGTAAAATGTCTATGTTCTCAGACTGCTAAGAAACAATAACCCTTATTTCACTATGACTTGACACAAGAGGCAGAATTTTTATTAATCATGCACCTATCAACACACTTCACTTCTGAATTTTAGAGTACAAAGTTTGGAGCAACTTCAAAGGCTATTTCAAGATTTTTCTTGAACAGATATTCTCTCTCGCTGTCTTTTGAAAGTACACCATCACAGTGTTTTTAACATAGAAATCGGTTTTTTAAATGGCTGATGTTTGAGAATCTACAGTCAAGGCTGGCTGCCATTAGAAGTGCACAGAACACTAACTTCTCGAAGAACAATAGTGTATCACCATAAAAGTAGAGCCTATGGTAGAAACACAGAAGTCATGGACAATTTTTTGAAAATTTGTTTTAATATAAATGAAATGAGATCCAATAATTTGAAAAACCTTGCACTTTCGTGTAAAGAATCTATAGTAATCCGTCAGAATTAGGTTGCGGAAGGGTAAGCCCTGGTGATGTGATTATAATGTCAGATTGCTTAAGATTTCGAGACCTGCGTTAGACAAGGAGGTTTAGCGTCATTCAAATTCACATATGAAAAAAAATTCCCCTGTGAGTAGTGTTAAGTATCAGAAGGAAAAATGGTTAATCTATCTCACATGCCACACCGAGGCGAACAATCGCCTGATCCAGCTGCATGCTTCCCAAGCATGATGAGTAGGTAAATTCAGAATATTGTTTAATAGAAAAAGAGAAACCAAGTATCAAACAGATGACGTGATGTATTTCACTTAAGCCAAGGCCCTGAAGGCATGACTGTTTCGTAGATTTGCGTGCAATATTTCGTTTTTATTAGTGTTTTGTAGTATAAAGATGAATAAAAGTCAGAGTGACTGACGATGAGATGCAACTATTTGTATTATTGCTAACATTCCCTAGCTCCTAGGATTGAAGTGCCTAATCCAGTTTTGAATGAACCTACGTTTCCAAGTGATGAGATTAACAGTGGATGGAACTCAATGTTTTATCGTCATTCTTGGGCAGCCACAGGTTTTCGCGGTGAGATGGCAGTGCACCTGATGGAAATTTCACGGCCATTGTCAGAGTTTATGACGTCTATCAGTAAACCTTGCAGTCGTCATCAACCTATTCCGCAAAATTTCTGTCGACGATGTCCGTTTCTAAAGCTGGAAGGCAATCGTGTAGACGAAGGTTGTGGACTTCATGGCTTGGTTGAGTTTTTCGCGTGGACTCCATACAACCCGTACAAAGAATTTTTTATTTTTATTTTTGGTTCCCTTGTAAACTTCACTGACTTCACTGTTTTCTCCACTTAATTTCATCTGGATTCTGGGCAGTAAGAGACCCGACTGGAATCTTTGCATGTTTTGCTGGATTAATCCGGCGCGCTCGATAAGCGATATTTGCTAAAAAAAGAACATAGGGATCTTAGAATTTCTATAAATAGCGCACGCGCCGGCACGCTTTGGCCTTTGATGAAGTACATTTTAGGATACTAACAGAGTAGTAACAAACAGTATACTGTAGAGACGGCGGAGTGTTCTATAGATACGGCGTAAATCAGTTCTGTGGAAATATGGCCTGTATCCAATTCCTATATATATCCTGTAAAATATTGCGAATGAAAGGATGAAAACGTACTCGTTCAAGTTAAAATTACTGTGTTCGGTTACTGCGCGCATTAAACTCAGCATGTGGATTTTTATTCAGTAGAATCTATAAATAGAATTTGGTGCCGGCGCGCTTTAATCCGGAAGGATCTATAAATAGATTTTGCTCCCGGCGCGCCTTAGTCTGGAATAATCTATAAATAGAATTTGGTCCCGGCGCACAATTCGGCGCGCTTGATGTAAAGATTCCAGTCAGGGTATGAGAGACCTGTCTCGATCGTTAAATGCTCTTCTTTTATCTCATGAATATCATGAAGTTTTTTCCAAGTGGACAAAGGACTTTGCTTGACAGAACGATCAAAAATCAAAAAATTGCGTTTCGTCACTTAGCTTTTTTTAGAAATTTCTCCACTTTGTTCCATCTGGATTCTGGGTGGCATGATACTTGTCTCGATCGTCAACCAATCTGCGTTTTCTTTGATTACGTTTCTTCCCGTCCTATTTTTCGGGAAAGAGCTTAACCTGGGACATTGACTGACGAAAAGTAACAAATAGGTAATTTTCATGTAAGAATGCTAGAACGATTCACCTGTCATTACGTTTCTTCCCGTCCTATTTTTCGGGAAGTTTACTATGTACGTAGGACTAAGTTCTGTCTCCCTGATTCTTCACCTTTGCATCTGCAAGGATCTTAACCTGGACCTTGACTCACGAAAAGTGACATGTAGGTAATTTTCATGGAAGAATGTTAGAGCGGTTCACCTGTCTCCTCTGTCTGCACAACATTACCTGCCATCTGAAGTATGGTTTCCACAGAGTCCTTCATGAAATTGTTTGACACTCTCGGACTGCAAATGGACATGGATGCCTCAAGAAGACATTATCGTCAACGAAGCAATAACATCACAACTTTCGTCAGCTTTATTGCTTAATGTATATTCAGCGATGTTTGTGGTGGAGACCAATGTACACCAATTGCAGCTAATTTTTAGTTTGGTCGAAGAGAGACGCCTTCTGCCGGACAAAATAAGCTATTTGAGTGTTGTTTCTCAGTCGAAAAATTCTTCGAAAATCGACTGCCATTACATAATCGAATCCCAGAAATTCAACTCCATAAAGGGAATCATCAATAATGTATTGATGCTCTTTTGGCGAACGGCATTGATGCGTAAGCTCACAATCAAGAAGCGAAGATAGAATCCTATGACATGTATCCTGACTGCTAAGCATGAATCAATCATGACTTACAACTTGCTCTTGTTTCACGTCGTTTTCATTCCTGGAAGCTGCAGGGCTGCAGATGTTCGGGTTCATCCGGACTTATCTTGCTAAGCATATAGGAGGTCTGAAGTTATTGTCTGTCGAAGTCCGTAGTACAACAAATTCACGTATTTAATGAATGAAGCACTGCGAAAAACCTTCAGAAATTATATATTTGAACACTGTAATGAATTTTTTACTTCAAACTTCACAATGTTGTGCAGAATTCCAGCAATAAAATGCTTATTCAATTTTCATGATTGGAAATAGGCTCTCCCTGCTTTTTTTAGACAATTTATTGAAATTAAAATATGAGCGGTAAAAACCCAACGTTTCCTCCGTCACGGACTTAATCATGGGCAACAAAGTCCAGCCATTAATACAATGGGTTTATATACAGCTAGTGACAGCTCGTCAGTTCATGCTTCCGATTGAGTATCGGACCATACGATTTAATATAGTTCGCTTCAGCGATCAATAAACTCAATAATAAAATCTTCTAACCTAAGGGTCAAATTGCTATGAAATTGGACAATATGATCTGAGATGACACTCTTATTATCTCCATTTGAAACGCTTCTACGATGTTCAGCATAACGGTCAGCAAACGGGCGATTTGTGGAACCTATGTAATACTCGTCACATGCAGGGCACTTGACTTTGTAGACCACATAGCGCATAGAACAATGATATTTATTCGGCAGTTGGAGGCAAATACTGCATTGACATTTATTGTTCGGCCTATAATTGTTCAAATTGCTAATGGTATTTCTACCTGGCTTATTTACAATAGCTATTGGCAAATCGTATTTATTTGTTAATTTCTTTAACTGACGAGTGGAAGCATCGCTAATAAAGTCAAGTTTTAGGAATACTTGATTACTTTTATTCGTCATGTTTTTATTTGGAACATTTTGTCCTTTCCTATGGAACATTGTTAGAAATCCGTTATTCTTTAATTTATTTTCCATTTCTTTTTTGCATAAATCTGAACTTTCTATATCAGAGCAACGGTTTTCAATATACCTGTAGCTATTTCAAACGAAATTAGATTTGACGTGACTGGGAACCCAACTATCAAAGTGAAGGGTATTACCGGAATGGCTTTCTTTATTGAACCATCTATATTTTACTTCATTATTAGAAATATAAATACTTATATCTAAGAAATTCAAAATGTTGTTTTTAGGCAAATCAAGCGTAAATTCAATAGAATTGTGTACGTTGTTAAATGAGTTAAGAATTTTATCAAAGTAGTCAGCATCTTTAGGGAAAGGACCCAAAATGATATCATCGATATAGCGCTTATACATATCGGGTTTGATACTATGTTTAGTCAGGAGACTGTCTAAGGCCATGCCTTCAATTTTATACATAAAGATGATACCAAATGATGGAGCAAAATGTGATCCCATAGGGCAACCACCAACCTGTAGATAAGTTTTATCGTTGTAATGAATTTCATAGTTAAAGCAAACAAATTTAAGAATATCCTCAATGTCTACGATTTTCAAATTATAGTTATTGATTTTATTCCAATTTTCTTTGACGAAGTGCATGACAGTGGTGACTCCATCCATAAGAGGAATGGAAGTATAGAGGTTCTTAACATCTAGAGAGATGAAGACTAAATTGTCTTTAGACAAACCACTTAAATCTTTTAAATTTTTGATAAGATCATCAGTGCTGCTGATATTAGTTGGGACTAATTTTACCAGTTGATTTAAAACTTTACTTAACATCCAATCAATTTTATCAGTTGGGATTCCAATAGAAGAAGCTATGGGACGCAGTGGAAAGCCATTCGGCAATTTTTGTTTGTGATCTTTTATAGTACAATAGAATTTTGCAGGCTTACTACCACTGGACAAGAGGCGATTAGTATCTAAGTTTAGATTTTTGCATCTAGACCTGACTAAAGAGTTAGCTTGTTTTTCAATCGCTTTACATCTAGATTTTTTTAATAACTTGTAGGTATTGGCATCATTTAGGATATTCTCCACTCGATTAATAAAATTTTCTTTTTTAGTAACTACTACGCGGTTCGTTTTATCTGACGGAACAGCTAGCAAACTGTTGATTTTCATAAACTCACTAGTTTTGTCTATTGTTTTATACATTTGTTTGTATTTACTGCTTCTCTTAGCATAAGTAATTTCCTTATTCAAGAATTTTTTAGCTTCATGTTGAAACATCATTAAATTTGTCTCGGCATTATCACTCATTATTCAATTATTTTCATTAATTATCTTGACCTGTTTCACAGCCCTCATTACATGTTTCTGCGACTATGTGGCTGCCAAATGCATGCCTGAACTTCTTTAACAACTTGAGGGTATTGATACCACTTGTACTTCGGTGTTCTTATCAGCTGAAGCTTTTGTTTCACTCATTCTTTTCCATTTTATTTCCGTTGACCATGATCACATAAGACGGGGTCAAGCGGATGGTCTGTAAATTTGGTGTCTATCGGCCTCCTGGTCACTAGCGTGCGGGGGTTGGAAGTTTATGAGGCTGTTATCCCATGAGTCAGCTGACCGACATTTATCCTGGATGAATTATTCACTTATAGATAATTATCATAATTTGCTGAACACAGCTTGGTGTGAAAGTAATGCACACATTGTTTATCGTTGTATGCGAACTTATATTTCCGCGGAACTTCATGCGAATAGAGGAGATAATCTTTCACTCTGCCTAGATGAGACCAACAACTTTACTGACAA
Source organism: Prostheceraeus crozeri (assembly GCA_907163375.1). NCBI lineage: Eukaryota > Metazoa > Platyhelminthes > Polycladida > Euryleptidae > Prostheceraeus > Prostheceraeus crozeri. The sequence continues at coordinate 220,853 of CAJQUW010002148.1, read as the reverse complement.
GCCTGCTCCTGACTGTTGTTTTGTGTCGTATGAGAGAGTTCATGTTCATTTGAATGTAGAACAGGGCGATGTGATGAAAGCGCTAACAGGTAAACAAGAGCCACCAAAACTTATGCAGTATAAAACAGCGTTGCCACCGCTGCGTGGTTGAGCTGCGAGGATGGACCGAACGTGCGCGGGTGCGGGTCTCAGAAAAATATTCTTTTGCTTGGGGTTATGAATTTAGAACAGATGTGTTTTTGAAGTCCCGATAGCTTGTTTCTTGTAAATAGATGTGCACAATTAAACATTTTTTCTACTAGAATTACTGCTTTGACTTTATTTAACATGATTCAGCTTTTAGGCTATCGATAAATATGCAGGTAGACCTACAGCTGAAAGTGACTTTGATTTGATGTCCGAATATTCCAGCTAGTATTTGTGAGTTATATCGATTGGGATGTTTTGTTAAGGTTGAAATAACGTGTTTTTATTTACTTACGATAATAATGATAACAACCAATTTAGGCTCAAAACACTGGCGCGGAGCTTGTCATCGATGTGGTTGAGCTGAAATGTTCAATCGTATCAGTGAACTCAAAAAAAATGGGTCGACATATTTCTAAATTGGCTCACGCGCGCGGAAGTCAGGTTATGTGACTGTTATGACGTTTTATGCATAGCTAATAGATTATACAGATGATAGCTAAGTTATTTCAAAAAGTCGAATGGAGTGACATGGCAGCCTTCGATTTTTGCGTTTTAGCGATTCTTTGTCACAATTATGAAAGTAACTCAACCCATTAGGGTCATTCAGTAAATATTAGGATCCATCATAATCCTTTTGATTTTTTATCTGCACCTTTTTTAAGTTCAGAAGTTTTAAAATGAAATTCAGAAATTTTAAGGTCAAATTCGGAAATGTTAAAATCAATTTCAGAAGCATTAAAATGAAATTCAGAAGGATTTTTTACATTCTATAACTTTCTAGAAACACTATATTCTCAGTAACTAAATACATGGGATTGATTCAGTTCAACCGCTTTGGTTAACGCCCACATTTCAATAAAAAAAGTTCGGTCATTTTACTAATGCCCATTTTACTTTCCATGTCTTCCATGGCTTGCGCAGCAGCAAAGAAAGTCTGATTGTGTTGACAGCAGCGGGCACAGTCCTGACCAGTTATGCCGTTAATTGCGTTTTCCCGGACTGCCACTCTTCCGGTTTTAACTGGAATTCCGGCTTTTTTTAAGCTTAGCTAAGTTGTGGGAAGATGTTCTACCAAGGAATAAATAATTAACTTTCTGAAGCATTTTAGGGGCCCTTTGGAGATGGTGAGAGGCCCTTTAAGATTGTGTTGGGCCCTTTCGACATGAGGGGAATCGTGAATGGCCTTTGAGATTGTGAAAGGGACCTAAAGTTCATGAAGGGCCCTTTTGAGATCGAGAGGCGACCCCTTGAGATCGTGGGGGCCCTTTTAGATTGTGAAAAAGGACTAAGATCGTGAAGGGTCTCTTTTCACATCGTGAGGGGCCCTCTTGAGATCGTGAGGGTTTCTTTTAGATTGTGAAGGTGACCTCCTGAGATCGTGTGGGTCCCATCTTGATAATGTGTGGGGACCCTTTTATATTGTGAAGGAACCTATTCAGCTCGTGAAGGGGTCCTTCAATTTTAAACAATCATGAATTTCAAAGCAGGTACTTTTAAAAATCCGCGTGACACTTGATCAGAAGAACATTCTACAATTGCTGATTCCCTCGTCAATCATGAAGAAGCAGGACTCAACGCGAGTAATCAAAAGATTCCGAAATAAGAAATAAATTTAGGTGGGAATGCTAGACGAAAAAGTTGTACTACGCTCGTTTGGAGTTTTGATTGCTTTGATTCTCCACAAAATGCGCATTTCAAGAGGCGTGCTAGAAAAAGGAAAGTATGAAAGAGAAATCTACCAAAAGTTTCGGGAATGCAAGGGAGTGACGAATGAGTATGCGATTACCTGTTGCAAAAGCGGTTAAATTTGGCTAAGACACCAACGAAAATTGAAATCTTGCAAGCAACTGTATAAGTGACAAGCATTTCATTTCGTATTGATGCTATGTTTATTTATGCCATGGCGTCTGAGCTTTAATCAAGTAGCTGTCACAGTATCTTGTTTAAATTTTTTTAGGTATGTCATTGTTTTTTCATTTCTTATGTTTGAAATACAAGAGATCAGAGAAAGGTTTGATATGAGTCATTGCCGGACCTACAAGCACTTTTCAGTCGGAGCTGTAAACGTTTTTGGCTTCTTAGCCGTCATCATGGCAATGTACCTTATTGTAAGGAATCAGTAACTCACCGTGTCTGTAATGTGCGATAGTTTTTAGTCCTCAATTGATGCTGTGTTACATGGATTAATTTTTTTGTGCAACGTGGCGGATGATGGTTTACTTTGAACTTTGTTCACAATGTAATTTTCTTTCCTGTTAATGTAGAGAACAGGGGTGGGCCGACGTGACATTATGTGACAATTTTTCATCTCAAAATAAAATGTGACAAAATGTGTGTTTTTAGTTGTTGGTGTGACAAAATGTGACAAAGTCGCGGGAAAATATTCTGCGAAAATATGAGCAAAGTCACAGAGGAGCATCAACTTCGTTCGAATGAAACAACGAAGCCATTATTTTAATTTTCCTTTATTCTTTGATGATAATTCATATTAGGGATATGCAAGATTGATATTTTTTCCCCTCCTTGCTCCAAATGGCGACTTGTACTTGCTCCAGGAAAGCGTGCTGTTATTGTCCGACTTTTCAAAGTTGACTTCGACGTATTATGGCCCAAATGTAGCATTCACTGTATGTGGCCAGATGTTTCTTGATTGTCATGTCCAGATCGTAGGAGTCCCTGCGTATGTATAGTTCCTATAATGCACGCGTATGTATTTATATATACCACTGATCTGAATACAAAACAAAAGTAATAGTAATCGCTATAAAACTGAGTGGCATTTATTCACTGAAAACAAAGTTTTCCTATTTTCTGTGAAATGCTATGGTCTGTGAATTCGCATTGTGAAACATATTCAGAGAACGTGTTTATTATGCTATCATATTTGCCATAAGCAGTGAATTATAAATGAATTCAAGACTATGAAAAGAATCAATTGTAATAAGACTGCAGCAAGGTTTGAGTGCAATTTTTTCAACTTAAACAAAGTTAAATGTGTCCCTGTTTTATCCATGGTCTGTTTTGTTATAACCATGAATCTCGGGGTAAATGTTGTGCACTTTCAATGGCAATTCTCTATGGCAGCGGTTCTTAAACTATGGGTCGCGACCCAAACGTGGGTCGCTAGGAAGCTAGAAGTGGGTCGCGAGCATCTTCCTAGAATTATAGCCTTCATACTGTTACTACATGTAGGCGTACTTCGCTCTCTCCTGTCAACTCAAAACGTTACCGGTACTCAAAGACCTTGAAAGAAAGAAGAAAGAAAGAAAGGATTTAAGTTGATGGCATGCGCATGCATGTGATCCAAATCTAATTGTATGTACTAACTGTAAAGTCAGATGAGAAAGTCAGATGAGATGAAGTTAATTAGGCTATCAAAAGTCCCAGTCCCTCAGGAATCCTTTTAATTGCTTGTATTGTATTGCTTATTTGAGATTTATGCAAACACAACTTCGAGTTTCCACAGGCAGCTTGTTCCAAAAACTTGGCCCAAAGTATCTTAATGTATAAAGACCGCTTCTCCTTGTTCGACATCTAGGTTGACATCTACACCTTGCTTGATCATGAGGAGACAGACAGTAAAAGCCAGATTATCAATGCTGTCTCTGGTGGTCTAGCTCATGCGGCATGCCTGATGGCTCAGTTACCTCGCTCACGAGTCGACAGCGAGGGAGAGAAAAATGATCTTATTGGAAGAGGAAGACAATAGAACTCGAAGAGGGATGAACCCAATTTTGCGTCGCATTTGGGTCGAATTGGCTGAGCGTGACTAAACTAGCGTAACTGCTAAAAATAGCTGCTACTAAGATACTATACCGGCGCTGTGGCCTTGTGGTAGAGTGTTCGCTCTGCGTCCGGGAGACCTTGGTTCAAATCTTGGTCGGGTCAAACCTAAGACTTTCAAAATAGGTACTCTGCATTCTTGCTAAACACTCAGCACGAAAAAGAATGAGAGTGGTAAATGACAACTCGGCCACATGGAAGAAAGGCTCCGTGCCTAATGTGCTTCCGAGTATAAACAACGTTCATTTATTTATTTTAAGAGCAATGATAGACGGCGTTGTCAGTTGGCTGCGATCGCCTTAAGCATCAATACGTCTTGTTGTATATGACGGTCTGCTTCGGCTATGTTTTTTCCTCGCATCGTGCAAACTTGACTTGCTGTTGTGCAAACCAGTATGTCGCTATGATTGAATGGATTTTCCCATGCGCGATACGCACCTCATTACCATGGAAATCGACTGACCCCATTTTATTCGTCATACATTACGCTAGATGCCAGCGCCAATGAATCACTCGCGTGCGAACTCGTATGTCATTTGTGCAATCTCGAATGGCAAAAGGTATACTGTCGGCGAAGTTTCTCTCACAATGACTAAACGATCTTACAAAGATGCCTTCTTAGATCTTGGATTTTCTTCGATCGTCGATCGAGGCGTCATAAAACCTCAGTGTGTGCTCTGTTACGATGTGCTTTCCAACGAATCAATGAAAGACAATAAAGTGAGACGACATCTCACAACTAAGCATCCAGATTATGTGAACAAGGATCGAAATTTCTTTCAACGGCGAGAGACAGCTCTGAAGCGACAACGATTGGACACTTCTTCGAATCCTGGGTTGATAGCTACAGAAAAGGCTACTCGTGCATCGTATTTCGTCTCACTGCATATCGCGAAGAAGATGAAGCCACACAACATCGGAGAAGAGCTCGTGAAACCGGCAGCGGTAGACATGGTACGGATACTATGCGGTGATGATGTCGCAAAGAAGATTCAAGTCATACCACTTTCAAATGATACTGTGAGGAATCGCATTATCGACATGTATATGGATGTGAAAGATCAAGTTGTCGCGCGCATGAAGGCAGCAGGAACCTACAGCTATCAGTTAGACGAGTCTACTGATATCGGCAGTGGTGCTCAGCTTATGGTATTCGTGAGATACGAAGGCTCCGATGACTTAGAAGAAGAATTTCTCTTCTGTGCGCCTATGTCGGCAACAACTACAGGCGCGGATATACTCAATGTGGTGAACAATTTTCAGCAACAGCAAGGACTAAGTTGAGAAGGCTGTGTCAGCTTGTGTACCGATGGAGCTCCATCTATGCTTGGTGTCCACAGAGGATTCACGGCGTTAGTAAAAGAAGTAAATTCGAACGTCAGATCTGTCCACTATCTTCTTCATCGGGAGAACCTCGCCGCGCAACATTTGTCTCCACAACTCAATACTGTTTTACAAGAGGTGGTCGCCGATGTCAACTTTGTCAAGTCTAGTGCGCTGAACAGTCGACTATTCGAAGAGATGTGTATTGGCTTCGGATCTGAATACAAGCATCTTCTTTATCATTCCAATGTTAGATGGCTCTCCCGAGGTAAACTTTTGCGTCGCACCGTGGATCTACGACAGAACTTGAGATGTTCCTGAATGAAAAAAATCATCGCCTCGCCGCCCGATTTCAAGATAAGTCTTGGATATTGCAAGTGTGCTATTTGAACGATGTTTTCTCAGCAGTTAATGAACTGAACACTTCGATGCAGGGTAGAGATCGAAACATCATTGTACTCTCCGAAAAACTCAGTGCTTTCAAGGAAAAACTACGTCTGTGGAAAGTCAAGCTCGATCATGGGAGAATAGCTTCCTTTCCATCACTCAGTGAGTACTTGGAACGATGTGAGGAATTCGACTTCAACACAATCAAGTCAATTCTAGTGGAACATTTACAAAGCCTGATCTCTGAGTTTGAGCGCTATATTCCAGACGAGGATCTCTCCTCACAGCATTGGGTCCGAAATCCGTTTGAAGCTGATGTCGAAGAGTTATCTGAGAACATTCAAGGACTTCAAGAAAACCTTATTGAGTTGAAGAATGAAGAGATGTGGCGTCGACTACATGGGAGAGTATCGCTGTGTGCCTTTTGGACGCGAGTTAAACAAGAGAAGCCAATTATAGGCACCGAAGCGATGAAGGTACTTACTCCCTTCGCTACAACATATGTGAACAAGGTTTTTCTGCTCTGACGGCCATCAAAACTAAGTCACGAAACAGACTTGATCCTTCGCATGACTTGCGTCTTGCGCTTTGTAATGTGGAGCCTCAAATCGAGGAAATAATGGACCAGAAAAAGCAGATGCATATATCTCATTAACATCTGATTGTACTTCTCACGTTATTTTGTACGTATATTTTTGCTTGGAATTACTTATGTTTATGTATGAATAATAATTCTAAGCTAACTGGATAAAAATGCAGTGTTTTATTTTTGTCATGTATCGCTGTCATACGGACTTTGAAATAGGCCAATAGCATATATATACATGTAGGTCTATATAATCAAGAATTTTAGAAAAATTATCACTTGGGTCGCGAAGATTTCACTATATGGTAAATGGGTCGCACCTGAAAAAGTTTAAGAACCACTGCTCTATGGAAATGAAGTGATAGTTCAACGTCGCTACTCCCCCTCCCCATAGTGCGGGCTTGGACGGTGCTGACAGTCTCAGACTTTAATCTGGAGACTTGGGATCTTTATTCCGGATGCCCTCCCTCACGACTTCCAATGACACTTTCGGGGCTCGACTTCTAGACCGAAAAATCGCTAAGCCAAGCACTGTGCCACGGAGACCACCCATGTGGAACTACATAAATAAGAATAGTAATTAATAAATTAACGATTTTTCTCGATTTTGTCCCGTTAAAACCTCGTTTGATATTTATCATGAATATTACGTCAAATGCTCTACTTAAAAAATCAGCCTTTAAGGCTAAATTGATAGCTGCCAATCTTCTGCGCACCGGCATGTTTCAAATTTTGGCAATGTCTTTTCATCAGCATGTGACATAATGTGACTTTTATGTCAATATGCATGTGGCAAAATGTGACATTTGCGCCCATCAGTACGTGACAAATCTCGAATATCAAGATGTGACAAAATGTGTCAGATCCAATTATGGAGGCTCACCCCTGAGAGGATATCCCACAGTGAGCCCCCAGCGTCACTTTCGTATCAATTCTTCTCTCACTGATCATTTCAAAGTTTTTTTGATTTCTTATTCTCGAGGATTGGTGGCGAGCATTTTATGAAAATATTTTTGCCAGGTTTCAAATTTTGAGAAACTAGGAAATCACACGGGTATGCCTAATGGCAAGTATGAGCTGATAGTGGTAAAATTGAGCTGTTTAAGTTCTGGTTGATTTTTGAATAATAATTGACTGAGATACGAAGTTAGACTAGAATAGTGCCATGTCACCCCATCGATAGTTTCCAAGAACAACGAAATTGTTGTCTTCACGGAACAAAAGAGTTCCGTGAATAATTAAGCTTCCATTCCAGAACATTTTAGGGCTTGACCCAGTGATTTAGAATAGGGAAGATTGCTGACTGACGGTAAACGTTGAAGCCTGTTGTCTGTGGAGAGAATTTCGGATAGGGCAGGCTGTCCAGTGCGTCATTTTTTTGGTAACATCATTTTATTTCATTTTTTGCTGCTGCTGTCATTTTTTTCTTCGAAATCATGCATTCTCAAATAGATTTTCGTAAATTGCCGACTACTAGCCTAGTTCAAAATTTATCATTAGAGATATCAGCTCTCCACTTTTGAAGTGTGTACGCTCTGAGAAAGTGTGTACACTCCAAAGAGATAACGACCTCCGTACAACAGTCGCATCGGAAATTCTCAGAGAGGAAGAAATGCGAACGCGAAGAGTTAGAGATCGCAAAGAGAAAAGAGGAACAAGCTGTTGAGGAGGAAAGATTACGCCAGGCATTGATAAATCTGTTAGGAAATACGAGAAATTAGATGCGAAAGAGGGAAAATTAGAGAAGATAGAAGAGGAAGTAACGGAAGAATACGAGATCTCGCTGCGGATGTTAAAAGAAGCAAAGTTGCAACTGGACGACTCCATCGCTGCAAATGATATGGTGGGTATTAGAGTTCCCAAGAATTGTACTCCTCAGTGAGTGAGAAAGTTTCAAGGCTGAGCGAATTAAATACAAAACAATCCATAAAAAGAGCAGAGATTGGATCGAAGCGAAAGTGTGCATTCGAGAAACTTATGAACAATGTTAAAAATCAAAAGAACATGTGAAGCCATGAGCTACAGGGTGGCGCACGTAAACCGCCAGATTTTAAACTTTTATTACTCCTCAAATATTCATCCGATCGTCATGAAACTTCGACTCATACTAGTTTGGAGTATAGGATTTATGATGATTATACCTGTTGTACTGAGAATTGTCAGAAAATTCTGATTCTATTGACCGAATGACATGTACTCATTTTGTTGACATCGAAAATCTAGATCAAGTTAATTAACTTAACATGAATCGTATTCTGCACAACGAATTGTGCGCAGTCTTGAAGTGAATATTGTTCAGTTACTTCCATGTCATATAAAATACCATTCGACGATTAAATCACTATCTGAAAAGAATCGAACATAGAAGAATGGATGATTATTCAGTTGCAGAACGAGCAAAATGCGCGGCTTGGTACGAATGACTCAAGAGTCCAGTGGAGGTACAATGGCTTTATCATTCAGAGTATGGCAAGAACGCGAGAGCACCGGATGCCCGTACCATAAAGCGGTGGCACACAAACCTATTGACCAGTGGTAGTGTGATGACTGTCAAGCTGGACCGGTCATCTTCTGAACGAACGGAGCAGCACTTCGATGAGGACCCAAACACATCTACCCGTCGTGCATCTAATGATCTTCAAGTGAGTCGCCGCACTATCCAGCGCATCCTCCATGACTATGGACGGCATCCGCACAAGGTCCAGGTGGTGCAGCGATTACACGAAGAAGATCCGGAAAACCGAATGGAGTTCGCAGAACAGGAGCTACAGCGCATCCAAGCCAACCCGAGCCATTTAGTGGAACTAACCTGGTCCGATGAAGCTCACCTCCATCTGGATGGTGTGAATCGCCACAATTGTCGTTATTGGGCCAACCACAACCCTCACTGGATCAACCAAGAGTCTATGCATTCGCCACGCACCACCGTCTGAGCGGCAATCAGCCAATCAGGTATCTACTGATCGTTCTTCTTCGACACCTCCGTCAACAAGGATCGGTATCTCAAGATGCTACAAGATGAATTTTGGCCAGCGGTGCAGTCGGACAGAAGAGGCATGAGCATCATATTCATGCAGGATGGTGCATCTCCACACTTGGGACTTCCTGTGCGTGAGTGGTTGAACAAGAAGATGCCTAATAGATGGATGGGACGTGGATCTCCTAACATGCCCTGGCCACCGCGTTCACCTGACCTGACGCCTTGCGATTTCTTCTTGTGGAGTTTTGTCAAGTCCAAGGTTTACCATACACGGCCAACATCCATGCAAGACCTGAAGGACCGCATCATACAAGCATTTCAAGAAGTGACAACTGAGATGTGTCGAGAAACTGCTCTGGCCTACCAAAAGCGACTCGAATCCGTCTTCGAGAATGGAGGAGGACACGTTGAAGTTCGATGACTACTAACACTTTTTTCTTATGTTTTTCATTTAATAAATGTTTTCTATGACATTTACCTTAATTCGTTTTGGTCATTATTGATAAAGACGTGGGGGAAATGAAGGGTTTATCATAAAGTTTTATCATTCAATTTTACATATTAAGATACATTGTTGGTATGTCAATTTGACTACATGTCATTCGGTCAATAGAATCAGAATTTTCTGACAATTCTCAGTACAACAGGTATAATCATCATAAATCCTATACTCCAAACTAGTGTGAGTCGAAGTTTCATGACGATTGGATGAATATTTGAGGAGTAATAAAAGCTTAAAATCCGGCGGTTTACGTGCGCCACCCTGTATATTTGCAATTATTCATGAATTGATTGGTTTTGTTATTCTATCACCAATGTTTTTATTTTGACTGGATGTTCAGCATGTACAACTTACGTAGCTAATGTTAAGTGAGACATCGATATCTAAAGGCGGTATACAGTGATGGATAATTAATGATGCATTCATTGTATTTATTAAATCTTTACATTCGGGTACACGATTTTGATATGTACGATTTTTTTAACCTTAAGGTTTGCAGCGTATAATCTTTTGAATGATGACTGTCGGACATGTTGTTAGGATGGAAATGCTACAGGAGTCAATTAAAAATTTCATTATACTATTGCAATGATGAAAGTGATGAGCTATATTGTTCGATTCTTAGTGGATACTTTATCATTTCTTTCATTTTTCCGCCCCCAAAAATCTTTTCATTTTTTCTTCGTCATTTTTTCTCATTTTTTGACTTTCTATTCGGCAGACAGCCTGTATAGGGGGAAAACATTCTGGTCGCACACATGCAAATCAAGAGTCAGATCGAGAAAATAAAGGCGGGTGCTGTCCGTTCAATTAATTAGCAGGAATAAATGTTGTCCATCATTAAAGTAGCCGATGCATCATAATTCCACCTGCTTAAAACGCGTGCTCCACATTCGTCAGAATCACAATCTCAACGTGTATATTGATATATTTGTAAAATCAGGTGATGGAATACCTATTTACTTGATTTTACATCGAATTTTAATTACTAATAGACATGTACCTACTTGATAATCTTCAATGCGAGGAGACAATATATGAATATCTTTATCTTTCAGTGCGAAGGATTTCTCATGCTTTTTGATAAAGAACGCGTTTATTGTTGCTAACACAAGTTAACATGATTATGACCGACTAAGATGCATAAAATTCATTCCTCTAATTCTTTACGAATCCTCATCATTTTTGTATAGGTCCTACTGACATTTTGTGATATTCCTCCCACAAGGTGATGTTGTGTTCCGTACTGCATGAAGTGCAAAAACAATGATCCGAACACTTGGTTTCGCAAATTTCCTCTGGAACTTCTGAATTTGTAACTGAGTAGGATCAAGCGAAAGAATTTCATACCGATTGTCGCCAATTTAAGAATTTTCTCACATGGCATTGCAAAGTTTCGCAAGATAATAAAGAACTACTTTTTAGTAAAATTAGAGTTAGAGGCTGGTGGTCAGCCTCACTGCACAGCAATTGAAATGTGCTCTAAGAGTAGTTTTGATCTCAAAGTTTGCAAAACCGTCTCCTCATGCAAATGTTTCTTTTTATGATGACAATGGCATGTATGATAACTGCATGGTACGATCTATTGAACAAATTGTTACAGATTCTTCTTCAGAGCAAGTTGGCTTTAATTGTGACATAACTTTCATCGCATTCCACGTATTACAATACATGTAATAAACCGTACTGACTGGCGTGATAATGTCATTTTTATAGAGGTCGACAAAAACATTTGCGCATTCTAAAACGATTGGTTTATGAAGATTGCATTCCTTTCATTGCACCGTTTTCATCAAATAATATCGCAATTATCACGACAAATGGATTGCTGTTTAATATTTAAATAACTTTTGATGTCACTTCCATTTATTAAATGATTAGAAAACATATCTATAGACATGAAACTGGGATGCATTATTTGAAATAGAATGATTGCTATCGCTGCTATGAATCTGTTTCCTAAGTTACACGAAAAGCATTTTTCGTACCATGAGTTTTTTTTTTAATCAGATCATATCACGAAATTGATCCGATGTATTTGTGTACAGTATATGTGAAAAGGTGTAAATGTTTCCTTTTTCAAAGCTCTTCTATCAGCGAAGAATGTTGAATACAAAGTTGCTTCCAGGCAGCAACATGCGAAATGAGACCGACCTGAAAATTTCCTATGCTGCCCTCTCCATTGTGTTTGAGGCACGGTTGATGCTGACATTTACATGAGTTGCTTTTTTATGAGGAAAGTATCAAACATTAAAGACTTTCCTCAAGAGGCAGAAAGTTCGTCAAGACTGTTCTTCCAAGCAATGAAAAGCATGTGTAATCTAGCACGCATGTTGCCTAGTGCACTTTTTTACTTCCGGTTATGCGCGTTCTAAAATTCATTTGAGAGGAGTCAAGATAGATGTTTTTTACATTTCTAATAATCAGAAAGAAGAACAAGAGTTTCTAAATGTCAATGATCACATTTCAGTGAACGAGCCAAGTTCGCTCATAAGACATGACATCATTCTCTCACGGCACTTCTCAAATCCCAGATGAATTTACATAGTCTTGCCATCTTCCATACTTGTCTTTTTCGTTTTTTGTAATAAAATATAATTGTATCAACTTTTATTGAAATATCGAGTCTCGAAATAATCGTAGCATTGATGCGTTATTAGGGTAGCCTATCTTTTTGCTAGAAACTTTATATGTTGTCTAAAATTTCCACAAAACTTGCTGTCTGTTTTTCAGATGACGGAAGTTAAAGCTCGAAACATAAAAAACGGCAATGATCTATTCAATAATGCAGATCCTGATATTGATGGTGGATTGTCAGAGGAAGATATCAAGGACGAAGAAATCGATCTTGGAGCTGTCGCTTCCACTATCGATCCATCGTTAAAAAATCCATTGCAGCACAAGTAAGTAATCGTAATTCACTAATGTTAGTTAATTTCAGAAAAATAGAAGTGTATTGTCTCATCACATTTTTTTACATTAATGTTAATGCAGATCTCTAAAAAATTCTGTTTTTCTCGTTACACTCCAATCTCCAGGATGCCTCCTCTTGTTTTTTGTAGGCCTAATACTTCTAATTTCTCTTTAGTCACTATTCTGTGGGGTAAAGAACATGGCTGCCACTTCCGGTTATTTACTAACCCATGTATTGAAAAAATGTTTCTATTTGGCTCCGTGAATGTAGTGCAGACAAGGTTCGTACAAGCCCTCGAAATTTCGATGAACGAAATATATATATCTTTGAGGTTTCTTTTTGGAATATTTTTTTCAGAATTTACAAAATTACAACTTATAAAATGCAATGTATTAATGTTGTTTGATGGTAGGAATTTTGGATATTTTATTGAGTGAATTGATTTTTGTTGGCCATATGATGATGATTGTATCTAACTTCTTTTAGTCTACTGAAATCAAAGAGTGGTGGATTGTTTTGTTGTTCGTGCTCATAATTTAATTGCGCTGAGCACTGACATGCATTTTGACAATCATTTGACAATGATCTTTTGAGCTAAATTACCAAAACTCGTTATGAAATGTCTTACTTGAATACTTGTATTACTTTATATCACTGAAAAATGATCACATACTCAGTGTATATTTTTTGTAAGATTTCCGTTTGATCATTTTATGACAATATAGGCATGCTAGTAACATCTGGATAAAGTATTTTTCCTTTTCAATCATGGAACTAAATTTTCTTTTTTCTCACGTGGAGAAATATTGTCAGTGCATAAAATTCAGTATTATAAATGTGTTAATAATTTAGGTATGCTGATTATCTCAAGATGATATGCTAAGCCTTATTGATTTCAAACAGAGCTGTTATTGAGTATAACTGTAACACCCTCGAAAATTTGCTGAATGACACCCACGAAAATTCATCCTCAGTCTCTGCACGAACCCTGTGTAGATATCATATCGCTTTATTTGACCTGTAAAGTAGATTATTATCGGATTCCTATATGATTAATCGTAAGCATAGAAATAAAAAATGCAATCTCAGTCTTGATTAAAACGGACTATAATGACATCATGGTCCGCTTTGTGCATTGTGGTCCGTTTTCTATTGTTTACATCCAAAAAAATTCAAGCAAGCACAGCACAGAAAGAAATGCAGAATAGTTTAGTTGCTCTGCATTTACCACAACTTCGTGAACTTTAAAAAGGCATTACAGCGTGTTTGGCAAGAGGCCCTATGGCAGATTATGACTAACTTTAACATGGATGCCAGCATTATAAAAGTCATCAAAGCACTTAGCGCAGACGCAAACAGTGAAGTTCTCGTTAACAATTCTTGTGGAAACTTCTTTCATATCTCAGTTGGAGTGCCGACAGGGTTGCCCTCTGTCGCCAGTCCTATTTAATGTCTATCGGAGGACGTCCACTCAGCAATCTGAGGTATGCAGATGACACCGATCTCTTGGGAAGCAGAGCTACAGTAGCACTACTAAATTAGAGAAGGCGGCACGAGCACATGTTGCGGAAATAAGCACGGAAAAGAGTAAGGTTATTACGTCTCAACAGCTACTAACGACTTCAATTGCAGTGAATGGCCAGGTGCTAAAAGAGGTTGCGAGTTTTACATATCTTGGCTCCAAGTTAACAATTGACGGTAGATCCATTGAGGTGAAAAGAAGAATCAGTATCGCAACATCTGCCATGACAAGACTGAGTCATCTGGAAAAGCAAATACATTAGTTTTCGGTCAAGTGGAGATTCTACAACTCCTTGGTAGTCTCCATTCTATTATACGGATGCGAGAGCTGGACACTCACAGTAATGATAATCTTTCTGTGATAATGGCTATCAGTAACTTGTCGGTGTTATTTACTAAGATCCTTCGAATCTGCTGGAGCTTCACAAGTTACAGCTTAGAAGTGTGCCGGTTGGTACCAGCATAAGATGACTCACCTTCCCAAATGTTTTACCAAGAAAATCTGTACATACGTTGTTTTGCGGTATGTCAATATAAGCATTTTTATGAATAAAGGCAAACCTGCCTTCTGATTGACTAACTTGAATTCTGATTTAGATATCATAGACAAGCTTGAATTCTGATTTGCATATCATGGACAAACTTGAATTCTGATTTACATATCATGGACAAACTTGAATTCTGATCAACCTGAATTGTTCAGATATCTGAACCGCAATATGCTGTAAGGCTGAAGGCCGTCAGGTTCGAAGCCATAGCATATTGTCATTGGTTTCTGTCTATAGCTATGACTATTTCTAAGCTGATATCTCCTGATAGCGGGTCGTAATCCCTTGCTTAGTGGAATTACCAGGCCGCAATGTATTAGATTGCTGTTTGATAAATTAACAGGACATATCGTGTTAAACGTGGAAAAGAAACAGTGTATGAGGCAATTATGAAACTCAGTAACTGGATGTGATGCGAATCAAATTCTCCTTCCTTTTCTTTTCTGTACACATCTTTGTATTAGCTAGTAACTCTTTATCGTCTTATCGGTTATTACGCCAACTTTAGTGTTGCAGGTTCCAGTAACTTGCTTTGAGCTACAGTTATCGTTTTTCTCTATTCGGAATCAATATGTTCCAGTTGTTAATTTTAAGTTTGCTCGCTCTTAAAATTTTGGTGACAACACTTTCTTCAAAACTACAGAAGCCATAGTGTAACTAGTGTGATGTCACGGTTCTTGACTTTTTACTTCAGGACTTTCTGTCAATGGGCATATTAAAGTTCCAACTGATACCATCTTGAATCTCAGCACAGGGAAAATGTTTATATATAATGACGATTAACAAAAAAATCGCATCTACTAGATTCTGTATTATATAGCAATTACTGATTTGGATGCTGGCAAGAGTTCCTATAGACCATTTTATCCATCTTTATTCAAAATCATTCTTGAAACTACCATATTGCCATGCTATACCATTATCATCATTGTCTACAAAAACCATTTCAAGCAATTATTTGGTACACATTTTCTTCGCATTTATGAACGTCTAAATGGAAACTACTTTTGAGGCTGTCAACTTTGTGTTCTTGATATATTTCTAAGCAGGTATTAGAAATCCAAATTTTCCTTCATCTATCAACTTCTACAAGAGCTTAAGATTTCAACATTATTGCCACATTCACAAGATGGACTATAATTTGAATTCAGATGGTCCCATTATAAGTAGATTCGTAGATTCCTGATTTAGATTCTCTAATAAGTGGGACTGACAAAGATATGAAACCAATGGCAATAATATTACTGTAATCGCTATTATCAGGCATCAATTTTATCACAGCTTCAGATGATTTTAAATTGCTGCCTTCTAATAGCGACATAGTGATATTACATTGCGTTTCTGAGATCTGAACTGTAATATCATTGTGTTAAGGTTATCTATGATTGAACCGCAATATGCTAAATCGGTATATTGTCATTGGTTTCTTTCTATTGCTATGACTATTTCTAAGCTGATAAGTGCCGTAATCCTTGACGCATTCAAGTTACCAAGCCACAATATACAGGGTGTTCAATATGTAACCGAACCCAATAAAATGAAAGAAAAACTATTATTTCAAATGGACCATTCCATTCAGAGAATCAATTTTTTCAAAAAGATAATCATGATTTAGACCAAAGCTAATGTTGTCATCTGAAAATAATAAATAGTCCACTGCATTGGATTCGTGGTAAATTTTCGGTTTATTGTCGTTCCTTTTTATATATTTCATTGATTGCATGTAGCCAAATTACATAAAAGTGCTTATATTTTTACTATTACTGATTGTGTTACTGAGCAAGTGCATAGAAATGTATTTCCAACTACATCTACTGGGAAGTCTTGGCTAATGATTCTAGAATGAATATCCCGTCGTTGTTTTTCCTCCGAGTTACCGGATTATCGAAAATTTAGCCTTGTATTGCAAGCTGATTTCAATATCAGGTGACCAGAAAGTGAAATTAATTAATGTTATAAGGTGGGATCGCAATTAGAATGATCAGAACTATGTTTTTAGCGTTAATACCAAATGAGCAAATAATATATGGAGCATAAGCCCTGCGATTGGATTTTAAGTTACAGAACAGAGATGTCCGTTACGTGACATTGTTCAGTTACATGACACATTAATTGAAATTTGTTATGTGGAAATATTTCAAAACAAATAGATGAGAGATATTCATGTAAATGACATAAAAAGGCTTTTTAAACATAAAAATATTTTTGTTATGTGTAATTTTAGTCACAGAAATGGAAATAGCGGATCACGGATTAGGTTTTTCGGATCACGTTCTCAATAGCGTAAAAGATCTTTTCTTCCCTGTCTGGCCATTTGAATCATAACATTCACTTCAACATCATCTTTTACGATATTCGTTATCATTCTCTCAACATCATCATACTTCCACAACAACCCAATCGCTTATTTGGTAAATTCAGTTATAATAATAATAATAATAATTTATTTGTCAAAAAGTAATACAATTTTAAGTAGAATATCAAAATAATCATTCTCATTGACAATCTGATTGTACGTGATCGAGCGGAAAGGTTCCCTTTCTAGATCGTTTCTCATCACATGTATGACTCCTGACCTCAACTGGATCAAATAATCCTCTCTTATTCCTTGGACTTCTTTAACATCTGCCCACAGACTTTGCGGAATGTTTTTAATTTCATCGTCTTCTAGCAGGAATATTGACGTATGTTCCATTTTCAGTTGAGCAACGTCTACTAAGTCTTTCGCGCATTGAACAATGACATTGCTGCTCTTGCTCATGACAGCTTGTCTAACTAGTAGGGCTGATTTCGTGAATTTCACAAATCACGAGCCATTTTTTCATGAATCGTGAATTCGTGAAAGGAGGACTATTTCACGACAATTTACGAAAACATATTTTAGACATTTTATAACACAGATATGAATGAAATCCAATAATCAGGAATCTAAAATTGAAATACATTCAATCAAAATGTTGTGGTGGGAGACTCAGGATTTTAAATTTAAGTGTAAGATGAAAGATCTATGCCGACTGAAATTAGGCATTTCAGAAACCATAGAAATCTCAATCACTCTGTCACTATTCACTGCTGCAGTCTTTAAATTAGCAAGCGCATCGATTGACAAAGCAGGTTACACAGTTGCTAGCAGCATAGATATCCAGGCCTCTTCAGTTATCAGTCAAACCCATCATTGAAAAGGTCCTTACAATCGTGAGGCTCTACCGTCGGTGGCCCACGAAGAACGATGCCGTACTTCAACCTGCGATGAGGATGCTGTGTGTAGAAGAAAATGAGCTGAATATTGTACTAGATGTACCGACGAGATGGAACTCCTTATGCGACATGATCGCTCGATTCATTCGAGTACGTTCAGCAATCAAACGTCTACGACGGAGAAATGGTTGTATCTGGTAATGATTGAGCAGTGTCTCAAACCTGCAAAGTTGTGCGTCGAGGAGATCGGTTCTGAAAGCTGCAATTTATTAGTTGGACGTGCAGCTGTCGACTATACTCGATGTAAATAGTCTCCATTAGGAAGCAGACTCAGAGATTCCCTCGATCTAAGGTTGGGTCAGCGACAATCCCCTGTTTTGGACGCACTAGTGACACGCACTAACAGAAAACGTGCTTGGGATTCAAAAGGATTCAATGTCTTGCTGAGATTGATGAATAACACGTGGACCAGGTCGATAGTGATTGAATGAACTAAGAAAATCACTATATAGAATCACAAAAGTCAGTGGCTCAAGAATTCAATGAGGGTATGGCAAATGCATCATTCGTTGATGATAGTGTGGAGGGTAGTGCAGCGAATATTCTGAAACCTGAGACCGCTGCTTTTCGAGCAACAGGAGTTCAGCAACCGTTGCATATACTTCGGTTAATATCAACTTATGTCAAAGTTGTCAAAACATATCTAAGACGTGGCTGTTGTTTAGACCTTATGCATAGAATATAGTATTTTTTTAAAATTCATTGTATTAGTTTTTGTTAGAATCTTAACACTATCAATATTATTCAACTGATTCTGATCACATATTCCGAGGTCAGTTACGTGACAGTGCTTGTTGCCGTTAACTGGTTACTACTCTATACTTTCATAATATATTAAGAACACATAATAGTGTTGTGAAACAGGAAATATCTTGACTAACGCTCACAGGAATCAGAGGGAATATTCAAAGAATAGAGACAAAAAAATATATGAATTTCTCTGATTCCATTACGTGACAGAACTTTGAGACCATAGAAATATATGAAGTGGCAGATTATAAATATCCTATATGCTTGATAACTCTACCCTTTAGTTTCAAATTATGAATGGTATAGCAGAATTTATGAATTATTTCAACGCTGATCATTTGGACACTGAAATATCAAGAAAACGGTAAAAAGTCGGTCAGTTACGTGACGTGGAATGGCCCAAATTGTTCTTTGCGGCTACCGACAGCATTGTATGAAGTGTATCACAGCTTGACAAAATCAGATATCTATGGTTGCACTGAAAGTTAAAACGCGATCAATAATTCAGCAATCATGATGCTAACTGAGTAAGTGATGAGCATAGAAATTTTTCTTAAATCAACACCTGATTTAAGAATTTTGTGCATTGGAGTTGAATCACTCTGAAAGCATGCAACGCCGAACATTGACCCATGAAGAGCGCGTCTTTGTTGTGGAATCACATTACCAACACAATCGTAGCTACAAATGTGTCTCGGACAAATGGCTGCTTCAATCAGTAACTCCGTCTAAGTCAACGATGTACGAGCTGATCTCGAAATTTCTTCAAACCGGCTCAGTCACTGATCTCAAAAGGCTGGCAGACCATCATCTGTTCGAACAGAAGATAATAAAGACTTGGTTCCGCTGCTTTTACTTCAGCGCAAAGAAGTCTATTCGATGTGCTTCTGTGGAATTAGATATCTCAGTTGGAAGTTTGCATGGTATATTGGTTAAAACCCATATAAGCCACATCTTTTGCATGCAATAAACGACGACGAACCGGACAGACGCATGCAGTTCTATGAGATTTTTTTAGCTGCTGCAGAAGATCAACCGGATATTGTAGATCATATCTTATGGTCAGATGAAGCCATTTTCAAAATCAATGGTCATGTTAATCGCCACAATTCAATTTACTGGAGCGACGAAAACCCATACGAGATCCTGCAAAAAAGATGTCAATGTTTCTGGAATCCTTGTTTGGTGCGGAATTAGTTCATCAGGGCTTGTCGGACCTTTCTTCGTGGACGGTACTCTCACTGGTGATAGGTATTTCAGTCTTATTAAGGAGCAGGTTTGGCCGATCGTTTCCCATCGTGAAGATGTTCATCAACTTCATTTCCAACAAGATGGAACTCCACCCCACTATGCTGTCAAGGTACGTGAGTGGTTGAATAAACATTTTCCTGAACAATGGCTGGGTCGTCGTGGTCCTATTGAATGGCCCACCAGAAGTCCTGACCTTCCTCCACTCGACTTCTTTTTGTGGGGTGTGATAATAAATTCAGTCTATGCACAACATTCGAGATCAATCTCAGAAATGAGGATGTTGATTCAAAGTGAATGTGATAGAATTATGCCTGAAGTTTGCAGGAAAGTGTGTCGCAGTGTTTTGTCACGTTTCAAAGAGTGTATAAAAGTCGATGGACACCACTTCGAACATTTCAGAACTTAGAATTGTTCACGTTCTAATTGCTTACTCATTTTTGTTTTTACGGCGCTCTCTAACCATACAGAATAAACATGGAGTTTCTACATCTTCGGTAAGACGTCGACAAGTTGAATTGATTGGTTTAATGAGTGAAGATTCATTTCAATTTCTTAGTGAAGAATTTGCCTACAAAGTTAGTTAATATTGTTGTTGATTAACTCAACGAAGCTGACAATTAACAACATTTCTTTGATTTTCACAGAATATATCAATGCTGGCCAGTCATACATAACAATATTCAGAAAATTATTATGAGCATTTCAAGTGATTCAGATACAATATAACGACGATAACAACTTTAACTGAATTTTGAAGAACCTAATGGACGAAGAATGTTTGTGGCCCACTATCTAAATCTAATTTCCGTAAATAGCAAGTCATATTATAGTGATTGTAAAAACATGCTAGCCTGTTGCATCACAATGCAGAGCGCAGACTGGATTGATTTATGATGTGATTTTTGCACTAGTGACATCCAGATATTTTTGAGGCGCTGCGGAGATCAGATACACATGCATATATTGCAAGCTTTGGTTTGTGTTATCGCGACTTCATTATTCAGTTTGATTTCGACATACAGACTGCCTGCATGAAAGCTACGTGTATAACGGTCTACATGCAGCTCACCGCAATATGAGCGAGATCATCAAGGGAAAGCATGTGTAGAAATTGTCCTCGTAGTAGCCCTACGGCAAAATTTGATAATACACTGGCTATAATCATCATGCAAGTGCGTAAAGGTATTAATAAGGAATAAGGCACAATTGTAGCGATGATAAACCAGAATTGGAAGATTTCAGGTGCGGTGTCGGAGAGATTTATATTGAGGGAGGAATTTCATTAATTCGGACATTCTTTTGTACTTCTATTGGTTGGCAATGACGAAAATGATGGTATAACAATTCATATCAAAGAGCAAATGTGATCGCAATCATTTACATAAATTGACACGCATCTGAACTTATAGAAATAACACTTTTTCGCGTGCAGCGATAGCGGCACCTTGGATACATCACTACTGCGCAATGTCTTTCAAAGCTACAGGACGAGTAAAATTCCTGTTTCTATGGAGCCATTTTCTACCTGATATTTAACAATTCTCTGAATGTTGAATGCATCGTGTAATATGACTCTTCATATATTTGTGTGGAGCATTATTTATGTCAGGCAGTATATATTCAGTGGTGTCTAACTCCTTAAGAAAGTACTCCTTCGAAAAGATTGTGATGGTTACAAATAGTTGGATGCCTGGAATAATTCCGCAACTGCATTCATTCTGAAATCTCAGAAGCAATTCAAATTGTCTCAACTCATAAATTAAGCCAGCATACCATACGAAGCAAACCATGATGAAATGATGACCTATGCAATGATATAACTATTTGATAGTGTGAGCATAAAGCATAAAAACACAAAACATCTGGGATATGGACAGAGCTGCTGATCTGCACCATCTATAATCAGGGAGCGAATAAAAACTACACCGACAAAATATTCTTCGCATTTTGCAGACTTTCTTTAGAAATTTGATGTTAAGCTTGTCCAAAAACATTAAACAATGACAGCAAATCGACATAATAATCGCCATAAAATCAGCTCAATTTTACTAATTTTCTGTGTAATGCGTAAGTGTATGTTATGTATCACATTGATGCCGACATTACTGAACTGCTTGTATTTTCATGAAGTCCTACTGTTCCAATTAGGCTAAAAACATGGATAAAACTGTCCACGTAAGTGTTGCGATTTGCAAAACTTCGGCCCACAGTCAATTCTCCACTTTTAGGGAGTTGTGTATCCCGAGTTCTATATCATATTCATAGACATCCCTGAGTAACAGCATATGGAGCAATTATGAAATTCATAGTAATTGTATGTGATGCGAATCAAATTCTCCTTCCTCTCCTTTTCTTTTCTGCACACATCCTTGTATTAGCATCTTTATATTCATCTGCCATTTTCGACTTCTTTGTTCCAATAGCTCGCTTGGAGTTAAGATAATGTTTTTCACTGTTTCCAGTGTTGGTAAAAATACCCACACCTATTAAAAAGCCCATGGGTTTTAAATAGGTGGGTTTCCCTGGGTTTTTTTTTGAGTATGTGGGTTTTTAAATGCACTCACCAATTGATAGACGTGCGATCGAATTAGAGACATATTGATAGTAGATTATATCCGATAAAGATGAGCGATCCTACCCGAACCCGAATGCTCGGGTTCGGGTAGAGCAATTAAGAACTCGGGTCGGGTAGGATTATCTCTTTTATTTAAAACCCGAAATAATCCGAACTCGGGTTTTTTTCGGGTTGGAGCATACAAATTTGAAAAATGTTCAGAACATTAAAAATTATTTTCTGTTATGTTAGTACTGTTTCGTGTGTACTTGTAGTTTAATGAAGTTTTTCAAGAAATTGTGGCTTATCACATTATTCTCATTGTGAATTATTGATCTAATAAAATACTTTGCGCTACATATTTTGCTTCTAAAACAACGAACGATCATTATCAAATTAATTGAATCTGTTCTTGTGGTCTCTAAAGGCCTCATTCTCATAATGACATGTAGATCGTGGCTCGCAGGATGGACGGAAAGAAATGAAATTTAATTCAAGATAAGCTTTTCATAGGAACGGAAGCATAACTATACATCAAATATTATATAATTGAAATTTTATCATCTATCTGCAGAATTATGTTGTTACATATGGGCATTTCCACGCGTGACGGAATCACTTTTGAACACCTATTTTTGGATCATTTTTGATTTTTTCGGCAGAACATTGATCACACGTTTAAATTATGGTCATATTTTCCTCGTAGCATGTCTGATGAATTCTACTGTGGTATTCAGATGTCAAAAAAGGATTTAGATTTTTTTAGCGGCATGTTTCAAAATCTTGAATTCTTCGTGACGGAATCACGCAGAGAAATTTTCAATTTTTAATTTTCGTGAACCGAAGCAAAAGTCTGCGAATCTAGAGGTCCAATTCGCACATGCTCTCAGTATGTTTGATAGTTGGGCATGTATATACGGATGAATGAATATTTAGTTCAGATGTTGTTTATTCTCTTAGTATGGCCTGTGTTAGTCAAAGGTGTCATCGTGACGGAATCACTCTCCGATTTGCTCCTACAAATTCAAATGATTTCTTCCATATGATTCAGAATTTTCAATGTATTTCATCCAACGATGAAAACATGTCGTATTTATCTGCCTTAGCCGCCACGGAAGTTAACATTCTTAAACTCATTTACACCTGAGACAAGTAGGCCTACTAGGCCTACCTACATAATGAAAAATCACTGCTAGTAGTGGCATCAAGATATGTATTTTATCCGATTCTCAACAATAAATTACGTGCAATATTAGGTACGCCTACTGATACTGTTGAATCATCAAGTTTGAAAAAATAGATTCAAAATGTCAGATCATGTCAAAGTATTGCAGTCCCTCACGAATTGCGGAGATAGTGAATTGGAAACCGAACTTTCTCCCTTTTTCACTGTTGACAGGCTTCGGCAGTTTCCATATCCTTGCCTCAGAAATGCAGTCAGTGTCATCTCTAGATGGAACAGTGTAAAAATCCGTGGATGCATGTGCAGAGGGCTCGAGGTATTGAACGTAGAGGTATCCAGCTTCATAATGGTCTACCTGAAAATAGAAAATCGGTACAGTTAATGAACGTTTTAAAAATATTGTATGCCATAGTAGGTCTTCTGAATAAATCAGTGTATTTTTCATCGGTGCATCAGCGTTTCAATTCATACTACATAGGCCTACTCGACAAACGAATTTATTTTCTTTTCATTCATTCAAGATAATTGATGAAGGGAGTACTAAGTCTCAGGTACAGTTCCTTAGTAGAATGTACATTGATCTTCGTGCATGCAATCCTATAGCTTATGTTTATAAATGATATGTATGTATAATTTGCCTAGTTTCTATGGGCTTCTAGATGGATTTTATTCCCTACTCGCATAATAACCGAATAGTTCGACTGTTATTCGACATAGACTTAGTGATCGATTATCTGTTTAATGCTAAGTTTAATAACAATGATACGCGTATGCCTGTTGCTCATAAATGTATTTATGGTTGGTATTTGGTACTGATTAATCAGATACATTGTACAGTATTTAATCCTGTAATTTTTACACACCTTTTCAATGTAACATTCAGCTGCAGCTCGTCCATTTCGTCCTCGTGGCCGTCCGTCAACTTTCGACATAATCCAATCCCCGACTTTGTTATCATCCGTAGTAGCAGTAGGAGACGTGACAGAATCAAAAGCAGACATCATTCTCAGGTCTTCTGAACCCATTGGAACTTTCTTGCTGAAAACAAATTCTTTTCCTTTGGCTGATGACACTCGTGAAATTTCACATCGAAGATGTCCCATCGAACGGACACAGTGAATAGCTTTGGTTTCGGGTATCTGGTTGACGTCTCCAAACATCATATCGAAATTTTGTTTTTCAACTGTACTTTCATCAACGTACAAAACTGTTATGTTCGTCGATATTTGTGCAGCGTAATTAGCGAAACTTTTTGCGTCAGTAACACAGAATTTCTCATTTCTTGCCATTATCTTTTGCCGCATCAAATGTTTGAGTAAGCCTCCAATACCGTCACATGCCCCCTTCCCATGAGAGGAGGCAAAGAAATTCCAATTCATTTGCACGGACAGTTCTTCAGACATCGACGTCATGGCTGCTAAAGTATAGCGCTGCTTAAAGTGCTGAGCAGCACCATCAGAGAAAATTTCTATTTTAGTGACTGCCGAGTAACGATCCAGTATTAATTTGATCAGCAGCTTGTTGAAATTGTAGACCGCGTATTTGTCATGTTTATCGTAGTTTGAAATGATAGCTGAGGAGAGAGTTTCTCCGTTGCACCAAGCCACGGCTGTGTAGACGGTCACCTGGCGGTTAGTCCAGTGTGCACTCTGTACCTCGTCCTGATAGGGAATCGTAAAATTCTCGCTGAAATCTACCTGTAGCACTGCTTTTGATTTGTTTTGATTTCTTGTTGCTTGTTAAAGAATTGTGATTGCTGATCTTTCACATAGCAGTGTTTTAGAAACGGTATTATTTTACCTTCCAGAAGAAGAAGCAACTCACCAACGGTGCCAGATTTCTTAACTTTGTCGAATTGTCCATCTTCGTTTTTCCATTCAAACCACGATAGAGAAGATTCAAGATTTGAATCATATTCCTCTTTGATCTTCAGGAATTCTACATTCGAACATGTGCTGCAGCTTGAATTCATGCAAGTTTCATTCGTTCGATCACAGACCAAGCGATCTACCAGCTCTCGAGGTGTTTTTGGACTGTCCTCACCCGGTAGTGCAGCGAGCATTAGGCGCATATTCTCATGATAAACACATACACAAACGTTTGCAGGGGTATCTTTTGTTAGTAGTACTTCTTTTGGCCGAAGATTGCAGAATGATGACAAGCCTATTTTGACATCAGGTTTCTCCGATTTGAACACCTGATAAGTTTCTGAGAGCGTGAAATATAGGTGGCGTTTCATCACTTTCAGTTTACTACCGTCTGGAGAATGAACTATCATTGTGTCCTTCATGCCAGGGGCTGCACGAGATATGTCATCTCTTTTGTAAAAGTCAATAACTTGACCCTTAACTCTTTCTTCTAGCCCCTGAACAGAAGTTGATCCTCCCGTATTCGGTGCCTCCTTGATCTGCAATCCTTCCCTTTCTGTCAAATCTACCAAAATGGCCCTGCGTTTATTAGGTGAATCTGGAAGTGCATTCATGGCGCGTTTTACGGCTTTACCTATGGACTGAGGAGTACAGGAATGTGTGGTGCTACTATTTCCTTTGTTTTGTTGTTTCTGTCGGAACCGTTTCTGTGCTTCATTATGTCTCCTTTTAAGTTTAGTTTTCTCGCTTTCAGACATAACACTCCATCGTTTAGCTTTTCTAGACCTTTCTCTCTCTTTGTAAGTGTCATGCAAATCTAAGTCTGCCCGAACTTTGTCACGTCTTCTCTGTTGACGCTCCGCGGCAGTCAATGGCATGTTTGGAAGATTGTTCTATCCTGCAAAAAGAAGAGTTTTCCGTCAGCTAACTAATGAATCTAGATCAATGTTGAGTTGTGTAATTATATTTCGTGGCAGTTGTAGGTATGACAAATCAATATTATCTCAATGTACTTCAAAATATGCTGGGAGATTATTGGGAGACCCCTCCAATAATAGCTTCATCAATTATCTTTAAGCTTCAAGTAATGAAGTTGATCTAATAAATGTAAGTTTTTTACTTACCGACAACAGCAGTTCGAAATTTGCGATGACACGAGCACGAATGGTGACTCAGAAGCACCCTTGTTCTTGGAAAAGCATGGAGGATCGACATCGTTTCCTCATTGGCTGATGAAGTCTTCAAATGAGAGCTTTTGTTAATGTATACATAAGTTTGAAGGGGAAATAGGGCACGTTACCGCTAAATTTACAGTCAAACATCTATCAATCATTCAGAACGTATTTTGTCATCAATGACGTTTTAAAACAGTCATGTAAAGTCCCGTTTCATTTTCTCTGTAACAGAGATGCGCTTCTTGTTTGTCCATTTAACATAAACGTAACTAATAGATGGTAGTCACTGCTACTAGAACTAGTATTTCTTGGGTGTGATTCTGACTGCCATCAACACAATCATGTCGTGTAGGCCTTATACTCTTGCTGGCTCCCTGTGAAATGCAATGACATGTACTACAGAAACACATGGAAATTATCCGCTACCGCACATGCTTACGTGTATAACTCTCTTAGTTTCCCCTCATACTTAGCCCCTCATGTTTGCAAGGTGAACTGGAAGCTTCCGCTATTTTTCCAGTAATTCCATCGAACGATTCTATCACAGTGATTCCGTCACGTGACGGAATCACTTTTCCATTACTACGTTATACATACCCGAGAAAAAAATTAGCCTAATCTAGTTTATTTCCTATCGAATGAATGCAGAGAATCTAGATTTTCAAGGAAAAATATTTAAATCTAGTCTTGTGAGATAAATAATTAGTATTTTTTCGTGACGGAATCACTTTTTTTGACAGACTATGAAATAGGCCTAGATGCATAAAGCAGTTAATGCAAATTTACTGGATTTGAAGTACCTCAATATTAAAGTTATTAGCCGTGAGGGCTCAACAAAGTATTTATGTCGAAACTTATCAGTTTTAAACCTGTTATAAAAGTGATCAAGTAATTACAGCAAAAATCATGCATCTTTTAAGATATATTTGTAAGATTTTAAATTAGTTACTGTGTCGAATAACTTATCAGCAAGTTGATCAGACTAATGGAATTTGAAATTTCATAATATGTGTATGAGGAATATACTTGTGGTCATGCGAATATTGGAACTTGAAATTTTGACATTTTTTCATTTCTCGCGTGGAAATGCCCATATGTAGATGCAGCTCAGCTGCTCGCACCTTGACATCTTCATTAGCATTGAGAGTCAAAGTGTCTCAATCAAAGTTTTGAAGGAGAGTATATTTACATAATAAGGTGTATAATAGCTATGATAATGCGGCTATTGTGATAATAAAGTATGATTATCATAATGTCATACTTATTGAATTGTGTGTACAAAGAGGCAAAGGTCAAATTATTTTAATGGACACTGGCATGTAGTTGCATATGAAATTCCGAGTCATACTGAATAGGCCTATTGGAACCTGTACTTTCATCCTTACTTTGGAAACTATAACCGCTATCATGGAATTTTTATTCCAGATGTGATAATTAAGTAATTACATAGTAAATAAATATTAAGCATTCCCAAGCAGTGCTCCCACAGCGGCGCCATTTGGCGCAGCTGCGCTAATCTTGGCACTACTGTGCGATTGCGCGAATTTTTAGAATGCCGAGCTAATTTTGTGAAAGTCACTTATTGAAATTAAAAAACAAGAACACGTTCAGAAACAGACATTAAAAAGTAAAGTGATGATTTAGTACTGCTGCATGAATATTCAAGTTGCCTTTTTGATATATTTGCATATTTTTGTATTAGGCCCACTTATAAGTAAGTGTATAGATACTATCAGCCCGCAGCGCTATTTTTGCTTAGCTGCGCTAATTGCGCTGCTTTTTTTGCCATTTCCGGGGTTTCTGCGCTATTTTTTTAGACTGCAACGAATCTGTCCTTTATTAAAGCATTTCTGGATGTTAATCAGAAGAAGACAAACTTTTTCATAAGTCGGTAAGTCTTAGCATAATTCCCCGATCTATGTATCGAATGGAGCATAGGCACGCTTCTATCTTCAGGTTCCTGCATCTGAACAAAATCCTAAGTTTTAGAAGCGCTATTTTATCTAATTCTATGATGAATAGCCTATTTGACAGCATATCCTATTTAACTCAAACATCCTGTACATGTTTAGATAAATCATTATCGCATCAAAGCTATATTGCATGATGCTCAAGTATTATGGTCAAATTGGAAGCGATATGCAGAGCACCATAATTGTCTCGAGGGCAACGGACAATTTGTATAGACTATCCTGCAAAAAAGGAAACTAATATTTTTGGTGAATGCGTCGATAAGTACTTTCCAATTTCCACCTTCACGAAGTATCATTATACAGCATAATTTTCCTTTAGAACAATCTAATTGTTAAATTTCCGTTTCACTCGGAAATTAACATGTGGTCCAGCTTAAGGAGATTCGAAAAATTCAGCAATTCTGTACAATCTCAGTCAAGTCCTTCGGTTGATTTCTCAAAATAATTTATTGTTTGTCTTTTGTTGGTGATCATCGGCCAGTTAGGAAAAGATGTCGGCCGTTGCCTGCGGCCTTCCGAAATTGAGATCGTCTGGTGTTGGAAATATTGTGAATTTCATGACATAAAGAATTCGGCTATTTTGCCACTTTATTTTACAATTATCTTGAATGCCACATTTAATGTATCTCGATGACACCTGCGAGACATTTTAATCATTGCCGATAGACCGGTATTAGTCACATTAGACAGCACTGGCCAGACCGGCATGCCTACTGGTTCAGTAAAAAAACTGAGCGTCCCTTATTTCCTTTAACCTCTAAAA
The DNA here is from genome assembly GCA_907163375.1 of Prostheceraeus crozeri. Lineage (NCBI taxonomy): Eukaryota > Metazoa > Platyhelminthes > Polycladida > Euryleptidae > Prostheceraeus > Prostheceraeus crozeri. Next base: position 191,345 of record CAJQUW010002148.1, on the reverse strand, counting down.
AATTCTGTGCTTCGATAATAAGTCACATTCTACTGGAGGGGTACATGTTTTGGAGAAGCTTCTGAAAATCAAAATGAAATGCTTTAATTTTGTATTGAATAATAATAAAACTGACTATACAATGACAGATCCAATGACTGTATAATGAATTCTTTGTCATTCAGCGCAAACTGATTGATTACTGATCCAGTTGGCACCGCACGTGCAAAATACGAGCAGGCTAATTCAACTCAAATTGGCTCAGGAGGCCATCTCCTGGCTTCATCATCCGAGTGTTTGTAGGCTAGTACAACATCGCAAGCCTTTGTAGTAGGACAAAACGAATTGGGAGTGTACATATTGGGGTGGAAAAGCGAGGAAGTGTCAAATGAGTTGTTTCAAGTTTTTGTAGTTCGTTAAAACACCGCTGCTATACAAATTACATGTATATCGTGTTGACAGTCAATAGCAGTGTGTACTAAAGGCTCATGTTCATTTCCATTGCATCCACCATGATGAGAACTGGACGAAAGATCTCGTGGAAATCACAATGAAGAAATTATTTGTGGCATTTTATATTTTTCAAGTAACCAAAAGGACATCATTTTTCAAACAAATTGAACAGTTAATTGTGCAAATCTTGTGATTATGTGATGTAATTCACTGTTATTGACATATTCCTAAAACTAGCATGATGCGGAGGTGACTATAGATTGTGAGTGTGAAAAAGATGCCAAACGTATAAACTCACTATTGTTACTAGGTCAAAAGAAATGGTTTACATAGCAAGCCGATACAATGTATTCAGTAACAGATAATGGATGATTTTGAGGTCATTATAGAACTTATTAACCGAAGGCCGCTAGGCCTGAGGTTAATAAGTTCTATATGACCGAAATAAATCATCCATTATCTGTTATAATGCATGCTATAGATATGTTTCAGAAGAGCTTAATAATTTCCATAAATACATCTAAACACGGATACGTGTTGCGTTCAATAAGTGGCCGACCTCACGCATTTAATTTTTGATTTTGTTGTCGATGTTTCTTTTACAGTAGAACATGTGTATCAAAGCTCGTTTAATACCAGAATTTGGAAAATAGCGTTTCATTTTCCCTTCAATTTTCAAATTTCAAAATTCATAACTTACATCAACTAAAATTCGTAACTTTCAATCTTTAAATTTTTAATTTCTTATTTTTTTTACTTCAGAGGACATGTATCTTGCTTCCGAGAGAGACTGGTTACATGAAAACAAATTTTGCCTTAACATTTTATTTTTATACATATCCACCGTTGTTTTCGACACACTTTCTCCAGCGTTCAAGGAGGCACGAAAAAGCGTTTTCAAAGAAGTCGTCTGTCAAAGAAGAAAAATAGATTTCAACGGATTCCTGAAGCTCTTGGTCGGTGTCGAAATGATGTCCACGCAAGTGCTTCTTGAGATGATTGAAAAGCCAGAAGTCACTCGATGCAAGGTCAGGACTGTAAGGCGGCTGTTGAACAAGAGTCAACTCTGCGTTCCCAATAGTCGATTCTGTAACGTCTGCCTTATGAATAGGTGCGTTATCGTGGAGAAGCCATAGTGGGAAATTTCTTTGCTTTCTCCGTTTTCTCCTCACTTCCACTACAAAATCACTAATGCTTTGCATTAATGGTTCTTCCTGTCGGCACGAAATTGAGCATAATGATGCCATGTCTATCCCAAAAGACAGACAGCATCATCGCGCGCCGATACGACGTTGAAGATCTCATCTTCGATGGCTTCTCTCCTGGAAGTTTCCATTCTGATGACTCCCTCTTTGATTCAGGTAGATAGCGACTTAAGGGAGTTTCATCCTCGGTGATTATGTTGGAAAGAAATTGCTCACCATGCTGTTAAAAAGTATTGATGTTCAGCAAGCAGCATGCCTTTCTGCGTTCCATCATTTCAGCAGAAAGGAACCGAGGCACAAATCTTGAGCAAAGCTTTCGAATTCCCAAGGCCTTGAGACGTTCACTAATGGTTCCAACACTACAATGGAATTTGGTTGACAACTCCTTCATTGTTATTCGTCGGTCGCTCTGAACTTTTTCTATCAGATCCTCGTCGAAATTTCTATAGGTCTTCCTTCTCTGCTTCATCGACGACTGAAACTCGACCACCTTCGAATTCTCTTGCTCATTGAACAATGGCTCAGATGACTCATGCAGTCTGTCATGGCCACGCGCGTAATAGTCGAGTCAATAGCAGCGCGTAAGAACAACAGCGGCTCATTATGACTGTTAACTGCCTGGCTAGTGATGAATGAATAAGAAACTTAGTGACTGAGGTTAGAAAAGCAAGAAATTGAAAATTTAAAGATTGAAAGTTACGAATTTTAGTTGATGTAAGTTACGAATTTTGAAATTTGAAAATTGAAGGGAAAATGAAAACGCTATTTTCCAAATTCTGGTATTAAACGAGCTTTGATACACATGTTCTACTGTAAAAGAAACATCGACAACAAAATCAAAAATTAAATGCGTGAGGTCGGCCACTTATTGAACGCACCACGTATCTTGAAGTCTGTACCTTGTCATTTCACAAGTTTTTTATTAATATTTTTCCATTATGAAACATGAAAGGTCACCATGCTATGATAAATTTTACATGATTATTGAGATTCAAATTTCTAGAGATAGAAAGCATTCAATTTCTAGTAGCACCTTGATAAGGATGTGTCAGTTTCCTGGCTGCATAATAGTAATAGTCGGTCGGTGAACAAAAAAAATGGAAGATTTTATTTATCTCATGGAATATTAACAAAAGCAAATCGTAGCCTAATTGAATGCGCATGTACTGAATAGCTTAATTTTGTAAGCCTATTCCTATTATGCGTTGCATCAAACGCAGTTATCTGCAAAATATATTTCAGCATCTCGCATTTGAAGTGGAAAGTCAATAGGCTATATCGACAAGATTGCTATTTTGATGCCCTTTTAAATGGCATGATTTTTGGACCTTGATATATTTTGGAATAGTGAATGGTTGTCTCGACATAACGCATTGTCCAATTTTCACAAAATTCTGATAAACATTGCAGAAGGTTAATGTATTTTAACACAACCAAAATGATGTTTGACGGATTATGATAGAATAGATAAACAATGGAAAGGTTGCAGTAGAAAAAGAGGCTGAATATCTAGTGAAATTTTGTGAAGGAATGCAATGTTTTTGGTTGATCACACTCAACGTAATAATGACAGAAGCAACAAGAGGAAGAGTTCTGTTTATCATCCAAAGAAACGCTCTAGCTCAATACCGATAGTGACTTGGACGTGGTATGTTGATTTATATCACTACAAAGTATATGTTGGGCCGTCACACTGCGCAGTCAAAACGTTCTTTTTCCAAGCATCATTCACGGTAGAACTATAGCTGCACCTGGTAGAATGACCACTATCAAAGCTGGGATCGTTCAACAAAATGGCTTCTCTCAATGAGCGCACTAGCAGACATTGCTACAGCAAAAGCATAGTGAGCGACTGCAAGTCCATTAAAAAGCTCTTCAAACATGAAGGCGAAATCCGGAGATGCTTTTTCCAATTCTATTATACCTAGTGACCGTCACCTATATCGTTGCAAAGTAGGTAAATCTAGGTACTATAATATCTCGGTAATTATGGTGCTATATAACGACTTGAATTATTAACCTGTAGGCTATACATAGAAAGCTACACAATAGCATGCATTATTGTAGTGTAGGTATATCTATCAGCCTTGTGAAGGTTAAGATCGCAAGGTACAAGTAGGTAAACCAACGCATGATTGCCACTCGGCCTTCGTTTCAATCTCTGTTGGTAACCATCCTATATCAATTTAGAGCTGCGTCGATCTAAATTTGAGTTCATAGTGGTTCTAGTTAACTCAATACTTCTTAAAGTCAAAGACATCACAAATATAACATTTTTAATCAACCGTTGATATGATCGAAGCTTCAACCAGACAAGCTTACAACACGACGAATTACATTAATGAATCATATATAAGCCAGAGATGCAATTAAAAATTTAATTGCCACAGGCTATGCGACATATCATTCTTGCTGAGCGCATAAAATTATTAACGCTGTATGATTTCAAGCAGTTGTCTGTACTATCAGTCGCTGGTCTAGGCTGGTATAGCGTGGTCAGCGGCTCGATCTGGAATATTTTGGACCTGTTGCATCTCTGCATTTACACACGTCGGTTATATCGTTCATCAGAGGTCGTTTCATGCTAACTGACTAATTCATCTTCCATCCAGCAGAAGACTTCATGTTACAAGGATATATCACAACCAGACGCGTACCCAGGATTTTCGTTCGGGGGGGATGAATACTGACCTCAAAAAATTTAGAACTTGTATGAATAGACCTAGTCGATTTAGCTGCATGTGATTTACCTGTTGAATCAAGCCAAATCAAATATCATAGACACTTGCGCTCAAACAATACAAAAATCTTTAAAACTGCATTCAAAATAAATTAAAAGAATGTAAATACATATAATAGTACCCGTGCATGCATATCTCTCATGCATTCATTAGCCTATATGTATTCAATAGATACTATAAAAAAGGATGAATAAAACGGATAATAATATGATGCAAATTTATTCTATCAATCGCAATCGTGAATCAAATATTCTCGCATATTCCTGTACAACGGAATCGTAACACAACTTAATGTCCTTGTGAACGGCCAGAAGTGCGAGTCCGTTTAGACGCCTTTGGCCCATCATTGCCCTATGATGGGTTTTAAGTAAGCGAAGCAGGCTGAAAGATCTCTCAGCTGTACATGTTGTCACTGGGGTGACCAAAAAAATGGTTAGGAGTTTATGTACATTTGGATAGAGATCCTTATCACACTCTCTCAGCGCCTCCGTCAAGGTGAGCTCCAATCGGTTGGACGATGGCTGTTGTCGCCAAAAGTCTTGCCAGCGTTCAAACTCTGCCGAGCAAATTGTAGGGCTCTCTAGAAAGTGCCGGTATTCAGTAAATGCATCCCGGGCTATCGAGGAACTGTCGGCATCATTGCAATGGGCAGGCAGCAATTTCGCCATTCGCATTGCTGTCTTCGCCGATACCGAGAAGCGCTCTTTGAATTCACTGACCATCAGGTCTAAGAGCTTGTACCAGACGTTCCGTCTATAGTAGTCGAAAGCCGTTTCCGCCTGAAAGGGAAAATCTGGGTAAACCCTCAGGAATAGTTGTGAGGCGTCTGACTCTCCAATGTACCTCTAATAGGCTTATGTGTATTATATTACTCAGCTACTTTAACTTATTGGAAAAATCGGGCTTTAGGCTATCCTATCGTAAAAATCTATCATAGAGCTGTATTTCAATAAAGGTTCGTAGTCATTGGTAATGGACAAAATTACACTGGCTCAGGTAGAAATAAAAATACCGTATGCACATATGAGTCAAACACCAAATAGTCCCACTGACTATTGTGTTAGGCCTAACTGATCTTAGCAAACAAAGGTATTTAACACAGAAAAAACTTACTGGTGCGTTGCTAGTATGTTCCTGTCGCTTTGAGGGACCGCAACGTGGCATTGGTATCGGTTATCCGCTCTGCCGCTCATATTTTTCTTGGGCCTCACTATAGATGTGACGGAACTTTGCGTCATCGCAATCTGCACGCCATGTTGAAAGCCTGCTAATAACTCTCTCCACCTCTTGTGTTGCGTCACGAGGTTCATCGCCTTTCCCTGGAGTACCACAGACAAGCCCTTGGTTTTTCCGAGAATTGTCTGCAGCATGTGCGCTGTCACCAAGAACGTCGGTCCGGTTATTGAGTTGTAGATGGCGACGTCCTCCTCGAAATACTTTACAGTAGCATCATACAGCTGGATAAAATCGAATATGCTGCTATCTGATTCGATAAAGCGTGTCGGGCAGTAAGGCTTGAGGTGGATTTTGTTGTGTCTCTCTGACACAAGTTTCTCAGACTGAAAAAATGACAAATTTCACTCTACACATGTTCTCCTATATTAATGTATATGGACCTATGCAGTCTGTACAATAGGTATGATGAGTGACTTATTGAATAAGTGACATGATGAATGAAAATTCAGTTGGTACAAAAGTTTGTTGGTACGTGAATTTATTCATTTGAGATAGACTAAATTTTCATTCTTTGGATAGTCTTACATCAGCTGCCCATGCTGTCTTATACCTGCCCTCAACATTTTGTGGCTATTATTTTTTAACTTTACGTCCAACTAATTCGCTTTCCCAGTTAAGTACGATAATCATATTTGAAGTAGGCGAGTCACATGAACAACACGTGTAGTGATTATTTAATAAATGAATTGCCCAAACTTCATGTTTATTACCCTGATTAGAAAGAAATGTGTGAATGAAAATGCATACGTGGTGTGATCCAAAATGTCCCGGACTAACCTACTTGCAGATAACCTGTGATAACGAATACTACTTCAGATGTAAATTTAGGTCTTTAAGGCATGAGAAATATGGTCGCCGAAATTTTTCCGGTCAGTTTTCTATTTTTAAAAAATATTTTTACATTTTAACATGAATTTCTGTATTTTCTGAATTGATCGAGATCCGATTTGTCTTATTGTTATAGTTAGATTGATTTTGATTTGTACCTTATTTGACGGATATCTTTGCCATGAATATTGCACGTCTTTTGTTAATTGCTTCATGTGTTACGATATCAATCAGTGAAGTTCATTCAGCACGCATTCATTAAGAAATCCGTGTCAACGATGGTTCTTTGTTCTATCAGTTTTCATGATGGATGTGACAAGCGTGTCTTCAGTCGAATATCGCAGTGTGATACGATACCTCCTGATCCGCGCTTCGCTAATGGTGACATTCTAAAGGAATTAAACCTGGCATATGGAAGCAAAGCTCCATCGAGAACTACTGCTTATTTCTGGATAAGCGAATTTAAACGCGGAAGACAATCTGTGGAGCAAGATTTTTCAACTGTTGGTCGGCCGCAGGAGATTCCGGAAGAGAAATCGAGTCAGTGCGATGAAGTGATTACAGCACACAGAAGGATAACCATCCGTGAGTTGTCAAGAGAGTTGCGAATCAGTTATCACTCCTGTCATGACATCATCGAAAGACTTGGATATCGCAAACTGGCATCACGTTTCGTACCGAAGTTTTCTGTCACCTGAAATGAAGGAGAACAGACTTCTGGCGGCACAGTCAAATTTGGATCTCCTCGAAATGCACGGAGATCAGTTTCTGAACTGCATCCTTACAGAGGATGAAACACCTTTAAGTTTGTATCTGCCTCAAAGTAAGCGAGAATCTGCAGAGTGGCGAAAATCAGCGAGTCTGCCCCTTTGAAAATGCGATCCGGAACATCACATCGCCGGTCGTTGATGCTGACGGTCTTTTGGAACGCTTCGGGAATCCAACTGGTTGACTTTGCGGATAAAGGAGTAAGAATCAATAGCGAATATTATTCCAATCTGTTATCTGAAGCGAGGAAGAAAATAAGAAAGCCACGAAACATTCCCCTCTACTTGCTTCATGACAATGCTCCGATTCACACCTCGCAGGAGACAACCAATGCCTTAACGAGAAACGGATTTCAACTATTGAGCCATCCTCCATATTCACCTGACTTGGCCCCAAGTGACTTCTATCTGTTTAGATTCCTCAAAAAGCATCTTCGTGGACACCATTTTGAATCGCCAGTTGAACTGCGGGATGCAGTTACTGAGTTTTTTGATTCTTTGACACCGGAATTTTTTCATAAAGCTTTTTGTGAATTGAGACTTCGTTGGCAAAAAGTGACGAATGCTAACGGCTCATACATTGAAAAGTAAACTGTTTTCTGGAACAAAACATTTGTTTTTCCGTTAATTATTAGTCAGGTTATTAGTGATAGCTTAACTGTCAAGTTAATCTAAATATATTAATTCTAAATCGCTAGAATTTATAGGAAAATCTTGAAATTCAGACAAAAATGTTTGAAAATTTTGAAAAAATAGAAAACTGACCGGAAAAATTTCGGCGACCATATTTCTCATGCCTTAAAGACCTAAATTTACATCTGAAGTAGTATTCGTTATCACAGGTTATCTGCAAGTAGGTTAGTCCGGGACATTTTGGATCACACCACGTATGTGCTGTACTAAAATATAGGCTATAGAAATATACTACAAACTATAAATGACCAATGATAAAGATATAGGGTAAATGAGAAAATTCTATTTACCTCTAGATCCTTGACTATCCTCTCGAACTTTTTGGTTCGAACACTAGAGTGAACGAAATAGTTGCTCGCCGAAGTAATAGCTGAATGTACAGCTCGGACCTCTCGAATCCCCTTCTTGTTGTCCATCCCAGAGCGACCTGTCAAATTGGCAAAATGGCTGTAACAGTGGACGTATACATCATTTGGTGCCGTTCTCCGAATACGTGCTTGTACGCCATTTTCTGTTCCGCTCATGACTGCTGCGCCATCATAGCCTTGAGCTACGAGCAGTCATCGGCAACCCAAGGTCCTTCAATTTGCGGATGATGGCGTCGACCATGGCACCAGCATCCTGCTCCAAGAGATCGATGAAGCCGACGAACCTCATCCGAATTCCACCATCCTTGTCAACATACCGAATATTGACGGAAAGCTGTTCAGTCCGCGAGACGTCGCTGGAACCGTCGACGATGATGGCAAAGAACGAAGTTACGTGGTGCGCCCAAAAAGTTTCCGGCCAATGACAGAAATTCCTTTCAATTTCTAAAGTAAACATCTGAAATCAATACATTGGTTCTTTGAGAGCTAGAAACGGTCAGGATCATAGATATCTGATCTGACATCTGTTCATAGACATCTGATTTCAACCAGCGAACGCACTTAGTCAAAAATCATTTTCACTCGTGAAAGCGCACTGAAAGGATGACTTCATTGCGACTTGATCACTTGGATAAAGTGGAGTATCGAAGCTCGATTCGTTTTTGTCTTCTGCTTGGTCAGTCAAGTGCAGACATTAAAGCCAACTTGTTTCTTGCTTACGCAGACAAGTGTCCGTCAGAATCGACGATCAAGTTTTGGATTGCCGAGTTCAAGAGAGGACGTCAACTTGTGGCTGACGAAGAAAGAGAAGGCCGCCCAAAGACTTCTGACAACGAGGAAAACCGCGCCAAATTGGAGAGATTGGTCCTTGAAGACAGGAAGGTGACAACAAGACAGCTTGCTGAGTCTCTGAAACTGTCGAAAGGATCTGTTGGCGAGATGCTGCACGAAATGCGCTTCAACAAGGTTTCGTCTCGCTTTGTTCCGCGCTTCTTGACCACCGAGATGTGCACCCGACGCCGTGAAGCCTGCCTGCCTAGTGAATCTTGAAATTTATCGCCGCCATGGCGATAATTTCTTGAGGAACATCATCACTGTTGATGAAACGCCACTGAGCCTGTGCGCACCTGAATCCAGGCGAGAATCTCTGGAAGGGCGCAGGCCTGATGAAGGCAAAGTCTGGAAGCAACGATCTGGAGCGATCCGAAGAGAAATGATGCTAACTGCCTTCTGGAATGCAGGAGGAATCATCTTCCTGGATTTCCTACAAAGACAGTGACCGGTGAATATTACGGCGAGCTGATTCAGCAGGTCCGCAGCAAGGTTCGCAAGCCAAGAGGTCTGCCTCATTGGTTCCTTCAGGACAACGCTCCAGTGCACACTTGTCGAGCTGCCTTGGAGAAGATCGGCAGCGCGGGCTTCGAACTTGTGAAGCATCCACCTTATAGCCCGGATTTGGCTCCATCATACTATTGCCTTTTCAACGAGTTGAAACGCCATCTCCGCGGGACTCATTCTGAAAGTGCCGCAGCTTTGGAAGAGACTGTAAGAAACTGTTTTGGCCTATTACCTCCCGCTTTTTTCCTTGATGCTTTCAAGGCACTCCCAGTTCGCTGGGAAAAGTGTTTGGCCGCGAACGGCAATTGGTTTGAGAAATAGCTATAATGTACTAAATAAAAACGTCATTGGATTAAATCTTTTCGCTTTATAAAATGCTAAGGCCGGAAACTTTTTGGGCGCACCGGCCGAACGGGGTATCGGCCGAACGATTTCCCTCACCATGATGCTCTCGACGCATTCAATCATGCAGTTCTGCATTTTAGGCGACAGGAAGGTTGCATTCAGAGGGGATGTTGACATGAGTTTTGCCAACTCAAGATCACGAAGACAGCGCTCTTGAAGGAGTACTCGCAAGTTTCCTGCAGAGTAAAAATAAAGGGCTTTGGATTTTCCGTTGCATATCGATATACTTAGTATTTTTTGAAGTACTGTACATGTATAATATCTCTATCATGGTGACAACATAATTGCTTAACAGCAAATGAGAAAAATAAAGTTATGAAATTATTGATTCTCGAAATGCATACAGTACATACCGGTACGTATACACGTACATACCAAAGTGTTAAGTAGGAGTATATCTTACCTTGGGTGTAATCGATTGACTCCTCGTCTGTCGGAATGAACAGTCGTCCACTGTCTTCTCGGTGACCTCGAATACCTTGGTTAGTGTTCAATTGCGTGCAAAACAGCTTTGAAGATGTACCTGTAATTGAATTGAAAACTGAAAGCCTGTGTAGGCCGTTTCATAAATTATAGCTGCATCTAGCAGCAAAGCTTTCCTAAAAAACACGCTCATAATATTATAGCCATTTCATTTCATACTACTTTTCTAGGTCTGCAACTACCAGTTATTTATCAACATAAGCATGGATTACAATGACTGGGCCACTACCAGTGTATACATGTGCTGTATAGTCTGCAGCTAGTTAACAACTTACCTATTAGCTTCCAAATCGATAGCTGCTTTGGTTTTGATCTGCTTGGAGACATCACCAGGGCCATCAACATTTTCTTGAGAAAGAATTTGTCGTTGGGACTCTACCGATAGAGCATGATAACTGCTTGCCAAATGCTTTGTATAGTAGCCATCAGCTCCGTAGATCTTCTTAAAGTTAGTCATAGGTTTCGTGACTAACATGCCAACTTCTTGATGACCACCCTTGCCAACCGAAGACGGTGCGAATAAAACACAGGGTCTGTAAATAATGACAAAAATAGTATTTAATCACTTCAGTTTGAAAACAATATATCTATGTTTAGACCTACGAATTGTAAAATATTTTTCTATCGAAATTTTATCTCATATAGCAAACACGTTTATCTAATACTGATGGATACTAATCAAAAGTAGAATACCGCTTTCAAATATAAGCAAAATGCTGTACAGGTACATGTAAATCAATAATGCCATATTAATAAATGCATCATTTTAATATGCATTACGAGTGTAAGAATATCTTAGCCGTTATTTGTTCTTCTTAATTATTAATACGCAACCTGTCTTACAGCAACAGATACTTACAAACACAGAACTCCCTTCAGTTTAGGAGAATAGTAGAAACAGCTATTTCGCCCTTCCAGATGACTGTGTTTAAGATGGTACTTCTGTGCTTTTCTTTGCATGAAGGGAAGATCATAGTCGGATCCAACTTTTAGGGTAGTCAACATGTGGATGTGTGAATGCAATAGCGGCCAGTACGGTATGATATGCACCGTAGTATACGGTATAAATGTACAACATGCATATGAAAGTTGAATTTTACCTTGCAAGTTATACTTGTAGTTAAAATATAAATATACTAGTAAGGCCCCCGGACTTCGTCAGGATTTATATGCATAAGTATGTTAAATTAAGACAGTGCACATTGTATGTATGCACATTGTTGCATTCCAAGTTTACCAACTGATTCGCCTACACTGATTGGCTGTCTTACCATTTAGATCGCGTTCTCATTGGCTGTTGCTGAATCCGTCGTGAAACATTAGAATCAATGAGACGCATGTCTAGCGAGGCAATTTTTTAAAGCAAATGAGGAGTTCATTTGTAAATTTAATGTAGTTACTTGTGTAATTAATATTTTTTCGGTAAAAATTTACACAAAAGTCTACTTTTCTCTGTAATTATGATACTTAGGGAAATGAGACCGGGCGGTTTTAACTACAAATTTTTTGTTCTATTAAATGGTACTATCATATTGGCGTAAAGTTTCATGGTTTAGGAGGAGTTTGTCGGCGTTTTGCATTTTATATATAAGATGTTCTTGTACATGTACAGTACATGTATATGTCTTCTTACCGTTAGGAGTAACTCTTGAAGACTCATGGAGAGTAGACACCAATGACGACTGCTATTTTCTGGATTTTTTGAAGAAGTTGTCTAGTGGACCACTTTGCTTCCTTTTCATTTTGTCAGTGAGCCCTAAAGTAGGCACATAATGTAAGCAATAGGAAAATAATATATAGTATTGATAAGTACGTGTACGTATACGTAGCATACAGTAAGTGATGGCCTGCCGTCACCTGTGGTTATCTTACACATTTATCATGACCGAATCAGTGGTACAACTATGCATTGGAAATTAGTTTGGGGGCATCGCTTGTCGACAAAATTTATTCAAGTGTCGACAAACAAAAAATACAAAAGAGCTATAAGTATTACTAACGTGTTATCGTATTAATGCCAACAATGATGGCTGATATTCACGTAGGCCAGCAGATTCAAATGATTGACTTTTTTCCTCAAAATGTTTAGTTCATCAACCTATTTGAATTATTTCCATGCTTCGTTGAATCATCAAAATCTTAAGATAAATCTATGTAACCTTAACAAACTTAGGAACTGAAATAATCAAACACATTTCGTCTTGTTTCACTTCTCTCTATAAGATCTTTTGACGGTTCTTTGACGTAATCTGATCCAACCGTTCCTTAGTAGGCCTATCTAATCAGCAATCGACTCTTCCGTCAATGACATTTCCTCAGAGTGGGTTACGCCTTGGCTACAGACATCAGATAAACCTATTACAGGTTATGTTCAGATAAATTATCATACGTTTACTAACTCATACACTTTAGATAACGGATCATGATTATTTTGTGTATTTTGCAAGTATATTTTGGTCCTTAATTCCTAACCTAACTACCCTCAAGGTGAGAAGGAACCACCCTCTCACGATCGGAGCTGCTGGCGAATTGAGTGCAGCATTAAATTTCCGTCTCATCTATCAGGTCGGTCTTTCTCGAATGGTTGATTCGATCAGGGTACCTGTTAGATTCACTGACTGTCGAAGTCGCTGCATTCAGCACTACCCCCAGACAGGTCATCCGATCAAGGTAGGGGCGTAAAAGTCAGACTAATTTATTAAGGTGGCCAACTTAACTAGGGGACATCCTACTGCTATTGGCCTAGTCGGTGATGCATCTAAGCCCATGAGTTTTCTTCCTCCGACTGCTTCGTTAGCGTTACTCTAACGCATTCCCGCCAAAGACAACCACCCAGGAATGATTCCCGGGGCCGATGGTTGTCACGTCGAAGTAAGTCGAATCTGCTACCAGAAGCGACGCAGCAGCAGGCTCTGTTGCCGCTGTGGAGGTTACTCCGTACCGTATATTGCATCACCGACCTTGATTGAGATTTCATCATTTTATTGCATTGAAAATGCAAATCACTCATAAGCATACATGTACTTACTCTTCAGTTAAAATATTCATTCTATAACAAATAGAAATGCAAATCACTCATAAGCATACATGTACTTACTCTTCAGTTCAAATATTCATTCTATAACAAATAGAAATGTTCACTATATAGACTGCAGCAAGTCAATGTGATAAACTGAATCTGTCTGTAGCTACGACTAAACAGTCAAGCCATGCTTCTATGAACAAATGAAACGCGAGAAACTTGGTCTAGGCATGTTGATTGGAAATGTGGTGATAAACAAAACATGTACGCACGGATCAAACTCACCTTATTTCTTCAGTTAATGGATTAAACAGCCGCTGGAAATTGCATCCCAATATCTCCAAATGTGTTATCACAACAGGAAGTCGCAACGATTCTCGCTGAATCGCCTCTTTATCATGATAAACAAAGGTGTTGAATATTTCATTTACCGACAATAAAAGCAAAACTACATCTGCATACTGAACGCTTCGCCCACTTTCAAGAAATATCAACAAAGATACATTAAATTCCGACCTAGGAACTTGGAGGGGAATAGGATTAACGACTTTCACATATTTGTCGATGACATAATCACCTGCCTCATACCCATACCCGTGTATCGTGAAGGATGAAAGAGGAAATTTGATCAACAGTCAAAATTGATAGAAACTTATAGAAATTTATAAGGTATATATTCAAGTGTTAAATCAAGTATTATTGGTCTGAAATTGAGCATTTTTATTTCAAAATAAAGGATGATTTATTAATTGTTACGAAAGCCGACACTCGATATTTTCATATGCTCAGTATGCCTAAGTTTCTCCCTTTTTCATACCACTTAGAGTTTCGAATTTCGGGGGGGGTTGCATCCCCCCCCTTCGGTGCGCCACTGATCACAACATGTTGCAGACCAAATTTAATGCAATTGAATACTGCGCCTAGAATGGAAATGTAAGTGCAGCCTTTGTTATTCAGGAATATGAACTATGCGTGAATTAGGCTGTGGTGCCTTTTTCACAGATACTCTCAATCAGGTTTCATCGTAGTACCGCACACACCTGGAAGAGGTCCGACATTTTAATTATGCCGGCTGCCGAAATGTCTTAAACTCTGATTCGTAGGGCCAAGTGATGCATCAACTATTGTCGAATCAGGCTTAAGTTATTCACTCATTGTATCAGTTACCATGTGTAGACACTATTTGACAGATCCAATCACACACAAATTGATGAGCGACGTATCTCCGCAGTTTTTTTATTTATTTGAACTAAAAATAAATCAAAAGGAAAAAACAGATAAATGCATCTTCGACTAACGCAATAGAAGTGAATGAATGTAGCGCATGAATGGTATATTATAATATATTACATAAAACCCTTTGTATCATGTATGCGTTCGATGTGAGGCCAAACAATCCATTATAAAATTACTTTACAGAAGTGTCCCAAGCGTAACCTGGAATAGACGTAAAGACTGGAGGAAATGAAACAGAAAAATATGAAATTTTCGGCGTTCTGTTGCGATGCGTGATTGCTGAAAGTTGATCTAGTCATCACCCAATTCATGTTGTGATCAGTAAGTAAAAGAAAAAAACATACTCTCCCTTCAATTACGACTTTTTATTGTAAAGTTAAAATTGAAATGTCAAAATCAGAATCACCCAAGTTCAGTGAAATGGTATTGGCAACTCATCAAAATCTGTTAATGACGTCGATTAAACGCCGCACAGATGAACAGATTTGATGAGTTGCCAATATTATTCCGCTGATTTATTTAATGTACCCTTCCAAACACTTGTACCTACTCCTGATACAGTCTTCGGACGAAACACGTCGGGTGATTTTGTCTTTGACATTTTGATTTTAACTTCACAATATAAAGATGTAATTGAGGGGAGAGACTGTTTTTCTTTTACCTAACTGCTTTTAAATGATCCTCCCGTATCGACAAACAACGAACATGTTGTGATCATCTGCAACAGAAAGACTGTGCCATGATGATTGCCGCTTAAGTGAAGAATTGGAAGTAGGCTTGCTTTTCCATTCAGTCGTTGTTCTTTTCATCTAGTTTCTTGGCGTTGGGAGTTCTGCTTTGCATGAACCTTATGCTCTAATCCTCAAATGCAGCAATTGCCATGTTGATTATTGCAGTAAAGATGTGTATTGGCTTCAAAATGAGACCTTATTTGTTAATTTCTGTTGTATGATGAGAAACCTATGATACTTTAAAATTTAGTCACGGTTTTTATGCCACATTCTGTATCATTGTTTCGTTTCACATTGACACCAAAATTGAAGAAATTTTATTGCTGCGCTATTTTTTTGGGCCTGCGGTACTTCAAAATTTGCAGTGATCACTATGACTACCAGTTAGTTTTAGTATAACAGTGCAATGGATCCATGTCTTACATTTCAGTCTAGAGTAGTTAAATAGGCTAATTTTGCTTTCGCTGAACTATTGAACGCAATAATTAGATAACGCTTAAACGTATATCGATTCAATTTATACTATTATCAGGATTCTCTGCAATGGCATATTGGAAGACAAAAATTATGGTTAGAGTAACAATCAATTCCTAAACGCGTAGAAGAAGAATCAGTAGTCATTCTTCTAGAAAGAGCTGATCACAAGTGCTGTGAAACGAGCAATGAGTTTCGAGAAGGTTACACGAGAGAAGGTTCGAGAGAACCTTGCCGAAGTTCCAGAGAAGATGGACATTTTTGAGCACTGTTTTATTCTTTTTGACTGTTTATCTTCATGACCATTTCTTGATTATTTTGTATTTCAACGTTGTTGTTTACTTCTGAAATCTCATTTAAGTAATTGACAGCATTTTCTCAATTTTGAGACTTCGCTTCGCGATAAATTTGTTGATGAACTGAATTGTTTACTTCGTTGAAGATTTCATGCTGGATTTTAACCAAAAATGTTTATGCATTTATTGAATATACTGTCCGTTTTTTTTAAGAGTGCTATCATTTCTATTTCATGAAGAACACATGTGCTGTGGCTACGTATGTTCGCAAGTTTTCGTAAGCATAAAATTATCTATTGGTTTGCTGTAGTAATATGACTGTACATGTACATCGTCGACCGGGGGCAACAGTCACATTTCTCTGTGGATTTGTCAGCATTTTTAACTGTCATTGATTGGTCCCGTAAATTGCGATAGAATGAAACTTGGGATCTGTAAATTGTGATAGAGTGAAACATGGGACCTGTAAATTGCGATAGTGCCCAGTTATCTTGTCCATAATGATGATTGGGCACCTGCGCCAATTTTGAGATCATGCGCGATTTTTTGATTGAACCACTGTAGGAGCCCTTTTCCCAAAGGAAAGTCATATTCGGTACTGATTTTGGTAAAACCTTGACTGTCGAGGATTGATATGAGAATGAATTTGCGCTTTGATCAATGCTTTAAGCAAGTTAATTAAACAATTTTATCCATGTCGAATGTCGATGTTATATTGCTATTGTAGAATAGAAATGTACAAGAGCGCAGCAATGTAGAGTTGTTGAACGAAAAATCTTAGTACTCAAAATTTTGAGTTCAGCAACCTCATTGTTATAAGTTAAGCTAAGTTTTACTCTTGGGAGCAGCACTTGCCTTATTTTGATATCTATTGCATCACAGATTATTTCGATGCACGGGACCATGGACTTCTAAATGATAAAAGTGTGCATTGCAATGGCATTGTTGAACAGTTCTTATGAAAATAAACAACGTCTTATCAAATCAATATAATTATAAAAACTTCAACCGGTGTACATTGGTAAGAAAATTTGAAGATTACGCTATCATGCGTGCATATCATTGAAGATTAAGTCATCGTGCATAAGTAATGGGAAATTCATTTACAAAATCACTCATAGAATAAAGATAGTGATCGGAGATTTTGGCTCAAGAATGGAAGATCGTTATAAAACATGCTGCATGTTTACTCCATGCGGTCATCGTTGTAAAATATGCTGCATGTTCACTCCATGCGGCCAATCTGTCATCGGTTGACTGATTAACCTGAGTTCTGTTTTCCTTTGTTTCTCGATTCCGTTTTACTTCTTTTAATATAGATATTTTCATTTTCGATTCATCATGTTTGTGCTCTGTGCAATGATATGAGACAACTGCTGTATTCTTATTATTCATGTCGTAGCGATGCTCATTCATACGTTCTCTCAAACTTCTGCCCGATTCACCAATGTAATTGAAGTTACAACCAATTAAAACGAATAGAATATACAATGTTTTTGTTAGACATGTTGTTACTTGCATTTATCTTGTATGATAAATTTGTCACTGACGGTGTTAGAACTTCATCCGACGAAAGAATGTTGCATGTTTTGCACCGTGTGGAACCACATCTTGAAGCAATCCCATATTCTGCTGATCTTCGAGGTGAAGCATCGTGTAATTTAGAACTAAAAGCTGCTTGATTCTTATTGGAGGCTTCCACCATAGTTCAACTGATATCTGAATTCCACTAAGAAGATGTTGGTGCTTGGCGAGGATTTCTTTTATTTGATAGTATGTTGAAGGATGATAAGGTGCTTCGAGGGTGAAAAGAAATCCTTCAAAAGTGTAACTTCATTTACATCGGTGAATCGGGCAGAAGTTTGAGAGAGCGTATGAATGAGCATCGCTACGATATGAATCTGAAATGAAAATATCTATATTAAATGAACCAAACGGAAACGAGAAACAAAGGAGAACAGAAGAACTCAGGTTCATCAGTCAACTGATGACAGATCGGCCGCATGGAATAAACATGCAGCATGTTTTACAACGATCTTCCACCGTACAGAAAAAATTGGTATGAATCATACTATGAAACATTCATATGAAACAGACGTATGCAACATAGTATGAAACATGCTATGGACATGTAGCGCTCTGTCGGGCCATACCCTGGCATACGTATGATACATACTATGACTTAACATAGTATGAAACTTAGTATGAAGCATACCCTAAATCATACTCAGCAAAATCATACGACGAAAATTTGTTGATCCAAAATCTGTTATCACCATCTCTTAATTCTATGAGTGATTTTGTATATGTCTTTTCCATTACTAATGTTGACATGCACATATGCCCTTTTCAACTCAACTTGTAATAAATTATCGTCGAAAGATCCGTCTCATGGGCTGTTGATTACTTAAAGAAATTGCTGAACAGTTCTATCATTGCAATGCACACTTTTTAACATTGTTTAGTGATTTTTCTGTGGTAGAATGGAAATGAAAAGGGTTGAAAATCGTAACTAAACCAATAGCAATTTGTGTCATTTAGAGGGTGACAATTGAGGAATACCATATGAAATTTCAAGGTAGGTAATGTGCTAATCAGATTTTATATCATGTGGTATTTCTATGGCTGCAATTTAGAAGTCTATGATCTATGTTATAACTTCTAACTTCTATGTTGCAAGTACCTGAAAAAGATGGCTTGGTAAGGCCATTGTTTCCTGCTGACAGCATGCAGTAATGTACAAATTGCCGTTTATTAAGTAAATTAGTTAAATTTAAAAGACAAATGAAATTAAGTACAGGGAGTTGAGATAATCTCAAATGATAAGGCTAGATCAGCGAAATATATCTTGAAATACATGAATTCTATTAGTTTTTGTGCATAGAAAGACAGACAAAGAATTGTGTTTCATTAACACAATATGATCATCCGAATAATAACGTAATATTCATTCTGCAGTGCAGTGAACTAAAAAATTCAGCGGCAAGACTTTCCGTGAGGCGTTGGCAACATAGAAATTGTAGTAGTCCTTGGTTAGGGCGACTGATCGCAGTTTAGATAAGAATCTCATTGATGGCGCTCAAATCTAGAGCATAGACTGATCTTGTACTGCTTTAGTATATGTTAGGTCTGTTAATGGGTACTTGCATTATTGGCAATATACCTTTTGCCATAGCTGTTGTCTCAACCGTCACAGGTGTTGGCAATTCAAAATGTCTACAAACTATGATTTGGGCAGTTTGAAGACTTGATATCGAGGTTGACCTCTCCGTGGAATTGTCCTGGTGAAAAATTAGTAGAAATTTGGTCTTTATACTGATTTTTACAATCGCATGAAAAAATGGATGAAGTCATTAACTATATGCTGCTTGATCTTCAGCAATGAAGTATCAACAAAAACAATTGTAATTAATTTTCAGAAAAGACACCAGTTGTTAACAATATTTCGTGTTGTTAGCCACAAGCTTTCGGCGGCTTACAGCTCGTCTTAATCACGTGGAATGAAACAGAAATGCGGTGTATGGTTCAAGAAACATGGACTGCAAATCACAAAGAATAAATGGCGTGACATTTCAAGATCAATAAGTGATAAAATAGAAAAATCGTGGCCAACAACACGAAATATTTTTAACAACTGGTGTCTTTTCTGAAAATTGATTACAATGCAGTGCCCAGTTGGAAGCATATTCAAAATGAAACAACAACAATATTACGAATGAATGGGCATGCATGCACCTTCATCTCTAGCACTATCTACATAGGTTCAAAAGTTCATCATTTTTTAAGAAAACCAGATTTCCAAAATTAAATTAATTTGCAGAAGAAAGATGTGATCTTTATGCTCGGGATACCTTTCAAGAAAACAAGTCACTAGGAGAAAATGAGGCTTTCAAAAATTTGCCATCCTTGTCGTTTTTCCCTTGGTAATTGCACACAAGCATCTAAAGCTTGACTACAGTTAGTTCGTGATTGAATACTCATATGTTGAAGAATTAAAGCCGCTTTTGATACCAATAATAAATATTAATTGATCACTTACTGGAAAATGTAAAGTTCAGTACCTCGTACAACATCAAAGTATCGTGTCCTTGAATTCTGGGTATTGTACATAAGAGTTTTCAGAGCCCGATAACAGTATGCAAGATACGCAAAATTCTGAATTTAAAGACGTGATGCCTTGCTGCATATTCCGTGGACCACGGCATAATCCTTGAATGCTTGGTATTGTTGTGATGGTTTGATGAAATATTATTTTTACTTCCAGGTGGAGTTTGTGGTTTTACAAAACTGATCGTCAAAAGACATGGCTCGATAATTTGAAGAAAATAACTGGGTTTGACACCGTAGAAGATTTTTGGGCACTTTTCAATCATATTTCTCCTCCAAGTGGTTTGCCTGCTGGATGTGATTACAGTCTTTTCAAAGATGGCGTTCAGCCGATGTGGGAGGACAAAGCAAATGTTAATGGTGGCTGTTGGAAAATCGTTGTTGATAAATCCCAACGTTCCACTGTGTTAGATCATTACTGGACTGAAATAATTATGCTGATGATCGGGGAAGGGTTCAATGAAGCATCCGACGAAGTTTGTGGCGCTGTTGTAAATATTCGAAATAAGGGTGATCGTCTCTCTTTATGGCTGCGCAGTAATCAGAATTTGGATCAGATAATGGAAATAGGACGAACACTAAAATCTCAGCTGAAGCTTTCAGTTACGATAAATTATAATTCTCACAGTGATGAAGCCAGCAAACAGAGCTCAGTTGCCAAAGCCTTGCATCAATTATGAATGGGTTTGCTGAAGTGTTGGTGCAAATCTGACTATTGATTTGATGCTACTTTGACCGTCTACTTGTCACAGATACATCGTAATCAAATGGTCTCAGTGGTCGACTGAGTCATTCGGTGATATGATCACTGGATGTAATTGGGAACTTCTAAAAGGTGCAGTGATAGATATGAATTTGTACCCACCTTGTTTTTATCTGATCGTTAAAACTGCCTCTCTCCCGCCCTTTTTCATTTCTGTTCTGATTGATAACCATCTTGACCTCGACTACATTTGACATTTCTCATGATGCTTTGAATAGATTTATGAAATCCGAAATTCCGTTCGACGCCTATTCTGCTCATTATATTTACAAACGACGATCGTGGGTATTCGAAAGACACTGCCGAGAGGTCACCGCTTTCTCATTGACTGATTCTTACCGCTGAAGTAAGCAGAAATTTTATAAAAACACGCATAGTTTTGTAACTCCATACAATATCCGACTTTTATGCGTTTATCAATTTCTCGAATATTTATATTTCTATATGATGTATGATTCTGTCATTCAAATCTAACTCTTGCGACAGTGGAGTGGAATTTGTGATGTCCATTTTGAAACCATATCTTATTTGAGAAACAAGTTGCTTTGATGGAGCAGGTGTCAAGGTTATGGGATGTCCTTTCTTGTTCATTTGTAACATCAAATGTTGTTAGCTTTGTCTCTTTTGTGAGTGATATTTTTCACATTGCCTACATTTAAGAGAAATGATTGTTCAGCTTTGTCGTAAGTTTGACGTTTAGAAACGGTTCAGTCCTACTTTGTGAATATAATCCAGTTAGTTTCACGTATGATGGTTTGTTGGACTAGGGAACTGCAGATGTTGCCAAACCTTGAAACATGTTTGATTTACCCTTTTTATGTGTTTAAGAGCAAACAAATTACTGAAATAAAGCATTTTGTGGATTTAATATGCTTGTTCTTGATTTCCATGTATGCTAAGTCATTTAATAAGCGCACTAGGGTATGTGGAGTTAGCCTGAATCAGCTGATTTACAGAACCGGCTGAATTTGTAATGTGACAACTTCCCTTGTTTTTTTCTGGTGCACTGTTAACTTAAAAGAGAGTATATTAAGCTGGAAGCTAAAAAGTTTTAGTTGAAAATTGTAGTGGAAAGATGTATTTTAAAAACTAAGTCACTGGTGTTATCGAAATTAATCGGTGTGAATGCTTTACTTATTTCGAAGTGTAATCACTTAATATACATGTATGTTGATAGTGAAATTTGAATATAATATACCGTTGATCAGATTTGTGAGCATCAATCTACAGTTAATATCTAATCACTTTCCATTTTAGGGACTCTGAAGGCAACTTATTAAAGTAAGTTATCTCATTTGATTGGTATGAGTGTACTGCTTGGATAGATGATATAGTAAAGATAGTCACTTTATCAGAAATCATCAACCGATAAAATACTAATTATTGTCACAACCGTTTCTACGCCTCAAACTGATACATGATCATCAGATTTTTTTCAAAAACGTTGAAATCCAACCACTTTAGCTCAATTGGTTTCATATCTCATGCTGAAGATAGGTCCAACCGAAACCGGTCGAGTAAAAAATGTTTCTTCGAGCGTCGTTTTTTTCAAAAACATCCGTAGATTCTATCCAAAGGTCCGATTGTTAACTGATCCGTCGCACTGGACTGTATTTTCGTAAAACCATGCTGATCTTTGGGTGCCATTTATGAATTCGGTTGTTTAACGTTCGGCCTTATTAACCAATTGTAGTCCATATTCCAGTTTCATAGGCAATTTTGCTGCATGGTTGTATTTTCCAAGTTTGGTCTGATCAGTAAAAAATGCTATGCAAGGTCTTGATGTTCCTAATGTTTTAAGTAGGGATGTGCGCTAGCCGCACCGGTGCACCGAAAGTTTAATAAGCACGGAAGTATAATTTCTTTTTCACTCTAGACTGATTGCTATAAATCAATTATCTCAATTATTTGCTATAAATGTTCCGAATTCAATGCAGATTTCATAAAATACTAGAAAAATTCAATTTCATTAGACATCTTTTGGTTTTATTTTTTATGAGACATCTTATAGTTTTATTTTGCCAATACTTTCTAGTGACTCTCATAATACTTAGCGCAACCAGAAAATGGCAAAAAGTTGCTGACTAAATTACTATGTGGCGAACGAAACGTTCGCGTTGTAATTGGGTCTCTCAGTATGTAGCAATGGAAGAGCTCATCATTGATACTTTTTTCAAAATCATGAAAAATACAATGTCTGAAAACATCAGGAAAATACAATGAATCGAAGTAGCAACCTACAAATTACTATGCAGGAGGTCAGCATATATACATTACTCGATTTCAGGCAGTCTCTGTAATGATACAAATATACCAGATCGTGCGAAAAATCTTTCGGACAGAGCGCTGTATACATCTTGAGATTCTGGACAATTGAGATGTTCACTATGGAATTCCGGGATTCTTAGGTCACGAGAAATGAGATTTTGTGGCCTGAACTGATTTCTTATGAAATTGAATAATCTATTTTCGTCATTTTTCATATCTTCATGAAATGCATCAATTTAATGATACCGCCTTGATTTATAAAATGTTTCAGTTTCATTTGATTAATATACAATTGAATAATGTTCTCCTACTTGGTTTAACCACACTATGCTTAAAGATCATTCTATATCTGTTGCGACTAAGATTTGCCGTTGGAATTAATTAATTTTAAGAATTACAGTAAAATGTCAATTTGATCAAAGTTCGAACTTTCGGTGCACCGGGTCAAGAGCCGGTGCATCGCGCACAGGCCTAGTTTTGAGATTTTTAGTGCATGAAATCGCAAATAAAATGTAATATTTGTTCTAGTTGAAATTCCTGAAGCCAATGTGCTTGTGTCAAGTGTATTTGTAAGGAAGTGATGAAGATAGATACGCCGTACTTCTACCAAAGTTTGACCATGTTCCGCTGCAAATGTGGTTCTCATTAAACCAAGGCAACACGATCTACTTAATCGATTTTTGTTTAATAAAATCAAGTTGTCTCTGGAAATTCAGTGACCGTGCTGTTATGAACGGAACACAACACTCGCCTAATGGTGATTAGAGCGCACATTTAAATGGCGAAATCCTGAGATTGAGATGAGTTACCGCGGAAAATAGTTGGTAACTCACATGTTTTCATTGCGGAAGAACCAATAGATTGCTGCCGAAATTTTTCACCAAATCGTAAATGTTTTAACGGTTTATTTTATTTTATTCATTACGTGACATACACCAATGCCAATTAGAGGCCACGGCAACTACATATTGAATAAAAATAACGAAAAATATAAAAGTGAACTATAAAATACCTTTAGAAATACAATTCTTTGAGGTACGTAGGTTGAAAAAGTCATCAGCTTTCATAAGAGTTCTTGGGAAATACGCACTCTGACGAATTACCAAACGACTAGGTTTTACCGTTGGTTAAGTTCCTAATTGGCCATTCCTGAAAGTTCCTGTCATTGTTTCTTTTTAGTATATATGTTTGAAATGCAAGGGTTGATTTGAATCATTGCCTGAGATACAAGCATTGTTATTTAGGGAAACTGCAAACGTTTTTGACTTTTTAGCCGTCATCAGAGCAGTATACCCTGTCGTAAAGAATCAGTAACTCACTACACAAACCATCGGTAGGTGGATGTGCTTGGAAATCCGGCAGCTGACCTTTGTGCATAAAACACGAATTAGCTGTTTGCATTCGTGTTTGCAAATTTCAAATTTTGAAAACGAGCTCCAGAGTGAGATTTGGATTGTTTCATTGATTGTGGATGTCTGCAGTTCGGATGACGACCAAGGATGTGGAGCGGTACAATTTTACCGCTCCGCTCCGATTACACTTCGCTTTCGCTCCGCTCCGCTCCAGTCATTTTTTCATACCTAGCCACTCCGCTCCGCTCCACTTAAACTAAATCCTATTAATTTACCATACCGTAGATAAAGCGATTTCCTTGAACTTTTTAGGTTGTTTGACTACTGTAAATTATGACTGACTTCCACTCTGATAATATGCTTAACTGCAAAATATTAGCCTTATGCTTGTCGAATTTTAAATACGAATTATGGCCGATAATCATGAATGATTTTAAATAAATAATGATTATAATTGAACAATACTTCGAAAGCGGATTGCACATTAGCATTAATAGTGATTCTACACTTATCATGAGATAATAACTTAGTGACTCACCTGAAGAGTAACCGCAAATAGGTGTGACAATCAGAAAATTCATTCTGTTGCAGCCTCATACTAGGTAGCAATACGATGCTATCAGGTAACGATGCTCGCTCATACTGATATAAGCATGAATAATAATTAATAAATTGTAGTTTTCTGTAGGCAGAATTTTTCTTGTATTTTTGAAATGATAATTTTGTATCAGAAAAATTTGATAAATTTTATAAGAATAATTTTGTATAAGATGCAAGGAACGATACATCGGTACTCGGTAGTACGATAAGAACTTTGCATAGAAGAATTAATGAACATCTGAAAAACAAGACTTAATCCATCTATAACATCTCATCACGTCAGATAACCTAGCAAAATATATATGTGTGTCAATCATTCATTAACCTAACATTCCGTGAGCCAATGCACACTAAAAATTTGAACCCATCCATAGGAACGAATATGAACTATCGGACTTCCATTTTTAACTTTCAGATTTCTTTCAATTTTAAATCATATCTATATTGGCTTTCTTATTAACGGTTTATGCAACCCTTCCACTTACTGTATAACTTGAGAATGGAGTTTATCTCCGAATAATGTTGAAAAAATAAATAATAGACTAATATCTTACGAAAAATAGTGTAATAATAATAATGTAAAAAATCATTAATTACGACAAAACTTTGTTGACTTTGTCAACATCAGGTTCTCTCCCACTCCACTCCGCTCCGCTCCTTTCAAAATTTTCTTTACTACCGCTCCGCTCCAAATTTACTCCCACTCCGCTCCGCTCCACATCACTGATGACGACTTATCTGCATTTGAGTTATTGATGCTTTACAGCTATGCTGCACTGATGACGGCAATCATCTTCAGGTACATCTATTGATGTAGGGAGTTGAAATGAATAGTTTGAAAATGATACTTACAATGATATGAACAGATTGTACTGGGTTACATACCTTTACCAGTAGCAAAGGAAGAATTAACCTGACATCAAAGATGTTGAATGATGAGCTGTTAAGTAGAGTCGGTTAAGGATAGTAGCTAGTGGAAAAGAAATTCATGATAGCTGTCAAGTTCAGTTCTGCTATTGATAGATGGATTCAGCTTGTGTATAAAGAATGCCTCACGTATTCTGTAATTAGTATTATCGTTGTCGTGCGCCAGAATGTCTACAGCGATGATGGTACGCTTTACTTGACTATTTCGAATATGTTTAAAATAGATGATGCTAGAGTTGAGAGATGTTCTTTAAAGCGAACATGAATAGGTCGCATGGTGCTCCCTATATAAAATTGGTCACACTTCTTGCAGCTTACTTTATAAACAACATTTCTTTCGGGTACATAATTGTCTTAAATCATTGAACAGTTTGTAAAAGAACAGGGTTTCATATTTATTTCATTCACCGTTCGTTCTCTTAGAAACTTTCCAATGATTAACAAACCATTATGTAACCGAAAAAATGTTCTTTGTAGAGTAAGCTACAAGAAATGTGCCAACTTTTATATAGGCAGCACTGTACGACCAGTTCATGTCCGCTTTAAAGAACATCTCTCCATTCCAACATCATCTATTTTTAAACACATTCGAAATTGTCAAGTAAAGCGTACCATCATCGCTGTAGACATTCTGGCGCACGATAACGATAATACTAATTACAGAATACGTGAGGCATTCTTTATACACAAGCTGAATCCATCTATCAATAGTAGAACTGAACTTGACAGCTACCATGAATTTCTTTTCTGCTAGCTACTATCCTTAACCGACTCTACTAACATAGCTCATCATTCACCATCTTTCATGTCAGGTCAATTCTCCTTTTACTACTGTTAATATAAGTGATGGTCGTAGGCCTATTACAATGTGGTAATAGTCGTTCTATGCTGTCCTCTTAAATGACATTTAGACTTCTTAGCTTTTGTATGTGTAAAAAGTTCCTATATATTTAACTGTAAATCCTATCTATTTTCAGAAATGCTCTGTATAAAAAGAAATCAACTTCAATCAGATTATATAGAGACAAATTTAATCTTATTGTGTTAACGAACATAATGCTACATGCTAATTGTGATCGCATAGCACAACTCCCGATGTCTTCCTGTCTTGCTCTACAGTAGATTTTGTTGAAATGTTGACATTTTCGCGACGAACTTAGCTTTACGTACATTTCAACAACGTTCATAAGTTGCTACGAATGATATGAGCTCTGCGCCACAGAATTTGTCACTCGTGGGAGCCCATTATATTATGAGAATGTGGAAGTTTCCCTTGATTTGCAATCTGAAGCTGCTTGATATGATTGGCTGCTATTTTTAGTCCTAGGTTTTACCAAGGAATCAGATTTAGCAAATTTTCCAAGAAAGTACAGATAGGCCTACTTCATTTTCCAAGTGGTTGACAGATCTGTCAACTGTCTATCTTCTGTGACAGCTTCATCGACGGCGTGTATCTCTCGCAGCAGCCCATTATTTGGTGATTACGTTGTTTGGAACTTAAAGTTATGGGAGAGAATGCTGCCCTACAAGCATAGTGCGGAAACTATTCGACAATGGAGATTATAAAGGTTCATTCTTTAGACGTAACGGATGCTCGCAAACTACTTTTATTTTCCATCGAAGGATGACATCTGCGAGTTCCCATTGGAGGATGTTGTGAGGATCGTGCCCCACACCAGTGATCGACAATTGGTTTCACCATATTTTCGACTATGATCCCTTCTCGGCTCAGACTTAATTACTGTGTTTGTCTAGTACACAACAATTTTGCTTGTTATCACATATACAATTTTTTACACGCTTATATAATTTTGCTTGCTCTCATAACTCATCGTGCGCATCTAAGATAAGAGGCAAGTTGAATAAAAGAACTTTTAAATATTAAAGCGATGATAGTACGACCGCTACTGTACAAACAAAGGACTACTGAGGACATGGGAAACTCCACCAACGTGAAAATAATGCTACTGTTACTTGGAAATAGTTATACAAAAGATGTTGATAATCGTTATTTAATATATTCAGTAGTTGAGATAAAAAATCAAATTGAAGTTAACAAGTTGAAAATATAAATTTTATCGAAGTACGACCGCTACGAACTTTGATGAGCTATAGCTCCGCCATTTTCCAGCCGATTCAAAATTTTCTTTTTGTTTGTCTTCATCTTATCTCTATTTTGAAAATATTTGCAGCTTCGCATCTTATATTCACATCTCATAATTTTCAAAAACTTCATAAAATAATACGACGGTTAAAAATATATGGAACTATCCAAATACAATTCTACGGTGCCTTGTCTAGATTTCGATGTTATCTTAGTTACGGAAGAAGTCATTAGTTCGATAGTGTCACAGATTCTTGCGAATATGTTTTTTCTTAAAACTGGAGGTTTGCACTAATTTCAAACTTGGTAAATGATTACTAAATTTGATTTCCTTTTTGTCGCAGATACCTGCTGAAAATGTTTCATGGGTCGGAACCATCAAAAAGACTTTGTGAAGCAGAAGTTGACAACTTCTTTGCCGTAAGTACCTATTTTAATTGTTTGAGCATTTTTTCATTCCATCGTGACGCTGACTGCAATAACAAAACTTCGATTGTCTAGTGATTGTCTAGGATGGTTGAGGTCACATTTTTCACGTGCTTGTGAAGCGTTCTGCACACCACTCCAAGGTTTCATGACGTATGCATAACACAACTGTTACCACTAGCTGTAATAACTTCAAGAGATCCAAAATATATGCAGTAAGCATGAATTCTCCAGAATGAAAGACAACTGCGAGATTGAAATGCATTCGATGAAATGTTGTGTAAATTAAAGTGTCCAATACAGAACAAAAGATCAAAGACTCTAGATGGATGTTCATTGGCTGAAATGAAACAAAAGTTGAAGTCAAAAACGGACAGCGACTTCGGCATCCAGCGCCTTCTAACGTTTGATGAGCAGTTGAGGCCAGCCTCTTTCGCCGCTTGGTCAACTACGTCTTATGTTCTATCGAAGCACTAGATTTTGCGGTTTACTGATTCAGCTTCGTTCAAATTATGTCGTGTATCGAATAACCTCATGCTGCTGTGGATGAGATAAAATCACATCACTGTTTATTTATTGTCACGAATTGTTGATCGCCACCGTGAACGTGTGTATCGTCTTCACATTCCTGTGAATCAACCGAGTCGGCAAACTGTCAGGAGGATTACGTATACAATCATAATATTATTGTACCTGGTAAGCTTCTCTGGTTGAAGTGTAAAACGAGCCGGGTACGCGTGAACAGCACAATCTTTTTGGTGTCTAGTCGAATTCCACAAGGCAGAAGCATGATACAATTTCGCACATGGTCATATTTCTTTGAACAATGTTTCGCAAACAAATGTCATTTCACCATGGTCTTCTTAACAAAGTATGTTCGGCTTAACTAGACAAACTCTCTCCAGGCATAGCGACTAGCAAACCAAACATAGCAAGTCCGACAGAGTACTCATAATTTGGAGCCTCTGAAGTGGTGGTGAACATACTAGCTAGTGGTAATCTTTTTCCCTTCTTCCCTGTCTGATGAAAACTCGAAGACCTTTGGAACAATTTGATAATCACCTATCGAATGTCAAAGTCATTCTCCAGTTCATTTCAAAACCGGAACTTTCTCATCTTGTGTCCCGCTCCTAATCACTCTGAAGCTCTGGCTTTCTGGCTTCAACAACACCCCTTGTCTCCAGCTCACAAATACAACCATTTCCTTTACTCCAACATTCAACCTGTCTTCGTGCCAAAGTCTGAAGCAAGCAAAGCCTAGACAAGCAGAATCATAAGCTGAATGCAGACAAAGAGATGCAAAACTGCAAAAGCTGGGGTCAAGGTTAGGCACTGAGAACTCAAGTATTGTTGGTGGTGCCCTTATGCAAAATCGTGAAGGTATTGAACTTGACAAAGAAAATCCAAAAAAGTACCAGAGAAATACGTGACGTACAGAAAGAAATCAAAGGAATGGAAGTCCTTTTATTCTACCGCCGACTATATAACAACCAACGTCATAAAACGATAAGAAAGACTATGATGTGATGTTATCAAATGCAATAGTTGTGAACAGGCAAGTTAAGAAAAATAAGGAATAAGCCACACCATTGTTCAAAGCCAATTTCAATTAAGAAAATGATGACCCATGCCAACAGATACAAGAACAATAATAATCCAATTTATTTTACGACAGTCTTATCTTTTCGACTAAAGAATAGCTCAGCACCTCAACCAAGCTTATATATGTGCTTGCCCCAAAAGATCATAGTGGAATAAAGCTTCAATGAAGACATCATTTGCAGCTGTTGATAAGACCGCAAATAAATTATCTCGACTGTTTATCTAAGCAGCTTTCGTGATGTGTTGACATTTGTCATGCTCATCTTACGTGATATAAATGAATTTGTAATTGTCTTGCCACAATAAATCTGCCCATGGAAGTTTCCTTATGTGCCTGGACGTTATGGTAGCTCGGATTTAGATGGGAGCATAACGAGCTCGGTTATTGATATCCTATGAGGCCTTTACCGTTTTTATGTTTCTTCTTCAACTTCATGTCAATATACATACTCACATTCATATACTCTGAGAATTGATTTTCACAATGGGAGTAAACTTTCTTTATCAATGAAACCTCAATATGCAATGGGAGTGCTATATGAAAAAATTTGGTCTGTCTATGGAAACCCTCTATCACCGCATCTGGCAATCAATACATGAATTTATATTGAGCAAAAGAGCGGTCGAAATTGGTAATTTGATTTGGGTTGTTCCGGTATTGATGCTCAAATTCTTCAATTGGCCTAAATCCATAGATAATGCTGCTCAGCTGGAAGGAGGCTAACTCTGTCAGACTCCATTCGTTTCACCATGGATTTACAGTGTAACGGAATCACCCTTCTCTTGATTGCGAAGTCTTTTGATTGGGACCGTTTTCATCAAGGCTATGTATTATCCATGTCCATATGTCCTTGATACATCATTGGAAATCGCTATAGAAACGAGCCTTGAACGAAAATTTCTCATCTTCGGTGAATAATGACAAAAAAAAAAAAAAAAAAAAATTGATCGCTAAGAGAAACAATGACAGACACCGTGCAGAATATATTGCAGGAATTCAGGAAAAACCAGAAAAAATAACATTCCTGTCCAGTCTGAAATTGCATACAGGATTCTTTTCGCAAATGTGTGTCAAATGATGATCATGATGATGGAATCAACAATGATGCTCAATCAAGGTCAAATATTCTTTCATTGATGAAGGACATGAACGGCACATGTTTGAACGCATGAGTGGTCACAGGCCTATCAAGCTAAAAAGCATGAGTGAATCTTTTCTTCCCATCTGGTCCATCATGAAGAGTCCCACCCGCCCAAGCCCATGGAACGTGCTCTGTGTCCACAAGACTGTGGCACTTGTAAATTTG
The DNA here is from genome assembly GCA_907163375.1 of Prostheceraeus crozeri. Lineage (NCBI taxonomy): Eukaryota > Metazoa > Platyhelminthes > Polycladida > Euryleptidae > Prostheceraeus > Prostheceraeus crozeri. The sequence goes on along the minus strand of CAJQUW010002148.1, from coordinate 159,634 downwards.
CCAAATCTCCAATGATTGATGTATGTAAGGGGTCTATCTACAAGATTACTTGCAAATCATGTAACCAGTACAATTGGGACAAACAGTGATCACAATAGGAAGCTCGACAGTCGTAAGATCTGTTCGGTAAGAAGCTCGACAGTTTCCACATCACATCATCCACATGATCCATCCATTTCTGAGTGGGGAGGTTCTGCACCGGGGACTCCAACACGGCACCTATTCCTATTCGAGACGAATTGGGAATCGATCGATCTAACATTTTCCTTCCTCCAGATATTCTTATGGAATGGGTGTTTTCGGTAAGAAATTGCTATGAGCTGACGTTTTTTTTTTTTTCTCGCTCTTCGTATCTATCCTCATCTGCAGCTCTTATCGATCTTCTCTTGCTTAGTTTTACTTTATTTATAACTTTAGTATTTGTACAGTCTTAGTTAGTTGTTTTTTTTAAGTAGTAAGTTAAACTATTTTTTAGTGTACGTTTTGAATTTTTTTATTGTCCAATTCTGTCTGTGGTGTAATAATTCCCATGATGAAACGTGTCGATGGAATTTCACGTGTTGAATCAGCCATGCAAAAAAATACTGATGCAACTTCCTATAATATAAAATGTAACTTCCAACATTTTTGTAATAAATCTTGACAATGAAATAGTCCTTCGCTTTAGAGTGTTTTACGACGAGCATACCGTCCGAAAGTCTAATTTGAATGGTTTAAGAGCCCAGATTTGAATTATTATCAAAACAAATGTGTTATGACGATTCTGGATTTTCATCCTCGACGTGACTGCAAAAAGTCACAAAGCGAGATCTTGATGTCACCTGGTTTTCTCACCACGTAACTACATCGACGACATTACTACGTCGACTTTGTCGATCGACTGGACCAATCGAAAGTCTTAGCTGAATGAATTGTTCATTTTTACCAACATCTGGTTTTTCGTGGTCTTGACACTATTTTCTAGAATTAAGTAACAATTGACTGAGTTCAGCAAATATGGACTAAGTTCAACACGTGATAATATACATCTGGTCGATCGTGAATGATGCCTTACGCAAGATTATTGGATTAGACCAACAGCAGCCTATTGAGAATGCACAAAGAGTGAAGCGCCGATTGCAGAATTTCAAGAATCAAACTATTTAACAGAACATAGTTAGAGACAACATAACAAGAGAACAGATAGGGCTACTCTCATGAATATCTAAATAATCGATAGGCGTTCGCTCGTATGACATCTTCAAGAGGTTGGAATAGATCCTTTATCCATCTTGGCAAGGAGAAACAGCTGTCTTGAAAGGTTTTGAGCGTTCAAACCATTTCAAATTTTTCCGCCATCATGACTTAAAAGCGTTATTTATGCTAGAAAGTGTATTTGTGCTTTTTATGTATATCAGCCCTCGTATGTTGTATATCTGGAAATATATTCGCAACTTTAAATATTGCAAGTGGTTCCCAACCTTTCAATGTCTCAGTACCACTTGAGATCTTACAAGTTCGCCTTTTGCTTTCATATCTAAAAAACCTTATACAAAGTTTGATGTGACGAGATGAAATATATATGCAAGACAACTCTTTGTCCTTTAAGCCTATGAAAAGTGATCAATTGCATCGAATTTTGTCGTCGATCTACTTTTCTCAAACTGACCAATAGTTTTCCTAATGAATTCGGTCTGTGACATAAATAGATTAAACTTCATGATGTATAGAGCCTACTGCGGACAGGCACTCGCGTATCATCTGATGAACCCTCCCGAACCACTAGTGGTACGCGTACCACAGGTTTGGAATCTTTGACTTAGACTATATCTGAGCGCAATACTTTGAAGCCCTGCACTCATATGAGACAGCTAGAGCACGTTTAAATATATTCTGATTTTGTCAATTCATTTGAGAGTGTTATTTAATGATTTACAAAAACAGGGATTTTTATCCTAAATGGCAGCAAATTCGAATTTCAGGAAATAGACGCCCTTGGTATAAGTAGTGAAGCGATAGCATCAAAATTCAACAAGAAATCATCCGGTAAGGTTCGCGATCCAGACAGATCTCCACCTCTTCCGGCAACAGAACCACCTCCACCGCCTCCCCCTCCTCCGCCTGATGAATCAACTAACGCAGGTGAGAAAATTATCCGTGGCCTTCCGTGTCAATTTGAAGAAATACTAATTTAAGGTATCGAAGATCTATTAATAGAATTTTCAGATTCAGTGGCCACTTGTTTTATTCGTCCACTCAAAAATAATGGTTTGACGTCACTACTGTCATTAGAGAGAACGCTCGATATCACACAGGAGATCTAGACTGTTACAGGAGGCGAACTTTTTTTTTCGACGCTGACATCTGGTGGCCTAGGCTTGTTCAGTTTGGTTTACCATGCATTTTTGTGAAAGTATATGAGAAAAACACTAAAGGCTCTATATTTTCTGAAAGCTCTGGGTATGCAGAATTCTAAAATCAGGTTTTCCATTTGATCGACGATATTTACTGTGATCAAGAACATGTAAATGTGTATGCTACATGTAATACCTACATTCCCTTTAGTGTGAAAATCTCAATTAACTGTAATAATCCATACATTTTCTTAATGTTCTCGTTAATTGATAAATCAAATCCGTTTTTCTATTATAGATGTAAAGTAAATTCCTGGAGTACTCTCATTAGTTTCCTGTAATTATATCTACTGAATTTAGAAATTGAAACCAGGTATTTCAATGCGAGGATTATAAATTTTTTTTTCCTCGATGTCGGCAATTTATCTGGTTCATTCAATTGCCTTTTCAGATTTTTGGTAAAACAAATGAAGATCGAGCTTATTATAACACGCAAAATGACATGTCCTCAGTCACAATAACGGGAAAAATTCACTTTGACACCTAAAACGGAAGAAAACTTTCGAGACACATTAGTGATGAAAGCCTGGTCATTCAAGGCTAAAAATCTTTGTTTCACTGAGTTGTTTGAAGAACAAGTATGACAATGCACATGCAGTATAGCAAAAGTCCGAAGGTGTCAAACCACCACGTTTCAAATCATTGAATAACTGCTTCTTGTCATCTACTACTTTGATCTCACTGTCATCTTCCACCAACAAAGTTTTGCATCTATCGCACCGGTTTCTTCGGGATACACTATGCCCAATGTAACCAGCGCAGTAGAAAAATTGTTGCCTGATCCAACTCAGAGAGCCTCAATGTCCTCGAAACCGATATCCTCAAATTGTAGATCACACGATGAATCGTCGTTACTCGTAGAGTCGATGTCGGTGCCATCATACATAGCAGAAAGGTTCAATTTCGTTACCGGTGTGTCTGCTCTGATTAAATTCAATTGTAGGTTGTGTAAGACAATGAATATGGTCAGTAGTAAACGAGTGTGAAACGTATTCAGCCACTTCTCGAAGATACTGAAGTTGCCATTTATCGTTGAAGCTGACGGGATCGCAGAAAACGTCTCTTTTGTTCCTCCCTGAAAGTTGTAATTATACCGTTGATGCACAATGTATGTGTAGATGATAATTACTTTTAACATGATGGAATTGCTATAACACATGAGAAGGCGATCAATTTTCTAAGAATCACATTCATGCGTTTGTTTAGACACTGATATATGATGTATTGTATTTTATTAACCCACATCGGTCGAACGAATGCATCTTGTAAATGTAGTTCCGATACATGCATAGGTCTTCTAGTTTACACTATTTATACTAATATGATGCCATTTCCCCCCACATTTCCAATCAAAGCTTACAAGAAACTTGATATATTCATAGCTAGAATTTACAGCACAACTCAATACTGTAACGATCAATTTCTAATTTGTAATTAAAACATTACTTAGCCTACGTTTGTTTGGTGATCTGACATTTAATATCTTTAAAAGTATCGAGATATATGATACAAATTCTGCGGTTTCACTCCATCCCGGTCGATCATACAGTCTAAGTGCTTCGACTGACTTTAACTATGCACAGCTGAAGAGAACAAGTCACAGAATTAAATATTCTGTTTATCTGCTTCGGTTTGCTAGAAGTGTGATTGATTCGAAATCGCCGGCACATCGCGGAACTTGCTAAGTGGGCAAAAAGGAGTTCCTAATACCTTACGGAGATAGGAAAAAAGTCGTGCGTCGCATACGGATTGCTCTGAATTCTATCGAAGTGCTTCGATTGCCTCGATTCCTTGAGATTCGAAGAATTCAGATCATTGCGGACAAGTTTCCGCCATAATGCTGGCCCTTCTGATCATTATTAAAAAAAGTAGCAGGCGCACAAAAATTAGTTCACCTGATGATTCCACCACCCTCTTCTTAGCATTTCACACAGCGTAATGCATACACTGAATCGAATGTAAGCTAGACAGCGATGTGTGTTTTGGTGTGTGCGAAGTGATGTCACAGCACGCACGCCTCTCTCACTGGCTCTGGTGTCCTCAGCTGACAGCTTATTGTTTGCCATAAACGATATTCCATTCGAGAAGGAGCAAGTTGTCCACTTCTGTGATGTGCCATTTCAATATTCAGGTTTGATGCCATTCTTCCATTATAGGAAACCGAAGACACGCGGAGATGAATCTTAGTCTGTGGAACAAGCAGTAGCAGTTATTATGCGAAAATAGAGGTGTACAAACTAGGGAATGATAAACAACGGGGATAAAGTAACAAAATACAAATACGGCCTACATGTACGCTTATCTAATTAAAGAGATATTATTTCACTGAATGCTCACCAAGAGCACGTTTTGGTGATTGCTTTTGTAAGTCAGAAGGGCCGATTAATGTAACGTTCAGACGATGAGTTGCTTTTAGAGGCTTTGTTTCTTCTAACCTGAACAGTTGCTGAATGTGATTGAAATCTGCAGCTATATCTGTATTTCCAATGTGACTGGGTGGAAGACAACAATTTTTTGGAATTCCAAATGTTATAAATATTCTTTGTTGCGAGTGGGATCGAAAAATAAGAAATGCTTACCTTTAGGTTTTGTTGGATGTTCGATACAAGTCTTCATCCACGTCCCATTGCAAAGAAGTAAAGAATTCATATGAGCTTAAAGATCAGTAACGACCAACAATAACTGACTTGCTTATAACATACTCTCGCTTATTACGTAGCCTAAGTATGCTTCAGGCATCAACTAAATTTATTATCTTCACAGAGCAAAATGTTATTTTTGTAGCGCACTTTACTTCTCGGATATAAGATACCTAAATATTGGTCCGTAGAGTCATTAGTTATGCTTAAAATTAACCTACTTTTCTAATGTAAATGCTGAAATTACTTACTTTATTAGATGAAGGCATAATATTAAAAATAAATTTGCCCACAGAAAGCGATCTTAATATGTTCATCGGTCTGAAGGATCAAATCTCTCATTAGGTGGTCAACGATTGACGATGTATTGTACGCATCAGGCGTTACAGGTTGAAAATTACTATTTTGAAAGACGAAACTATATACTGCTGCAGTATGTAAGAAAAAGTTCTCTCTGAATGTTTATGACAGGCTTTCATAGAATAATGAAGTCACCCGACCTATTTCGTTTCCACAGACAACGACATGGGCCTATATCTACTAATTATGTAAAAACTAAAAAATAATTGATTCAATATCATAATTATTATTTTATTAAATTATAATCGGGCTTTCATTTATTGGTAGTAGAATAATAGCATTGCATGTGTTACATTGCAAATTTTTAACTGTATTTACTGAAGAAATAGGGATATTGTTACTTACTGATTGACTGTGTGATTATCAGTTACCACAAAATATTGCACATACTCGTGCAGCGAAGCGAAGTGAAGCAGACTGATTCATTTTGATCGTCTGAACCATTGTATCCTAGGACAATCCCTCCTCTACGTCACTCGTCTCACATTAGCATCATGCGGAAACCTTCATACGAGTTAATGAGGCAGTAAGACAGCCGGCCACCAAATGTCAGCGGGACAATGCGTACGCAAACCTTTCGCCTCCTGTAACAGTCCAGATCTCCTTGGATATCGCACAAGCTTTTATTCAATAGAATGCAAATGAGACCGACACAAACAATGCATGTCAATTTGTCTACATGTACAGAAGAATGAACAGTTTGCACTACACAGCGAATAAGAAATGTTCTATGGCAGGGGTTCTCAACTCAAAAATTCGGCGGGCCACATTTCCTGGCATTTTTCTAATGAATATACGACCGGGCCAATCGACTGAATATATGACCAAAGAACCCCTGTATGCCTATTATATTGTTTATATATCTATTATACATATTGTTATACTATTGTACTATTATTATACTATTATATACATATTGTTATATGTCTATGGTTTATACATAGGTACCGTTATTAGTTAGAGTTGACTAGCGCCTATAGGCCTATTTATGTTTCATTAATAATCCTTCTGAAAAAAATATTTTTTTTGTTTTGTGATGATTAAGTAGAGGTAGGGTATGGACCTATTGGCATAATTAGAACGTACTATATAAGCTTACCTAGCTTATAGGATAGATCTGTAACTCTGTATACATGTATACTTTTACAAAACGCATGTGGTTTTGAAAATTTATTGCCAGTGAGAGTTTATCGTTTTTGTTGAAACCTAATGCGCATTCACAAAATATGCAACGCTTATAGATAAAGAGACGGAGGGAGGGGAGCGCGCGCACATCACGTTTGTCGCCGTGCGCTACAAATTAGCTGTTCTTAATTTGATAGACAAGCTCAATTGACAAGCGGCCAAATATACGCATGTCTTGCTCACTCGTTTCATCGCGGGCCACCGCCAACAAGCTTGCGGGCCACGTGTTGAGAACCCCTGTTCTATGGTTAATGCGTAATAGTACGACATTCTTTCCCACTTGAAGGAAATTCTCACCATTGATTTTGAAGACGATCAGGAGGCTTCTTAATTTGAACTGGTCGGGTAATCACAGCAGGCATTTCTGGTGGGGCAGGTGCCTGGGTTTCAGCAGGCCGATACAGTTCAGCAGTTGGATGTTCATAAATCATCGACTCTTCTCGATCTTCCTCCTCTATAGTTCGAGAACGCTACCTGGTGATAGATGATGCGTCGAAACTGCATCCACTTGGCCATTTTCCCACTCAATCCGAGCTAAGCGAGGATTTATTACCTGTAAAATCTTAACAGTCTGCAATAAAGGGTCCTCTCTGCTCCGAACGAATCTTCGGCAGTAGGCGTCTCTTCCTGCATTCAGCGAAGAGGGGAGATCAAATCCATTTGCATCTCTGCGGTGAAACTTGAACAGGCGGTTTTGTGGAGATTCATTTGTTACCATACAGAGGAGAGTGCGGCTTGCATTCAATGCATCGGGTAGCATTTGCTCCCACATAAATTTAGGCACCTTCTTTGCGTGAACATTTCACTGATCTCCAGACAACCCCATTGTATCTTTTCAATGGGAATTGCCCTTAGGATTACTCGTATATGGTGCTGTTCGTGAATATACCTTGTTCGTGCAGAAACTTGTCGAAATAATTTGCCGTGAATTGGCTGCCTCCGTCAGAATGAACGAATTCGGGATTGCCCAATGGATTGAAAAGCTGTTTTAGACACGACGTTATTGAGTCCGTAGTAGGGTGTCCAATCCCGGGATCTTAGGAAATTTTCGGGATTCAAATCCCGGGATTGATAATCATGAAATCCCGGGATTCATCGGGATTGGTTTCGTTATTTATCAGTCTTTTCGTTAAGAAATTACATAGAAATCACTACAAAGGAAAAGCAAGACGCACACAATATTTCACATTTCTCATTCTAACTGCGTAAATCGGCCACTACTGAAAATATTCGACACGGGAATCATTTTATCCAATCAGAGCGCTGCTATTGTTTACAAGAAATGACGAGCACTGCGTTACCTCGTTAATGACTCATTTAGTCAAACTTGTCTGATGCCACGGAGCACCTGGTCTATTTATCTGCCGAACAATCTTACGAGTGATGAAGTATTTAACTTTCAAAACGACTGGGCCTTGGAAATATTTCAAACGCGCTGAAAATGGACAGTCTGCACAGTGTACGCTCTGCCCCAACAATAAAATTATTAAGTGCAGCGGAGGTTCTACTAAAGGACTACACACTCACCTCGACTGTGCATCAAACCCTTGAATCGTCCACTGAATCCTGCCCTGCCCCAGAATCCAAGAAGCCGAAACTGCAACAGCAATTGCTCGTTTTTTTCATCCGGCGAAATATCTATGCAGGCGCGACTCGCACGGATGGCTGCAGTGTCGAACATTTCGTTTCGTGTTTTAGCGGAATCTGACGACATTGGAGATCTGTTTAATTTCAGATACGGTATAAATTCTCTACCAAAATCAAGAGTCACAATCAGCAAAATCGTTACCGACTTCGCGGCCGGTGTAAGCACCCGAATTATCGAAAGTTTACGGAAGCGTAAAGAGAAAAATGCAAAATTTTCACTCTCTTTCGATGAATGGACATCAGTCAGGGGACGCCGATATATGAATATTAATGTTCACGATTTCGACGAGCAACAGGGAAGGACATTTTATAATCTTGGACTCATCCGTATCGATGGCTCACTGAACCACTCAGGTTATCTGAAGCTCATTTGTGATAAGATTGCATTGTACGGACTTGAGCTCGAAAACGGATATTATCGCTTTCTGTACTGACGGGGCAGCCCTCATGGTTCGGGTTGGCAAAGATGCCAAAGTTTTACACCAGCTTTGTTTTTCACATGCACTACATCTAGCTGTTTGTGACCAGAGTGTGACTGAACGCCGTTCAATTGAACTAGTTCACGATTTTCGTGAACTTTAACTGAACGGCGTTCTTTTTTTCAAAATTGAACTTGAACTGAACGGCGTTCGCATATTTCGGAGATGAACGGCAGTTAACTGCTCCCGTTCATTTCTACCTTTGAACCTTCACACATGATTGTCCGGAATTGCTTCAAGTTAGAATGTACTCTACGGTTGCTTCTCCCGTGGCTGCACCCTGTACTATTTTTGTCCATGCTGTTGGAAGCTTGACGCTCATGATGCCACGAAGGCATAATATTTATTTCTTGGAAATCTTAGATGTTGGCATTTCCGATAAAGTAAGATAGGACCATCCTCCATTGTTGGAACCCAACCGAATGCAGCATGAAAATTGCCACGTCAGCTCTATATTTAGAAGTCCTTTATGAAGTGATGTTAATTAGGGCTGTGCGCAAGCTGCACCTGTTCGCACCGGTGCACCGGACGGAAAAACCGGTGCACCGTACGGTGCACCGAGAGTATATTACGCTGAAGCACTTATAGTAGGCCTCTAGTAACCGAAAACTAAGTTTCTCATTTGCCAAGGTAGACCTGTAGTTAATTTTTAACTGCGATAGTTAATATTACCTTAAATTCTAGAAGAATGCCCTGACATTATTGTGCAAATATCATGAATATCATTGTCTTAAGTAGGTAGTGTTTAATTGTTGATTTTCAAGAATGTAATGTGGTGCATTTTGATTTTTAATTAAGCAGTAGAAATTGGAAAATTCGTAATGTCTAAAATAATTAGAAATATTCTATTGTATTAATATATATATATTAATATATTTATTATATTAATATTGCATTCTGCCGACTGCAGGCAGCGAGAGCGGTCGGTTTTCCCTCGTCCTGTTTTGGCGTTAACTCATTATGTTTCGCTTGCTTTGAGCTTACTTCGTCTATTTTTCTTATTCTTTCTCGCGGACTTATATCTCCTGCTTTCTACATTTCATCACTGGTATCACGCAACAGTCTCCACGCGATCACTGATCTCTACGCTTTATTTGAATTGCATTATTGACATGCATGTGTATCCGAAAACAGTATGGCGCTACGTTGGCTTGACTATTTGACTTATCGCTTGGGTATTACGTCGGATCTCTTTGTCCGCCGCTTTCAATGTCATCTGCTGCCGACCGACCTACTTCTCTTCCCTGTCCGGACTCCCATTGCGACACACGCAGAAACATGTTATCTCTGGCTCAAGTTCTCCCTCCTCCAAGTAGTGAACTTTCCTTTTTCTCGCGTATGTTATGACTATGAGTGCGAATGTGCAGACTGTAATTGAGATTGTTTGAAAAGTTTCGCAGTGTCGCTTTTTTCAATGTTGCGAATCAAATGTGCTAACTGTGATTTGTGAGTGCGTCAACCGATTAACCTTGTGTTTTGTTGACCTCAAATAAAGATATTATTATTATTATACTTATGTATGGTCATTTTAATCTCATCAACTGATTCTGTCAATACTTGCAATGTGACTCTCGTATTAGCCTACGTCTCCATGATAGTTCTAAATTAGATTAATCAAAACTAATTGAAAACGAATTATAAAGTTAGCCATCTTGTTTAAAACAAAAAAATTACAGCATCCGAAAACATCAGGATATGCATGATTCTAAACAAACATATGAGGTTTAGACTACCTCTAAGCTAACTAAGAGCTCACCTACGTCCTACAAATTGCTGTTTAAAAATGTCAGCATCTCAACACTGCTCGGCTTTAAACAACTTCTCTGCGATGTCACTATGTTGCCGGATGCCGAGAAAATTCGTTCCGAGGGCACACTGGTCGCTGGAATCAATAGATATTTCCTAGCAACAGATGCAACAGTAGGAAAACGTTTGCTGTTTTCACGCCACCAACAAAGAGGTTCTGTATTGTTTACAGGTTCAGTTAAATATCCTGTCACTTGCTTTTGATGGTCGAGTTCGAATTCGCTGGTTGAAGCACTTGGTTGACACAACTTCGAAAGCAACTCCACCATTGCACTAGTTTTACATCGCTTAGAGGCAGGAAATTCATCTATGCCTGAAATGGAAGGCGTATCTATCTTGTCTGTTTCCACTGTTTCTGAAATCATGTTCCTCAACGAATTATGAAGATACTTCCTTTTCTCCTCGTCAAAGAAAGGAAGATTTTTAAATCGTGGATCTAAGAGACTCGCAAAAGCATATTCGTCCGGCATATTATTGATGGGATATCGACTTTGCAGATCATTCAGTATTGCCCTGCAAGTATTCTTCAACATACCTTTCGACTTTTCCTCCATTTCTTTCGTTTCATTTACAAGTTGGAAGACACACGGAAGAGTCAATGAAGACGACACATAGCTTTCGCCCGACATCGCTTCTGTCGCGAGTTTAAAAGGTTTTAAGATTGGCACTAATCCGTTGAGATGTTCCCAATCTGTTGAACTCAATTCCATTGACGCAGCTGTATTGTTGGCTGAATGAAGCGCTGCTGAAATTGCAAGTCTTTGCTCCAAAAGTCTCTCAATCATATCTAGGGTAGAATTCCATCTTGTCACAACATCTTGAATTAGACGATGTTCGGGGAGCTGCAGCCGCTTCTGCCAAGATTGCAAGGATGATGTTGCTAGAGAACTGTGTTTAAAGTGTCCAACTATTTTTCTGCACTTTTCTGTTAAACGAGACGAGATCTCCAATCCTTTGCTAACTGATAGTTGTATTGAGTGAGCCAAGCAAGGCAGTCTCTTGAGTTGAATTTCTTCAATTCCTACGATGATGTTTCTTGCATTATCCGTTACAATGGCAGTAATGCGACTTTTCGGTAATCCAAACCGTGATAAGATTTCACCAATCTTCTGTGCAATATTTACACCGGTATGTCTTTCGGAGAACTCTGCAGTCGCAAGAAGGCGTGATTGTAGATTCCACTCATCATCTATGAAATGGGCGGTAAGGGAAATGTAAGAACATTGACTCGTTGAAGTCCATATATCCGTTGTTAGCGAAAGAAATTCCACTGCTTTCAAATTTTCAGTCATTGAGTTCATTAAATCAGTGTACAAATGTAGGACGACAGTCTTGATTGCTTTTCGGCCAGGTACGTCAATGCTGAGATTAGCTGCACGAATCATTTCACGGAACGCAGCTGATTCAACTGTATTAAACGGTCTAAAATCTTTTGCTATGTACTTTGCCAGCGCTTCGTTGAACTTGACTTGCTCACGTTGATTAACTGGTTTCTTCAGATACTCATCCATTGTCGTTGTTCGTTTCGAGTTAGGCGTGGAAAGCAGTGGATGTTTCCTTTTGAGATGGTTTCGAAGATTAGTAGTTCCACCAGCCATTGAAATCCATTCCCCATCCGCATCGCATTGGGCTTTCCCATTCTTGGCTTTGTTTTTGTCGAATTGCTTCCACACTTCACTCATTGTTGACTGATGTATGTGATCGTTATTTCCTGTTCTTCCTGCTAGCAAGATGATACGCAATCCTACCAGTCAGATTCATCCGCGCGCGCCCAATTTTCATCGAATGACGAATATTTTATTATGCCTACGACGATGAGCACACACACAATGAATACCAACTTGAATAGCAATGACTTGGATGGGCGCGTCATGCGTTGAATGACGCGTTGAACAGCAGCAGCTTCAGTTGCTAGCCTAGAAATCGCGTACAATCAGTGACTAAATACAAGATAGGTTACATTAGAAATAAAATAAGTCATAGTTCACTGTAGAAACATCAAATTTTGCTTAATTCACAAGTTCGGTGCACCGGACCGAGAACCGGTGCAAGCATAATCAACAGTGCACCGGTGCACCGGTGCACCGCGCACAGCCCTAATGTTAATATTACATCGAATGATAAAAAAGCGCACACTGTGACGTGTGATATGGGGATTAGATGTCTCTGCGAATAATTCATTATGAAAATGCAGTCACAGTGTCCTTATGCCTTCTGTTAAGTGGTGAAGTTTTATCTCCAAGTGGCTCGATGGCAAAGCGGAAGAATGACAGTGAGAAGTGGGACATGTATGAACCCATTTTTACTTTCAATAAGCAGACCGATGATAAACTTTACTACAAATGCAATCTTTGCCAAAGTGTGTGTTCTGCAGCTACTACTTCACGCTCGAACCTCAAGCGTCATCTCTCTAATCAACACGATTCCATTCATGTCAAGGAATTCGAAGCGATCGTCTCAGGTTGTACAGCAAAGAAAAAGAAAGGCCAAGACCAAAGCACCCTAGATGCATTCCTCGGGAAGTCAAAGCAATCTGTGCCCAGCCAAGAGAAAGTTGATCAGCTCATTGCGGAGTTCATTCCTTCTTGTGGCATGCCATTCACAATTGTCCGCAGACAGGGCTTCCGCAAGTTTGTCATGGGATTGGCGCCTGGTCGAACTGTTCTATCTTACGCCACTTTGATGTCCAAGTTAAATGCAGACTTCAACACCATGAAGAAGGAATTCTCAAACATCTCAGTCTTCTGTCTTACTGCTGACTGCTGGACTACATTCCGCCGCGGATACTTAGGTGTGACTATTCATTGGCTCACATCAAACCTTGAGAGGAAGTCTGCTGTGTTAGCATGCAGGCGAATGAAAGGCAATCACACTTATGACCGCATTGCCGAGGAGCTCGAGGCCATAATGCGCGATTTTGGCATCCAGAATAAGATGGAAGGAGGAGTTGTGACTGACAATGCGTCGAATTTTGTGAAGAACTTCAAACACTTTGGAGAAGAGGCTCATGCCGCTCTAGCTAAATTATTAAAGGAAGCATCAAACAAAAGTGAGGAAGACGATGACGCTGATGAAAATGACAATGACGAGGATGGTGTAATTTATCAAGAACTTACTGACATTCTCTCTTCGTCTGACACTCTACGCTTTTCTCTTCCTGCACATTTTCGGTGTTCTGCTCACACAATGAACTTAATCGCAACAAAGGACGTTGAAAAATACTTGACGACCGCCGAACAGTTCAAAAGAGTATCACGAAAGACAATGCTGAAACTACACGACTTGTGGAATAAACAGTCAAAGAGCACCATCATTGCTCAGAGGATTGAAGACACGTGCGGTGAGAAGCTTGTTGTGCCTATCTGTACTCGTTGGAACAGAACCTTTCACGCTATGGAGCGGGTGCAGGAAATCTTGAACGAGAAAGATGATAAGATGCAATCACTATTTGATCACTTAGGACATCGTCACCTTCAGAATGACGAGAAGATATTTATCCAGGAGTACGTAACCACAATGCAGTACTTCGCCTGTGCACTCGATATTCTTCAAGGAGACAAGCATATGTTCTTGGGTTATTTGTTGCCAACCATCCACGTACTGAAGGAAAAGCTGCTGGAAGTGAAAAATACTTTGACAGTGTGCAAGCCCCTTGTGGATGGCCTTGTGGCTGGACTGGACAAACGATTCGGACACCTTCTGAGTGATGAAAAATACCTCCTCGCCTCAGTGTGCCACCCCAAGTTCAAGCGCCTGGACTTCATCCATGAGGAAAATCGAAGAGCTGCGGCCTATAAGCTACTGCAAGATGCCGTGGGGAAGATGCCCCCTGATGAAAAGCGAGTCGACATCGAAGAGAAATCAAAGGACAAGATTGCATCCTTTTTTCATCCAAAAAAGTGCGTTCTTCTTCGAAAGAACTAATTGAGAGGTTTCTCCACTCAGACACTGAAGAGCTGGCTTTGTTGAACGTGTTTCCAGCCATCAAAAGAGTTTTTGTGCCATCAAACACTACATTGCCATCTAGCGCCCCCGTTGAAAGGCTTTTTTCCCATGCTGGAGAACTCTTCAGCAGGAAGCGATGTCGTCTATCTGACAAAAACTTTGAACAGCAATTACTGTTGCAACTGAACAAGTGTTTCATTTAGCTATGTACATGTAGACATCATTCTCACCATTTTCCAACTAGTGTAGTGTGAAAGAATTAAGAAATCATAGAATCGATGTGATTTTTTGAAGAGCAAATTGAGCTTTTTCAATACTTAATTAAATCTTTTGTTGTTTGTCAATTTGCATTCTATGTAAGCAATTACATCTGCGGTCACATGCAACTATAAACAGGACTTGTCAGTCTATCCGGACAGTTACCGTGAACGTCGGAAGTTACGTGGCAATGATATCAGATACAGAATTTGCCAATACTGTCTACATTCGCATCAAAGCACAATGCTAGGCCTACAATAGTATCGCATCGTCACATCATCACTCGTCCATTATGAAAAACTATTTTTTAGGAAATTGCCATAGTTCATGAAAAGTTGTCTAGTGCTCATAGATGACTACATTTGTGGTGTGAGATATGGGCTTTCTCAAACAGAATTTTGCATTTAGTTATGCGCAAAGCGCAAGATATATACATATGCATTGATGACATGTATGTCACCTTTTCTGTGCATGCATGTGATTTCACCTGCATAGGCCATTAATGGCTTGACCACAGCAGCGACAATTTAACCAAATTTAGTGACCAAGAATTGTAGACCCGCTCTAGTACTGATAGTTGCTTCTTCTCCATCTATTAACGATAAATTTACACAAGCATATGCCTTCATACAATTACCATTATGTCACAGAGGAAAAGGCTGCTAAGCCATGTAATCATATAACCCGGAAGTTCTCTAAATTGCATCTTACACTAAAGCTTTTATGTGAAGGAAGCGATGACTCAATTATTTGATAGATAAGCGCATTCGAAGTAAAGGTCAACATTTCTTTTTGAAATGAACGGGAAATGAACGAAAAGGGAAATCGGTGAACGTGAAGTGAACGAGATGGACATGTTGCTGAACTTGAACTGAACTGAACGGCGTTCAATTTTTGAAACCGTGAACTTGAACTGAACGGAGTTCACAAATTTAAAAATGAACGTGAACTGAACGCCGTTCAAAATTTTCGTGAACTTGTCACTCACTGTTTGTGACGTAGTGTATAAGAAACCATGTTGTGAAGAGACTACTGGTGAGGCCGCGCTTGTTGAAGGTGAAGATGACTACTCAGATGAACAGTTTGATATTGATGACGATTCTTCGACTGCATGTGTAACTGAGTTTAAACCCGTGATCGGGGATTGCATCAAGAAAGTTCGCAGGATTGTAATATTCTTTCATAGGTCTCCTTTGTCGAATGATAAACTCCAGTTTTTTATTCGAGCCGGAAATGGACAAGAATTACAGCTGATTGGCGATTGTCGCACCAGGTGGAATAGTTTACTCGCCATGTTGGAGCGTTACGTTGAACTTCATACTTTTGTTCGGCAGGCCTTGATCGCCTTGTCAAAAGGATCTTTGGCTCTGACTGATCAAGAATGCAACACTGAGAAATGTGTGTACTGCTCTCCAACCTATCAAGACCGCCGTCGACGGGCTGAATAGAAGAGACAGTGATTTAGTCGTTGCCAGTCGTGTCATCGATTTTGTTAAGATGAAATTAGAGAAAGCAGCTGAGGAATCTTCGTTCGCCTCCGAACTCTACCAGCGATTGACAGCGAGGATGACTGAGAGAACTCACGTTATGACTCAAGTGTTACTCTTCCTTGAGTCTGGGGACTTGCAGAACGTTTCTGTGCAACAAATTACCAAGTTTCTCCTTACATTAGTTACGCGCACCAAGTTTACTCTCGACATGATCTCCGTCTCTTCAAACTCGGAACAAAACTCGACCGAGGCAGAATCCGCGCCTGCATCAACATTGGTCGAGGAGCTGCAGCGCTTCCTAGATTCAAAGTCAGCGAATACTTCACTAAATGAGCCCTCCTCCATGGAATCCGTCGTGCGAAAGGAATTGGATCGTTTCCTTACAACAAAGGTCAGAGGTGAGTTCCTAACATTTGTGACTGGATGGCTTCGTTCCGTGCCACCAACAAGCGTGGAGTGTGAGCGGGCCTTTAACATTGCTGGGACCTTTTCTTGAAAGATAAGAAACCGAATCATCGATCGCACATTAAACGACATGTGCGTTTTGAAGTGGTACTTCAAAGTTTCATAAAAGTATAAATTTGTTAGAATTTCAGTTCCTGCTATGTTGTTATAGGCCTACTTCGAATCACTTTATTGATCATGTAATTAATCAGTGTTAAAATGAAATAAAATGATAAATTTATGTGCAAGTGCACATGACGTGAAAGCTTATTTTTTAATTTGTCTCATCTGGTAAAATAAGGATATAAGAAAGTTTTAACATTCGTAATCATAAATAATGATTTTCAATTGCAGTTGACAATTAGTTTTTTAGTAACGTTTGGAGCTGGTACGTTTATTTCATCAAAACCAACGTATACAAAGGCAAAATAGTAGGCAAAAAACGCAATTTGCATGAATCTGATAATAATTTCTCAATCCCGGGATTGAGAAAATTCGGGATCGTAATCCCGGGATTGATATTTTGCTCCGGGATTGGACACCCTAGTCCGTAGTAATATCCAACAAGCTGAAGGCGAAAGGAAAACGATTACCAGCAACGATTATCAGCGATTGCCAGCAAGAAACATCTTCCGGTTCCGCAAGCTGGAATCTTTGGCCCTAAAATGTCTATTTTCAGTCGCTCGAAAGGTCTGGACGATTTGATTACATGCGCCGTAGATGAAGGGTTGAAGAATTGGGGCTTGCATTCAAAGCAGGTTACGCAGTTTGATGTAAGGGTTTCCATGTCAGCAATGGTGAATGGAAGATTCCTTCGCTTTACATAATCCCAAAACCTTCTTATTCCTGGGTGAGTCAGCTTGTTATGAAGATCCTGAAGTTAGATTTTGGAGTTTATCGACAGGGTGTCACATGTACCACTTGTACTACTTTTGCGCGAGTGTACTACTTGTACTACTTTTTTGAAAATTGTACTACTGAACTCCTACTACTTCTTCTAAAGCAATATTTGTGACGTTAAGGATACTGAATCTGACAACCGAACCTTCTGGCTGATTCAGTGGTTGAGAGTCGCCATGCATAAGATGGCATCAAACAGGCTGGAGGACCATTGAATGTGTCAATTACGAAAGAATTTCTGTCCTGGAACTTGACCCTGGATGAAAGGAAAGCTCGTAAAGTGAAAGAACAACAACAGGGTACCAAGAGAAAAGCTGAACTAGATCTAGGAGATAGAGAACAAACGAGCTTTGTTGAACCTGGAGAGAGAGACTCTTGACGAGGAAATATTGGCGTTAAAGAGGAAGCATATCATGGAGTAGGCAATGACAGAAAAAGTGGCAGACTTTTAGTGTCGACTATATTAAGTAGTTTTCTTGGATGATGATGATTACAGGACAGGAGTTTCCGTGACAACACGATCTATTTTTTACTTTGTTTACATGCATTTTTATCTGATTTACAAAGCAGTCAAAGTAATTGCACGAATGCCGATCTTCAAAGTCGGTTACGCATCACGTCGATGAAGTCCGTCAACATATCATCGCTTAACCAATCATGTCACTTGAGTTAGTCACAAGTCCTTTGAACTCAATTGCTTGTAGAACTAGTCCTTTTCAACTGACAACCCGTTTATGTACCTCGCGCGATATGTATAGAAGATTCCGAAATAACCAAGATATTTGGCGAAACTAAACCGAAAGCGACAAGTCGACTAGTTGTGTAACCGGCTTTCCAATTTTGATTTTCGATGTTCTTTTTTTAATTCTCATGATATTACGTATCCAAAGTACATTGCACATTCATGTGCACCCACTTGATATCTGTTCTCTCAGTCTCTCGGTGATATCATTTCGTTGATCGACCTAAATTGTTTTAGATGTCTACGTTTTCGATGTTTCTCCCATTTTATTGGCTATTGATCAGTTTGATCGTCTTTTATTGTTTTTGTTTGGTATTACAAGGAACGTATGTGTGCATGTACATTTTTTTGCTTGCACATAGTATAATACATCAACCCATGGTATCAACAATCTTAATATTTTCTGCATGTACACCTTGTTTGATTATATCTATTTAGTAAACAGTAACTTCATTTTGCTAGCTTCTTGTGGTAACTTCTTGAAATAATCTAAAATCCTTAAACAAAAAGCTGAATTCCTAGTTCTTTTGCGCTCATTTGGTATTTGCAATTAAGACATAAAGATGAATCTTTTAATTTATGTGTCAAAATGATGCGTTTTGGCACTATAACAACAGCTACATGTACGCTATTTATGCATTTTTCTATACTTGAATGTTATCAATTGTGCTACTTTTTGGCCAGGAAATGTACTACTCGGTACTACTTTGTACTACTTTTTTGGGCTTGCACATTTGTTAGACACCCTAATCGACGTTGATGCAATTCTGGAAAGAGTGCCAGTGGACACGTTTTCTTCTCCTTTGCGATAGATAATGTCATAATCAAATTGAGTCTCAAATTTGACACCCAAACAAACCCAAGCAACCTTGTGCTGATTCAGTTACTTTCATTAAGTATCTTGACCTGTTTCACAGTCTTCATTATATGCTTCTGCGACTATATGGCTGCCAAATACATGTCTGTACTTCTTAAAGACCTTTCAGATATCGATCTTCTATATGCATTATATGATAACATAAGAGGTAGCCCAGCCCACTTGGATTTCAGTGCTCTTATCGACTGAAGCTTTTGTTTCACTCATTCTCTTCCATTTTTTCCGCTGAACATATACATCCGACGGGGTAAAAAGCGGATGGTCTCTAAATTTAGTGTCTATCTGCATCCTGGTCACTTAACGTGCGGGGGTTGGAAGTTTATGAGGCTCTGCTATCCCATGAGTCTGTTTGCAGGTACGTTTTCCACGGTCTGTCGAGCGACATTTATCCTGGATGAATTATTCACTTACAGATCTCTATCATAATTTGCTGAACAGAGGTTGGTGTGAAAGTAACGCAAACATATCTTATCGCTGTATGTATGCGAACTTAGATTAATTAAGACATTCATCAAACCACATATTACTGGGTTGGTAGATTTTGAACCTGGGTTTACTGCAAGATGTGGTGTCAGTATCTCTGCGGAACTTCATGCAAATAGAGGTGATAATCTTTCACTCTTTGCCTAGATGAGACCACCAACTTAACTGACAAGCCTGTTCCTGACAGTTGTTTTGTGTCGCATGAAAGAATTCATGTTCATTTGAATGTAGATCGGAGCGATATGATCAAAGCGCTGATAGGTAAACAAGCTCATGCAGTATAAATATATACAAGCTGCCACCAAAACTTATGCAGTATAAAGTAATATTAATAAATTAGTGTGTAATGTGGCGTATCCTTCATGATAGATTACTAACCTTTTTAAGTCACAAGTGTTCCGTCAGCGATTTTAAGCTTTCTATACTTATGGGGTTACTCTCCTCCCAAATTTGTCTAAAAGCCGTAAAAGCTAATCGTCACAATACCACAGATGCATGTAGTTGAGGACATGTCCTACATCCAAAAAATTACAGTATACAAAACTGACACGCATTCTTGAATTGATGACGATATCGTGAAGCACAGCGATATCAGCAGCTTGATCTGACCTCCTCTGTTCGACACCTTCTAGGCAGATGGTACTTGAGTTAACAAATTAATTTCGTAACTACGCGGGATGTGATTATGACCAGGTCAATATCCCTTTGTAATATTACACAACTTCAAAAAGTAAGTGTGGTGTGGTCAAACCTGGGGTCACCTTCGTTGTGACTTTCATGCACAGAATTAAATATTTTGTTTATCTACTTCGGTTTGCTAGAAGTGTGATTAATTACCTATGTGATTAAGGAACCTATTAAGTGGGCAAATTCCTAATACCTTACAGAGACAACAAAAACAGTCGTGCGTCGCTTGCGGATTAATGTGAGCTTCAGCAAAGTGCTTCGATTGCCAAAATTCCTTCAGATTCGAAGAATTCAGATCATTACGCACAAGTTTTCTCCATAATGCTGGCCCTTCCGATCATTATTAAAAAAAGTAGCAAGCGTACGAAAATTACAGATTGTTTCATAAAAAATGGATCACCCTTAAACATCGCCTTAACTTCAACTTTGTCTAACTCCGCCAAACTTGAACGAATTTCTCTGTAATTTGGAAGATATGTCAGTTGTGCTTACTAATATCATTGTCGGAAATTTCAAGCATGAATATTGAGTTGTTTTCCTGTTATAGATAAAAAAAGTAGTAGATAATTTGATCTTCATTTTGCAATGTTACACAAAATCATACCTCACTCTTATAAAATTACATTTGTTTCCTTTGTTATGTAATATGTTGTTCTACAAGCCAAAAGCTATCAAGCAAAACAAAAATAAAGAAAATCGGTCAATCAGAGCCAGTATAGCACCATTATTCATCAACAATAATGTAACCGCTACATGTGATTAACTGGACTTTATGTTCCATAGCTTCCTGACTTCGTTGCGGTGGTGTTGGCAGCACTCCTGATTGCTTTCAGCTAGAAATCTATCTCTTATCGGTTGAAAACAATACAAAGCACAAATGAACAATGAGATCGCATTCACAAAAGGCAAAGTGTCAACCTTGCTAGAACTAGGGTTTTCTTTGCGAGCTACAAGCAAGCGACTAAATGTCCCTTACACAAATGTGCATCGATGGCATAATGATGATTTTCGACTCTGTTGTAAAGAGGGTTCTGGCCGTCCACGCAAAACATCCAAACGTAGAGACCACCTAATTTTGAGATTTGTTAAAGTTGATCCAAGTCTCTCGTTAACTGAGATGGCTGCACTAGTTTCGTCTATTTCTAAGTCCACTATTCGTAGAAGACTTATTGAGTCGAATTTCAAGAGCTGTAAGAGGCCCTCTCAGATCGAATTATCAGATCAGCATACAAAAAGACGTCTCAGATGGGCAATGAGTCATTGTCACTGGCGAAATCAATGGGATCGGGTTGTCTGGTCTGATGAGGCATCAGTCCGTTTAAGGGATAGTGATGGTCGATTGAGATTATGGATAAAATCTGATCAGGAAATTCCGAGACATTTACATCGTCCCCGGGTACAAGGTGGTGCGACTCTACTGATTTGGGCTGGCATTTGGACCAATGGCCGCTCTGAACTTCACATACAGCAAGGAACCATGAATTCTGAACGCTATGTGAATGTTTTACGAATGAACCTTGGCCAAATGACAGATCAACTTGGTGATCCATCGACTTGGTTATTTATGGATGATAATGCTACGTGTCACAGGAGCAGTAGAGTCAACTTATGCAAGTCTCAATTAGGGCTTAGGACATTATCTTGGCCAGCTCGTTCTCCTGATCTGAATCCCACAAAAGATGTATGGAGTACTCTAAAACGTAACGTTCGTCGTTCACTGCTACCTACAGATGGCGCATCACAACTTACGTCACTGTTAAAAAGAGAGTGGAGAAAGTTAATCATCGAATCAATGCCTAGACGAATTGGTAATGTCATTGACAATAAGGGTAGGGCCACAAAATATTAGCTTCTTAAGAACCGTTACTGTATCATAGCTTATCAGATTATATAAGGACATTTAAATATATGAGGGACATGAAATAACATGAAAAATGCTTTCTGTATCATACTTATGTTTTATTCAGTCAAATTTTAGGATGATCCACTTTTTATGAAACGGACTGTAGTTCACTTGATGATTTTACCATCTTCTCACCATTCCTTACTGCACAGTGCATACATTGAATCGAATGCTAGCCAGATGATGTGTGTTTTGGTATGTGCGAAGTGATGTCACAGCACGCACGCATCTCTCACTGGCTCTGGTGTCCTCTGTTGACAGCTTATTGTTTGCCATTTCAAATAGCAAGCGATACACGAATTATCTATTCGAGAATGAGCAAGTTGTCTAATTCTGTGATGTGGCATTTCGATATTAAGGTTAGATATGATTCTTCCTTTCTAGGAAACCGAAGACACGCGCAGATGTTCTAATTCTGTGCTTTAGTGACTTGAAGTTTGGTCCAAAATCCATGCTAAGATCTGGAGTTCTTGCAATTATCATATTAAGCTCCGTTTCCATTCCTCAAATTTTTCAAAAAAAATCAGTTTTTCTCATAGGCCAATCAAAGCCCTGATTCTCCAAAGCAGGCTGGTGTGGCTTCCGCACTTAGAAGCTGAGAATTAGGCGCAGGAACTGACAGAGTGGCTTCAGATAGGAATGTTGGCCTACATTCCTCACCGTACTTTCAAAGTGAAGCCTCACTCCCAACCTGGGTTTACATCAGAATGTGCTGCTGCAACGTGCCAGCGTGACCACTTTCTACACTGATGAGACAGTGATTAACCAACATATTGTTAACTTCCTTGAAACTCGGAACCTTCTATCAGAATAACAGTATGGCTTCAGGCACTCGATCAACTGTAGATCTTCTTTCACATATTACTGAACATGTGATTTGTGTTCTTGACAGACTAAGTGAGACGAGGTTAGTCGCCCTGGATATTTCCAAGACATTCGATAAAGACTGGCATCAGGGACTCCTTAGGCAGCTTTAGCCTTTTGGAGTTGCTGATCAACTCCACAAACTTCTTGCTTCTTTCCTTAGTAACCGGCTGATATCTGTCGTCATAGATGGCCAAAAGTTTTCCACCAAGGTTGTCAATGCAGGAGCTCCATAAAGGGTTCCATTCAGCCCATTTAGGGACCCACTATTCTTCTATTGTGTATCAAGGACCTCCCAGACTGCCTAGTGAGTAAATTGGTGATGTATGCAGATTTTACATTCTTCAATTCCAATGAGCGACTAGCTAAGAACACTCAGCAACGTCAGCGGTTATGTGACGTTCCTAATGAAGACTTATT
Organism: Prostheceraeus crozeri; assembly: GCA_907163375.1. Taxonomy (NCBI): domain Eukaryota; kingdom Metazoa; phylum Platyhelminthes; order Polycladida; family Euryleptidae; genus Prostheceraeus; species Prostheceraeus crozeri. Next base: position 136,112 of record CAJQUW010002148.1, on the reverse strand, counting down.
CAGGGTCTTGGAATGGGTGCCAAATGGTTTGTTTCCTTCAATCCTTCAAAAACTCAAGAGTATTCTGCAGTCACGACTTAAAGGAGATGGTCATCATCATAGCATTAAGGTGTCAGATAATGCGATCAGAGGACCAGATTCCATCTCCTTCCTTGGATTAGCGATTACGAAAGACTTGTCATGGAAACCGGACATCCAGTCCATTAGCAAGCAGGCAGCTCAACGCATTGGTTGTCTCAATGGTGCCAGCAGCTATCTTCCACCACAGTGTATGCTATCTTTACAAGTCTACTGAGGACTAATGGAGTATTGTAGTCATCTGTGGACCGGCGCCCCACAAACACATCTTAAACTCTTTCATCGGGTTGAGAAACGTGTCAAAAATCTTCTGGGTGAAAAACTTGCAAACAAGTTGCAGCCGCTCTCCGTCAGACGAGATGTTGCTTCACTCAGTCTTCTCTACGGATGCTATTTCGGTAGAGGCAGCTCTGCAGTAAATGAGTGCGTACCCAAACCTAGGATCTTCTCTAGAAGTACACGCAGAGCTAATGCACTCACATGCTATCATCTGAGCTTAGAATGCATATGTACTGTCAGTCGTTCGAAAAGCTACTTTGTTCGCACGGAATCAGCTTCCCCAAACCACTCTCCCTGACCAATGCAATATTGATACTTTCAAAAGGCGTGCGAACAGGTATCTGATGGGGAAAGCTTAATCAGATTGTAGAAGATCTGTTCTTTTTCTTTTATTTATTTGAAATAATGCAATTTATTTCCTTTTCATTGAGCAACCGCTAGCTTCGTTCATGGCTCGTTGCTGTGCTAGGGGTGAAAATTCTGCAAAAAAATCGAGCCGGAGTTGATAATATTGCAGGAAAGCACATTTTTCAAGACTCGAATTATATTCATCGGCACACATGTTTTCGGTCTAAGACCTTCGTCTGGTGCAGAAATAATATGATCATAAGATTACTTCGGCTACTAATTATTCTAGCAATTTTTTTGACAGATGTCAAAATTTTCATGCTTGTGCATTCGCTACTGATCAGATGAGCTTCAGATACTCAACGTGCCGGGAAATTCGGGGTGTACCTTTACCCTCAAGTTCGATGCATTCCGAGACGCAGATAATTGATGGGAAATATCACTGCAACATTAGTGGAAAACCAAGCAAGACAGCTGCGTGAGGAGCTAAGGAAAGAGAATATCATGCTCAAGGTTTTTATGAACAGGATTGTTGCATCTTAACAAGTTAAGATTTCCTCACCGCTGAATTTCTACATCATCCGTTATTTCTCTCGATTCTTAATTATTACTTGTTTTCTGTTGATGGAAACTTCTACTTTCTTCCAATTGTTGATTGGTATATTTCCTTTTGTTGTGACCTTACTGTCAGCGCCTGTTATCATCTGGAACGGATCCTGTCTTAAATTATACATAATAGCAAGATTTTTTGTTGCAAAGTTTTTGTTGATGGTTTAGTTGTAAGATTAGTGATTTTTGGCTATATTTGCTACATGCAAATGTATGTTGATCAGATGGATTCGGTAACAAAATGCTAGTTTCATAATTTACATAGTTTAGCATTAACAAAATGGCCCCTAAGAAACAATGGATGGTGGTAGTAGCCAGTTCATGTAATCAGATTTTTGCGAAAAATCTTTTGTGACAGTCATCGATGACGAAACGTAGTTACTTTCGAAAAATCTTGCTTGTTGCAAGCAAGCACTTAATTGCCATTTGAATCACTGCGCTGTAGTTATATCAAAATTTACGGAAATTGCACTAGACATTTTGAAAATCATTTTCTCCTGAGATATTGGGCGTTCTTGTTCAAGTTTTGATAAGAAAGGCGTTTACTCTGTATGATCATGAAATATGATGCTATGAGTTGCTGGTAGTAGTAGGCCTGCGAAAATTTTGTAGAGCTGTGAAATAAATGGAAAAATCTCTGGCCCGACAACTGGTTCATATTTCTTACATAAGTGTATAAACAACAAAATTATCCGAGGCTGTATTGCGCTTATTGTGATCGTTGAGACCACAACATGTCTGTGAACGGATTCCGTCGTAGTTTTCATTCGTCTCTCAAAGTTCTTGCTTCACCCTCCTCATCATCGGACTCATATTCCTGCTCATCTTTTTAAATGAGTTTTCTGCTCTCCAATCGATAGCCAAATTGTTGAGAACACTATCTCATGTTGGTCGGGCATCCCGATCATGAGATATTCTTAAAACATAGTTAAAGCTGGTAAAGTGAAATTTTAGTTCAATTCCACAACTATCATTATTTTTATTCAATTAACATAATTCTAATAATTCAATTATTGATAACTACATTTACAGATACTAAAATTGTTAGTCGAGGAATAACAAATGTAGGAAAATGGCTATTCCATGAAAGGCGTATATCAAACAATTTGCAAGATATCACACATTGCTTAGAATCTAGATGAAAACTAGATTAATAACAGAAGCAAGAAAAATATAGAAATAATAACCTCCGAAGCAACATTTAGAGTATTAGGTGCTTAATTAGTGCTATAATTTTCATTTCTCCGACGTATCCATGATAGTCCGGAAACTGTTTCCTTAAATTTATATTTGCGTAAATGATGTGACATGCGATTAGGATTTTAAGTTTTAAAGCCGAATATTTTGAATATTCGGTGAATGAATAGTTGCCACACCTGCAGCGTTAGTCATGGGTGGTGTATATTTATGCATACATTTCTAAGAATCATTCAAATGCTTTTATGTTCATCCTCTGTGCAGCTGATGAAGTCGATCCATGCATTCCTTTCGGGGCACTGAAATTTCAACACGCATTTAATGCAATGACTAATAAGAATCCCAAGTGTTTCTGTTGAGTTCCTGAACGGCCAATGATAATCGCGAATGACTTCGCTGTTAAGATGAATAATGACGTTGAAGACGAAGTAGTGACACAGCCACGACACAGCGAGAAAAGTCCCTGCCTTTCTAGTATTACCGCCAGTTGCGACTAGCTAGTGATGACTTGTGCATACGGCCCAAAGATAAATACTGTACTAGATAAAAACTTCAAAGCATTCAAAACACCATGAATGAATGTAAAACGCGATAAGCGTCAAATCAGAAGAATCGCTTATAGTCCACAGAAATAATCTGTAGGAGTAGACGGCTATTTTGGTTTAATCATCTGAATTATGAAAAGCATTTTAGATTTATTCAACATTGACTTCTCAAATTTTTTTGTTAGTGCAAACGCGATACACACGTTTTGATGCTTAACACATTAAGTGCCAAATGACTCATTAAGATGTTCTGAAAGTAAAAAACATAGATACATATTTTTTTCATTGTTGGGGATTTTTCTTACCAGTCCCGGTTTTGTATGTAAAACACTACCGCAACTGACAATGACGAGCAGTGCTTCAGAGCGAGCGAGCTTTTTAAAAATGAAAGACATTCGATCGAGTCTGGCACTTGACTCTTATCAATGAGCTTCTATTTTCACGGAATCCATGCTCATGTCGTGTCGTGTCGTGGATAGAAAATTTTCTGACTAGCCGTTTTCTTTTAGTTCATGTCCTCTCTGATCGTTTCACGGTCAATGACGATGTCCCCCAGAGTTGCATCCCTTCATTTATCCTTTTTCTAGTGTTGAAAAATAACCTGCGTCCAACATAATCCAATCCACTCTTTCGCTGTGGAGTCTCAAACGCCAATATTATTAACTGACGCACTGAGTAACCACGAGAAAATTGGCAACCATCATCTTCGCTTTCGGATGGACATTTACAAACAGCAATGTTCTGATCTAATTGATCAATACCGCACTTCCATGTATAATACATGCGCAAAACATTTGGTTGAGGAACATGGATTTACTTTCTTTAGCGGACTAGCGTTTTGCCGCATTTTGTGACTCAGCTGTGTGCAGTGGTCGGATTCGGGCACGAATTCGTGCTGGGACACAAATACACAAAAAACGAGCCTGGGCACGAAAATTGAACCTTTTGAAATTCGTGCCCATCTTTTCATGAGAATTACTTAAATTATCGAACACGACCAACATTAATAGCTGCATAATTCATTGCATGTATCAAAATAATCTTATTCGTTGCTGATTCTGGAGATCAAATATTTTTCATATACGTGCATGTATGTTTACATGCACATACAGAACCTACACACACACCTTCGAACATCGACAACTTCTAGATGCTTCAATAGACCAAAACCGATTCTTTTGAGTTGGAAAAAATGCTCACAAGCATCCAACTTTGTCCTGTCTTGCTCGTCTTGTTATGATTCTACCTCATGGTAATGCTGAAATTGAAAGAGTTTTCAGCAAGCTATCAGATGTGATCACGAAGAGAAGAAAATCCTTGCCTCCCAACACCTTCCGTGCATTGTGTATGCAAATCGTACCACTCAGAACGCAAATATGCTGCCTCAAACTTCCCGATAAATGATGACTTATAAAGCTGTCTGCAGATGCTCATGCCTCCTGCATTAAAAGAACAAAAAAGAGTCAAAACTTGAAGAAAAAATCAAGCTAATTCAAGAATGACAGAGGAAAGGGCAAAAATCAAGTCATGAAGACAAGACACTTCATGCTGATGCATGACAAAATTAATAGAAAATCATAGAACTGATGAAACGAAAATACTTGGAAAGATGTCATGACGAAACTCTCAAAAGTCTCAATGATGCGGATCTTAAGGTTCTTCTGAATAAAAAGTCGAAAGCAATGGATAAGAAAAGTCAGTAATTAGACTATCTCGAAAGTTTATGAAAAGAAATATTAGTGTTAACCTTCACAGTGACGATGATGTTGTTCCTAATAAGAAATGAATTTTATTTACTTCTCCACGTAATATAGGTACTAGGCTCTACTTGCACCCACATACAAAGTGCATTACCATGCATTTCGATAATTTTGAGTTGACTAGTTCCTATCACACATATATTTACGGGCTCAGAAAAGCAACAGGATGATATGCAATCCAAAAATAATACGATTTATAGTCATACATCTAAGAAGCAGCAAGCTCTTTGAGCTGGTGGGACTGGGCACGAAAAATCTAAATCCGACCACTGTGTGTGACAGTTGGATGCAACTTAATTCAACCAGTGAGTAGCTCACTTCTAATCTTCTTCTCTGAGAACCACAACAATCAATTTTTAATAATTTCTTCAGAAGATTTATTCTCATCATCAGTCTATATCTGCTCACTGCAGGGCGAATATGTGGCAATGTGTCCTGCCCATTGCCACTTTCTTTCCTTCACCTTTTGCAGTGCGTCCCTCCCTGGCCTTTGTCACTCTTCGTATCCATTCGTTCGTCTTCTTGTCTATGAATGTCATCTTCAAAATTCTTCTCAACATCTTCATCTGTGTAGCTCCGATCTTCTGTTCCGTCTTCTTTGTCATTGCTCACGTTTCGGCGCCGTAGATTAATGCTGGCATTACACATGCCTCGAGTACCTTCCGCTTTAGAGAAATAGGCAGACTGCTGGTGAAAATGTCTCGATGTCTGTTGAAAGCGTCCCACGCTATGCCTATCCTCCTCGATACTCCTTTCTCTTGGTTCTTTTCTTTGAGGCTGAATCGCTGTCCGAGATATATGTAGTCCTCGGTTTCCTCGATCTTTTTCCCATTTATTTTTATTTTCGACAGTCTACATAAATTGCTAAACATGCTCTTTGATTTTGTGGTGTTCATTCTCAGACCGCGTATTTATTTCACTTTCGTTTATTAACTCAGGGTTCCTACGCGTCAGGAAATGGATTTTTTCTCGACACCTGGAAAAGTCGGGGAAGTTTTAAAACAGGGTAAAATTTAACTGAAATATCAGGGAATTATTTCATCCGATTAAATGTCGGGAAAACATAGGCTAGTGTACAACTGCAATTTTCCTCACTGAAAAATTGACTATCGATACTTTTAATGAGATGTTGGTTAGTTTTTAGGAAATTCTTCTCTACCCGATTCAATAGAATGTGTATGTTTCTAACTTATAATTTTCTCGCTTATTGATTATGATATCTCTAATTCCAGTGTATTATATGCGCATTGAAATGACATGTATTCAGAGGTAGTTATTAAAATATGAAATTACACGATCAAAGCATGTTTGTTGTAAATCGTGATTAACAAGACACATTTCAACAGTTTCATTTCATTTTCAATTTTTGCTCTTTAGAAGGACCCTTGCTATTTTCCACCTTAAATCCAACGTTTGACTTCATGACGAATCAAAGTTAAACGGAGGCGTAAAAAGACATTGTCGTGGAGACTTTGTCTCACGTCTGGTTCCACCTTGGCGAACACACATCGATAATGAGTCCTATTATTGCGTGGGCAACCTTGCGGGCTCTGGTGAAAATCTGGCACTCAATTGTCGATAGCTGGAGGTTAACTGATGGGATTGAGCCTTGTCAGGAAATTTCTCAAAAGAAGATGGAAATTATTCATCCTATTTCATGACTCACGTACAAGACGAAGAAGCTACACGAATATAACCGGACTTTCCAAATTTCCACAACAATTTTGTGGTACTCGATGGGTTGAAGATGTGAAAGTAGCGGAGAGAGCTATATTACTATGACCACACATTGTGAAGTACGTTGATGCAGTCATGAAAGTGCCTTCAATAAAATTCCGTCATGCAAATCTTTTCAAGTTGTGCATGAAGCCACGAAGGATGAACTTGTTCTTGGTATTGGCAGAATATTCGAACAATTCTTGACACAGCTTCAGTCTGATGAACCAGTGTCACCCTTCTTATTTCGAATTTTCAATGGAATAATGACACGATTGTATGAAAGGGTAGTCATTCCATCAGTGGTCGAAAAAGCGAAATCATCGAATCAATTGAGCAAAGTTTATACAGAGGAAGACGAGACTTTATTGACGTTAAAGCATTTGAATTTTGATATCGCGACGAAACAATCCATGAAAGATAGCGGTTCTTCTAAGCAATTACTGACCAAATTCAGATGCGACTACAAGAGATGCATTCTTGCCATAATAAGAAAAATAAACGAAAAAAGTCCATTAAAGCATTCATTGGTCCAGTACATTTCGAGTATTGATCCAGTAGTAATTGGTCAAAACTCAGCGAAGTCAGCTCGTCTTTTTTAAAGATCTCTGCTTTCGAATGACCGAATTGAAGCTAATTACTCCAATTGAAGGAGATACCATTATTGCTCTTTTCAAAGATTTTTTGATAGAAAATGAAACCGACGAAGACGATCTATTGAAGTTTGAATTGAAAAAGATGAGACTGGATGATTTCCATAATCATCAGTTGAATGGGAATCATCAGTGGAAATCCTTACATGATTTTATCAAAATGATAATGCTGATTTCACAAGGTCAAGCAAATATCGAAAGGGGTTTCTCTGTGAATTCAGATATACATCAACAAACGAATCTGTCGGTTAAATTATTAATGACTCGAAGAACTGTGTACGATGGTATGAAAGCTACTAAATGTGCCTTCGACGAAATGCCAATTGCTAAGCAGATGTTTCAGCAATGCCGAGCTGCACGTTCCAGGTATCACATTTACTTGGAAAAGGAAAAAGAAAGGTCCAAAGCTGCTGAACACCGAAACCAAAGTGATCGAAAACGGAAAGCCCTTACCGATCAAATTGATTTAAAAACAAAGCGCATTAAATCAATCGGTAAAACAAAATTAGCATTAGCTGAAAAAGCCGACGCGCTAGCCTTTTCCGCTGAAAAAAAACAATTTAACTCTTCTGGTGAAATCTAATGCTTTGCGGAAGCGCGTTGATGAACTGTCATCAGAAGCGTGTTCCCTCGAACGAGACATTGAACATTGTAAAAGGGATCTGCAGTGTGTTTGAATTATGTCAAAGAATTTAGATTTATGAATAGGCCTCTAGAGTTACCTAAGCGTGTTAATTATACACATCTTGAGATGAGATACTGACAATACTTTACTTGTTCGAGCTTAGTAGTTGATTGGAAGTATGTTTTGTGACATTTTGTAATTGCCTTTGAGCTCTCAATATCGATACAGAGTTCAGTATGTAAACTTTTGTACTTTGTACTGTCTAAATTTTCAATTTGAAAAGATTTGTAATTTTAGATGTAATTCTCCGTATAGGAAGACTCAATTTATTTTTCAAATCATATAATATGCATACCTGTGTAGTCTTCCGATTTTCCCGGAAGTTGTACGATTTTGCGGGGGTTTTCGTAAAATTGTACGATTATACGATTTTTCGATGTTTTTTTGATTTTCAGCAAATCGTACGGTTTTTCATCGATTTTATATAATTGTAAGAATTTTTCGAAATTAATGTGTTCGAAGGTGGTTAGGAATTATTGCTATCGGATAAATCACCTTCTTATTACATACTTGAGGTGTGCGCTTCAGTCAAGCGAATTTTAACAAAGCAGTTGCTTCTCAGAAATCATAAGTTATGGCCGTCCAAGGCGTCAAAATAGGCCTATCCACACCAAAAGCCAGAAAGCCAAACCATTTAAAGGTGTGATACTAATTCTAACTGAACCCGTATTTGTTGGTGACTATGATCGTTTCCAATGATGCAAGTTGGCTTGTATGTGCCCCGACTGAGACTTCAACGCAAATAACGCCTGTAAACTGCCATCCACCCTATGATCGCAATTACGCAGCTCTGATCCCACTCCTGAAATTAATCTCATCTTATTAAGGCTTGCGACCGGTCCCCATCCCAACTCACCCGCTGCCTTTAAATTCGCATCTGTTTAGTCGTTATCTACACCTCGACGTAAATTTGTGGCGAGAAATGCATGAACATACTCGTACATGGGCAAGTTCCCATGTGGAACAGGTCTATAAGGTGTAATAGGCCTTGTAAACGTAGGTGTCATCCGTTACTAAGTAAACTTTTCTGTCTCATTACTGCATATGCTATTGCTGTTATAAACGACTAAATAAAGAAATCAAATGCTGTTATAAAGGAATTAAATGACTGAAATCATGTTATAGGAAGGAAGTGCAGGAACGCAGTGGCATTGCAATTTGACCATTTTTGTTTTTGATGTAGGCATCTCGTATTGTGCAATTAATCACCTATTTGGTTTTATAAAATCATATCTCTTATCAGACTTACTCTTACTCCACGTTTAACGTCCGTTGAATCCCATTTCCTGAAGCTGGATGGTTGATGGCTCTCCTCCATTCTTCCCGATTCTTCCTATTATCTTCAGATCTTCTGAGACGCATTGACGCATGTTCTTCTTGGTCTTCCAACGGCTCGACGCCTTGGGGCTTCCATGCTTTCCACTTTGCCCAAGCAGCTTCCCCCAGCTCTCTTTACATGACCGAACCATCTCAAACGCCCTAACCCGATCTTCCAGCTCCTTCAGACCACACATTCTTGCCACTTCCACAATTCATCCTCCGTAGCTCCATTTTACTCCTGCCATATATCTCAGCATTCTCCGATCACGTGCTCTCAACACTTCAAACATCCTCTGTGACAGGGACCATGTTTCTGAGTCATACACTCAAGCAGATTGTATACAAGACTCGTACACATGAGCTCTGGATCTTAGGGGGATAGTCTTGTTGTTCAAAAGGCTGGCTAACTCTCTCCATTTGGACCAACCATCAGCCACCCGAGCTCTCATTGTCCTTTCCACTCCATCCTGGCTGTCCAGCATTTCTCCGAGATAGTAAAAGTGGCTAACCTCTTGCATGGTAGGACTGCCATCAATTCTTACAGAGTCGTCTGTCGGCATATTGGTGGTATCTCTTATCAGACACACAAGCAATCCGCTTCTTGTTTTATTTTTCTATTGTTACGCTTTGTTTTGATTGCATTATGCACTTTTTAGATTATGTTTGTGTTTAGTACAAGAATGCATAGGGAGTAGGGAATATACAACTTTATTGAAAATATAGACAATTTTGAATCGTACGTTTTTTGTACGATTTTTAGGAGCTTTTTTGTACGATTTTCTCGGATGTATTGTACGATTTTTGAAATTTTGAGGTACACAGGTATGAATATGTCATCAGAGATGCCTCTGACAGTACTCGAATTTTGTTTGGTTATGCGTACGAGTTTGGACTTTTTCAGATGCTTTTCGTAAAGCATTTTACTCGTGTCTGTCGGAACATCAATCAGTTTATCTATCCAACACTTGGTTTTAGTTTGTTTGTCAGCTTTGCTGCAGTTACAGATCAAAAGAGCATTTCTTTTAGTTCTGCTATTTTTTTCATTATCAGGAAGGAGTTTCAAGTTTTATACATGTTAATGATAGTTTGTATACTATTTTTGATATGAATTCTATATTAAAACACTTATCTTAAACTTGCACTATTCTTTTCTGTTTGCTCATGTACTATATATAGGTTTATACTTACTCCGTTATATAATTCCATTTAGCAACCGTTTCATTCCGTTTACGCAGTATTCTTTTATACAGCGAAATAAAAGCCGAAAGCTGCTTATTTCCGCTTTAAAAATCTTATTTCATTTTTTTCTTTCCTCTCACCCTATAAGATCACAGCAGCTTTCGGCTTTTATTTCGCTTTATTAATATAGTTAGCATTATTGAGTAAAATATATTAAATACTGTACTCATAACTAAACCAGTCTTTCAACACACTAAATTAATACATTAATATCGATTTCGCCGGTCCGGCTTGGTCACTTTGTATTTAAAAATGTACTTTGTGTATATTTAAAAATGCTTTCGAAGTCTTTCTTAAAAAATAGTGATGATAACAGAATATACTTAGCATTATCTTATTACATACTATTACCAGAAGAATGCAATAATTTGACATTTAAACGAACTACCAAAAAATAATACCTCAGTATGCTGTCAAAAATTTTTGTGAGGGAACTTTTTTTGTTCAGATTGCCTAGGAACCCTGTACTCCTCCATCGTGATCTTCAATTCGTTGACTGACTGCAATGATGACAATGTCGTCCACGAATCTTAGATGTGACAGTTTTCTCCTTCAATGTTTATGCATCCTTCTTCCAAGTTAATCTTTCGGAAAATCTGCTCGAGCGCCGTCGTGAAGAGATTTGGAGAGATGGTATCGCCTTGTCGGACTCCTTTCATTATTTTGATCTTTTTGCTTTCTTTGTGTAACGTTGACTAAGACCTTAACTTACTTTCAGAAATGTGTAATTGGAAAAAGTTCGTGGATCCTCAAACAGAGCTTGCATATTATTACAACACTATCACCCAAGAAACAACATGGGATTTACCTGAAGAGCTAATCAGTTCAAAAGAAAAGTCAGTAGATGAAACTTTCAACGAAGAAGAATCGTCCCTGGTTACAGAAGTTAATTCTACGTAAGTATAGACGATACTATTCAGTGTTTTTACTATATGCCGATTTCCACAAGCGGAGTCATTTCTGCTTTTGAGGCTCAAGCTCAGCCCGTGACGATTTTCGAATTCTCAGCCCCAGTCTGAACCCGTTGGCATTATCAATGCTAATTTTCAGACTCGTTTTGATAAATGATTAAATGTATTTTGTGTATTTGCGTTGCGTGCATAATTATAGGGGTTTTCCACTCAGCCAAAATTTGAAAAGTGGTTTCAAATAGCAAAGAAGGTAAAAAAAGGGCAAAAATCCGGATTTCGACATGTATAAGAAAGTCAAGTGGATTTTTTGTTGATGGTGCAAATCATAACTCGTGCATTTAAAGTAACGGTAAAATCAAAAATTACAGATAGTTTAACCACTTGTTTACATCTCAGTGTAGATTTATTCTCTCTAATGTTAATTTAGTGGTAAAGTTAGAATAGATACATTCTCTCTAATGAATATGGTGTCTGCTATCTTTGGAAATCTATTGCCTGCTGTCATCAGACGCGTAAAACACAATTAGTCCACCAGAAGAGGCGACCTATTTGATTTTGGCAAATCTTGACTCGAATGTGGGGACGTCTTAAGGTTTAAATGCAAAGTTCCCAATACGAGTACGTTGCCTACATTAACAAGTTTTTCGGGGGGGGGAGATTTTGAAACTTTTAAGTGGAATATACCTTGCTATACCTTGCAGAACAGTCATAGTTATTGACACATCTATTCACAACATTTTAAAATCGGCATTGCTGTTGTCAAAACCAGCACAGTTGTTGGCAGTAGTTCAGATATCCTCACTTGAAATGATGGATATCATGATAATCAAAAAAAGATTGGGAACCATAATGCAGGTCATTCTATTCAGGTGATTTTGTGTAATGCATGTAAGAGTTGATCGTCATTGTAACTTAGAAAACAATTTAATTGTCAAGTTAATTGCTAACTTGCAATTCATTTATAGTTTTCCAAACAGGACGGTTGTTTATCTACTTTGGTGTACATGAATTATCAAGGTAGCATTTTAATTTTTGCTCATTGGTTAAGCATTTCCATACCGAAAGCGAAAATATGATGGATCTTTTTTGCTTCATATTGTAAATTCCATTTTCAGGGATGACGAAAAAGTATCTGATGTACGTGCATGAGGTGTTTTCAAAAAGATTATAGGCCTATGCATTTCAATGATAATAGGAAATAGCTTTCATTTATGTAATTTTCGAAGTAAGTTTCCATTCCACAAAACACTATGTGAGACAAGATTGATTATGATTCGGATTACTTTTTTTATATTTGACTTTATTTCAAATACAAGTAGGCTACATTGTTGAAATTGTAAGATGATATTGAGGAACACAGAATTAGAAAAGAGAGACAAATTAAAACAAATAGAAGAAAACATTGAAGAGTTCAATAATCTGCCACCGCATGAGCTGTACCATGCTTTAACATAAAATCGCATTTTTAGCAATGGAAATTATCTGTGAAAACGTCATAAAGTTCACCCAAGAAAGGATGATCGCGATAAGCAAATTCGTTTTCCTTAGTGAAATAATTAACTCAACGTTCCAGCATGATAAAAAATCCATTGTCATGCATACTCTAGCAAAAATATGATACCAACTCAATAGGAGAGCGCATTTAGAAGCTTCAGTTTAAGTTACTAAGCAGGAAAGACACTTAAAAGAAGCGAAGATTTCAACCTCGTTGTCAGTTTACTTGGCCCACTCCCTTCCCTGTTTTTCATACGTATTGTTCTATTTTTTTTTTATTGTCCAGGTTCACTGTATCAGACAGTCTCGATCATAGAGACGAATTTTCTACAGCGAATTATTCATTGACAACAAGTATGCTGGTTGTGCCAACAACTATGCCAGTTTTGAAGGCTTAGAATTCTCTCTTTGTCAAATGAATGCTATGACGTGCAAATGTTTCCATTAGATATGAGAATGACGCAGTGATCATACAGCTTGTAGAAATCTTGTATTGCCAATAACTTTGCCGGTTGAGACAACAGCTATGGCAAAAGGTATATTTCGGGTTAGCTGCTTTTTATTCGAACGAGAATAACATGCAACTAGGAACCTATAGTGAGTAATCGATCATTCTGTCTTCCTACTTTCTCTAACTCAGATTTGTGTTTATGCGATATTACTAACAAAAATATATAAGTAGACTGACGACTGTGTAATTTTAATTGCATCGCTTCTCAAGGAGACTTTTCCTCATGAAAGTGCTTGGAGACTGATGTCCTTCACTTGCTGCGTTATCTTCCATTACACAGGTTCAAACACAGATTTTTTGCAACATTATGTTTATGATAGGACTTCACATTGCATAAAATACCACTAATATACAGAGGCGCAACCTCGACCTCGCAGACCTCGATAGTCTAACCTTGAACTCGATTAAACAGATTTTAATCGAGGTCGAGGTCGGACTGAACATCAGTCAGATAATTACAGTAAGTTTTCACCATTCATAATGCTTTATTTATTCTTTTTTTCATACCGATTTGCTCCTTTACGCCTACTTATCGGACGCTTTGGACATAAGAATCTTGAATAAACACACGAAATCTGAATGATTGCAGCAAATTCTATGGAAACATAGAAATATGCTTATAATCCCGCCAACAGGACGAATTTCTGCATGGAACGAGACCGAAGTTGAGGCTTTCACAGCATATTGTGCACCATATTACTACTACGAAAATGTTCGCTTTCCGAGTTCCAAGATCAAAGATGAAGACATGTCAATTGAAGGAAAATTGAAGTTTTCGACCAATATATCAATTTGATGTGTTTACTCCGACTATTCGAGATCTATTAACTCAAGCTACATAATTTTTGGCAAGATATATCTTCATGTCATAAAGCAGGGGTTCTCAACACGTGGCCCGCGGGCCATTTTGTGGCCCGCAAGCTTGTTGGCGGTGGCCCGCGATGAAACGAGTGAGCAAGACATGCGTATATTTGGCCGCTTGTCAATTGAGCTTGTCTATCAAATTAAGAACAGCTAATTTGTAGCGCACGGCGACAAACGTGATGTGCGCGCGCTCCCCTCCCTCCGTCTCTTTATCTATAAGCGTTGCATATTTTGTGAATGCGCATTAGGTTTCAACAAAAACGATAAACTCTCACTGGCAATAAATTTTCAAAACCACATGCGTTTTGTAAAAGTATACATGTATACAGAGTTACAGATCTATCCTATAAGCTAGGTAAGCTTATATAGTACGTTCTAATTATGCCAATAGGTCCATACCCTACCTCTACTTAATCATCACAAAACAAAAAAAATATTTTTTTCAGAAGGATTATTAATGAAACATAAATAGGCCTATAGGCGCTAGTCAACTCTAACTAATAACAGTACCTATGTATAAACCATAGACATATAACAATATGTATATAATAGTATAATAATAGTACAATAGTATAACAATATGTATAATAGATATATAAACAATATAATAGGCATACAGGGGTTCTTTGGTCATATATTCAGTCGATTGGCCCGGTCGTATATTCATTAGAAAAATGCCAGGAAATGTGGCCCGCCGAATTTTTGAGTTGAGAACCCCTGTCATAAAGTCACGTAACCATGTGCCTTTACAAAAAATAGAAAACGTATTTGTATTCTTCAAGCATCTTAGCAAAATAAACATAAAATTTTGATCAAATTTTAACTCAAGCATCTAACCACATTCTTGCAAATATGGCGCATGGAAGTTGTTTCTAGCACTTGATAGAACGTGATAGAAGACGATAATAAAAGACACATCATGCCTAAAATTATGTAGCTTAACAGATCTCGAATAGTCGGAGTAAAAACCAAACTGACATATTGGTCAAAAGCTTCAATTTTCCTTCAATTAATATGTCATTTTCTTTGATCTTGTCTGCAGCTTAAGGGATCTGGACAGAACTCGGGAGGCGCACATTTTCGTAGTACCGGTAGTGATAAGGTATATGACTTGCTGTGAAAGCCTCATCTTCGATCTCGTTCCATGCAGAAGCTCGCTCTGGTGGCGAGACTTCAAGTACATTTCCATGTTTCCATAGTATTTGTTGCAATCATTCAAATTTTATGTACGACTACAGAGTCTGCATCTAAATTTGTATTCAAGATTCTTGTGTACAAAGAAAGCACCTGCTGAAATTGGACGTGAGGCCTCATGCCACTAGAGAATTTCAATGAATTTTGTGACTCTATTGAATAATGCTTTGAACGTATCCGTTAACAACATTTTGTTTCCTAACACATGCAGAAAGCATATTATGATTTAGTAATTAACTAATTAAAACTGTAATAGATCATATTAAGATTTTCAGTGTGTTGAGTGTTGACATAAGTGTGATTAATAGTATGAAAAGCTCAAATATTTTTCTTTTCATGCAAGTGCCCGGTGCCAAAGTCAATCAATATTATATAACTTATTTCGGAGCCGACCTCGACCTTGACCTCGATTAAAATATCCGACCTCGATTATAATCTAATCGAGGTTGCATCACTGCTAATATAGAGCAATAGTAGAAATCAACCTTGATGGAACAGTTATTTTTTTTACGCGACCTCACCTGAGCATCTAAGCACAAAGCTAGCCTTGTAAGCGGTTTATGGGTGGTCAGCTTTCATGCCAAGTCTCATTAAGTTTGAATCAGTAACCTCTAGTGAGAGCGATGATATCTCCCCATGGCGGACAAATTCCGGGCTCTTGAGATTTTGCAGCTCATTGCGGGTGTGTGGTTCTTTACCGGCCGAGTTATACAAGTGGTATAAAATGTTAGTCGGTGGTGAAATGATTGCGATTATGTGATGGAGGAGAATGGTTGCCAGTGTTGTCCTTCATGAAGAAAATTCGTCTTTTTTTAGTATGATGACCTTTTAAGAGCGGGTTTTCACTGCTTATTGAATGCACTATTCGACTGGTGCAATCATTGTTAGTTCTGTGCATGCATTCACGATCAGTTGATATTTATGTTCTTGGAATGTTTATGTAGATTTAATTGATTTATACTAGCTTTATTTACTCTGAATCAGACTTCGTGACAAAACCAAATAGTGATGCGTCTGAAATTTTCGCGGTAGACGCGGCAAAATTCAAATGCGTTCAATTCTCAAAAACCAATTAGTTAGCGAAAATTCTCCGTTTTATTTCGATTTAAACACTTCGTGGAAGACTTGTCAACTTCTAAAACTCATAATTACATATTGCCAAGCAAAAACTCCTCATTCACAAAATAAAATTGTAGATCGTAAATTTACAAATGGATTGCACATTATACTTATGAGTCTTGGTACAGGTTTGGTTGATTTCAAGTTCTGCCTTTAGATCGTCCAAGATCTGAACAAGACACCAACATTGTTCAACGCAATGTTTGACTGCATATCCGAATATTGCAGTTGTGATAGCTACAAGTGGGTCATGACGCGGAGACGGTCGTTTCATTTTGATAGCTAGCTAGTTTTCAGCAGAGATTTTCATATTTTAGGATATAATTTTTTTTCGAAGTCGAAGTGCTCCCCAGATAATCTCATGCACTGGAAGTTATTTATTGCTCCACAATGGTTCTGATACAATTTCGTGGTTTCTTCCATTTATAGCATTAAATGTGCCCGGTTGCGGTCGTTCAAAAAAGGTCACGTTTTTCAGGTACTTGTACACGAAGAGATTTTTCTGAGGAGCTACTTCGCATTAAGCTATCGAATTACTTATGAATGTATGGTGAATCATTGAAATTTAACTTAGCCAATCAGGAAGAAGCTACTTTTGGAATTGCTGTGATATTCATCTGATAAGACTATTGTACTAAATTGTAAGCGTTTCGAACATCATCTGTGAAAGTAAAGGCTAGCGGCAGGATTGGCAACCTTCTGTTTTTCCGACCGATGTTTAAATTTTGTGGAATTCTCCAAGTTTTGTAAGTTATATTCGGTATGTTGCAATTTTCGTAGTGAGAGTATTTTTATTCTAAAAATATAACGGAATCGGGAAATTCTTCTGCTGCCGATTCACGAAAAATCTAGCCACACGAAAATTTCCTGGGTGAGCTTTTATTGAATTAATCACTCGTCACGATGCACGAATGATATTCATGGAGCCTACTTAAGTTCAGGATTACATTCCGAAGTCGGTATTCATCTGCCACATTTGCAGCTTCATTGACCACTAATTAACTTTTTAACATTGAAAAACTGGTTGATTTACGCAATAATTTTAATAAATTCGACGAAATTCAATTTTTAGCAGCATCATTCAACTGCTTGTTGACGATTTTCGACAAATTAGCAAGTGACAAAACGACTGTTGAGTTTAATGAGCAATCAAGGTTCACTCGACAGATTTTTTTGAGTGAACAGGATCAAGTTGACTAGACAGTATTTTCCAATCATTGCATGAATTTGAGTTGTTTGAAACTCTACCACTATTCGTCCTCTGATGGAGTATTGTAGTCATCTGTGGACCGGCACCCCACAGACACATCTTAAACTCTTTCAACGGGTTGAGAAACGTGTCAAAAATCTTCTGGATGAAAAACTTACAAACAAGTTGCAGCCGCTCTCCGTCAGACGAGATGCTGCTTCACTCAGTTTCCTCTACGGATGCTATTTCGGTAGAGGCAGCTCTGCAGTAAATGAGTCCGTACCCAAACCTAGGATCTTCTCTAGAAGTACACGCAGAGCTAATGCACTCACATGCTATCATCTGAGGTTAGAATGCATATGTACTGTCAGTCGGTCGCTCGAAAAGCTTCCCCAGACCACTTTCCCTGATCAATAGTCTTGAATCTTTCAAGAGGCATGCGAACAGGTTTATGATGGTTTCGATCGACTTAATCAGATTAGAGGCTCTGTTATTTTTCTCTTGCTTACTTAGAATAGTCTAGTGTATTTCTCTTTCATTGAGTAGCCTCTATCTTCGTTCATGGCTGGTAGGTGTTCCAGGGGTGAACATTCTGTAAAAATAAGTTGAGACTGTTGTCATTGTTTGTTTGGTCTAAGTCAGCAACATGCTTATAATGTACACCCATACAACCTGCTAACACAGTCTATGTATATTACTCTGCCCACACACATTTAGCTAGATAAATATTACTTGTTTTAATAGGATGTGATGCAAGTGACTTGATTGTAATCGTTTTCATATCATAAAAGGAATTTTACAAAATTTCATTAGAAGGAAAATTACGAGAAAATATGTTCATTCGTGTACATGCACGTATAAACATCACATTCAAATTTCTAAACCTTGATTGTGTTGGAGGAGTTAAATATCCGTTGGAAGCTTCATTTTATATTTTATAATACCTATCGTAGGTACTTGTATTTAAAAAACAAAATTGATAAATTGATAATTGATAGCCATGCGTTGCACTATTTGCGCATTTCCCATTTCATGAAGTTCTCAATGTAAAAGCCGTCATATAAGCCCATATTAACTAAATAATGATACGAGCAAACCCCTGTTGAATTACCACATAGATTGAATATGTTAGTGCTTAGATTAAATTTTCTTGATGGAAATTAGCCTTAAGTTTCGTCTCATTTTGATGGAATCTCTCCGGATTTTTCTCGGCCATGGGTTTCATCCCTGGTGCATACCCTGCAAAACCTTCAAAAAGAATTTCACCGACTTCCTATATGTTGCCTTCTCCCTTCCCAAGATGCGAGTCTCAAATTCGATTACCTTCATGCTCAATATGATGATGGTAGGGGACTGATGCGTTAGGGACTTATCAAATTTTACGCTGCGACAGTAGAACCACTCGCTTATTTAATGGTATAGTGATCATGATTAAAGGGCGTTTACACTATTATGAGTTCAAGACTAGCTGGACTACAAATAGGCAGTTAAAGAAAGGCATCAAATAGAAAGTTAATTAATCATTCGGTCTTCAGAGAATATTAAATTCATTTATGGATGTTTTCGTAATTTATGTGAAAGGAGTTTCTCCAGGTATTGAGCACCGCAATGTGTAAAATGCCCTTGTCAGGATTTCAATTTAATCAATCAGTACTCGTTGGTGAGCAGAAAAGCCTCAGCAAGTAGCTGAATCATAGTAATAAAGTATCGAATTCCGTTTAAATGAATGAGAAATGTGTCACTTTGTTAGTTCTTCAATTTATTTGAGGACTATGATTTCAAAAATATAATGGCAAATTAATGGTCAGTTTTGATCACCAAAAGGTGCGGTACACCGGATGAGTTATGATTGTGGAATGCAATCGATTCCTGATCTTATAAGGTCCAAAACTGTTATTCAAGAATGTGTGAAATTATATGTAATTTATTTAGCGACATATGACACAGCTATTCAGGCGCCTGTTCAAATAAATCATGTCACAAAGTTTGATTCAGAGAGAGAGCAAGTAGTATTAGTATCAATCAAAATGAAATGCAATAATAAATGAACAAGAATTGTTAGCATCGATTTGTCATGAAAGAATTGCATGCTCATGCTCACGGAGGATAATACTTGCATCAATAGATTAAGTCCAATGATAGTAGATTACGTCCCACGTAGAAAAGTCCTTCCAAAAAAGAACAGCTAGCAACCCTGTCTTATTTTTCTGGTGCTGGTGCCATGGACGAGGGTGGTCCTACGAAAATTCTAATGAACTAGGCAGAAAAAAATTGATGTCAAGAAAATGCAGTACCGGTACCTGAGGGTGTGAAACATGCAAAGCAGCTCAAAACTAAGCGGTCGGTATTTATTTACTATGACAAACATTTTGAATCACGTGAAATGAGACTGATCTATTACCAATCCGTGAAGCTTTGATTGAACTAGCGTGAAAAGGAAAATCCGATTCATCTGTTGTCTGCGGTAAACACACATCGAACGAGGTGGCGCGACTAAAGTATGAATCATTTTAGCGGTTGTTGCAACGCGACGAAGGTCGTGCGCTCACTCATATGTGTCTCACAAGTTTGACGGCAGTAAGAGCATGGTGTGTGCAAAAATTCAAGGCTCCTCAGTTACTGTATACTACAAGATTTCCTTCCGTTCCAACGAGATAGATATTTCACTTAACTTAATTCCTGCATCACCTAGTAGTTAAAAGACTACTGGGATCCAAAATCTCAATGTGATGTACTGAAATTGGAGATTGTATTTCGTAATCATGTAGACGCGTGCCAAGCTCAAAAGTTAAGATGTCGAGTTGAGAAGTGTTTAATGTCAAACGTGTGTTGCATTCGTAACTTTTTATTATCTAGAATATAACTGACATTTTTATGTCAATGATAAAAGCAATGAGTGCCGATATTGAGTCACTGAAACTGACAACTGTCAACAGTGTTGGGAAATTGATAAAGTAAAAGCAATCTTAGGTTGACAATCTTATGGGCCAATCTTAAGATGACCGCCAACAGGAGGTAAATTTTCATAATTGCTCAGTGTTTTATTATAACCAAGTTAAAAGAGAAAGGACGTATACAACCGCTACGCGTTTCGAGCTTCGCCCTTCTTCAGGGGGATGAATTCGCTAAAAACCAACTGCCATTTCGAGATAGGTTTTTAGTGAGTCCTACTAACCATCAATGATAGTAAATTTTATCATAGGATAATTTGATAGTGCATATTATTTACATCATTTATAATCGCTTTCGATCCATAATTACTTTCCATCCTCAAGTTCTATTCAACTACCAGTCACCATTGAATTTCTGCAATGTTTATCTTAATCGTTCATTCCAACATCTCATGACATTGCAAGGGGATGAATTTTGCCAAAAAAATTTTGTCTTTATTTTTTGTTTCAATTGTTTCTTTAACTGTTATTAAGACACTTCTTCCTCAATGGAAGCACACGATTGAGTCAGGAATCAACGTACATTGTCCAAAAGAACAGGGCCGGCAATATTGCAAACACATGATGACCGTAGGTTAGGGAGCATATACTAGTGCATACACAGCACTATTAACATTTTCTCTTCGGAAGATGTTAAGATCTAAGACTAGAAGTAGTCAAATATATCTTCTGTTCGAATATTATCCATAGAGATTATAAAACCAGACAATTAGTTCGAATATCGCATTTGTTCATGAGTATTTTTTCATCTTGAAAGATTGAACTTGCAGGTTGGGGCATCCATATTTGCCAGTCTAAGTTTTCGATGTTTCGATTTCTATGGGTTGCTGAAAAATTGCAAATTAAACATAAATAATCTGAATTTCTGAATGATCGTACACGTAAATAATCTTAAAACAAAGCTTGGATTGTCTTTAAAAGTAGAAAAACAATTGTTTTTCGCTGTGTTTACCAGAGATAGAACCGGTAGCATTTTTGGCTACCGGTACCGGTACGGGTCTACCGGTAACCTTTACCGGTACCGGTACCGATAGCGGTATCTACCGGTAAACTTTTCCAAGTGCATGGATTCAGACAACATGTCCCTCATTTCTTATTTTTGTGTAACTCCTTGAATGAACTGAAAACTAGTACATGTACCGGCATTAGTTCGAGAATGTTACTGCATTAAAAAATTGTCACCATTTTGACTCAGCTCAATCATAGCAATTAACAGCAAGCATATAGGCTCTACATGTAATTGCAAAAATTACTACATTGGCCAACAATCATGTACATGCATCAATCGTATACATGGAAAATGGAATATCCGACTGTATCAAATTTATTCAAGAACACAAAACTCAAAGTGTAAATGTCAACATGTGAATTGTGAAATTACCATAGTCCTGCTTTTAGAGCACTTAAGGGTGACCAACTCCTCGAGATGCTTAAACTTTAAGCGGTTTCGAGGCGCGGTCAGGGTCAACCCTGCATCACTGAAAACGCGCTCACTTTGCCAGCTTGATGCTTGGATTACCAGCACTTTGCGAGCGACTTTGCACAAAGTTGGGCACAGTTTTTCATTTGCTTTCCAAAATAATAGAGGATTTTCATCCCTTACAAACAAATCCTCGCTTTCGCTCCCCTGGAGTCGATTTCGTAAACAATACTGAATTGCTTCCAAACATTCAGCAATTATACGTAATAATAGACCATTTTGGGACCACTGTTGTTTTCTCTTTTCATGGATGATTTGCCCGACTTTGTAAATACAAAACCTATTGTTTATGCCGATGACATTACCTTGTTGCATTTTGATTGTCCTAGTATTAACTCTGACTTCTACTCTGATATAGATGTTTTCTGTGCATGGACAAAAAAGAAGCAACTGATTATAAATGTTGAAAAATCTAAATGTATGACCCTTTCCAGGAATATTTCTAATTGTAAGACCATGGATATTGTAATTAATAATTCCACGGTTGAACAGATTGATTGTATAAAAATTTTGGGAGTGCATTTTACCTCAGACCTTCGCTGGGACGTTCAATTCGCAAAACTGTATGCTAAATGTTGTCGTTCCATGTCATTTGTACGCCGATTACGTAATAATAACAACCGTGGTGAATTAGTTTGGCAGGCTTTTGTAAGTCTTGTGCTGTGTCATATAACATTTTGTTGGTCCATCACTTGTGATGTAAGTGTAAAGAACTTTCAAAAACTTGACCGTCTATACCGTCTTGCAATTCGATGGTCAAATGTTCAAGGCAAACCCCATCTGCGTGACTTTCTGGACAAAATGTGTACTAAACTAATCAAAAAGATCAGTGGTAATCCCCATATTCATCCACTTGTCGAATTTTTTACTGTAAGAGACCCTGCTCGTGTTGTTCGTCGCTCCCGGAAATTGCTACCTCAACGACGATCCTCCTCACTCTACAATGGAAGTTTCGTGAAATACTCGAGATTCACATGATGTAATTGCTGTAACCAGTCATACCGCTCGTTGTATTGATTGAAAATAAAGCATTCTATTATTATTATTATTATCACACGGCGATTCTTTGCGCTTTCACAGAAAATCACCAGACTTAACTTTTGAGCGAATAATATCAGCATCAGTTAGCTCCATTGCGATGCGAATTGATCAAGAAAGTGACGAAATTCAGTCTCACACGAGGACACGACACTCGAGTTACACGACGACAATAAAGGCAAGTCATGAATGCGTAGTCACAGACAAACTCAGACAGGCAGACAATAGCCACAAAACATCAGTTGTTTTACGCTGTTGTTGTCTGATCGCTATTCGTAGCCAATCACACTTGATCTAAGTGTTCCTGTACTTTCCCATAAGGCAGGCATTGGATATGGTTGACGTTGGCGTGAAGCAAGCTTTTAGATCGCTGTGGAATCGTGCTAGGTGCACCACAACACCTGCATTGTCTCGTCATATGTTTATTGCAATGCTTGGCAGAGTTTACCGGCACCGGTGACCTGTACCGGCACCGGTACCGGTATTATACCGGTGGACCGGTACCGGTAAACCGGTTCCATCTCTGGTGTTTACCCATCTGCTTTTCAAATTTTGATAAGCCGGCTTGCTTCAAATTTGAATAGTTTGCAAGGACTAATATATATATTGCAGTAATTACTTACATGTTAATTATAAGCAATTTTGCGATTTCATATTTTTCACTCTCCGAACAGTGGTCAGTTTGTCGTGATGATGAAACTTGTGCATCAGGATCATTATCAGGTAAAAGTTCTTTTTCTAAAGATTGTTCGGTCCAGAAGCATTGACAAATCGAAATCAATAGACTGGCTCAGGTGTAAGGCCCGGCCCGGCCGCAACCGTACAAATCAGTCTGCATTCACCCCGTGTTGGCACTTTACTAATACGTATTTGTATTTGTAATTTTAGGGTTCATTCAAGGCAATCTGGTGACAAAATTGAATATCTACAAGAATATGTCGCCAACTCTGATTCCAGTTGTTCGAGTGATATTTCGTCTTCAAGTGGCAGAGACCTTGCAAAGGGAATGAATAATGTATCTAGCACTTCGAGAACTGAGGAGGATCATAGGAAACACAAGCGGACTAGTAAGAGGAAGAAAATGAGAGAAGAGAAGTATTCCCAAATGAAAAGACAGAAATTTGATGAAGCGCCTATAGAAGAGGTAAATTTAATTGGACCGAAGCTTCCATCAAATCATGTAAAAGACAAATATGATGATCCCATTGAGTTTGTCCAAGAAAGCAATGGAGAGTCAGCTTTAAAGAAACCTGAAACAAAAAATGAGACGAAGCGATTTATCGGCCCCCGTCTACCTTCTTCCGACACAGACGAAATAGGAAAGACTGATGCGGTTGTGAATGGAGCTTCTCAGGAAGAAACCATTAATTGCGATTCATCTCAGGTGAGAATCAAATCAATTTCCCCTGTTCTATCAGTTGCACTTTTAGCGTCTAAAGAAAGCCTGATCACAATCGAAAATTGATCAAAAATAAATCATTTTAAAGCATTCTAATTCATTTCCTTAAATTGGCATTTTTTCCTTTTGCAGCAGCTCTTCTTGAATCTGTCGAGTTGACGAAAAAGAAACTTCACTTTCGCCGATTTCGAAATCCAAATCGTTGATGCTATAACCATATGTTATGAATAGTCAACAAACGGATGAGCTCTCTGATTCCCACACAATTAGATTGTTTACGCGGTTCAGTTTAACGAAGACTGAAACGACCGTGGAAGGAAAGAGCGGGCTGTCTAATTCTCTGTCTTTTCCACTTTTTTTCTGATGACAATTCGTGAAATGTTTTCTCCATGCGGTTGATAGAATTTGTCGAGGTAGTACCGGGGTTTCCTGCAAGTTTCCAACCCCTGGGAACAGATTTTAGGTTTTCAAAAAAATGACTTAACAAACGTAACCCAAAAAGGGTGGCAATCGTATACGTGATATGCATATGCGGTATACAAGGTGATACAGTCCACCGTAGTTCTGATATAAATTCAATGTCTAAGCTAAAAACCTGATGTCCGTTTTATTCGACAGAAAAGTTAATTAGCGTGAAAAACATGTTCAATACTTTTCTTCATCGACCAAATTTTCTCACGCGAACTTGCTTTTTTTCTGTTGAGATCAGGGATGAGGATTTTCCGCGAGCCTCAATTAGTCTGCCTTACGTGTCCCGTTGCCACATTCTCATTCCTGTGATACAGTCGATGGTCCTTCGAGACGAACTGTTCCTGACACTCAAAAGCATCTCTATTTCGGAGATGAAATCGGTTTAATATTTAGTGCTATGAAACGAAAGCGATTTTCTCGTTGAAATTAATGTTGTCCTACAGTGCAATTGTTGGCTCACAGTTGACAAGAGTATCAAGAGGAAGCGAGAATTGTCCTAACGTAGCGATGTTTGTCATTCTATTCGCTCACATTGATCGAGCACACTGTGATTAATTACAGTTAGAAATGTGGTAATGCTTTCGGTAACGAAAAATCCGCCAGTGTTAATTAGAAGTACTACATTTCTACATTATCTTAATTCGCATGTATTGCTACATCGTCGTGAAATGTCTGGATACGTTAAATCAGTTATTTCACTGAATTTGATCCCAAATGACACCCAGTTTTCAGGATCATTGTTTCCTTTCATTGTCTCATTCTTGCTGCTTGACAAATTGTTGAGTGATGGCGTGTTCACATTGCGCAATGTGACCAATTGTGCGTTGTACTTTAGGAGAGTTGGAGCTAATGGATTAATCACACAACCTCAGCAACCTTGTTAAAGAATTTGTTATGAAAGCACATTTACTAAGAAATGTGGGAGGAAGAATCAAAACGAAATTTCATATCACCCAAGCACCTTCATGTTGAACAACGCATGATAATCACTTCGCCATTCTCGTGTCATGTATAATTCGAGAGTTGTTCTCTAAATGTATCAGCAGTAGTGCTTCAAAAGGTAGGTGCGGTGTCTTCTTGATGATTTGTTGGTTAAAGGTTTGAGTTGAAAACTTTTTGCAAGCCTAACTCAAACATTTAGCCAATAGATCATCAAGAAGTCAACTCACCTCTCTTCTGAAGTACTACTACTGATACTATGGAAAATCCTTTTTGTTTGCTTTCTAAATGATTATCTGCTTTCTTGATAATAGCTTGCTTGCTTAAAAGATAAAAGTCATTCGAAATATTCAGGGTGACTCTGTTCGACGTCCACATGAGTCATCTGGCTAGCCTGCAGCAATACCCGTTCTGGTCTGGTTTTTTTCAGAATAAAATCAGTCATAATTTGAAATGAAATTTTTTATACTACGTCTTCTTCATCAGTTGTCTTTTTTTGTGATAGACGTATATGAGAGCCTGTTTTTTTATCATGCCATGTACACCACATTAACTTGGAAAGTGGAAACCTAATTTGCCCAACATGAATTAATAAAACTTTGCCTGAAACAATGCAAGAATTCAATCGAATTATTTTCCTTCCTTGTTCTCGGTTCTTAGCAGTCGAGTGGGGTCCCGTATTGATTTAAAAAAATGATTAATTTGATGAAAACACCAATTAATGTCCTAGCTACAAATAGCAGACAACGTACTCCCATCAGCATTAATTTTTCTTGTAATTCGATTTCAGACTAACTTAATAACTTCTTTTCAATGATATGCTGAGATGTGGACAATTTACGGTGAGATCTGTTAAATCTGTCACAAAGGGAATGACGGTCTAAACGAAGTGTAATCAGCAATATTTCATTATGGATTCCACGTTTATCCAAATATCAGGACTAAAGAAAACATTGATTAAAATTGAAGCTTCAAATAAATTAGCTGAGAATTAGGGTCATTAATGGATCTTTTATCTAATCGCAAAAAAAGTATTTCTAAAAAACTTGTTTTAATTTATTGATATACTGGACGGCATGGAACAAGAACGAAACTTAAACGGAGAGGATATTAATTCAATGTACATGTGTCATGTATATACTGAAGGTTCAAATTTATTTTTGAATAGTAAAAGCTGCAATTTGAAATTTTCTGCTCGTGGAATGATGTACCTGCAACTTATTATGATCAAATTCATTATTACTAAATCCCTATTATACAAGTTACGAATAGCACACTTGACCGATCTACGACTTCTCGAAAAGTAGCTGTAAATCCTTTGGTCGGTGCTATTTAATCAGGGATGAGAGTTGATGTCAGTCCACTTAGGGGCTAACACGCACATGATTTAGATCACATTATACAGAAATTGTGGCCGTCGGTACAGGACAATATACCTTATTTGAGAGTGTTCTGAAGAGATCTGTAGTTAGTACTTTTGATCAGGTCTACAAATATGACTTCATACTGGATACTCCAAATACTCATTGACTCCTTTTATACTTTGAACCCAACACTTCATAGGAAATAGCCTTGTAATAAAAAAATTTAGATTTTGAAGAAAGCGAAGCATCGCGTAACCACAGCAAAATGCTTGAAATAGGACATCTAGGATTTCATTGATTTGTTATAAGAATATAAGAAATATGCCAAAAATAAAAGCTGGGTGTCCACGCCTTGAAAAAACCGGGAAATAACCTGGAATTTGGAAAAATTAATTAAGGTTGTGAAAAACCTTGGGAAAACTTTGAAACAAAGAAAATAATAAAACAGGAAAGCAGTCAGGAGACAGGGAACTCTAGAACAACAGGCAAAATGTAACGAGACTAAAAAGTCAGCTCTTCAGGACCAACTGAAACTCCTGAAGCAGCGACTGAAATCTGTTCGGCGTGATGTAGACGTTCTCACCGCTGACGCTGACAAACTCTATGTACAGGCGGAGCGAACCCGAGATTTTGCTCATTTAGCAGAAGTAAATGCCTTATCTCGGGCAGTGAAAGACAAACAACTGCAAATTTCGATCCTTGAAACTGAGAAATCTCGTTTATTGGAAGAAGTCGCCAAGTGCTACTTAGCCTACTTGTAGATAAAGTGTACATAGAATATCCTAAGAAACTGACATACATAGTCATTTACAAAATAATATTTTCTGGTATTCAAAAAAACTCAGTATTATAGCATTTTTATTTCAACTACATGGCCTACTCAATGAATAAGTTGATTGTAGCCGGCCTATGTGGTGCTTAAGGATATTTGCATGGTTTTCGCTCTTTGAAAAGTCCTTCCAAATTCAATTGTGTCAGTTTCTTAGGAACTTTTCACATTTAATTCCTTTAATTTTGTTTGTACTCGCTCACGAACCCGTGCATGCCGTATATATTCGCCTTTTTGTTGTACCGACTGGGCCCTATTGATGGACCCCCCCCCCCCGACTCTGCCCGCCTATGGGCGACGAGCTGAAAATGTCACAAACCTGAGACCATCTGAACAGAATCTGCAGTGATTATACATGTATATTGGGAAAGGACAATATCTCCCATTCACTGTGTTGAGCTACAAGCTTTCTGCCCACTTCAGCACTAAGTTCCTTCCTTTACCGTCCAGGACTTAGACGGTCTACCCTAAGTTCTCTGACGGTAATACCGGTAGAAGAAAAATATTTCGAATATAAATGGCACCGGGCTATCAGTTGAGACCCATACTTACGGGGAAAAATTGGGACAAAAGGTCGACTTATAGGCGAGTATGTGCGGCAATATGCATCATATGCAATCAAGTCAGTTCAGACTGTGAAAGCTTTTGTTTTTGTTTTACCTCTATTTAGACTCACTGAGTATGATAATCAATCGACTCAATCCTCAAGCATTTTTATCATTTTACAGAAGTCTTTGAATTTTTATAGATGCTTAATCCAGTTTTTTGTTAGTTGGATCTCTTGATGTTTTGTACTGAAGTTCATCAAATATACATGTACATGTAGATGAACAGATTATTTTTGGTTTTTGTTCTCCATATTCATGATTTGTCGGATTACTTGTTATTTCTGTCATCTAAGTACACATGTATTGCAGAAATTGCCTATTTGATCTTTATAGTCTAAATACCGTACATGACTTTGAATTTCTTACAGTACAGGGTAAGCAAAAATCGAAAATACACTGTATGTCTCAAAGCTACACAGATATCAAACAATAAAATAGACATAAATAGTTTCATTATAGCCAGGCTTAAAGGTACAGAACAATGTAGGATTATGAAAGAGAACTACCCCCTCAACCACAAAGTTCTCTCATGAAAGTGAGCCTATATGTGATAGCTGTTATTGTCATCCGTAGTACATCATAAGCAATGTTTAAACGACATAGTGTAAGTGCGAAAATCCGGTTGATAGGCTCCACGCCTTTAGAAAAAGAATAATGCACCTTGAAAAACAGCATGAGAATGCGAAAGTCCGGTAGATAAAGGCTCTAGTATGAACCTTAAGAATGAAAATGGAGAACCTTGAAAACCGGGAAAAACCTTGAATTTCAATCCGGAAATTCTGTGGACACCCTGTAAGACTTAGGCATTCTTTATGTATAATATTTATGCATTGATGATACGTAATAAAAAGTAAGTGGTTATTCTGCTTCGGTCTGTTGCCCTGTTCTAAATTGTGCAAGCTTGATCATGTGCATTTATTTACATTATCGATGGACGGGCCTTTACGCTGAGTGGTGTGAAACCTGAGAAACTTCCGGATTTTCAGATTAATACTTGTAATGCTAGTTGTACATTTCACCAATTTGGGTCTGCCATTGCGAGTGTCTACGGATTTATCCTCTTGTATTCCTATCCATGTTGAATTCATGCTAGGACCCAACTTGATTATCTTACATCAATAAGAAGCTAAAATTGTGAAATTATTTTCAGTTTGAAGACGCTCAAGATCAGCTGTCGGAAGCTATCCGAGAACAAAGTTCCTTGCTGATGGCTAAACTTCAATTTCTCAATGTAACTAAGGAAGAATTGCCGCTTCTCAGTATTATCCTCATCAAGCTAGAGGTGAGTCTGCTATCTTTGCAAACTAATCTATCGAATGATAAACCTATTTTTATGAGCCACCATCTATGGTCTCTCATATAGGAAAGAAGGTGATGTCCTCTAATGCCTTTTTTCCTGGGCTATGGCACCTGTACCATCTGCAACCAGGTATGGTATTTGCATGATTTCACACCGTTTGAGAAGGTCATTTTCTGCATTTTCTAGTGATCATAAGGGTGTAAAATCATTGATACCATACGTAACACATGCGGTACAAGCCACTGAAAAAGCTATGCCTATTTTTTTTAGAAATCGCCGTTGTGGTTTTTTTTAAATTTATTAAATATAATTTTTCGAAAATTGTGTTCAAGGGAGTTAACATGTCAAAATCTGATCGCAGAATTCGAGTGGGGAATGCCTCAAATTTCGAGTTGAAATGAATTTAAAAACTGCTCGGATAATTTTTTAAATAGTACAAACTTCTAATGCAATGTCTTCAGAAAAAAGCCAATGTATTCAAATGCGTGCAGAAACTAAAAAAACTGGCATTATGCACTCAGTCTCACAAAATCCGACCTATGCAAATTTGACTGCAGGATCGTATTGAGTTTCATGTTCAATGGTGAATGTGATCATTAATGATATCGGAATCGTTTGCCGCTCAATTATGCTTTATCTGTTAATCGTCAAGTTCTGCGACATCACGATTGGCTGGTTCTACGTTCTTTGCACTCCGCTGGTTTAGCTGTCATGCATTCCGAATGTCCGCCATTTCAACGGGATCGCTGAAGAGGTTCAACACCGTTTCTGAAATATAAACAATTCCTGCATCCCAGGTGATCCATAAGTGGCTGTTATAATATTCATCAACAACTCTAGAGACTCCAATTCAATTGGATAAATAAGAGCAATAACAACTAACAACGTTATCAGTTCAATTGGATAAACAGGAACAACAACCAACGATGCTTAATTCAATTGGATAAACAAGAACAATTTTAGTAAACAACGCCTCCAAAGTAATTAGCAAAGCATCAACATAATAACCAACTCTAAGACCAGCAAATGCAGACGTTTATCCTCAACTGCAACTAAATTCTAATTACATTGGCTGATCAATGCAAAATTGTATCTTGTTTTCTCATTTTGGAATCCAGTTTACTTCTGTCGATCGTCTAAGTCACCAGGTCACCAGTGCATGTAAAAATTTGTTATGAAATTTAAGAGTTTAAGAGACTACTGCCTAGTCCTGCAATTTCCGTTTAGTCTAACGCCACTTTTTGCTTGAAGCAAGAAACACACGTGACATAAATTCTGGTCTAATGCTACCAGTACCATTCAAAAAATTAATTGAATCAGCATTTTTATGTAATGCGCGACTACGATCCACCATAGTAGTCATCACAATCGCTACTGGACGATGACTGACAGATTGTCAATGGTGTTTGCGCAATTTACATTTTATACTTTGTAGGTAGGGCTATCGAACGTAAACTGCTGTGCAGTTCGGTCATAAAATAGCATTGATTTTTTTGTATTTCCAGACACGCTATGAAGACTGGAATTCTGGAGCGCTTGCGTTAGAACGAATGGTCTCTTCTCTCAACGAGACCATGGTTGAGATGGCCAACTACGAAAATAGCGCAGTTCCAGATGGCTGGAAATGTTACTGGGATAAGTAAGTAGAGATACAAACCTCCGCTTGTAAAAAGTCTGAGGTAGACATGCTAGGTGCAAAATAGTGCGTGTCGTTTCGTGTAAGGAATTTAGGTTAATAATTTACTCCCAAGTTGGTAATTGTCCTCACATAAATACCTTACGTAGGGCTACAATATTTGAAACATTTTTTAAAATACAAGGTGTTTCAAAAGTAGGCTAACAGTTGATTTTGCCCTAGGAAATCTATGTTGACCGTTCTATTGGCGATTTACACCTGAATCAGTCGATGGATATCCATGATCAGTCCAACATGAGCCATAGACTTCGAAGTAATTGCTACTATCATTTAGAAGTCTATGCAGTAGCATTCCATTGGCAAAGGAATTTTGAAATCTATCATGGACAAGATATAGCACCAATCTGACATTACGTACATGGATATGTTCAATTAATTTGATTTGAATCAAACACTGTTAGTTTGACTTGAAGTGAATTAAACAAGCTTGAAGCTTTTTTGAATTTGCTGCTTCTGTCATGTCAGGTCATCTAAAAGATGATCAGAGAAAATGGATTTTGAAATCCTTTTGGAAAAACAAGAATGCTGAAAAGGTGCGAATGGAATGGAGAGATGCCTTTCACAGCAATCCTCCATCAAGATTTGCTATTTATCGCATTCGAGATAAATTTGAAAAGACCGGTTCGGTAGAGAATGCACCGAAGTCAGGACGCCCTCGATCAGTTTCAATAACATCAAACGAGGAGCTAGTGGCCCAAACATTTGTTCAAAGTCCGAAGAAGTCAACAAGAAGAGCCTCATTGGAGTTGGACATTTCTCTAAGCTCTACTTGGAGACTGATGAGGAAAGTTGAGTTGAAACCATACCGACCCAGACTGTTGCAGCACCTTCTACCGGATGATGCTGAACGACGCTTGCAGTTTGCTGTGCTCATGTTGTCGGAAATTCGGGAGAACCCAGATTTGCTTGACAAGATAGTTTGGTCTGACGAAGCCAGTTTCAAACTATCAGGTCACGTAAATAGACATAACTGTGTCTACTGGTTCCCTGAAAATCCGCACATGGTATCAACAAATGAGCTGAACCAGCCTGGCTTAACCGTCTGGGCCGGTATGTCAAGCAACGGTGTGATTGGGCCAGTATTTTTTGAAAGAACTGTGACGGCTGAGGTGTACCTTCAAATGCTCCAATCCTTTGCGATTCCTGAGATGCAGTCATTGAACAACTTCAATGAGCTGTACTTTCAGCAGGATGGTGCACCAGCGCATTTTGCAGTGAGTGTCAGAAGCTATCTGAATGACACTTTTCCAGGAAAGTGGATCGGGAGATGTGGTAGCATCCTTTGGCCTCCTCGCTCTCCCGATCTAACTCCGATGGACTTTTTCTTTTGGGGCGTTGTAAAGGAGAAAGTGTACGGACGAAAACCTCACACACTTTCTCAACTCCGCTCCTACATCACAGATGCCTGTCAAGAGATCAGTGATGACAGGAACTTATGCAGAACTGTGTGCCACAGTGTGGCCGAAAGACTACAAGAATGTGCCGATGTCCATGGTGGACATTTTGAGCATTTGCGTTCGTGAATTTTTGCAACTTTAAGTTGATTAATTTTTTGATATGTTGAATAGGCTTTGGTTATTCATTTGTTCATTTTTTTGTTAGGAAACCAAGCAAACAAAATGGTAGTTGTTTTAATGTTAATACCTTTATTAATTTCAGCCTCCTCTAGGCCATCGTCAGAAGCTTCTGACGATGGTCTAAGAGGAGGCTGGAATTAACAAAGGTGAAGGACATTTGGATGTCAGCTGTTCTTCCTTCTTCGCCTCCCTGTCTTGTGTTGACGACAGCGTCTTCGTGCACCAGGCTGAGGGGCGCGGAGGACATTCGAATGTCAGCTGTTCTTCCTTCTCCGCAGTAACACTGAAACAACTACTATCTTGTTTACATGGTTTCCTAATAATTTTTTTTGATAGATGTTGGATAGTTATTCGACTTCTCATGATCGGTATAGATTCAAATTGGGTTGTAGTGAAATATGTAGGCATGAAAACACTGGAGATCATGAGATATTTTAATTTGATTTACGCGATGTCAAAGAGTATTGAATTTTTGCCCCTTACGAATACAAGGCATATTAGCTATCTGTGGCATCGTGAAAAAGATTATTATGACATAGCTTATTAATCTATAGCATTAAGACATAGCTTTTCAAGGCCAATTTCTACTGTTAGCCTATTTTTGAAACACCTTGTATATTTCAAATGTGGTTAAAAAACAATGTATGTAGCCATAAATGTATAATGTGCCATTATAGTGTGTGCTTGCCACACATGCTAATGGCAGCTCAAAACTGTTAAACTGCTCGATCTGGTAGCTCGAAAAGTATTGAGGATGTGCAGTGACCTTCGTGAAAGATTTTGCATGAAGAATTTTCACTAACAGACGCTTAAAATTGTATTGTCCGGAAGATCACGAATTTAGACGATTTATTTGGAATATGATAAGTTGTGCACTGAACAATATTGATCGTTAAAATCTGGATTTATTAAATCGATGCCCAAAGCCGTTTAATACTGCAATCTTTCTGTTGATATGTTTTGCCACGCAGTATAATTTTTCGCTTTCAGTTCAACGAGTCGCTACTACTATGAAAATCAGTTGACGAAAGATTGTCAGTGGGAATATCCGATGGAACCAGTTGTGCCTGAACCCCAAGTGAACGACTCCTCACAGGAAGAAGAAGAAGGAAATCAAAACATGAGTGATTTAGAAACTGTACGTGAAAGCATTGGTTCACCCATTGAGCAATCAGTTGCATCACCATATGAAACAAAACCTCAACCAAGCAACATAGACGTGGATACTAGTTCTCAAACGACTGAGAAATTGGCTAGTAGCAAAGATAGTGTATCTGATGTGTCATCAGATGAGGAAACAGTCGTGATCGACAGTTTGGACGATAATATTAAGTGTGAATATGAATCGAATCCACCTGAAATTATAGAGCAATCAACTAACACTGACATAGCAAAAGATAGTCGTGATAAGGAGCTGCTACTACTTGAAGAATTTCACGATGAGCAAGTGCCTGCTGTTAAAGACAATGATGCAACGACTCCAGAACGGTTGTTGGAATCACCCGATACGAATGTCTCCACGTGTGAGCCTCCTAAGATGAGTACTCTTCGACTCGTTGCATATGACAGTGATGATGACGATAGTGAATCAACAAGTGATGATATTTCACAAGGAAGTGCCATTCATACCAAGGTAAGTTACCTGTTTATGTAATTTCGACATTTCATGGGAAGTTGTCTACATTGACTTAATGGTCTAAAAACAGATTGGCATAATAGTATTGAATTCCATGCAATGGAAGAATGCTTCTGTAAAATGTTCTTTTTTCTGAATGTATGTATATGAGATTGTTACAGATGCGAAACAAATAGTGATAACTAGTTTACAGCTAAATGAAAATTATCATCCTCTAGGATAGGTAATATCTCAGTTGTCAACATCAAATAAACTAAAGTTACTGAACAAAGTAATAAATTGGTATTGAATTATGAAAAATGCGTGCTAGGCTGCATCAGTGCATTGAAATGAAATAAAGGAATTGAAATATTCTAGGCTTGAAGGAATCGATCTACAGCGTCTCACGTGGAACTACTTCATGAAGGAAATGAAATGGAAATGACATGAGCCAAATTGACTATTAACTATCTATGAAAGTTAATCTGCCTCTCAAGAGGACCGGTCTTTAGTACATCCTATCTATCATAGTCCTAATACGTTAGAACCATGACATATTTTATCGGTGCACGAGAAATTATATAATTATCAATTTCCAATTTCATTGTTGATGGGAAATGCGATTATCTGGAAAAAAATCACACACTTACCTTGCTTCATAAGGGAAATTCATTATCATATTATAAATCGTATTTGCAATTAAAAAGGTTCTGAAAAATAAACTACTGAAAGTCAGAAGTGAAATATGATGATGATGTACTTATGATTGTGCAGTTACTTGTCGCGGCGCCATCGTCTCCGAGTATGTCTTATTCAGCGTTGCCACCTCTGCGCGGTTGAAGGTCTCATAAAAATATTCTTTTATTTGGGGCTATAAATTTAGAAGAGATATATTTTTTTTGAAGCACCGGTAGCTTATATCTTGTATTAAATATACAATTAAACATTTTTTGTTTGAGGGGATTTTCATTTTTTGGAGAGAAGTCGAATGATAATATAGCGCAAAACGCCTTGTCAGTGCATTCAGGTCGTGCAATCCTTCATTGAAGTCCTCATGTAGGCCTATTGTAATTTTATTGAGAATAAAATGGAGTAAACAAATGATATAAAAGGATTCCTGAACTTACACATTTGCTGAGTGAAAAACCACAAAGTAATTGTCCTAAAGGTAAAGCACTACACCAAGTAAAAAAGCCTGTAAAAGCTAAAGAAAAGCACGATCTCGCAAGAGTCACTGACAAGCACCGGAGCATCATTAATATTGTGATGAAGCGGTCTTCGTTCGTCTGAATTGACAGGCGGTCATATATCTGGTGGAGTGCAGATATAATTATAATGCAATGTAATTATATAATACTTCATGTATATAATTTGATTTTTCCAGCATGATGCTGTTATCATTTAGTATTGATATTTTGCACATTTGCACACATTGTATGTATAGCTATATTTTTGTGCATATCTAGGCCCTATATTTATATTTCCAATACATGTTTTGTTCTGTCTAATACTTATACTGTTTATTTCAACAATCTGAAATGGATATTCATGAAACCTAGACCATGCTAGAAGCATAAACTTTCCTTTCACAAACATTTTCCATGAAACAAATTACCAATCCACTTCTTAGTAGATAGTTTCCAGGAACAACGAAGTAAGAGCTCCAAAAAGCAAGTGCTCACGGATACAATTTCCTAGTATATCATAGACTTGAGTTCAGATCTTCATTTATGCTACCCTGGATCGATGCACTGCCTGCACGGATGGGGCCGCGAGGCCTGATGGCATGGCAACGCTGGTCTTATTATACACCATGAGGTTCATTCAACGAATCTTAAAATCCTTACATCATGAAAAGATTACTCGGTAGCTCATACTGTCAACTTTGAAATCGTGCATCAAATATAACGTTCAATTTTCTTTCGTTTTTTCTACTGACCACTTCAGAAAGTAAAATGTATGACGAAATAATCTGTGGAAGATAAAGTTTCATATGGTACATCGCTTATTAAAATTGAACCAGGACTTCACCACGAAAATTACATAGGAAAATGGGTGTTCGACTAAGCATCAAACAGTCAGTATGTCGTACATCGTAATCATTTAAAGGTAGGAATACATGTATGGACGTTAGACATTCATCAGTTACATTTTAAGTATTTTATATGTTTTCATTTTTCAGAGCATTCCGAACAGTGAATCTACGGGTATTGCAAATTCTGCAGTTGATGAAGCTCCAACGCACGTCGTACAAGACGAACTAAACTCAAGAAAATCGCCATCAATTATAAAATCCAATCAGTCCTCATCATCATCCATCAATCAAACCGCAGATGAAGACGATATGGAATTAGACTCTGATGATGAAGTTGTTACTAACTCGGTGATAAAAGTCGCTCCGGTGCCACCGCCACCTCCTCCACCTTTGCCATTACTTCCTGCCCGACCTTTGACTCCTCCGCCTCCGCCTCCGCCGCCACCCCTCAGATCAAGCCTCACCTCAGTGCCTCAACCACCGAAGCCAGCCATAGACTTCTTTGTGACAGCACAACCGACGACTGTAACCATTGAGCGCCCGCCGCCACCGCCACCACCACCTCCTCCTCTTCCCCAAGTTCTTTCGATTCCTTCTTCCCTTCCTCCGGTTCCAGATTCCACCGAAGATTTTGAGGATGATCAAAGTTCATCAGCCGCCTCAAAGCGAAAGGTAAAAAGCATAGTCACGTGTTGATTATTTTGCGAAACAATGATAGGTTTCAATTACGCGGTCTAATTGTTGCCAAGAATCTATCAACAATCATGATGTTTGAGTAGTAATATCGTCATTTTTTTAATTTTTGATAGAAATATGAAGTGGAAGGCAAGCATGAGAATAAGAACACAACAATCAAGTTAAAGTTAACACTCTTTGTAATGTGTGTACGAATTTGCATCTTCTGCATGTCAGCAAATACTTGCATGAAAGCATATAAACATGACAAAAGTAGTCCTCGATCGCACTGTCCATGTTTTGACTAGTAAATGACTGGTCTTCCATTGGCGCTAAATTTTCTTCCTCACATGACTGCCTCTTTCATTCAATGCATGCTACGCTTGCAGACAGTGAGTGAATGAGTAAATCACCTCTGACATCATCACGAGCATTAGATAAGCGATATCTCGTTATAAAGTTCAGTATGCGGATGGAAATGACTTCTCATGTATAAATTTGCTTTTAAGACAACAAAATGAGAAACGAATCTTGCCCTTAACCCTCAGAGACTTGAGCTTTTTCACACCTGAGACCTGAGGAGGGGGGATCTAGTGGACCCCTTTTGCAAATTCTTAGTTTATCTGCTTGAATCGATATCAATTCATTAGGAAAGTTGATTTTAAGTAAAACAATGATGTTTGCGTGTAGCAGGTCGATATAACTAATCCTTTGAGTATCTTTCAGCCCCCTCAGTAAACACATGCGAAAATGTGGTGCTTTTGTAATTCAGCGACATTTAGCATAGTATCAGTTGTACTAACAGTCGGTTTTGCAATGTTTGCTGTCGCCATGTAACCTCAGATAATATAGTTTAATTAAATAGATTTATTACGTGCAGCATAACCCTTACATTTGGCCACTTTTCAAATTTATCCATGCCAATAGGAAATATGCCTAAACTGAGTCATAATTAATTGCATTTTAAGACCCTCAAAACAGCTGTGGAGATCTTCTGCTGTGAAAACTTCTCCGACAGTTTGTTTTTAGTGTTGAACTATGAATATAATGATAGCTTTCATTTTGATCATTGATCTATGCTGATTTGTTCATGTAGGCCAACCAGTCATGCACGATCATGTTCGAAAACAAAATATTCACATTTTTGCGATCTTCTAACATAGCGCACATGCACGAGCATAATGTAAACACTGAATTAATGTATTTCACATTTCACTCATTATGCACCATCGTGGACATGCACAAAATCATTTTTCATCTGATAGTAAAAAATTGGTTATGGGAATTTCTACACCCTCAGAGACCTCCAGTGGACCCCCTTGGCCTATCTACCATACGTCCACTGATTCAATTGAAATGAAATAACACATGTAGATTCATTGTCAAAAAATGATGATTTTACATGGGCATGAGCGGTTGATATATCCTCAGCACAAAAACAAAAACAGAAAAATATGGCTCCGGGATCCGCTGGAGCCCCGCTCAGGTCTCTGAGGGTTAAAGGCCTTTTTCGTCAAATAGGCCTATATTTCTGTTTAGTTATCATTGCTTTTAATAGTACCCAGGCCTGTGGCAGGTCCTCTATTTCCTCTATTTTTGGTCCCTCTCCTCTTAAATGCTCTATTTTAGAAAATTTCCTCTATTTCCTCTAAAAATGTATTAATGTTGATAATGATGTATCATTGTTAAAGACATCAGTAGGGAAAATATACAAGTATACGTCGAACAGATTTCGAATGTGTTTTTTGGTCCCTATACATTGATTAAATGTTATCTAATATATATAATTTACAGGTGGAGTTTACATTAATGATGCTGTCACTAAGACCTGTGTGTATCAGATTAGCAGAGCAATTTGTTGCACTGAAGCAATATTTCTTAGTGTCTATAAAACAGAACAACAAAATTTGCACATCCAACGCTCGATACAACAGAATGGTAGCTGCACTGCAGGATAGAGCTTTCGAAGCCAAAATCCATTTCATTGTCTCTGTTTCATCGGTTTTTGACAAATTTGAACGTTTTTTTCCAAACGGAAGGCCCGCTTGTACATTTATTGTACACCCACCCAGTTGTCTGATTTGATCAGAATGTTACTGTTGAGATTCATCCGACCGAACACTGTTGCACAAAAAGAAGGACATCAGCTTTTAGAAATTGACATGGAATGTACTGAAAACCAACTTAAGACAATTCACATAGGGGTAAAAGCAGAATCGTTACTCAAACAGTGTACTCCATCACAGCACTTGAGTTTTCGGGTCGATGTCAAAAGGTTTTACGTCGCGGTTGCGGGACACCTATCGAAAGAGCTCCCACTTTCTAATCCTGTTTTGAAGTCTTTGCGGTGCATGAGCCCTTTATGCAGAACGGAAGAAAACGGATTGACTCATGTCAAAATATTAAGCCAAAACTTGAAAGCTGTTGTGAAACCAAACGAGATTGATTAACTCGTGGATGAATGGATGCAAAATTCCATCGAACCATTGATCCAGGAGTCGTGGTACTCTTCCGTTCTAGTTGACGCATACTGGAGCAAAGTATTTCAAATTAAGCGGACTGATGGACAGATTAAGTACCCAATTTTGACAAAGTTGAGTAAAGCAGTATTGTGCTTCTTTCACGGAAGTGCAGATGTTGAAAGAGGCTTTTCCCGGAATAAGTTCTTGATGGTCACTACTAGAACGTCTTTGTCTCTTCAAAGTATTAAGGCTCTTAGAACTACTAATGACAGCTTGATGTCGTTGGGAGAGAAACCTGAAAATTTGCCGATAACAAACTCGCTGATAGAAAGAATGACCGCTGCTCGAGCCACCTACAAAGACAGCATACAGAAATCAAAAGCGTCAAAAAGTAAGGAAGATACATCCAAAGCCGAAGCGGAACAAAAACAGGTCGAAATTGAAAAAGAAAATATCAATTCAAGATTGCGGGAATTCCACGATATGGATCGAATAATGGAGAGAGAAATGTCCGTGGCAAATAATTTGATGAAAGAAGCTAGTGCAAAAATCAAAACAGCAATCCAAAATAAGAATGTCGAGAATATTGGAGTAGCACAAGCTATGATGGAAAGTGCTCAAACGAAACTGGATGAGATACAAAAAATGCAAAATGAACAGAACTCAAATAAGCGAAAGTTCACGGAGAATCTGTCTCATTCAAGATATAGGCCATTGCCTAAGCAAAGTAAAATTGTAGATGGTAAGTCGACTGATTTTCGACTAAACTACGCTGTTAAAGGTTAAATGATCACTTTCAGATTTCTCTCTATCTACATTCAAAAACAATTGATGTAAAGTTTCTTGAGAAAAAGGCTATTATTCCAAGGGCACGTCCACGTGTATATTGCATCATGAAGTCTACATCCTCTGTACAAATCTGTCTTCTTCAGATTTTGATGCCGCCAAGAGAATTCTCAAATGCTGGAGTTGATAGATAGTGCCGTTGAACAATTTGTATAACAAGCATCATGTTACACAAACTTGTTAATTTGTTTCAATAAATAGATAGTTTAAAATGTTATTTATTCAATCCATATGTAAATCACACACCAACAGAATATACAGAACATATCAGAACCAACAGAGCTCCTTGGCGGGAACAGAAAAAGATATATAGGATGTATTTACAACGGAAAAATGTGTGTTCAGTTGAATGGTTCTAGCGGGGTGAGGGACAAGCTGTATATAGGGAACTAGTTCTATAATAATATAATAATAAAGGCTAGAGACAATTCATTGAGTTGAAAAACCGTTTTTTGCTGTATAATTTTCCAAACAGACTTGGACATACCACAAATAAGTTAGAATTTTGCAAAAGAATCATTTTTCACTTCCTCTATTTTTAGCGTCAAAATTCCTCTATTTTTTGTAAGTAAGCGCCACAGGCCTGTAGTACCATTAGCTTCAATTTTCGGTATTTGAAGTTACCATAACGAGTTATGCAGTCAAGCTTTATTTATCTATGTTACATCCCCACATGTCTCTTCACTTAACCGGTCACCATATTTTCTGTATTTATGCTACAATCGTAAACTTTCATTTACGAGTTATTGTATATATTTTTTCTATACTGTTGTTTGTGCTCCTTTGCCTTAAATCTTCTGCCTGAAGCTTCAATCTTAAATCTTAGGTGTAGAGACTCATTCTTTTCCTCAAGTTTGATTTTCAAAAAACCCAGCCGATTATTCAATCATTCTGAGAAAGCCAATCTGGTCTGACTCAAGTTTATCCATGCGTAATGCAGCCAGGATCCTGTAGATTCAACAATACAAACCTTCAGTGTGAGTTAAAGAATGGACTATTACATGAAGCACCAGTACGTACTAGCATAATGTTCGTTAGAAATTAACACCGCAAATCTCAGTAATGAGTAGTCGTAGTAATTTTATTGCAACCTTATCGCAGATGATCAAGTCAATGCTGATAAATGCCTTTCTGTTCCAGAAACAAAAGCATTCGAAGAACAAAATTGGTCTCAAAGGAATGCAGAATCTGTTTCAAAAATGGCAACAAGTTCAAGAAAATTTGTAGGATTTGATTCGGGCTGCTTGTTATGAGAAGCCCGTGTAAATATTTAACTGACTTATGCAACAAAAATAAGCTCTATTGGCTCATCTGTCTTTCATTCTTTCATCTTGTCAATATGGTTGGATTTGCTTTTTATTGTATGATAATGTGAAAAGTCGCTGTACATATTAGTGTAAAGTTCCATGAAATAAAGAAAATTGAAATTATATAATGTATTCTCTCTTGATACTGTCGGTGACACCATGTAAGATCCAATGAAATAAAACTTACAGCAAGTCGTTCATGACGCCGTACTTTCTCTTGGTCATTTCATCTATCGCGATAGATGCTGCTGGTTTATCATAGCAAGCATGTGAATTTTCCCAATAAGGCTACCTCATTCATCCATGATTATACAACGTTCGGCATGACTGCATAAAAAATGTGACTAAATTTTAATGCAGCATAACTTTCTAATCATCCAACAGAAATTAACAAATAAGGTTTTCTAGCAAGGAAAATAAAACTAGACTCAGTAATAAATTTTGTTTTAAGCGCTTTCGATGACTAATCATAAGACGTCATTTACAAAAGGACTCTAAATAATTATAAAAAATTATTTAGAATCATTTGTAAATGACGGTATCTTATGATTAGTCATCGAAAGCTCTTAAGATAAAATTTATTATAATGAGTTTAATTTTATTTTCCTTGCTAAAATTCAGTGGAAGAATAGGGTTTTAAGTTTTTGAACAAATAAGGTCTTATTTTAAAGCTAATACACATTTTTATTACCATAAACATTGCAATGATTGCATTTGAGAATGAGCATAATGTGTATGAATAGCAGAAGAACTCGAATGCCAAGAAACTAGATGAAAAGAACAGCGACTGAAGGGACCTTAACGCCTGTCCTCTTGAAAAAGTTCTGCTTCGCCTGCCAAAGCACACCAATGCTTAGAAACGCTATTTTGATGACTATGAAAATCATTGGACACATTCAGAGTACTGTTCAGAGCTCACATCTATGTCTGCCGCCTAGGTTACATGTTATTTTCAAGAATGATGCATAATTTTAGCAAATCAATATCACTTTAATGGCAAAAATTCAGATGTCAATTAAGTCGCGTTCTATGAATGCATCAGGAATTTTATGCCGAAAACAATTACAAAACATGCAATGCATGAGAATAGATTCGCATATATGAGAATATATACTGTGTCCATCTTGACATCATGTTACTTGACTCTGCTTCTAGAATATGATTAGGTCTACAATTTGTTAAAGAAATAGCGAAGCAACACTAGTGGACAAAATTGCGGAAACATTGTAATTAATTGCGCAATTCTCGCGCAATTCTCATATATTTTTGACAATTAATTACAATGAATTTATTGCAATTTCTTTGTTTTTTTGCTATATTAGTTGCAATTCTTGTATATTCCACGAACAATTTATTGCAATTATTGTATATTTCTCCCACAATTTATTGCGACTTAAGCGTACTCTATAGAGACTGAATTCTCATCCTTACAACAAAATGCAATGTACACAAAACCATCCTCGCATTTCTGTGTATGTTAGAGCAAACAATGTGAACTTTGATGACATGTAATTTGAAATTCTGTATACAGTTGATACAATATCATTACAGCATAGAGTATTTTAAGACGACAAAACAGGAAAGTTTCACACAGATCTAGGATATGTAGGTCACTCGTCGTGTAGCTTTCTCATTTTGTCTCAAGCTTCCGATCATTAAGTAATCAACAGCACAGACTACTTAAGTCTGATGCCCTATTTATCATCATTCATTTGCAAACGAAACGCTGCAAATAAATATTTTTCGGCTTCTTTAGCTGACATACAAGGACACTGCGAATAAGCGATCTTTTAATTTCCTAGATCTGTGTTTTAATTATATTCCGATATTACTGTGCAAGGCATTACCAATGTCATACAGTCACCCAGATTACTATCAAAACCTTTCAAAGTTACACAAGGCACCAGCAAAGATGATACAGGTATTTCACAAAATTCCTCCGTATGTTTTACAACAAAAATAAAGACTTTTGTAACCAAAAGATCAGTAAGATGTCGAGGTATACCATGTAATGCATAATTCGAGAAATCAAGCATACGTACAGTGCAACATTGTAGCACAGTTGCCCTGGCAACAATACGACCATCAACATGTTTAACCCTTTCAGTACGGACGACACGCTGTACGTGTCATGTATCTATTAACAAATTAACGGAATTA
Organism: Prostheceraeus crozeri; assembly: GCA_907163375.1. NCBI lineage: Eukaryota > Metazoa > Platyhelminthes > Polycladida > Euryleptidae > Prostheceraeus > Prostheceraeus crozeri. Next base: position 91,649 of record CAJQUW010002148.1, on the reverse strand, counting down.
GAATCAATGCAATAGTACGATTATACCGTGACACGCAGAGCCTGTCATAAAACCATCGGTGAATGTTTCTGAATTATGATCACTCTCAAAGGACAGGTTCACCGAATTATTACGTAAGATTTCGTTTATTGAACAGATCTTTGAATATCATTCACACCGACAGAATTTGTTGATAGTTGTTGCTGTTCGAATTGCGCATTCATATCATAATGAGCACGCAAAGTGGTCGGCGGTATCCCCGGCGTTCTGCCATGACAGATGCGTTGAATTTGATGGGATTTGATACAAACGAAGATGGCAGTTCAGGCAGTGAGATTGAAGATGAAATACAAGATAATGACTTGCGAGATAACGACTCAAGTAGCAGCTCTGACGAAGATGCAGGTGGCAGCACTGGTGAATGGCGAACTGTCCAAAGTGGTACTGATTCCGTCAGACGTGGACCAGAATTTACTGGAACTACAGGACTACATCCACGCTTAGAGATTCCAAATGAATTAGAAGATGATATGTTTTTCTTAAATCACTTTTTCACTGACGACTTAATGCAAGATATATGCGACTACACAAACAACAGACTTTGGCAAGAATTAGTTGATAATCCTGAAAGCCAGAAATTACAAAACAGCAGACAAGTTACAGTCAATGAAATCAGAAAGTTTATTGGATTGCAATTTTTAATGGCTTTGAACAAGAAGCCTACGCTTGCATCATACTGGAGTGGCGATTTGGTGTTTCGTCAAGAGATATTCTCGTCACCTGAATCTCTATCCCGTGACAGATTTCAGTTAATTTTGAACTATATTCGCTTTGCAGACCCAGAAAATTTGGAAAATGATTATTTAGCAAAAGTACGACCATTTCTGGAAAAAGTTAATAATATATGCCAAAATACATACCTACCAAACCGTCAGATTTCTATAGATGAGACACTCATGCTGTTCAAAGGACGTTTTAAGAATACGACAATATATCCCAAGCAAGCGTAGGAGGTATGGAATAAAGTCGTATGTATTGGCAGAATCCGAGTCGGGTTACGTTTGGAAGATGATGCTTCATGGTCTGAGTACTGAAAATCGGGCAGTCGGATTGTCTCATCGTGGTGCTGAAACATTATCAGTTACGGAACGAATTGTGATACAATTATCACACGACCTGTTTAATCAAGGTTACCACGTTTATCTTGATAACTTTTATACTTCCTGTAGATTAGCCCGATATCTGTTTCGCAATGGTACATTTATGACTGGAACTGTAAAAGCGAACCGGGGCGTTCCGAGCGATTTAAAGCACTTAAATCTGCCTGTTAAGTCTCAAGCTTATTCCCGCAACGGCGAAGTTCTTTGCGTAAAACTTGTGGATCAAAAGTCGTCTGGAAAGAAGACGGTTTACTTGATGGATACGTTTGCTGCTGCTGAAGATGTTGAGGTCAGCCGCATAGTCAAAGGTGGACACCACGAAACGGTGAAGAAGTCACGATCTGTATTGAATTACAATGCCCATATGGGCGGTGTCGATCGGTTGGATGCCGCACTTCATCATTACGATATCAATCGGAAAAAATTATACATGGTTTGTAAAGTACTGCTTGCACTTAATTCAAATCATGCATTACAATTCATGGATTCTCTACAGGAAGAATGATGGTAAAATGAACTACCTAGATTACTGCATGAAATCTGTCAATCGTTTGGTCTTACAAACAGGTATTGGACGAAATCCTGTCGGAAGACCTCGCCTGGTACCACGATCAACAAACAATCGATGCTTGGAGGAACGGAATCCACAACATAAACTTGAACGCATACCAGCAAGGGAAGGAGAACCTCGACCTCACAAGAGATGCCGTGTTTGCTACCAAGCCGGAAAGCGGAAAGAAACTGTCTTCCGATGTGCTGATTGCCCTGGACAACCTGGTCTATGTGCTGCTCCTTGTTTTTCAAAATATCATGAGTAAACCTGAAACTTTTCGAAACGTATTATGGGTTTATTGCGTTGAATATATTTTGTAGTAATAGCAGTAAATGGCTTTTGATTTTCCGTTACATTCGAGGTGCAAAAGCAGAAGTAATTAAAAGTAAAGTAACATTAAAAGAGTAAATATAAAATTGAAATGAAAAATGAGTGATTAATATTGAGTGGACTGTAAATAAAAGATGTGCAAATACATTGCAATAAACATAAAAAATTATACGCTCGAAAATATTTATAAAATTTATATGATCGGTAATTGGTAATTGGTAATCGGTTCTTTTTTAATTGCACAATTTCTAGGAAAACATAAGAGGTATATCTTATTCAGTCTTATTCAAAAAGCTTTCATGGCACACTCGATTGGGAAATTGGAACCAAGCATATAAGCCTATATGTCTTATATGTTTGGTTCCCATAATGTGTATAATACAAGCTCGAAATAGATTGTGTTGTTTTAAAAAGATTAGCAAAAATGTGTAGAATTATTTACTGTGTGAAATGAGAAATTAAGGAAAACTGTTTACGGTGTTATCATCGCATAGTACTGTACTTATTAGTCAAGTCAACTCTAAAACACCCAAAGATTTTGAGAACACCTATTTGCATTCCTTGTAGCAGTTTTCTCCGTCTTTTCTTCCGGAGAAAACATGTGCATCATGACAAGATCTAATGCTATTATCTGTTGCAATAACACCTCGAAATCAAATAAAATGGACAAATAAAATATAGAAAATATACCTATTTGACACCTCTGGCGTGTCACCGTAACAGTGGACAATGATAGTAACGACACGCATCGTGTGTCATCGTAACATCGAACAATGATTAATTTTCAAATTTTGTTACGTTGAATAATTATTGCATGACACACTGTGCGTGTCACTAGGACAGGTATCTTAATGATTTCGTGCTGAAAGGGTTAATAAATTCTATGACATCAATTAATTGATTTTCACTATTTACTGTAGCTGTATAAATAGAAGTGTATCGATCACTTTTGCTATATGATCTCGAACAAAATTTTAATTTACCTTTACGAATACAACCCTTGTTAAGAAAATGATATTCATCACTATTCCTATCCGGTACAATGTCTAGAGCTTCAAAAGTTCAGACTTATTTTCATAAGAAGCAACATCCAAATAACAACTGCTATGTTTTAACAAATAATATTTGTCACATATTTGTTTGAAGTAATCTGTGGTTCCTTGGGTATACAATTTTAGCGCTTTCATCTGGGCTTCGAAAGAAAACATAAACAAAATGGTAACGCTCCAAAACGTTCAACTTGATCACCGAGATGTAACAGCTGGTGCATTACAGTACACATGGAGGTATTATACAGAGTATTCAAAGCAGAGTGAAAGTAAACGAAAAGTTCTTTGATGCTACGTGAAAACGATCTCGCAGATCTCATATAACACATTCTACAACCATACAAAAATGTCAAAAAATGAAATACATATTTCTGGTCATTTATATGTTTATAAAACAAGGACAATACTATCGTTGGTACACTATAGAAAAATAAGAAGTACATGTAATCACGAGCTTTCCAAAATGACGATCATTTAACGAAACTGGTCTTGCCATAAAAACTGGAATTTTTACTGTTTCTAATACCTTGTCATAGTTGACAGTATGTCTTCCAATGAAATAAATTTCTCTATAAGATGATGAGTCTAAAAGCTTTTTCAGTAACAATTTAAAAGTTTTCAAATACGAGGTGCAGTGGATCAAGTAAAACATGTGACGGTATACTAAGATAATTTGACAAACAAGACTTTCTTTTAATACCAAATAAGGTTTATCACATGAGCCAGTTCACTGTATTCCCTATATTGATCATCACTAATAGGTTCGTAAACGTCTCCGTACCTTCGAGTGTGACCCCTGCCAGCTCTTACCACTCTGCCCGATGCTCCAAGCATCCAAATTTACCATTGAATTGTTGATGATTCAAGATACTCGCGGCGGCCGGTAGATCAAACACAGCAGTATGCAACTTCGGTAGAACTCTGATATATGAGCATCCCAGATTCAAGTCCATTGGGCTACCAATACCAGACGTTTTCAAATAATCTGTTAAAAAGTGACACCAATCAGGTTTAACCCTACTTTCCCAAAGTCCAAGGATGATAACATTTTCTCGTTTGGTTCGTAGATGTAACGGCAAATCCAAAAGCATACAATGGACAGGCCAGACTGTTGATTTCTGTATACCTATACAATTGTCCACCATCAGTAGAGAGATGTAGATGCAGGACAATAATATCTGTATCACCAATACCGCATCCTCCAAGAATATCACTGTTGTCATGTTCCAAATCACGTCGATAGTTTCTGATTGTATCCAAATAGCGACACAGTAATCATTCTAATTGCCAAGTTATATCAAAAGTTACACATTTTTCATCAAATGTGAAATTGTATGAGGGAGTTTGGTCTAAACACAAATGCTTTCTGATATGCTTTTTAACTACTCTCCATGACAATTTCTTTTTGATGTTACCCGAAACCTGGAAGATAAAAAAAATTGTGTAGAAACATGGAAGGGGTATCAAACGTATACACATATAATAAATCGCTAATTCTACGAAAGATAGATCATCGGCTGTCAAATGCCAGTAACAGAAATATCAGGTAACTTTAGAATACTCGAGCCCATATCCATCATTCTTTAGGAGGATTTCTGGATAAAAACTCTTTGCACAGTCTTTCCTCTTGGGTTAAAAGATAGGCTTCGAGGTTTTGGATGTACTTCCAAAGGTACCTTACATAAACAGTATTATTTCTCTTTTTCCTGTTCTAAGAAAACCAAAAGTCACTTGATTTAATCTTCAGCAATGTCCAAGAACTTTATTTGCAATTATAATAATGTATCGCCTGCAAACACAATTCAAAAAATATTAAGAATGCAACGTAAGTACTTCACAATAGATTCAGTATTATTATACCCGCGACTGCCGGATCAATATCATTTGCCACAAAATATCCAGGATTACAAACATTTCGGAAGCTCTGACATATCAGTCGTTATGAAAATTAAACGATTTACTTTTATAACCACTAAATCACAAATGAGGTCCATTTGGTCAGCCGTCTAATGTATATAGCTTGAGCCCGATTTCTTAATCAGGGGATGGGACCATTTGGATTCATGCAGCCCCATCTAAAAAAAAGCAAGTATCCACCTACTACTCGTCTCAAACATGCTGTATAAACCGAGTGCAGTGGCGCTGCTTTCTGAATTATTTTGAGTCATGACCGCAGAATGTGCGCATTAAAATTCGTTTCAGGTGGTTGAGAAAATAAGGTTTCATTTCAAGACCCATGTGTTGGTTCATTTTATAATATATTATAATATCATGTTTTTCAATTTAATCAACTCATGATTTTAGTATGACACTTAAAAAATTGCAGAAATCTTACTAATTTCCAATTTATAATGTTACCCTCTATCAATAGGCTACTTAGTTTCATTGTCTGATACTACTGAAACCTTGATGCTGTAAACCTAGAACGCTACATCTACCGGATGAAAAAGGAGTAAAAACATAAGCTGTTTTTGAATTCCTACCCAGTCTAAAACAGACGTGTCACATTCTCCAATATCTATTCCCGAATGAAACCCGGGTCAGAGTGAGAAAAAGAAATGGAACCCTCAATTGAAGCACAGTATAAAAATGATCACGCTGATAATGATGCGACGCTTGAACTTTCCTACCGAATTTCAGAAAAAATATCATTGTTTTAAATCAAAAACTTTAGCACCGGTAGGTCTAGAAAAAATGTTAAATTTTTTTTTCAATCTCAAGCACATTATTTCAAAAGGAGACCATGAAGGTGTACGTTTACAGCTAAAATACAATTTAACTCACACTTCATGGAATAATAACTTGGTTTGTAGCATGAGTGATCGTCTTACCTTCTTTTACGTGGCCTCCGCTCTATTCCTTACCAGCACGTAAACTTGAGAGAATCGGCAGAAATTGAGTCACACAGGTATTCGATTCACACTTCTATCATATTTCGTTTAATTCGAAGAAGCTTCACGAAATCATAGTTCACCAATGTAAAGAATCAGCATGAAAAGTCGTTGGCACATCCAGTGACAGCTTTACAATTCACAGCCCTTCTGTTCGACTGAGGAGCGCATATCGAAACGAGCGCAGCAGTATGGCCAGACACTGAGGTCACGCATTGTTAAAAGAAACGTAAAGTAAGTCAGTGCGCGCCAAAGACAAGGGGACACGTGCACTCTATGCGTGAGTCACTCTATAAAGCAATGATCCTATGTGTAAGGCAAGATTGATGTTGTTATGACGTCACTCGATCGTATTATATAGAAGTCCTCGACTGAAGGCATGCTAGGAAGAAACAAACGCTCATATTAATGTAGAGCTGCAATTATTAATGAAGTATGGTGAATATGGGTGCTGCTATTGTGCTTGTCTGTGAAATCAAACTGCATGTTCATCGACTTCAATGTGATGTGAAGATTAACACAGACACTGCTCCTTTGCAAGTTACACTGTTCAAGTTCAATTCCATTGTTCACGTATTTGTCTTGGAGATTCGGTTCCGTTTTGACACCAGCTGCTGGCTAGTGATAAAAAGTTGTGATTTTTCAATCATTTGACGTAAACATTGTTATCATGTAGCTAAACAGATGAGTTCAGAACTCCGCTTACTGCACTGTTTAATGGTAACAATTACATAAGTATGCAGAAACATTTTTGTTACATCGACAAATTAATTTATAAATATTTGTAAAATGTTTCAGATATGAACATTTAGGTGATTATGATAATATTTTAGCGCCGGTATAAATATTTTTGCAGTGAAATGGTTTTTTAAAGTCGTTTTTAAGTTTTCTAGTTCCGAAGTGAAATCAATTTATCGATCATTTGAAAACTATTACCTTAAGTTATCTGAAATTGATTGCGATTTGATTTTGTGCAATACATGTCTCATATATATATATATATATATATATATATATATATATATATATATATATATATAGTATTATAATGACCATATTGCAATATGGTCATTAGGGTATTTTTATTACAATTTTCGTATACTACAGTGATATCAATTATAATCAACAAAAAGTAGCAATGATATGAATGTTTTCATTTTTTATCCTGAAGAGAGCAAAAATCTTTGTAAAGGAAGCAACACTGAGATGAATCGATGATGATAAATGTACGATGAAAATTTCGCAAACGAAAAATACAAAAATTGCAATTTATATATTGTATCATTTTATTGCAATTATCGTGTAAAATGACAATAAATTACAATTAACGCATAAAATCATATATAAATTGCAATGTTTCCGCAATTCTGTCCACTAGTGAAAATCTTCATCTATAATGAGGGCCTATAACTGCATCAAATTGGAGCTGATAGAATAGTGGACCAGAATCATCAAGGTTTTGGAGCCTTGGTCCAGCTACCACGGCTCTGGGTGGATCCGAAACTCAGTAGAATTGCAAACAATCTTTGGTCTGCACATGTCGTATATAGGCTAAATCTGGAGGCTATGTCATTATCAAGAGTAAGCTGAATTCAATCATAATCATTACGAGCATTGCATGTGAGCAATGTTCATACGGCACTGCTTGAGACACTAGGGACAAAGAGAATTCGTTATTCTATCTTCTCCTGAAATCTGTGTTGGTCAGGCTAATACACGTGCGTAGTTCATTCAGGGAGTTGATGACATATTCTACGTTTGTATAGGCCTACATAAAAGCATGAAGTTTCGCCGCCACTTGCAAATGTCTAGCCTGTTTCTATACTTCAAAAAGTTGATGTAGGCTTCCTAAATTCTTTGAGGAAGCAATGGTGTTATTCATGTAATCTGCTCGCATCAAGATGGCCCAATTTGTAAATCATGCTACCATTTCGTATAGGCATGTGGCATCAAAGTGTTTAAATATATAACTTACCGATCAAGATTGGATGGCTGCAATGTATTTCAGGTCTGAAGTGTATTTTAGAGACATTAATTTTAAAATACAATTTCATTTTCGTACTCAGTGGAAGATTCAACCAGGATGCTTTGGAGGTAAGTGTAATTTTATGAATAACTAAGTGATTCTTCATATTTTATCATATCAAAACTTCTAAATAGGCCATCATATTGAATAATTATCATTGAATTATTGAAATATTATACATGGCCTACTCGAAATATTTAGTTTTATACAGATGTCGATCATCCAGTATACATTGAAGTTAAATGTAAATAATGTATCTGAATTGAAACATGATAAGACTGCTAGCATCAAATGTATGAATACAAATTAATTACCTTACAGAATTTATTTAGCATTATTCGCGGCCATAACGGACATAATTACTCACCAAATGCTGGAGTCTTCAGAGCTACCTTACGCTAGTTTCGGCATGTCTGATGATTAGGGCTGTCGGGAAGAAGCGCAACGTCAGTGAGCCTGACGAAAATAATCTTTTTTCATTGATGGATGCGTTGAGTAAGTGTATATGTCACTTTGTTTTTATGCACTAAATGTTGATGTTCTATAATTTCTACAATTGCTCTGATGTATTCATGCAAGTACTCATGTTGTGTATTTCAGAATCCATTCAAAGAGAGCGAAAGAAAGCTACTGTCTCTAGTACTCCAGTGGAGAATCCGTCGCAAGTCGGAAATTCACGTGACCTGTTGCCACGAAAAGAAAGATCCGAAGCAATAGAGCATCTCCATCGTAATGCTTTTGTTCACCGTACCTCCTCACAGCTTGATGGACTGATATACTGTGTTGGTTCCGCAATTGGCTCATTCTTGAAATCAGTCGGAGAATGCGCTGAAAATTTGACGAAGAATGACATTTGATGTATCCTAATAGTAGTGTTTTAGCGTTTATGATAAATTTAAAAAATTATCTTTCTCGTAAATTGCAATTTTTTTAGTGAGAAGAAATATAGTGAAAAGAATAGTTGATCTGACATTTGAAGAACTTAAAACCGTTAACAAATTTAATACATGCACTGATCACCATCATTTATTCGAAGAGTCAATGCGAAAAATTTGGATTAAAAGACCCATTAGATTATATTGTCAACAATTTGAAATTACTGATGCTCGTAAAAGAAGAGAAACGCGGAAAAGAAAAATTCTGCACAAATCGACACATAATAAAATGAGACGTCTTTGAAAATGAATGTTTCTGTTTTCAGAATGTTTATCACATACCTCGTATTGATTTTTAATGGTGTTTCATGTTTCAATTATCTCACAATCGATTTGTCGCACCATTCTCTATGAGTTCTTAGGTTTTATCATTTATCATTTAGCACATTTAACGTTAGAATGTTTATATTACACATTATTGCATTATAAATATGTTTATCTGTTTGATGTCTTGTTTTGTGTTATTTATATTCATGCCATGCTCTTGTCATGCTATATCATAGAATAATCTTTATTGGACTGAAATTGCTGATTCATTTCCTATGTTATCATTAAGTTTTCTTGAAATTATACCGTCCAGTTCTGTTCATTACAAATGTTTCTTTAATGTGAAGCAAAACTGGGCTACAATGAGCCGGTTGGCACCCGGTGATACCCCTACCGATGAGTAGATAATACTGAATGATATTCAGGTTGACCCAGTACCATGCTTTTAATTTTCTCAATTTCATACGTTTCTGTATACGCTATTTATCATTTCAGATAAGGACAATCATCAATCGAAGTCATGAAGCACGATCGAATGCGCCTGGCATCTCAAAAAAGCTAATTCAAAGTTATGTGGCAGACAAAAAAAATTAATCCTAATGTATGACACTTTGTCATAATAAAGAAGGGATATAAAAATTGACATATTGAATTCATAATGATGTATAAAAAGATCGGTTGTCATTTTCTTAATGACTCTAAATGTCAGATTCTTCTATGTCAGTCTCTTCTATGTCAGATGAACAAACTTACAGATGCACAGCTGCTAAAGCTATGTCAGAATTCGTAGTCATAGAAGTAGATAATAGTACACTAGAATGGAAGTTTGATATCTTCCTTATGTACAATGATGGCACATGAAAAAATCTATGGTCTGCAGATCAGATTCGATCTTAAACATTGTGTTTAGGTTGGTATATCTTCCTTAGTTAAAATACTGAACCACTATATGCTGGTTTGGCATATTGCAGTTCAGAATAAAGAACGTAGATATATGAAAAACAATTAAATCATTCCATTTAAGTTCAAATTTGAATTAGAATTCTATGATGTTGAACAGCAATATGCTTCGTGGGTATATTGCGGTTCAATAGTAGCATATTGCAGTTCAGTTACATAGAAAACCGAAACACAATGATATTACAGTTTAGACATCGGAACCGCAATAAGCTATGGCTTCGGGCCTGACGGCCCTCAGCCTCATAGCATATTGCGGTTCAGCTGTCTAAACTGCAATATTACATTGTTTCATGTGAAATAGCCAACTATTCCATGGTTTAATATACTGTGTCTATTTGTAGCAGTCATTGACAGCCACTATACAATTTTTCAATATTGAAATACGAATTAAAATTTGGTTCACAGTGTCATAATTGAAAGTGGTCGGTGTACTGGTTGTCAGAACATATCAAGAATTCACTGATAAAATTTCTAATTATTGGATAATTTCTCCTTGAAGCGGTTAAGACACCTTGCACTTTTCTGGAATAAACACACTGAAAGCTTCTTTACCTACAATCATCTCTCAGATAGATAGAATTTCGCTGGAAATCATCAATTAATCATTGAATGACATATGTGATATAGTGTGATGATATTTTGGCAGCTGATATTCGAATGCATGCAGAGATTTCAAAAATTGTTCAAATATAAAGAACAGGGGAGCCCTTAAAAGTAAAATGAATACTCGAAGATTTATTGGCATCTGATTTCAAGATGGAGTAATGTATGTTCTGTAAATCGACATTACAAGTTGCATGTGTGTCTGATTATACTCTTGATAGATTATAGGACCGATATTTCAAAATGATGAACGTACAGAACGTTTTAAAGGATTTCCTTCTTTGTCATCCTGTCGCCACAGTATTTTGTAAATTCATTATTGCTTTGTTGCACATGATCTTTGTACAAAGGGCAACAGCCCAGATCACAAATTGGCTTGATACATATAAATGCCAATCAAAAAACTTAGAAACCAGCTCGTACAATTTGCATTTTGCCCCAACTAAGTTCCCCCGGCGTGTGCCACAATTTTCATGCAATTTCCATTCTAGGACTTTCTATGGTATTGTTAATTTCTGTGTTCGTAGTTACATAGTTTTATCATAGTTTTTCATTCAGTGTCATCAAATATTTCAATATCCTTCTGTTATCAATTCAGATATCAAATCAAACTGCTTATAAGCGCTGGCGAAAAAGTAATATCATAGCTGTCGCCACAAATCAACCATTGATTCCATACTTCCCTTATACACTCATTGACAAAATTTTTGAAACATTTGCTTCTTTAACTTCTTTCATTTTTGACTGGTATATATACATGTATGTTTGATACCTTGATAATTTAGTCACAATCTCCACCAAGTCGCTAGCACAGAAAAACAACGCATGTAGCAGATCCAACTTTAATAGCGCGTGTGCCCCCCTCTAGCTCCAATACAGGGTGATTCAGAAGTAGTCTACTGGTTTCAACTAGCTGTAATTTTTTTAGTACTGCAGATATCAACTTGAAATTTGTTGTGCTTAGGCAGAAGACTGGGAAATTTTGCCTGACAAATCCCTAGTTCATGATAACAGATAATTGACCCAGTAAAATACATGTACATGTACATGTGCTATTAACACCTGTAATAATCGCAGATTTTAAGTAATGAAGTCATTTGAAGTTTCTCACACTGCTTTTTATCATCAATTATGTGCATTGCGAGCAACCACAGTGTTTCAACTCTTCAAGTGTTAGCTTTCTATGTCATATGCCATCAGCTATCTATGTAAATTCACTCATGTCGTCTCTTATTCATCAACAATAATTGTCAATCGATAGCTTAAGCTTCAAGTTCAAAATTGAATCTGTGAATCGTTCTCTTTTATTCATTCTTGTTCAGTAGACAGAAGCATTGTGTCAGCTATGGAACGCCGTACTCCAGTGGAACGCTATTCTTAGCTCATTTGATGGATACACACGATAGTGCAACGACAGTGCAGAGAGAATTCGCGAAGCGTTTTGGACTCAGATCACGTGATCCGCGACCCTGTCCGGCTACCATCCGAAAAGCCCAAGAAGATGCCCACACATTAGGACTGGCATCATTACCGAGGAATGGACGCGACCGTGACGCAAGGAGCGATGAGAACGTTTCTCGTGTCCTTCAATCCATTGAAGATAATCCTCAGACTTCACAGCGCCGTTTATCGAACGAGCACAACTTATCGCAGCCTACTGTGAATCGCATACTCAAGGAGGCGAAATTCCATCCCTATAGACTACGAGCCGTCCATTCCATGAATGAGGAGGATCATGAAAATCGTGTTGACTTTGCTTCAGAAATGTTAAATGAACTCGAACGCAATCCTAACTTTTTCCGGCAAATTCTTTTCAGTGATGAAGCAATGTTCCACACGTGTGGTGGAGTAAACAAGTGGAATACCCGTTATTATGCTCTTTCCGATCCGAATTTCACTATCGAAAAGCCTCTACACTCGCCAAAAGTCTGTGTCTGGGTGGGTGTAACATGGGATCGCATATTCGGTCCATACTTCTTTACCGACGACAAAGGAAATTACGCCAACGTTGATGGCCAAGGCTACAGGAAAATGCTTGAGACATGGCTATACCCTCAACTGCAGCAATTCGAACCCTTTGAGAATGGTACGCTTTTCTTCCAGCAGGACGGTGCTACACCCCATACTTCGAAGATTGCGTGCGAGTTTCTCCGCGACATCTTCCCCGGCAGACTAATTTCACGGAGGGGAGATATCCACTGGCCAGCTCGGAGTCCAGACTTAACACCCCTTGACTTCTGACTTTGGGGCGACATCAAAGCGAAAGTTTACACAACTCACATTGCCAATCTGAATGAGTTGAGGAGACGTATTGAGCTGGAAATAAGAAGAATTTCACCTCAAACACGAAGGAATGCTATCACTGCATTTGAAAGTCGTCTGCAGCACCTACTCCAAGTCGAGGGAAGACATATTGAATGACACTACTCAGGCATTAATGACTAATTAGTAATTATATTTTTTAAGCTAAATTATCGAGACTTCTTAATTAATGTAAATGTATAATTTTTACATGTATTTTACTGGGTCAATTATCTGTTATCATGAACTAGGGATTTGTCAGGCAAAATTTCCCAGTCTTCTGCCTAAGCACAGCAAATTTCAAGTTGATATCTGCAGTACTAAAAAAATTACAGCTAGTTGAAATCAGTAGACTACTTCTGTAGAATCCGAGACGGCATGGATTCACAAAGTTTCTGAATGAAGGATGTTTCAAGGAGAAGCCACTGCTCTGTCAATCTTTCAGAGAGAATCTTCAGGGACACTGGTGGAAGTGAATAGCGGTCTCTCACTCGCCGCCCAAGCTCGTCCCAGACTTGTTCAATGGGTGACAAGTCAGGTGAGCGTGCAGACCACTCAAGGGTTTGAATGTTCAATCTCCTAACAGTGGCAATGACAGCCGAGGAGCGATGTGGTCTTGCGTTGTCGTCTTGGAAGACGAGATCCTCCACCCTGACCACTGGGGCAACAACAGGAAGCACAATTTCATTGAGATACCTCTCTCCAGTCAACGTGCCTTTGATGATGACTGCTGTCGTTCGTCCGCCATGCCAAATGCCACCCCACAGCATAACACTTCCACCACCATATATGTCGTGTTCTTTAATACATCATGGGGCAAAGCGTTCACCTGGAAGACGATGCACTCTGACACGACCGTCATTGAAATCCAGAGTGAATCTCGATTCATCGGTCCACAAGACTTTCTGCCAGTGATGGTCATTCCATGAGCGATGGGCATCACACCAGGCAACTCGTCTTCTGCGGTGCTCAAAACTCAATGGAATTAGGACAGCTGGTCGTCGCGATTGAATTCCAGCTTCTCGCAATCTTCGGTGAGCCGTTCGAACGCTACAGTCTATATTTGAGGTACTCTTCCAGTGAACGACTAGCTTTGGGACTGACACAAATCTGTTCCTCTTTGCAGCTAAAACTAGACGTGCGTCTGTCCTTCCTGCAGGCTTCCTTGGTCGACCAGATCCCTTCTTCTTTTTAACATCTCCTGCTTTCCATCGACACCACCACCTCCAAACAACGACTCTCGATAGTTGCAGCTCTTCGGCAACACTGGCACAACTTCTACCACAACGAATCATTCCAATAGCCATACCTCTGGTAAACTGATCGTGTGCCATTTCATTTTACAAAAGCTGGATTTCAGTTCACGTTTATGTTCAATTTGTAAAAGCAATTGTGACAGTTGTATCGATATCAAAATTTGAAATTTGACCACCATAAATCTTTCTCCATTCTCTAATGTGTTGAATGGTAATACATAGAAAGCGAGATATTGCATCATACCTGAGAAAAAAATGAAACAAACTTCAATTCAAGCCAATGATACTTTGTTTCATTAATTATGTCAATGAGTATATACTTACTTTGTATGGCATGGGACTATCGTTTGCCTTTTGGCTTGCAGATTTTACGGTCACGGAGGTTTGTCCTCAACATAGCCAGATGCGATTGTATGCACTCATGGATGGTGATCGACTTTGTGTTGCTTTTTCTACGATCAGGGACATTATATGGAACTCTGGTTTCTTCATTCCGACGAGATGCGATAGATTCGGCCGACTCCTTTTCTGTTTAACGGTTTCTAGTTTTGTAGGCCCACCATGTGTAGAAAGACCTTCACATACTATGTGATTTCGGGCACGACGGCATTCTGTTTCTTTCGAAAACGTTTACGCAATTCCTGATGGTGACAGTTCCACTGATCGGCTCTTCTTCCCTACAACTAGGTGTCAGAAATGAGCACGTACTTTGTAATAGAAGCATCAGCACCGGAAATGGAATCTTCATCTTGGATCTTCTATCCCATGATAAACATATTTCTGTTGATCTCAATCTTGGTGGCATAAGAACAAGACCACGAGAACGATGTATGGATGCTGCTGCGGACATGGCACAAGACCGACCAATGTGGAGACCCTTCATTCGGGACGTCGCAAACTTACCCGTTCAGCCACAACTCCACTGGCTTTCGGCGATAAGTACAAAAGTACAAGATCTTCCATCTACAATGCATACACACCAATTCGGTCAGCTTCGGCGTCTAATTGCTGGCCACACTGTAAACCGTTGACTGACAATTGACAGACATTTATCCTACAAAATCTATTTTGTCAGTCATTGTTAGTTCTTGTAGGATGATTGCCACTGAACACCTACAATATCTGAAAAAATGCGACAAAATGAATAGCCATGAAATATAGCTTACATTTTATCAAAAATGTAGGTAATTAATTAAATTATGTCAAAATAAATCATGGTTTTGCCACACAATAATTCCCAATTAGTGATTGCTCAAAAGTCAAGCAATCACTAATCGAAAAAATCTATCAACATTCAACAGTTTTTGTTTAGTTAATTTGCATACAAAGCATCTGTTTCGATGTCGGTGGAGAACCTACAAATTCGTCGGATATCGCAGGATATTGGAGGTGACAATCGTCGGTTGACTTTGTCACTGATTTTGTAGGACAATTGTCGGTCTACGGTTTACAGTGCATGCATGTCATCTTCGAAATCAACCGCTTTAGTATAGCGGGAATTCGTCACCCTGCACTGTCTCATTTCGGCCTACCCTCACAAGTGACACTCACCTGAGAACAGGTTCAATATGGAGATATTTGAGAAGCGTCAATATAGAGTAGTTTCATTTATCAAACCAACAGCTGATCATCATAGTGTTAACAACACTCAAACATCAACAAATATTCCAAGGGAGCGCGGATTGTAGAGAGAACTTGATGAATGCCGTAACAGGGTCCAGGAGACCCTGCGTGGTACACTGTTAACTGAAATCGGCCGTATATGTAAGGTCCATTGGGAGGTTGAGATCCGGAGGAGTTAAGATCCATCCGTTGTCGGTCCATATGATATAATCCAAAATGCAGATTTTTTAATTTCAATAATTCAAAACTACGCATCAAAAATTTAGTCAGTAAACTTATAGGGTGCCTTATTAAGGTCATTGGTTTAATTTTTTCTAAATCAGGCATGTTGTAGAGTTGAATTTGCTAAGGGTCCGTGTGACTAAGGTCCAAGAGTACATATTTGGGTCCGAAAACACAACTGCAGCTTGAAAGAGTGTGAGGGCGAATTGAACAGAAAGCTTTATGTCATAATTGATTGCTGATATGTAAAGGCGAGAGAGAGAGACTTTGCTTCGTCGATTTCAAAATATAAATTCCTGGCACGAGAGGTTTTTTATTTGTGTTGATTTCATCCTAAGACAGAAAAAAATTACTGCTTGTGATTTGTTATTGGACTTCCTCACGTGTACAATTACGCATCACTCAGTTGTCAACTTGAATTTTTAGCTGTTACTTCATGATCAGGAAAGTAGAATCCGATAGCGTGTGACCTAAAGACGTATGAATGTATGACACAAAAACACACTGCTCTTTTTGTCTGCGCAGTGCGTACACACTTTCAGCTATTATATCTGCATCGATTATGGACAAAGACTGCATTAGATGACGGCGCGTTCTTTTTCTGTACGAATCTCGAACGAGTCAAATATGCCGTTGGAATGTGAGGAGTGAGGAAGTCTTGTTGATCTCAATGACCGATCACCATCGATTTGAGAGGATGCCACTCAGAGTGAATTAGTATAAATCTGTTCGAGGCTGTACAAACTGAATATTTGTGGGGCAAAGTTTCATTTTCTACTTTCTTCAAGGTAGTAGAGCCATGAAAAAGGTGAGTCCTATACACGTTATTGGATAACTACAGAAGTGTATAAGAACCTCAATTGGCAACTTTTCGACCTTGTCGCAATGTCGCCATGTCGTATTTGCCCCGAACCAAAGTCGAGCGAGCTGTGTACATCATGAAGAGGTTTTCGACCAAAATCGCTATTTCTTGTGAAGTAACTTCAAATCTTCTTCGCCCATAGTTAATTCTAACTTACTTCACGTGACTTTAGACAAAATCTGTAGCACAGTAAAACGAACTAGGCCCAATTTTCAAAAACTGCCTTATCTTTCACTAAGTGCCACGGTGACAGTTTACAATACTTTCGCGAAGAGAAAATACGAAATATATTAGAGATCAGCTATCGATGTAGGAACATATAAATGCAAAATGAATGGACATTGTTTTTTGTTTACAGGTTATCAAACATCGTCGCATTTCCCCCAAGCCACCCTATGTTTGACTTTTAAACAGATTGACATTCATTTCGTGTAGCAGTTCTGAGTAAAATTCTAAAGTATTTGAAGCTGCAAGGAGACACGAATTTTCTTTTTTGTACACAGAGGAAACTGTATGATCAATTATCGTAATCTATTTAATTTGATTTTGCTGATTCCTGTTTATGTATGCGCATTTTGTGATTGTAGTCCAACAGTAAGCTATGTCTGCAATTCGCAGAAATCAGATTGATTATTTCAACAGACGATTGACAACATTGAATTCTTGAATTGGCACTTGTGGTTTATCTCCAACACGTTTTCAAATTTGTCTAAAATCAGTAGAAATTAATAAATCGTCACTATTCTTATCACTAGGGGTCTGAGGCAGGGATGTGAATTTCCATCATCACTGAATTTAATATTTTCCCGCTTCCATCTTTTGAGATAAGTAAAGTATACTACGATTAAAACATGCATGTTCGGTGAGGGAAAGGTGCATCATTTGTCATTTATTTGTTACCGTTTACCATTCACCGGTGAGTTTTTACTCACGTTTGTCATGAAATAATTAATTTTTACGACTAATTGATTTAAAACAGCTAGGGAGGACGTATAATTTTGTTTAACACTGGTTGAAACTCACTTATTTTGTTTGTCGGATAATTAGTCTGGACCCCCAAATAGGAGAAGGCCTAGGTGTTTTTTAAAAATAGTTTCGAGGTTCTGTGTGGATGTTATCTGTACACTATAAAGCCGAGCAACAGTTAATAAAACAAACAAAAGTTAATTTTAAACAAATAAATTTATTTTCGTAGCCTCCGATATTCATTACATTATTAATGTTGCATGCAAAGTTTTGACTCATCGGCTTTGAATAATATAAGTGTTTTGTTTTCAGGGACGAAAATGAAACGTGGTCTACATTTTGCTGATATAAAGCTGGGTACACCACCCGATATTTACCTCAGTAAAACAGAAGGCATAAGACTTTCGGAAGACTTCTCCGTTGTTGCTGTGAATGGATAAGGTACAAGTGGATGGTATTGTGCAAGCGATATGTTATATTTCTGGTTTTTCTAGCTTTTGATTTAACTTACACAGTGATATATAAGGATTCAATTGAACTATTCGAGTGACTCATTGGAATAAAAATTAACATCCAGTGTCAGTGCAAAAGTTCATTCTATTCTTTCTTGTTGTTCGATATCTTCATATAACATGTTTTGGAAAAAGTGACATTCGATTAAGCCCTGTATGCTATTACAGTGACACTTCTTTAAAGCAGCACATTGCAGTGATATCCTTTTACAATGTTTTACAGCGATTTGCTATATACGATCATTATGTCAAGCGATTGATTTGTAATAAATTCATTCTTGTTGTTTGTAGGTTGATTTGTAATAAATTTGTAATTGAAATGTAATTTTTTACGGACCTTCACGGACCCTATTTAGCGTACGGGCCTAGAGTTTGCAAACGGACCTCGGGGTCCGCATATAGTAACAAATTCGGACCCTACTTATGGACCCTAGAATTGCATTTTATGGACCCTAGTACAAGGGTCCGAAAGCAATTCATAAGGTCCGCATACAGTAACAAATTCGGACCTTCATCCGTACCTTTTCGGACCCTCCATACGGCCGTTTTGAATTAACAGTGTAGGTGAAGCACTTTTAGGTCGTAGCACTAAAATAATAATTGGCGGTAAAAATTTTACGCATGACTTCATTATGTCAATTCATGAAAAGTCACGGAAGGGCTTTCGGATGCATTCATTATTATACTAGAAATTTCGCATTTCCTGTGTCATCCAAGTCAAATCCTAAGCATTTCATTTCGAAATATGTCATCACTCTGATTTTTGACCATTAGACTATACGAGTACATTCAATGTGTTCATGATCTATCATTGAGCTCTTCATGGCGGAATCTCTTTTTCTCTTTAGCAATTTTGTAGGTGGTCCAATGCGGATGCAATTGATGTAGGCATTCTATGCATCGTTTTACATTCTTTTCTCTCTGTTTATGGTTGTAACATAATTCAGTGACAAAATTAAACGAAGATTTTGAACTCTAGGTCCGACTGCAATTACTTCTCATTCTAAATTTGAAACTCGATTTTGCAGATAGTTCATAGATATATGCAAGTTATATCGTCTTCTGAAAGCCGCCTCATGATGCTTTGGGCATTGATTTTCATGCGAATAATATCTTCCCTAGAGATGCTTGACTTAACAAATCGATCCCTTTATATACCTACAAATATTCAATATTGCTTAATTGAAATAAAAGCTGATTGGTCATTTTCAGAAGACTTTTCCATGATGATTATCATTTAAGTGAATAATTGGAATTATAGTAAATGAAAATGTCTGGGGTTTAACTCTGCTACAAGGCTTGATCTTTAAAGTTTGATCCAGTCATCACCCAATGGATGTTGTGTGATCATGTAACAGAAAGACTTCGCCATGATGATTATCGTTCAAGTGAAGATTTGGAAGTATGCTAGCTTTTCTCTTTAGTCGTTGTTCTTTTCATCTATAGCTTCTTTGCTTTCGAGTTCTTCTGCTTTACATGCACATTATACTTTCATTCTCAATTGCAATGTTGATTATGGTAATAAAGATGTGCATTAGCTTCATATGAAGCCTTATTTGTTAATTTCTGTTGGATAATTAGAAAGCTATGCTACACTGAAATTTAGTCACATGTTTTATGCTGCAACCTGTCAGCACTAGTAGGATAAGAAAATCATCGACTCTCAAAAATTACCGATTTTTTGAAAAATGACCGGCAAATTTACAACACTAGCAATTATTGTTTCATTGTGAAGCGTCTTCAGCAAGCTATAAAATGACACTTTTATAATGATGAACTTTCACACTTATTGATGCAGTGTGAGCGTATTACTTCAGTAAACCAGGTTAATGTGGATGCAACGAAATAGATGTTTGATTTTATTTTTCAAGTGGTTATTATTTTCTAAACAACTGAGGTGTTGAGTTGATCAAGTCTTGTTGCTATGTTTGCTTTGCTGTTGAGAACTTCTTCTTGCCGGATTGATCTATTGCTGCGCGATATTTTGCGTGAAAACGTTGGGCTGCCTTTCGTAATCGTGCTTTTCCGCGCTATAACATCTTGAAAATTAAAATGAAAGAGGAGTTGGCGAAAGCCAAAATTGCCTGGACTAAACGTATCAGTGGCAAAAACTTATGGAAAGGTATAAAGACACAATCAAGTTCAAAGTCATCGAATCATGTTATGTCCCTTGTTTCAAAATATCCGACTGTTCTTGATGCTGTTGACGCTATCAATATTTCCCTATCTTCTGTTTTTCTGGACGATGATAATGATAGTGTCTTCATAGACTCTTATGATTCTGAAGCTAGCATCAGCATTAATATTTTGCCTTTTGCCATCTATCATATGATAGCTAAATGTAAGACTTCTAAAACCTCGCTGGACTTGCCAATATTGCTTTATAAGCAAGCAGGAATTTTTCTGGCTGAGCCTCTGTGTAGATTGTTTCAGCTATCGATCGAGTTATGTACTTTTCCGAAGGCATGGAAATTGCTGCTATCTGTCGGTCCCAAAGACTAAATCTCCCGAGTTGTGTGATATCCGTCCTATCAGCATTTTGAGATTTCCAGCAAAGTTGTTGGAAACTTTCATTGTGAGTTTCTTAAAGGCTATCATCTTACAAAATTATGATGACAATCAGTACGGTTTCCGTCCAATGTCTTCGACACAATGTGCACTAGTGTCTCTTAACGAACATATCTTACAGTATTTGGATGACTCGCAAACTTGTGGTGTACTTGTCATCGTATGACTACTCAAAGGCTTTTGATAAATTGCGTGCTAGTCACATTTTGAGCCAACTAATGAAGTGTAATTTTCCGATCGCCGTTGTTAAGTGGATAAAAAGCTACTTAACCGATAGAATGCAGTACGTTGCAATTGGAGAGACAAAGAGCAGCTGCGTGAACGTGACATCGGGGATCCCTCAAGGATCAGTTTTGGGTCCTTATTTGTATGCCTTGGCCACATCATCGTCCCGCACTATCGGTAATGAATGTCATGTTATACGATATGCTGACGACACAACTATGTGCTTCCCTATTTATCCTCAACAAAACAACATCCACATTCAAACCGAACATGATAACCTTTTGAGGTGGCCTAATGAAATGGACCTAGCTTTTGAACAATGATAAATGCAAGGCCCTGCTGATACCGAAAAGAAACTTTGACGATTCTTTCCATTTCTCCTCGATCAAACTAGTTGAGTCGATGAACATTTTGGGGGTCACATTTAAGTCGAGAGGAACTTGGACAACTCATGTGGAATCAATTTCAAAGACAGCCTCTCGAAGAATGTATGCAATACAAGTAATTAAACCTTGTCTATCTGTTGGTCAATTGAAGACATTATATTGTGCAACAGTACGCTCGATTCTTGAGTATTGTGCACCTGTATTTATAGATTTGTTGGCTGCCGATTCAATATGACTTGAGCGAATCCAAAGACGCTTTCATAAAGTGATGTGTGGAAATGATTGTAGTGATCATTGCTTACCCTCTCTCGAAGATCGACGTGATGAACTAACCGACAGATTCTTTCAGAAAATTATGTGCGCAAATCATATTTTGCATAAACTCCTTCCTGAAAGATCCCAAACTGGTCGTTTCCTATTGCCGAAGGTCCGAACATCTCGACGAAGACAATCATACATTTTTCAAGCCGCCATGCGCTTCAATGATTCCTACGAACGTGCTTTCAAATGATTAAGTTTTGAATGTTTTAATCTTACTTGATAAACTTGTTCCTATATTTTCACTCACTTAAATGTTTCTATGTAATGTCAACGATTTCCATTTCAAAAATATACACGCATTATTTATCTTATTTTCCTAGCCATTGTGTGATGAGACCAGCTCGGGATGTTTGAGGCGTGATTGTAGTAATCACTTTCTTTGAGTGACCGCCAGGGCTGAGAAAGGAGATGCCATCCAATTATTGCGCTGTGCGCGCGAACTATTTATGGTAATTGTTGATAGAAAACAGGAACACAAAAATTGAGAAGTCTCTGATAACGCTAACTCCACTGAGCTCGTCCGAGCACTGTACATCTTGCTCATCCTACTGAGTAAAAACCACAGACTGACCATTTCTGTTAACGGAGTTTTGGCAATTGTATAATTGTTTTATTCAATCTACTTGTATCCGGATTAGGCATAAGACGGCTTGTCTTCGAGCAGATCCCACAAAAATCATTACATCGAAACTTGCACCGGAAGCCCCAGGTGCCATTCGTAACAGTGGATAATTTTTGAGCGCTTGAAACATTGCTCTTACATTAATTTGACGTTTAAGACTTTACATCAACTCTTTAGTTCAATAATCACTCTAATGGAGTTTATCAGAATCTTTTGATAACTTTTTTCTATTGCTGTTTTGAGTTATAGAAACAAAAATACAGCTATTGTAGTCTCCTAATCATTACTGCCTCTTGCAATCGAACGGAGTGATAGAAGAATCCCAATTATGTGAATATCAGAAACTTTGTGCACGAAGCTGTCAGATTTGACCATTTTGCAGCATTAATTTTTGTATTTTGTGACTCTTTTCGAGAGCAAGACAACAGGACAGTGAGGAATTAGGCCTAGGACGACATGATGAAACAATAAACAGAGCGAATTCCCATGGTTCACATCTTAGAAATGCGATGATTCTCATGGCAAAATTTCATGGAGCATATGAGGAATTAAGTCAATAAGCGAAATCCTCTTGACATATCCTCGCAATCCTTGTGACTTTTGTACTTTCTTATATTTTGACAATACAATAAGTGGATGAAGAATTTTTTGTTATGGGCTACAAATCAATAAGTGAAAATTGAAATTATTCCTCAGATGATCTATAAGAGGAGTCGTCCCCCGATTAGCCTGCGTTAAAGATCAAGAAGTACCTTAAAATTGTCAAAATGTATGCAGTCAATGCTAGAAAATTTTTATTGCATGACAAAACTTAGTCGGCATCAGCTAAAGCATCAAGGAATTCATGGAAATTTTCTGACATCCATATGAGGCATGACATTCATATAGTTATTGGTATGTCAGTGATTTCTATCACCGTGAAATACCGGTAATATGTAGATATTTGCTGACCATTGTGCATCAAAAATAAATAGATGGCCACAGGAGAATTATATTTTCTTCGCAATGAAAAAATTAGCGTTTAAATGATGCACCTGGGTCTGGTCAGACCCATACTTAACAAATATTGAGTTTACTTATAAGCTACAAAGAAAGTGTTGAAATAGCATGACTATTTTCTACTAATTGTAGCGGCTATATAGTTCGTGAGTGTGATGTACTGATATAAAAAAATGGGAATTCAGACCTCGTCTCCTCCTCGACAGAAGTTGGACCTGGAAAAGCTCGCAAGGTTTTCCCGCAGTCAATAAAATTGTTTAACGTGGGATGTGCAGAACACATGAGAATTCTCCGTACTTGGTACGGAATTCCGTACTGAGGAGGGTCGATCTGGTGTGTTCCTGGGAAACGCTCAAAAATGGAATAAAATCTAGGGGTAAGGGGGTAGAGCAGTGGCGTAGCGTGCTTCAAACCGTTTCTGGGGCTTAAGTCAGTCTTGACATCGGTATACTTTATAGCATGCAGCATGCATGCAAAGTACCCGGTGGGTTCTAATCTAGAAGTCACTTTGATGTTTATAAATAATATGAAATATTGAAGTGAAGGTATGCATGTGTAAGTAATTGGCTACGCGTTTGTCAGACACGCCGTGATTAGCCAGTTAGTGTATGCCACTTCTAAACAATTCCCTGTCTTCGCCAGGGTTGCTTCTGTGTCGATGGATTGCTTCTCCGGAGGTTGCATGCAAATGGCCGCGACGAGCTGAAAGGCGTCGCCGAGCTCATCTGGGGCTTGTGAACGGCACATTGATAGATTGGCTGAGTTGTCGATGACATCAACGAGCCATTGCTCTGATCATGTGTGCTCGTGTTAGATTTTGGCCAATAGGTGCAATCTCGGCGACACTCCGGCGACTGCCCCTGAGAGAGGAAGAGAGACAAAACCACCGATAGTTATGCATGCATCCGTTGGAAAGATGAATAAAGACTTTAGATAAGATGTAGCGTTTGGTCACTGATGCACATTGTACATGATTAAAATATATTTGGGAATTTATTTAAAAATACCTTCGGGGCACTGCCCCGAATGCCCCATTGGACGCCACGCCTAGTGATGAAAATTTTCCGGAAAATTTTGAATCAAAATTTTCCGTGGAAAATTATGGAAAATATTGGAAAATTTTGAAAGTTTTGATTTTTTTGATAGGCCTTATAATTTGAGCGCTTCCACTGCCGAGGCAGCTGCGTACCAATAAATTGGGTGTAAAACTCTTGATTTCGTCATTATTTCGATTAAAGCGATCGTAGCAATACGATTTCCGTCCGCGGATTTTTGAACATTTCCTTTGCCACCAGTGGCTTGCTAAATTGTTAGCATTTTTAATTTTCACACAGACACCGCTTGGGATAACGTGAATCTTGCTTTACAATAGGGGTATAATTTCATGCAATATGAAGGATCTGGAGCAAAAATAATGTACTTCATTTTGTAGTTTGCTAATTGTTAGCTTGAAAGTTAAGCTTTATTATGCAGCGTTGATCATAGTGATGCAAATTCTCCATGCGTTGATGAACATGTGATGAAGTATAAGCACATAGTCCACGCAGCATTCATGAGCGAATATTGGAAGATATAAAGATTGTAAACTCGTGAAATATTTGGAAACTAAAGATATCTGTGATGAGTAAAAGAATATCTTTGATAGCTTCAAACTTCTGGCGCATTGTCCGATATCTTCGTTGAGGATACATATCCTCCATTTCTATAGTTCAGATGGTTCAGATAGTTCCAAATCGATTCCAGATCTGCCCAAGAATTTCAGATATGATCCAGATGAATTGGAGATCTCCATTTGAATTAAAGATCTTTTCAAAGTTGAGCTTGTGACAGATATCTGAAATTCAGCTAGAAAAATCTAAAATCCATCTTATGTCTGAAATTCATTTGGAAAGATCTGATAGACATGGAAAAGGTGCAGTTGGTACCAAAAGTTAACATACAGGGATGATAGAGAAGTTTAGGACTTTGAATACTACATAGTCTTTTCAAACGACCATAATAAGTCTCCAAAACAAAGGAAAAACGTAAATCACCGAAAAATAAATTTCAAAATTTTCCATTTGCATCACTAGCTACGCCCCTGGGGTAGACCAGACGTAGAACTATAGTGATCAGAAAAATGTGATTTTAGAAGATAAATAGATTTCGAGCAGCAGGATATTTATTTCACCTTGATTTACCGGCATGTATCCCTATAGCCTGAAAAACCTGGCTTGTGCATGAATGGGAAAGTGCAGTTTTACAGCTTATACAGAGCGAGTAGGGTAGCTCAGCGGCGTAGGGTACCGTTTTGAAAAAGTTATTCAAGGAAAACCTGAATATAGGGTGACCGACATGTATTACTTCAATCTATTCATATGCAAACGTTTACATGCAAGACAAATAATTATATAGCCTATAATGTAGCCTATACTGTATACGGACATGTGCAAGACTTCGCCTTAAATCAAATTATGCTCCGCATACATTTTGTATTGATGTAGGCCCGCTATAGGCTATGCATGCAGTTGCACATATCAAAAACACTGCACATCAGCATATTGAAAAAATTAAATGATAGTTTGCTTATGAAGAATTCCATAATTATAATCCACACATGCAATGAATTGAATTGAATAATTGAACACATACAAACGTAGATCACGACAACGCTACTTCATTTTATAAAATTCATCAAAATCATAGAAATTTTGTTTTGATGAAAGTGTGATAAACAGATTTTTTCAATTATACTTTCGATTCACAGGTCCAATCAATTTCTTGTATGTTTTCAAGCACTCCAAACGATCTGAAATTTCACTCCAAAGGTTGTCAAAGTGCATCTGAATCAACTGAAAGTCGACGCTTATACTATCAGCTTCATTAATTCATCATTTCTAGTATCAGCTGAATAGCCACCGAATTTATAAAGATAACAAAATACTTGATTTGCACATAATTTTGAAAAAACTGCTATATGAAAACGAATTTTGAAAGCAAAGGCTTTGAAAATAAATTTCAAATTTTATAAACATGGTTATATAAGGGCAAATCCATCTTATGAATCTTTTTGCATTGAAGACAGATTTCATAACTTTAAAATCCATAGCAGCCTATATTTACACGTAGTTTACTTCTTGGACGTTTATTACTTTTTCTAAATGATATTAATACGTTTTTGTTCAAAGAAGCCCCAGTATTGAAAATCGTGGAGCAAAAAATTTCCGCACGGATTTCACTTGGCTGATATGATAACCTAGTGAGCGATGGAGACATGAGTATTCGTGACATAGCAGCTCACCTCAATTGAGTGACGCCCACCGAGGATTTAATGTGCCGCAATCATCGCAAAGCTCTGTGCCCGTCATCTATCTGCAGACATGCAACTGACACTGTATTGCAATAAGTACCAAAATTTTGAGACCGTCAAAATCAAATGCAGGTTTCGGGTTCCGACCCCTTATCAGCGGGAGACTTTTTATTAATCTGCACCCAAAAGTTAAATGCACCAAACTTTCTGAAACGGAACGCCAAAGAAATTATTTTACTGTTTTGTCAACGATAATTTCCAATAACTTATGTGAACTTGTGTGATGCAATTGTTTTATTTTATTTTTGATTCTCATTTGGAGAATAAACTTTATTCTCTTTTCTATGCGGTGCGAATACAAAAGGCAATCCGAATCAACGAACAGCAAGTTTATATTCTTCAGACTGACTGTCCTGTAACCAATTTAATTCGGACAGAAATCACTGTAGCTCACGATTCATAATATCAACACGAAGTCAATTAATTGCTTTATACGCGTGCGTGTTTCACACTGTCAGCATTGAGCATTTCCTTCAAACTGCATGTTACCGCCACCAAAATGGAGATCCATATCGTAAAGTGCAGACGCTGGCAGCGTGACCCGCATGTACTATCTCCCCATCGGTTTCCTGAGACTCCTTACACACGACCACCAACTAATCAAATTTCTCCTCTTCTTTCATGCCCGGTTTGCCTCAATGTCTCCTACCTCAGTGGCTGCTGAACTATGCAAGCACAGTTGATCCAATATCTATTCATACTGACAAACCGGCAGATGACGTCAATATTGGATGCGAGGTTAACTGACTCATTCGGCCACTTACTATTGGTAACGTCATTCTTCACATACGCATGTGGTGCTGTGTGTGCTTCGTCGAAGTCCAATCAATGCGGATGACAGAAGCTCATGTGTCTCTTTCACCTGATCACAGTTAACAGTATACAGTGGTTGTCCGTTACACGAACTTGCTGTATTACTGCGGAGAGACAATCGAACCACGTGTTCATCTAACGCGATATCCGACAACTCGTGTCTCATCATGGTCAATCTGCTCGCTCCGATCTATGAATTCACCGGACAAATTGTTTCGAGTGCACAGCCGAAATGGGACGGTGGAATTATGGGCTTTTTCCTAAATCACGTGCTATTTCTGAATAAAAGTGAACAAGCGTCTCCTGCGAATCACGTCATTGACACTATTCAAAGTGGTGGCTATTTAGCTGGATTAGTGTGCGGATTGATTTGGGCCATTCTTCTTTTGATTGTTGGTCTTGGACTTTGCATTTGTCACTGTCGTAGAAAGTCAGACACTAAGACATCAATGATGTATGTTATGATTGCTCATCAAATTCAATATAAACGTGGAAGAATGGGACAATCAAGTTTGTGTAAGGCTGTACAGTTTTCTTTAAGCATCCTCTTCACTATCATCGCGTTTATTATGTGTATACTTGCCTTTGTTGTGAACACTCATCTTAACACCGCCATGACTTCAGTTAGGAATAATGATGCTGTCATTCCTAGCATAGCTCGATCAGTGAAAAATGTTCAACAATACGTGAATCTGCTCGCTCCTCATGCAAGAATTGCGACAAAACCCATCGTCGATGAAATTGTTTACAAGACTGAGGTGTTGCAAAACGACACTAAGGCCGTTTTCACAAAGGCACTTACAAAGAAAATTCAAGGAGACATTCTGCAAGACAATGGGATAAAGTTGGTTGAGTATATGACAACAATCTACAATAGTATACAGCAAATTACGGAGTCTCAGAAAAGAATTGCAGAAAATCCAATCAGAGAGAAAATTAATAGACTGACGAAAAACATGCGCAAGAGTTGCTCGTCTCTCGACAAGTTGGAGAAAAACTCGAAAAAAAACCAGCGTCTTCAAAGTCGGTGTTCTGCAATATATTCTGTTTTAACTAAGAATGTCGTATTCAATATGACTGATATATCAATCAGCAAACCCAAAGCATTTGTCACATTACTCAAACAGTTTAATCAAACTCCTCCTGTGATGCGCTCTCAAATGGATGTTGCATTAATGAAGAAAAAGGCGATTGAGGACCGGTTATACATCAAGTCAAAGAAACTGTTGAAAGTAAGTGAAACCGTTCGTAATATGACAAATGCACAGTGGGATGATCTCGAGTTAAAACTCGAGTCTGCATCAGCCATGCTCGAAAACGTTACTGACTTGCTTTACGGTGACATGCGTCATCAAGTTGTTAAGTATGAAGGAATTCGAAATGCTGTCTATTTAATTGTGCTTTTTATCATGATTCTGATGTGCCTTATTTGTTCAGTAGTGTTTATTTATCATTTTTCTATCGCTGGCGGATTAACTAGACGTTTGAGAAATGGTTGTAAGATAGTTTTGTATATATCCATGATGATATTGTGTATAGTAGTGGTGGTTTGTACTGGTACTTTTTTACTCGGTGGTTATTCTCAGACTGAAGTTTGTCGCTATTTATCCGAAAAGCCAATCGAAAATAGAAATTTATCAAATATGCATTTAGACAAAATTGTTAACAACTTCATAAACAAACATTGGAGTGTGATTGAAGGTTTAGCAGGTGACGATTCATCGATGCCGGTTCCCCGACCTCGTGATGTTTTCTACGGGATACAGACAACTTGTAGACAAAATAAGTCCATCATGCTTGCAATAAATGGTATAGAGTCCATGGATATGTCGGCAGTTTCTAAGCCTGAAATGACAAAACGTTTTCTGAGACTTGGTCGTGAACTGATGCACGAAAGCTTCAGAACTACAAACCCAGACGATTTGTTGCGTCCTAACATGGCTAAAGAAATGTCTGACCTGAAAATGTCGATATCAAAATTTATTTACAGTTCAAAATACACTGGTTATATTGATATCCTCAACAAGCCTCCGTTGTCTATCAATTTGTCCCAACTGAATGATTCTTTGACGAATCTCTTTCTGGATGTCTTGAAAGTTGAAAATAAATCTCCGGATCTACATCAAGCGTATTTGGACTTATATGTTGCCAAAGATGCGCTACCAGATTTAATTAAAGTCAACGAAACTTACGAAAAAGAGATGCGTATTCAAAAAATGGGATTTACAAACTTGAGGAATCACATGAATATATCGGTATTGGTTGACGAAATGCTACCAGCCATCGGAAATCTGTCACTTTACATTTATAATGTTTCCCATTGGATTAGTACTGCTGATAAATTGTATGATGAAATTATAGTTGAGGGAACAAAAAGAAAGTCGCCTAAATTGATGGCTGAATCAACGGAGAAAATTATGAGTGTCCTCGGTCCTTGTCGTCATATTTTCAATGCATTCAATATAATGATTTTCACTTCGTGTAAGGTCATTGTCCAATCTATTAATCTGTTGTGGTTTTTCATTGGATGTAGCGTTGTTTTTTTGACTCCCAGTATAATAATGGCTTTACTTGTATTGACAAAAGAAATGGGCTTACCAAGTTCGATTAGTCATTTGAATGGTTCTCAAAATCCTTATGGAGATGATGTAAAGCATGAAAAACATGAAATGACTGGAGCTGGAGATGTAAAAGATAGTAAACATAGTTTGAAATGATGACTGTTATCCTATTCATTGCCAGTTTTATACTTCCGATATTATTGTGAATTTTGTTGTCGATTTTCAGTTACCACGAGAATTTCTACGAAATGATAATGGTAGCGTTTTTATAAATACCCAAATGACTTTTGATACCTAGAGTTTCAACAATGTCACAATTCCTATGAATTTTTGTAATCATATCGATTCAATCGATGCCAAATGACATTGTTCAATTTTGTATTCCTTTTTTGAGTAAATTGATGATATTATATACATGCCCTCAAACTTGTATTTGACTTTTCTTCATCAAGCGCTGCGAAAGATGTAGGTGGGCGAGATACGAGAATTTGAAAATCCGATCACGATTACCGATTGTCCGATTCGAAAAATAACAAATTTAAGTTCCGATTATCCGAATTTGCGATTCCATTCAGTTAAAAAATCTTGGTCATCCTTTGACTACATGTTTGTTTAGAGCAGGTGACGGGGGGACGTCGAGCATAGAAAAAGGCTACCAATTTTCCGTGTATAGTACTTGACTAGTGGAACTGCCCTTCTGGCTGCGTATTAGTAGTGAGTAAGCACAGGGCCTTTTTATATAACATCCACAACTAGGCAAGATCAGACAAAAAGGTTACACTTATTTTGTTTTCTTTGGAAAGAGCAAAATTCAAGTGAGTGATTTATAGACGCTTAATTTCAGCTATGATATAATTATCCTCTTAGTGATGAATTTATGGAAGTACAGAACAAGATTCAAAATTCACATCAGGATACAAAATTGCAAATGATGCAAAACTATGCAAAAAATTAACTATGTACAAAGTTATCGATTGAAACCTATGCCATGCTCATTCCCCATGCTTCCCTCATCAATAGGCCTACTGAATGACCCATGATAGGCGTTTAGTTGATGGGTAGACCTTGACAGATGCTTTCAAATAACTCCATGCGTTTAGACCACTTAGCCTACTCTATTTCTGTAGAGCAAGGGTTCCCAAACATTCTTTGTATAATTTTGATGAACACTGGGGTCCGTCTAATTTTACATAATAAGCCTTGCTAGAAATTATCTAATTGGGAATACAATTAAGATGTTACAACAAATCATGAAATTTAGCCTATGCTCGTAGCAATGTGGAGCTCTCTTTAAACATTTAATTTCTAATCCTTAATTTTTGTGTAAGCTTTACTCACAAATATCAACCTCTGATTCACTAGCTCACAACACATACATGTAGCTATACGTTTGTTTTCAAAATATTTTATGATAGCCTCTCTTTTGTACTTGCATGTATCTTTCTCTAGACTTCGTACTGACCGCTTTGATTGCGTAAAATTTCAAAAACAATTTGCTGTTAAAGCAATGGAATAGTCTAAAACGCTAAGAAATCGCCAAAAAATTGTATTGCTCTTTCATGCAAAATTTGGGAACCCTGTTGTGGAATGTAGGCCTAGACCAAAAGGTTAGCAAGTAAAAACCAGCAGTTCCATATTATTCCCTCAATACTGAATGAGCACGGATAGACAAATCGTTGACCTATTGCCTATATATGCCTAAAAAGCTGTCCATGGGCCTACATGAACATTAAAAGATCAATGAGTATTTAAGTAAAAATGGAAAGTAGGCCATACAGCTATATGAGAAAAGCAGGACGTTGATCTTCGTCAGAATCATGTCATTTGTATCAATCGAGTCCTTGAAAAGATAACCAGGTAATTGAGGGTCCATCATACCATTTCGTTTACCACCAGATTTCCATCCTTAGAAAATAGGGATCAACCCATCAACGAGTTTGGGGGTATTATACATTAACCGCATTATGGCTGCGCATTCTGTTCGTCATACATGTATAATTGCAAGATTTGACAGTCGAAGAATCATATGACACCTGGGAGGCGTGATCCTCACTTTTTTGCTGCACCGCCATAATTAAGTGAGATCAGTTTTTAAGTCCTTCACAGCATCATGATAGATGCAAATGCCCTTGTCTATTTAATCATTGTAGAAAGAATTTCATCTACATTGTATACCCATATCAGATGCAATGTGGCCTGTACTTCATTTGATTCCGCATTGTCTAGTGAAATCACACATCATGCCCGAAAAATCTATTCAGCTGCCAAGGAATTTCCGATGCCGCTTTGCGTACCGATGTTGTTTGGAGTTCTAGATTTCAGTTAACGCATAATCGGAGACCGAAGGCATTCTGTACTGCTGCTAAGCTTATAACATTTTCTCCATCAGGATTCTGTGCTTCCTCCTCTGTAATTAGGGCACTACATGCCATATCTTGGCCTACTGATAATTTCCGGAAAAACACGTACCAGTTGTATTTAAAAAAATGTACTTTTGATGGCTATCTTTCTTTTCATGCTTATTAACCCTTATCAGGTCACCAAAATCAACATCCTCATCCGGTCAAACGGTCACAAATTGTGACCACTCATAAATGTGCCGAATCATGTCGAGAAATGAAGCCTATTCACAAATATTGATCAGTTCTATACTCATACGTATCCAATTACATCCTCATCAATGCCAATTAATGAAGTATTGGGCATACATGTAATGATAATAATAATAGTATACTACATGTTGTAGTTGAAAGCAAGATTTAGAAGGCCTGCAACTCAAAATTCCAATTGCTTTAATAATCTTTGAACTTCACAACAAACACTACATACAGATTTGCATGTAGGCAATTAAAAAATCTAAGTGAGCTCATGACAGTCTTCACATTTCGTGATCACCTCATAAATCTATGAATGGGGCATATCGGCGATCACAATCGTCGCAGTAGGATCTTGGTTTCATATTTGAAACCAACCTTGTCGGGATGGCTGCGCCAATTGAAGTGAGCATTCGAGAAATTCTTTCTTGTTGCGAGTAAGGCCACTCTTTTTGGCAAGAAGAAATGCGTTATTGTTTGCAACATCAATGATATTGAAAAACAATAACAAGGGCCATCGGTGTGTGAATACTCTTCGACATTACCGTCCATTGTATCCATTTGGAAGCGTTGTAGGCTATTCAAGAATAACAAGAGGCTTGTTCTGAGCCTTCTCCGAACTTGATGTAAGGAGGACAACATTTTTCTTTTTCTTGGGTTAGAAAATGTGGGACACTTTTTTGTCATTCAAACGCGAATCGTACTTGAGTGAACAGATCGATCATCAGTTGTTCGAATATAACTTGGGATTTTCTCGTCTCGCGGTGAAAGATAGTAAGATTGTGTCAAGCAACTTTGCAGCCAATGCATGAAGTAAAGTAATTGTCACAAACAATGTTGTGGCATATCTCTGTTCTACATGTAAGTGAAAATGTGGTGAACTATTCTTTTACATCTATTTACTGTAACTTCCGGTTATCTGATCACATGGTTTTTTTTACGCTCAAACTTTCTGACTAAACCTACGACCATACAGCGACTTTAAGTTGAGAATGGACCGATTCTCCTATTCGCACTGTGTTTAGATCTGAAGCGAGTACCGCAAATTTCGCTGAATTTCCGTTGTGAAGCTTACCATGCGACTTTCTATGAGCTATATGACTCATAGTCGAAGCTAAATTCATTACCTGAATAAAAGGTCATCCCAAGAGAAGTACGTAGTTGCGAAATAAGGTGATTACACTACAGAAAATGCTGGTCACAATTTGTGGCCGTTTGACCGTCTACGTATAAATATTGTATACTTTATCTAATCAACTCAGGATTTTAACACAGTATTTTATGCTTAAAATGGTTACCGATAGATCCAATACTTGATGCATTTGTGACTGAGGGTTAAGGTGTGCAGCTGAGCCACCAATTAAGCTTGCATGTTGCAATATACATATTTAATACAACTGGTGATTTTCCGGAAATTAAGTCTGTATCATGACCAACCCAGTTGCAACAATATTTAATGCAATTATTCCTGTATACTTTTATTGAATAATACTATTTCAATGCGGTTTCTGCTTTTTGTACACCCAACCTAAAATGATTAATGAAATTTGACGTCCTCCGCTGACCTCCCCAGCATGATTCGATTGCTTTCCAAACCTCCTTACGTTTCGCAACATCTTTGGGCATTCCTGTACTTTACTGGTCCCAAAATACCCCCTCCTGTACTTTACTGGTCTCAAATTAAAAACAAATATTTATCCAATTAAAAGCATTTTTTGCTTCAAAAACATTAAGAAACTATATGCCATTCAGCAAGATGTCCAAGAATATTGTTGAAGTTAGAATATTGTTGTTCGACGTCAAGTTTCACGTCAAATTCCTTCTCAACACACTAAATACAGAGATACCAATCCTTTAAAACAATGCGTAGGAGTTCAAATATCACCAGCCATAGTTCATTCGCACGATTTGACACATAGCAACACGTCAGCGTTCGTGCTAAATTTGGGACCAGCAAAGTAAAGGAGGGAATATTTAGGGACCAGTAAAGTACAGGAGGTCGTTTCTCGCATTCCCATATAGGGACCAGTAAAGTACAGGAGTGCCCATCTTTGTAATCCTTGCAGGATGCGTTGTACAAATGGTCATGCAATTGTGCCTCAGCAAGAAATTGTTCGCCTTCTGCCAATTGTTTCAATCTCTTTTCATTCTTCATGTTTTGCCTTGAAAATTGTGTGCGTGTCTGTGGCGTGTGTTCAGAGAAAGATAAACTAAATTTATCTCGCGTGAATTGAGCAAATTTCAACACACGCGATGGGAAAGAGAATACATTTGACGTCAGTGTTTTCACCTTAACCTATCCGTGTAAGCACACGCACGCACGAGCGTGTAAAACACGCGAGGCAAATGTAACACACGATAGTCGAACACACGCCATTGTAAATTCGGCTTTACGCAGAAGGGAACACGCCTCCATCCACCTGTCTCCTGCGCAACGTCATTTGAGAACGACCCTCTCTCGAACGTCGTCCATGCCGCAGTCTTGAAGCGGAAGTCTTAGTCAGAAGCACGTAGTCAGAATCACCTGCCATCCATAATTTAAGGCCTTGTTTGACTGGTCTCCAAGTTTTACAGACCTATTTGCAGCTTCTACGATACATACAATCAATCACTGATCATCCACTGTAACTGATCGAGATCGGCTCGTGATTGCCGATTTTGCTTGACAAATCCATTCAGCAGAAGACTCACAGCGGACAGTTCGATGTGAAGAGAATAGGCCTATCCCGCTTCTTGTCTAATCAAAAGCAAAAGAAACGCATCTACTTCAATCGTCAAGCAGAACCTCTGTTCGAATAAAAAAGCAGAAGATATCGAAATTAGGTCTACTCACGAAATGCATGCATTAATTTGATGCAATGATCAATTTGATGGGCTACCAAATAGAGATAGAATGAATAGCTGCGGGAATGCTCAAATGACGTTGCTTCACTGGTAATACAGTTCATTGGTATACATAAGTTTCAGCACTACCTACGAAATCATATTCCTTTATGCGGTTCGATAGATAGCTATTGGCATGTAGCGGAGAATTTTGTCCGTTCGAGCCATAAACATATTATTCAACTATATAGTTATTACTTTATCTCAAAAAGGAAAACTATTTCACTATGCTTGCCTGAGTAAAGTCACAAAATAGCATCTATATAGTTTTCACATTCTGGGGACAGTCTTAATTAAAACCCATGTCGGGTACTTATGTCCGTTGCGATCACTTGTGGGGTAATCAAAACATGATTAAAGAACGCTGTAGGATGAGGATTTTCGATTAAGATTTTAAGCAAGTCAAATAATGAAACTAAGTCGACTAGGAAATCTGTTTTGATTTGGTGGAGAACTGGATGATACTTATTATTGAAAAGAATTGCCATACATATGTTCAAATTTTCACGTGAGCTTCTCTAAACAATCACAAGAAATACAAATATATTTTCAGAAAATTATGATCATACAGTGCAAAAACAGTCTGAAAATCGGTGTTTCAATTAAGCCTATTGGCAGCATTCTTATGCGAAATTTCGAAAGCATCAAATTTTTTGTCGTAGATGTCTGCCATTAACAAACTTGCACTGAAGCTTCGTTCAGAAATGAGAGGGGATCAAACATGACTCTGAATGGATGTGTCAATCTACTTAATGCGACAATGATGTTCTAGTTTAGGCCCATGGACGTCTAGGCCTACTTGATTGCAGGAGGTTGAATGCAATAAACCACATCTTCATCCGATGAGTAGAACTGGAATCAGATTGGTTTGAAGTTGAATTGATGGAATGGGCTAATTCCATGGCCTACACTTAATTATAGTTGGTTCTCCACACAGTAGGCATTCGGACAAATTCCGATTTTCCAGACTTTCGGAACTTTATCATTTCCGAATCGGAATGCTGAACATTTTAAAGCTATTACCCGATTCGGCAAGGTCGATGCCATCCGCATGTCTTATGCAATATATGTCTTTATTCATGCAGTAGGCCTACGCCGGTGGTACTTAGACATTGGCAGAGAAACGAACTCATATAAACTATTCACACCGGTAAAGATCAACACTCTGAAGGAAAGCATCTTAATGAATTTTTCATCGGTGATAGAATTAATACAGTTGATATAAGGCCGACATATTTTGTTTGATACCAATGAAATTACATTGGCATAAAAGTCAAATTTATTTGATAATTTGTTTTAATGAGATACATTTAAAAAGCTATGATGCTTGGGACGAACCCCATCATTTTTGATGCGTGTTCCTGCTTGGCACTCTATTTCAACACTGGCATGATCACAACTGGATTGATCACCAAGTTGCTTAACATCGGCCCTTATTCTGATCATCCATGTGCAGGCTGCTTTCTATATCGAACATTTCACTGAATAACCAAATCAAGATGGCCTACCCCCAGGCCGAAGAACTTTTTCATGAAATTTTGTCGGAGTGGTTAATTGTTGAGCTTTTTTATAAAGGCCTATGAGTGTCAAAAATTGTTTATGCGCCTTTAAAAAAAGGGCTATGTGCTCGACAGTCTGAATCGCGTAATGGACCAGCCTATTTAGTAATGAAAAAAAATGACTGTCACATTGTTGTGACCAGCTAGTTCATTGCTCATCCAGCATTTTTACATGTAGGCCTACATTAGATTAACCTTACTATATCAGCTAAAATTGCGACCCCCAGAGGAATTGCATTAACACTTAAATGTTCACCAACACGACGCTGTATTTAACCAATTATCGCAATTCATTCGTATCGCACAGAAATCAGACTACTTCGTCCGTGTAGCGCTATAAATTCGACGTTGAGACATTGGTAAAATTAATTGTCTGCTTCTAAATCTCCAGATAAATCAAAAACAATTATGCTTGTATGACTATCCATCCAATATATTGTATATCCTATTGCGAAGCACTTTTAGGATAATTTCAAGATCTATTTCATCACATGGCGACAAGATTGAATCCACAAAATTGCACTATATGTGAACAAGCACGGAGAATATAAGGAAGCATCACTAGTGTATGTACACATCGATAGCTGTGATGAAACTTGAGAACAAACTGAGAAACAAACAAGATGAGTATGTAATTGTCTGTTATTTTGGCAGCCCCTGTCGGTACGATAACAGACAAAATACAGTAATCGATGATTCAAATGTCTTTCAATTGTATCTATATATAACAACTCTCATTTTCGTGTAATCTACGTTACAATTAGCATGCAATTCAGCAAATGAGACAAAAATATAGCGAAGTCAATCATCAAAATGAAAAACGGAGTACAATATAAACGCAACCTCAAGAGATGACATTGGATGGGAATGACAAACAATGGCGACTGAGTATAACAAAAAAGTATGAATATTCCAATGAACGATAAGAACCAACTACACGGAGTATCTCGCAACAATATATAAAGAAATTTGGGGTTCTTTCGTATGTGCTCGTCCACTACAGGTGCTCTCATTAAAAACAACGATACAACACTGATTGAGGCGCGATTCTTCGGACGATGTCAACCCTGCTATTAGTTTACACTTAACCCATAATCTTTTTGTTGTAGTTTTCTTTCTGAGCGAAGTCTGTCCGATCGGCTTTACGACGTTTACATCGTTCGCTCATCACATCGCCTCCCGAAACTCCTCCACTCAAAAGTTTACAAATGCAATGCTGAAATAACACCGCAACAGAAAAGAAAGAGACTTCAATACACCTCTTCTCAAAAAGGCAATGGGTGGAGTAGGTGGCGAATTCAACAATTCCATAACTAATTGATGAAGCAAAAGACACCGATTTCAATCAAAACGCAAACAAAGTTACAAAAATCTCTCTGAATCTCCCATTTTATGATAGTTTCTTAAGGGATGGGATTATGAAAGAGCTGTGCTACTTTCGTGTCCTCCCTGACATGGGGGAAGTGCCGCGGCTCATTGACGCCAACGAGCTGATGGACGAAAAACCAGTCGAGACATTGAAAAAGCGGTTAAAGGATTGAGAAACGCTAAAATGACGTGAGAGATTGAAAGCAAGAAAGCGCGAAAGCGAGTTAGATTCTAATTGTGATTTTGTTTTTTCAGCACGTCAGTCCAGT
Organism: Prostheceraeus crozeri; assembly: GCA_907163375.1. Lineage (NCBI taxonomy): Eukaryota > Metazoa > Platyhelminthes > Polycladida > Euryleptidae > Prostheceraeus > Prostheceraeus crozeri. The sequence goes on along the minus strand of CAJQUW010002148.1, from coordinate 52,637 downwards.
CTTGTTCGACCGCGGCATCGAACGTTGTTGGCCCTGCGAACTCTGTAACTCTTATCATCACCATGTTAGGGACACAACTACGGGCAAGGAAGCAACAGCGAAAGCAATAAAACCAACTTAGAAATAATATCGCTAGAAAGGCGACGAGCAAGCAGGTGAAATGCCTTTACAAGAACTGCAGGTTGTCAAAAATGAAGAAGTCTTACATCTCCGCATAATCAAAAGCAAACAAATTTTTCCAAAGATACCATTTCTATCTTTCACTTGTGATTGATGTCCAGAGAATATTGATGGAGAATTCTCCGTGAACAGCCAGTGGAAAAAAAGACTCTATCTATTATCAAAACTCAAAGATCACAAATTTACTGATAAATTCAGTATTTGATCGAAATAAATCACGATCGATACTGACACATTGATCACTATCGAAACTCAATACCTATGGAACAGTCTCCTATCATTCATTCAGAAAACTATTCAATTCCTTGCAAGATTGGAAACACAAGAGGATTGCCACAGACTACCTAGAGTAACAGAGATCGCAGGCACGAAACAAGGAGAGACATTAAGTATGTTGAGGATTGTTTTCACTTGTTTTGTTATGTGAAAGAAAATATGCGCGGAGGAGACCCAAGAGAGCAGATAACTTGTTGGAAATATAATCTATGAACCAGAAAGGAAACCAGGACATGGAAATGTTGGCGCGGAATACTAAAATGAAAAGGTTAAGATTGAGACGGGTATAAGAGGAAACGCTTAGTATAATACAAGCTATGGCGAGCCAGCAAGAAATATGCCAATTACAATGCTCTGAACGCCAGTACAAAAAAGTAGGCAAATAAAGTCAGTTTTGAAAATTAAATCAAAATTGATTTTCTCTATATTTGTATATATAGACAGAAATCCGTCACTGTAAATCAGCATTTCATGACTTTCATCACTTTTGTGGAAAAAGCACTCGCCGCCAAAAATGTATGACAGTCGAAAACGTGAAAATAAATAAACATCACTAAAACGTCATCGCATCGTTTCATAAAATAGGAAGGTAAAGCAACTTTGAATATAGAAACTTATTATGTACGAAGATGATGCCAGCGGAAATAGTATTTACTTCTTGTCTTTCTTTTTCGAAAATGATGGCATTCGGAAGCCAATCTTTTTCTTTTTCTTGTCTTCCTTAGACGGAGATTTGCTCTGAAACAAACAGGAAAATATCTCATTCGATCAGTAAAACAACATGAGGAACTCTGCTGTTCATCATTATGATACCATGTAAAGAGGAAGTACCAGTATGGTGCAAAATATTGATAAATACAGACAAGTAGGTATTGGTAATAAGAATATATATAGGGTGTTTCAAGAGGAGTACAAATGTTAATATCACAAAAAACTGCATAACAGCCACTTTCAATTAAATTCAAAATTATCTTTGCCTAGACTTTCAATGAAAATTTTGAATTTAATTCAATTAATGAAAAGTAGTTGCTGGGCTGCTTTATTTGTTGTTTATATATACATGTACATCGGGCTTTCTGTCTTTCGGTGAATGAATACAAGTGCTTGGTGCATCCAGGAAGATTTCAAAATTCTCTCGCACATAGTTTTGAAGTGATGTCTTTCACAAGTAAGAAACAATTCTGCCGATTAAGTTTGCAATCTTAAATTAACATTTTCATAGAGATGGATGATTTCGAGAATGCATGTATTTAACAATTTCACTTTTTTGAGAAATAATCGGATAGTGAAAGGTGTTACAGTTAAAGTTTCAAAGTTGAAGTTAAAGTATCAAAGTTAGCTAACGCATGAACACAGAATGTGCATTAAAAGTTAATGAATTATTTTTGTACCCGTATACTGCAGAGTTGCCAGGCCTGCTGAGGGACGGGCCGTTAATCAAGCTCGTAATAAGTCATAATGTCTTAAGCTCGTCATATTCCATCTTACTGCAAAGCATGACATCTGTCATGGATTCTCAAGCACGAGCAACATTTTCAAGTAAATGCAAGTAAATGAAGTAAGTACAAAATACGATACAGATAAACAAAATGAATAAAGTAAGACCTCAAGAATGAATGATCATATCATTTATCAGTTATTCACTGACTCGTTACATGAAGTCTACTAAAAGTGAATATATGAATACCTTCATCACTAAACAGTTACGGTTTATTATCATTCATTGTAAATGTTTATTTGATCAATAATAAGAATTTTTGATTTTTAATATTACTTTATCTTTGTAATTCATCATTTATTTGATCGAACTTAACATTTATGAGCCAATCAAAACAGTTCAAATTTAATGTAGAAAAAACTACATCAGCTCCGATCGACCTATTCCATGTCGCCCTTACAGGCATGACGTAAAATGAGAAGGAGATCGGTTCTCATTACAATTAGTTCGTAATTGTGACATGATTGATACTTTCATTATATTTCATATTTTACTTTAATGACCCTAAATACTTGATCGAGACTTCGATTTTCTTATATCGACATTCTATGCTCTATAACTGGCTTGTTCAACATAAATCCTTAGATCTCACATGTTTATCTATTAGAGAATTTACTCATTTAAGCAACAATTCACTTAGATGATTCGTTACTGAACATTTGTAAATTCAGAAAATTTTGAGTGCCAATGAAGAACATGTGATTTTATCAAATTTCTTTGCAAAGTTGGATATTGGCCTACAATGATGTGATGTTTTCACTGGTGTGACAAGATACGAATGGGCGAAAACTAGAATATCTTCTTCATAATTATTTCAGTTAAAATATCAAGGAAAATATAATGCATAATGAAATGATTGCCGAAATTTTATTTGAAATGAATGCCTATCTCTATTGCGGAAGTGATAGAATGTATTTACTTTACATGATACGTGGCATTTTCGAGCAGACAAGCTTGATTAATCAGCAATGAAATAAAGTGGAATCATTGCAGTAACCTATGAGTCATTAGCTCAGATTTAATCCTTCATTTTCTTTTTTCTTTCATTAGCTCAGATTTTAATACCATACCCTGGATTATAAACAGTAAGTAGCGAGGAGCAAGTGCATGATTTTCCATTAGTGTTGTCTCTTATGGGATCATTTATGTTTTTGTATAAATATAGGAATTCTGCTGACATTCTTTCCATCCAGGGACTTCAGGAAGTGTGATCGTGAAGAAAAACACGCTTCTGGGTTGACGTCCCTGTCTGTCTAAGTTTCAACATAAAAATAACAGTCAACTGTGTGATTTCTGTTCATAAACTCTTTAAACTATAGGCTGATAATGCAGGAAATATTGATTAAAAATACTAGATTTTCTCTGATGGATATTCATGGAACATATGTAGATTTGTAGTGATATTTATCGTATTTCTCAATGTTGAATCCCGGCTGTATTAAAACTATGATATCATACCATAGACTTCCTGTTATACACTATCAAAGTAACGACTTCCTAATTTGTTAAAATGTTCGGTCATAAGGATGCAATAATATTAGGGTGGTCCTAACTTGTCAATCATTCTCATGTAGAGACCGTTCCAAATTTTCGTTCATCTTTAGCACTTTATGAATGTAGACCCTATATCAATTTTACTTGATAATTTTACTATGTAATGATGAATCACGGGATCATAATTTGAGTAGCCTAATTGTGATGTCAAATGGATCTTTTGGTGGGGCGATTATGCTATCCATCATTCTTTAAATCCTTGTTGGCCCTTATTTTCTATGTTGGCAATGAATAAATTTGGAGAGCGCTATTCATTGCTGCTTCAAACATTAATTTCCTTGGTATTTCATTCAATGATTCTATCCAAACAATTGCTATTGATAATTGTTTGCTTTTCAAATTTCAAAACACGTTTTAGTATGATGCTCTGAACTCTAATATATCTCAATTTGAGTGACGTAGACTGAAAACTTTGTTGGTAACTGTTGAGTTAGTGCCAAAATCCATGTTTTATCTTTGCACTGCTGCAGTGAAATTCTCATGTTGAATTTTATAGGAACGGATCGACAATTTTTTTCATTTTACCCTTATATATATTGTCAGAAAATGTTAGATCCCATCTATCTTCCAAAGCGTGGATAAGTGTGCACAATTTGGCTCGATTTTGACCCTCAAAAATCTTTCTTCGCCTTTGTAGGAAATGGTATTGAGATGAAATGTTAGACCTTCTCATGAGGTCTAGGCATTCACTAAAGCTTTGTATTCCAAGTTTAAGAATTAAAAATTTCTCAAAACTCTTGTCTGTAGGCCCGTCGAATGGAAAAATCACTGTTTTTTAAATAGATTATTTGGAGTTGAATTTGAAGAAACTGTATCACGAAAAGATGTTGAATTTGCTGAATTTTCAATTGACATGTCTCCCAAGATGATCGAGTTAATAGTGTCGCTTACAGACGCCCCGAAACGTAGATTTTCAAGGCGAGATTATGGCTAATCCGCTATGATTTAAATGTCCAAAATAGGAGATGCAGAAAAGCTACATTGGATCCATCGATGCTCAAAATTTCAGTTTCCATTTTTGAAAATTGCGACCTGTAGCCTGTTACAGCCGTTTGATTTTTTGTGGACGAATAGCGTAATCATTGGGAGGATAGCACGCACATTAGCATACATTTGAGAAGTAGCAAAATGGAATCTGCATCAGCATTTTTCTTTAATTTCAAAGCTCTCTACTTATGAAGAAATATTCTTTTAAATATCGTCTGTCAGCAGTTCACTGATTTTGTTGTAGAGATTTTGCAGTATTTTCTAATTATTGTAGCGAGAATCCATGTCCATTCTCCGATGAACATGTATTTTATAACATACGTTTCCGAGCATTCGAAGAAGAACGCGAACATTTATGAAATAATAACTGAAATGTGCATGAATTTTCTTGTATCTACATGATGAATACGTGACACAAACCAAATCCACCATAACATTCATATGAAACATACGATTTTCTACAATAATTCGGTTGTGAAAAATAATGGAATTAAAGATTCAGATAAAAATGTCCAAACATTCATGCATTCTTTCATAAGGTAATGAGCTAAAAGCAAAGCAATACAAATAATGGTAACATATTCATTCAGAACTAGAACTTGTGCGTACCCTACACCTCAGTCTGACGCTTCAATTGTGAAATCACAATTATATTAAGTTAAGAAATACATGCAGTTAAAGTATACAATTAAAAGCATTGTTTGAAATTAAACATAAAAAATTCATTTTTGTGTTTTTAAAATCTAATGAGGAGTCGAATGTTGTAGAGGTTTAATTCAATGATATCATCATGAATCTTCATGAGCTGATTTTCTACGTATTGAGTTTAATAAATTGTCTAGCTACATGGCGAGCAGAATAACGTATCTCTTTGATAGTATAGATACACAAACGTAATAGTGTTAATAAAAATTACAACCGAATTACAAAGAAACAAAACTCTGACCGAAATGCGAAATGCTGAATCGATAAATATATGCATGTAAATTGCTGAGTTTCTTATTCAAACACCGTGTCGAAAGGCATTAACAATCCAAGACAAAAAATCTTATTTTCCCTAATGTCATTCGCATAACATACTTCCGAAAGTCTGCAAGAATTTTTCACTTATCTTAAGCATGAAAACGCTGATTCGCGCGATGTAATGCATTACTTTTATTCAAATTACAGGTGTAAACCTAAAAAGAATTGTGCAATATTTTAGCGCATCATAAGTAAGATTAAGCTGTGGGGGAATCAAAAATATGATTCAAGCCTCCAGACATATTTACGCTCTATAAGCCCACGCAAATTGGCAATGATCGAAATATTTAGTCAAACTGTTATGGTTTACATGTGACAATATCTGACTTGTTAATGTAAGTTTTGTTGAATACTGACTAACGCAGTAAAAGATCACGTATAGATAGTGTATCTGAATACACGAAAATTCTGCTTAATTAGAGCCTTTTGATGCACTTTGGAAATATTTCGACCCTACCTATTTGAGTCAATGTTGAGAATCATAGTGAATCGTTGAACAATCGCATTCAAATGAATGAGGACATCAATCTTCATTTTGTCATTCAAATAAACAGGTGATATTCTGTTTCTTTTTCATTTTCTGTCTGTTTCAAAAGCAAACCAATCATTAAGCTTATCTTTAACACGCGCAAAATGGTTTCCAAAACAGAAATGAGCTGCTTACATACTGCACTACACTATAGCATATGCTCTATGTCTACATATTTTGTCTATCGTGATTAGAATCACCATCTCAACATATTATCATCCAAGAAGGAGAGATTGCAATCACTTCCGCTTTTACATTGTCTAGATCGACGTCACTCGATGACATAGTAGTTAGTATTTTCTGAATAGATATATATATATATATATATATATATAAAGTATAGATATATATATCATAATTATCAACATCTATCAAAAAAAAATTATTAGGAAACCATGTAAACAAGATAGTAGTTGTTTCAGTGTTACTGCGGAGAAGGAAGAACAGCTGCCATTCGAATGTCCTCCGCGCCCCTCAGCCTGGTGCACGAAGACGCTGTCGCAACACAAGAAAGGGAGGCGAAGAAGGGAAGAACAGCTGACATCCAAATGTCCTTCACCTTTGTTAATTCCAAGCCTCCTCTTAGACATCGTCAGAAGCTTCTGACGATGCCTAGAGGAGGATGAAATTAATAAAGGTATTAACATTAAAAAACTACCATTTTGTTTGCTTGGTTTCCTAACAAAAAAATGAACAAATGAATAACCAAGGCCTATTCAACATATCAAAAAATTTAATCAACTTAAAGTTGCAAAAATTCACGAACGCAAATGCTCAAAAATGTCCACCATGGACATCGGCACATTCTTGTAGTCTTTCGGCCACACTGTGGCACACATTTCTGCATAAGTTCCTGTCATCACTGATCTCTTGACAGGCATCTGTGATGTAGGAGCGGAGTTGAGAAAGTGTGGTGAGGTTTTTCGTCCGTACACTTTCTCTTTACAACGCCCCAAAAGAAAAAGTCCATCGGAGTTAGATCGGGAGAGCGAGGAGGCCAAAAGGATGCTACCACATCTCCCGATCCACTTTCCTGGGAAAAGTGTCATTCAGATAGCTTCTGACACTCACTGCAAAATGCGCTGGTGCACCATCCTGGCCGCTCATCATTGAAGTTGTTCAATGACTGCATCTCAGGAATCGCAAAGGATTGGAGCATTGAAGGTACACCTCAGCCGTCACAGTTCTTTCAAAAAATACTGGCCCAATTCACACCGTTGCTTGACATACCGGCCCAGAACGGTTAAGCCAGCTGGTTCAGCTCATTTGTTGATACCATGTGCGGATTTTCAGGGAACCAGTAGACAACAGTTATGTCTATTTACGTGACCTGATAGTTTGAAACTGGCTTCGTCAGACAAACTATCTTGTCAAGCAAATCTGTGTTCTCCGAATTTCCGACAACATGAGCACAGCAAACTGCAAGCGTCGTTCAGCATCATCCGGTAGATAGGTGCTGCAACAGTCTGGGTCGGTTTATGGTTTAACTCACTTTCCTCATCAGTCTCCAAGTAGAGCTTAGAGAAATGTCCAACTCCAATGAGGCTCTTCTTGTTGATTCTTCGGACTTTGATACAAATGTTTGGGCCCCTAGCTCCTCGTTTTGATGTTATTGAAACTGATCGAGGGCGTCCTGACTTCGGTGCATTCTCTACCGAACCGGTCTTTTCAAAATTTATCTCGAATGCGATAAATAGCAAATTTGTTGGAGGATTGCTGTGAAAGGCATCTCTCCATTCCATTCGCACCTTTTCAGCATTCTTGTTTTTCCAAAAGGATTTCAAAATCCATTTTCTCTGATCATCTTTTAGATGACCTGACATGACAGAAGCAGCAAATTCAAAAAAGCTTCAAGCTTGTTTAATTCAAGTCAAACTACAGTGTTTGATTCAAATCAAATTAATTGAACATATCCCATGTACGTAATGTCAGATTGTGCTATATCCTTGTCCATGAATAGATTTCAAAATTCCTTTGCCAATGGAATGCTACTGCATAGACTTCTAAATGATAGTAGCAATTACTTCGAAGTCTATGGCTCATGTTAGACTGATCATGGATATCCATCGACTGATTCAGGTGTAAATCGCCAATAGAACGGTCAACATAGATTTCCTAGGGCAAAATCAACTGTTAGCCTACTTTTGAAACACCTTGTATATTCTTCTGTCGATTAAATTGATTACTGACAAATATCCATCATACGCAGCATCTAAGTTCATGCATCAAGTACATGTTTGAAAGATTGAACATAATGATATATTCGACAAGGCCGCTTTTATCAACCACATTGTGTACTACAATGATCTGCATACATCTACGGATAATACCCATAAAAATCAGTAAAATAGATGAGTTAGTGACCTAAATTTCAACAAGAACTTCAATTCTTTAGGGAAGTATTCGTTAGTATGGTAACTCATACGTTATATACATTGCTACATGAAAGGTTGCACAGGTATCACTTCACAGTGGTTGAATTTAAGATAGATAAATCATTGAAAAATAATAAGGTCAATAGGAGTTATAAAATCTTCACAGCATCAAGAACACTTCGTGTTTTGCAAATTATCGTCATCGGCACATCAGAACACTGAAGATGAAGACCGTGCTCAGAATACATTGGTTTCATGATAATGCATTTGCGTATTCTATTTGTATTCTCAAGAGGACGCGAAATTTTTTCAAGTTAATCGATTTTGTACTCATTATCATAAGAAAAAAGCTGAACTGTTTAAAGGCCATTCAATAATGATATTTAAGCCGACATCGTTTAGGATGCGTGACGGAACACACATAGCAGGGTGAGGTAAAGGCTTCGGAAATTCCAGCTAATGAATTTCAAACATCATTAAAAAGTCTATTAGATAGCTTCACTATATGTATGCTTGACAGATTTCAACACATGCAGTATCTACCACTACTGTTTCAGCACATTGAACAACGTCAGTCTCGGAATAAATTGAACCAATGTGCTTGTAGCTGCCATAGCACGAGCACTAACCACATCTGGAGATTGGAATTAGCCAAAAGTGATGTCTCACAAAGGCTAGAGCTGAATGCAAACCGGTCGCCATATGCCGCAAAATTATCTGTCTACTGAAAGAAGTTCGCCAATTTGGAGCATTTGTAAAAGAAAACTGCATTTATATAACTTAACCGATTAGTATATAGTATGCTACATCGCAAACGTGTAATGACAAAAAGAAGGCAGTGATATTATTTAGTAAGTGGTACCAGTTTCTTCTGAATTTTTAAAAAACATGTTCGGTGTTTCCTACTGTTCAGAAGAGAGTTGCTTTCTCTAAGGACAGTGTCCGTAGTCCTTTGAAACTTCACTTTTCTACTCCTGCCCAATCAAAAGTAATACATTATATTCGTTTTTGTCTTGGAGAGCGCGTTTACGGGTTTAGATGCTTAAGTAATAAAAGCAGCATGTGCAGGAAAGGGTAAACGATCAATTACCAAATAGATTACCTTCAGCTGGGACTCAACTACGCACCAGACACATTAGGGTTCGCAGCCCAGATGATAATCAAGCCCGTTACAAAACTCTGGAGCCCGGACCCAGATGCCCGGGCAGCCCGATTTTTAAAGTTTGCCTTAAAGCTCTAAAAGTATTACTGTCACTTTACACTTCTCGATCCTTGATAACATTTTTTTTTCTATATCTTGTCTTGCTCCACACCCTTCATCTTCATGATGATTTCTCTGATAGAAACATCTGATTTCATAAGATCTGGCTTTAGTTGGTGGACGTCTCTACTTTTGGTTGCGATTATCAGTAGCAGCAAGTCGTGCAATCAAACAGTCAAACATTTGCCTTCACTAGAAATTCTATCAACATTCGCTGTTTTTAGGTTCGCTAGCTGAGGATGCTTGAGCAGCCTAACGTCATCTGTTTTCAGGTGATCCGGCAGTGCCTCGGTAGAGCTTGCGCCTGCTGCTGAAGGAAAGGAGATCGCCGTTGAGGCTGCTCCCAACTTCATCCGCTACTTCAGACATTTATGTAGAATGCTTTCAGAAAGCTTGTCCACTTGTTTAACATCGACCACAGCTTTTGGTTACATCATTTTCATGTGTGCTCATTGAACCAGCAATGTCTTCCTGCCAACCAATCCCGTCAACTTTAATCGGGACAATAATTTCCTAAATATGATGTCATCAGTGCAATGCGACAGGTGGTGAGTGGGTTTGTGGTTAGACGCCTTTGCTTGCAGTCCAATAATGTCACTAGTGCAAGCCTACCCAAGACTGACGATGCGCAATATACCGATTTATGTCGCGTGGCTACATCTGCTGAGATTTGATGTATTAAAAAGTCCAACATGATCACACGAGTGGTAGTCAGGTATGAGATATCGTGGCTGGCCACCGTCCTGCTTTTACACAGCAGAGATTGTAAAGGTAAGAGAGAACATGACGTTTACATTTACAACATAGATGCGGTAATTTACATTTGATATCATCATTTACATAGGCCTATTTGATACGACCAATTTGCAAATCAGAAAGATTACCAAGCAAAAGATCTGATAATGTCACAGCGCACAAAATTGTGACATCGATTTTTCACCTAAGCTTTGATCTCATACCTGTAGCTAAGAGCATGCGCCAAATCATCATAATTGATACTGTTTCGTGATATTGCCTCTTCGAAGTTAATATTTAAATTCCAATTAATTTTGCTGTATGCAACTAATGAAACAGAGCACGGTCAGCGTTATGCTCCTAAAGAGTAGAGTCTCTACATCACAAAACCAATGATAGTGGGTCTCGCGCGCTAATTAGCAAACCGCCTACCAAGTTTTAATGCTTAAGATGATTTAAATCATTGTCGTCTTCGACTTTCCACGATGGCTTGATCGACCAAACAAACGCTTTTCTGATGCTCCTTTTTTACTTTTTTGACCACTGTCAGAGTGACTAGCCATCGGGCTAGCGGCTGTTGAAATTTTGCCATCCACAGCCACTTTGCCCGACGATTTCGATCTCGCACCACTCTTTCGTGATGATTGTTGCAAATCCTTTTCTTTGCGCCTCTTGAGCTGGCGTTGGAGAACACAGGATCAAGTCACAACCATATTCACATGACTACAACAATTGCTTACAAGTCCAAGCAAAGTATTTCTTTACAATTTACAATTATGCATTTCTGATAATAATTTTACCAACACAAGACATTTCCAAAATTGAAAATAAATTGTTGATGATGTTGTTTTACGAGAGAATTGACCTGCGCTAGGATATGTTGCTCTTGTTTCGCAAATCGCACATGAAAATGTCAACTTACAAAGCAAGTTAGCATCTTCGTCTTTGAATGTGAAATAATAACAAATTAACTGAATTTTACATTGAGAATTAAGAAAAACGTTTCATATAAAACATCTAGCATTTAACGTTCTTATCGAATAATTGATTAAAATCAATCATCATAAAACTTCAGCTGAAACTATAAATGCGAAAAAGAATGGCAGTAATAACATGCACATAATAGCATATATACTTTCTGAAGCTTGAAAACAAACCAATTTTTTATCAAGCTTTAAAACAGGTGATGCTTTTAACCATATACACGACTAATCTTACATCAGACATTTATCATCTGCTGTTTTTGTTAATGAACTTATCTTTTTTGACTGTTTTACATTCTGGGTGCACCCGAATGGAATACAGAGCCACTTGTGAGTGTCCGCTTAAATAAGATTTAGGCCCTGAATGTTAGATCTGATCTACTGATCATAGCATGACAACGAATATTTACTTAACCCTAACAAATTTTGCTAGATTGAATGGCGGACGATATTTCTGTTCGATGCAACAAATACCTTTATGGACTACAGTATATCTGAATGAATTCACAGTTTCTGATTAACTGATACAGACATAGAAAATACAAGTAGAATATGGAAAAACGTGAAGACTGCATTGAAGATTTGATGTATTAGAGAATATTAAAGATATACAGTATAAATAGACCTACCGCTATTATGGATATACGCAATCCGCATTGATTTGCAGGGATTAAAATATTTTGTTCTGACACTATGCAGTGTACATATTAGAGTTGACTTTTTATTAAGAACCTGCTCATGAATAATTCATTCATCGATCAAAGCGATTTTTAACCATGTTTGCCTCGGGCCTTTTCTCCTCCTTGTTTTTGGATTTCACAAATGAACGACAGATACTATTTCCAGGTTTCCTTCAGTGACTTGCTAACTTGGTTTATGCCTAGTCTAAATGGTTGCCACGACGGTAGCAACATTACGGCTTCAGTAGGCTCTAAAAGATACATCTACTTAATTTTATTCATTCTCATACGATGATGAAAGTCATCCCAGTAGCCATTTATAATAGAATATAATGCTTACTAATTTAAATTATTAGTTAAAGTAGTCCTAAGGAGGACTGATGGCGTTCTCCAATCCGCAAGTGTACAAAGGCAATGCTACTGTAACCATTGGATTAATCAGTTCTTAAAAGAACTCAATGTAGCTTTCTCGTGGCAACGAATTAAATGTGATAGCGTTGGCCCAATTCTGGTAATAAAAATGGAAATCTGTAAGACCTTGTAATACTACCTCATTTCTTGCTGTTGATATTACTAATACCATTAGATTCCAAACACTGCAGTATACACGTTCATCAAACAGGACGTCTAATATACGGTACAGACTACAGATGCTGATAGTGGAAATAGAATAGACAATGGTCACCATAGGTTATGGATATGTTAAAAAATGGATTTTATAAAAAATACAGGTAACGATGAATAAAAATTGGAAAAGTGTGAGGTAAAATATCGGAAGAAATACAAAGATGCTACTTACGACTGATTACAAGTGAACTATATCTGACACTACACAAAGGGGATAAGTGGAAAGTGGATAATGGAGGTAAACAATAGAATTACAATGACACTCTACTACACGAAAGCAGATGAAACTATACAACTATACCGAAGATCCACATGGAAAATTACTATTTCTTCACTTGAATTTGTTATCGCCAGTTTCTTCTGCTTCTATAGTACTTATGTAATTCCACATTTTCTTCATCTTGAATTACAATTACTTCGACACCACTACTTTTAGTTACCGATTAAGGGATATAAAACATTAAATACTGCAGTCCGTCGTCTCAGAGGTATCGTCTAGTTGTGTTTCGACCCCTAACCTGAACAACTCAAACCCAGACGATCGGGAGTCCCACATAGTGGCTGACAAAAATACTGATTAGGTAATGTTATGTCTTGAAAGTATGTCACAAGATAATCAGATATCTGTCAATTGTTGCGTGTACCATAATGTTAAACAGATCTTGTCAAGTATATTCATCACATCATTAAATACAGTATGCTTTTTTCGATCCTCACATGTAAACAAATTGTACATCAATCTTTGCCTTTTCCGATCCCACAAGTAAACAAGATCCTGTTCATCCTCGAATCCCACTACAAGATGTAAACGCCGGTGTGATAAAGTTTGTAATCCGCCCTTTACACCAAACTTCGCCTCATACATTCCAGGACTTCTTAACGAAATGGGCGCTTCATTCTCCCGTAAGACACGTAAGCCGCTCTGTATTCACTCTTCACTGCCCTCCCCCATATGATTGGTTACAAGTCATTGGTTAGATCGTTTATTCACCTATTGCCAGCAATGGCTATTAAGGAAAGGAAAATGGAGTCGTTTGTTGGTCCGCGTGCCTCATTGAAATTCACAGAGTGAAGTGAATTGTGAGCCGAGAAAAGACCATATTTGTTGAAGCGATTCATTATGCCTTGTGAGAGCCTTTTCTGTGTAAATCATCAAGTCATGGCTAGAGAATAACCTCTAGATTTTCATGATATTTTAGTGTCTTGTTAGTTTGTTGCACAGCGTCTAGTTAACTTCGAGCATATTCTACAATATTGGAACTACCTGCGTACGCGAAACAATGAAGGGCCATCTGTAATGGGATCATACTCTCTGGAAAGTCAGTTGCACCACAGAGAAAGTTGAAGTCATCTTACCTTGTGATATACTGAAGTTCTCAACCTGTTCTGTGAGTTTGTATTTTCACATCATGGTAAACTACCTCTTTATTGTTATCACCTTTCTCTCCGCCAACAAGTCAAGGTTGGATATAAATTCGCTTTGAAATCAACGAATTAAAGTGTTTATAATTGACAAACACATATATGCGTTCTAAGTATCTTGATGTAGGTGATAACAATGCGGGCTAACATGATATTTCTTAGCTTTTTATCAAATATTTTGCATAATAATCATATTCGCAGTGTAAGAGGAATAGGTCAGCTAGGAGTGGACTAGAATTTCCTCCCATAGGAATGCCTTGATTCTGCCTGAAACTAAATTACCGAATGTGACGTAGGGTCTGTGATAATAGGAAATGTATGGCTTCATTTAAACTTTGTTTATCAAAAATCAGTGATAACCACTTTATTTTTTCATTGAGCAAAGGACTTATCATGTCCAATGCAAATTAAAATTTTCTATTTGAGGAATTAAAAAACACCAAATCCATAATAGCGAATATGTGAATTCAATCTAATGTTTTGATCATGATTTCGTAATAAGGTCCTTTGAAAATCGGAAAACTTGCAATAATGAACTTGTGTTCGAATTTAATCTATGTAGAAATTCTTGGTGTGGACTTTATACTCCAGAAGCAAGCGAACCGCTGTTTCTCTTAATTGCCATACAATATCTCTGAAAATTGGTTCACGCAAAATACTTAAGTGTGAATTTACTTGATGGGAAAGCTTTTTCGATGTGCTTGTCGTGCTCTGTATGAATCTATATTTGGCATGGAGTTTTGTGAATTTGGAATCACTAATAATTTTGGTAATTTTATGTCTTTTTCACAGACAGATAGTTTAAAAACTCGCTTTTTCATAATTGGGGGGTGTGCTCAATTACATTTCTGCGCTAAAATTGGCTCTGGACCATAGGTAACATTTACCGATATGGTCGACGTGGAAATATCAATTTCCCATCTCGGCTAAGAGAATTTTGAGATAAAAACTTTTTGCAAATGAATGGCATAATTATTAGAGCTTATCAACTGGGTAATTATGAAGTCATTCTGCAATTCTTTCAGATTTGTACCCTTTTGATCATTAATCTTGTGTCGATTAACTGTGTGCGCGCCAATCTATTCGAGAATTTCTTGCAAGATATATTCGATCTTTACTCAGGTGTCCATGATTCTTGATTTCCACGCCTGAGATAAAAGTAGCCTCAACGCTTCTCTTTTTTACTTATTTTTGTAATTTGCTCATCTAATGAATTACTAATTTGAGTTTGTTATGGCACTCCAAATATGGCTTTTGGGGATTCTGTGTTTGGTACCAAAATGAAGAGGTTGGGACGTAAGTGCTTCATCATCACACAATATCCAGATCACCCGTTATTACGTGACCATAATGTGGGTAATACAAAAGATGGCCTCTTGCTTCCATGAGCAATGGGACTTGTTCATGATGGTGCATTAATCTGAAACTTTTCGGTTATTCAAAAAACGGCCCATAATTGCAAAACTTCAATGCAGTCGGGGTTATCTAATGTATAGAATATTTTCTGTGGATAACGTCTTGAATTGTGCCTTTGGAATTAGCTGCACTCACTGTGATCGCAGAATTAGGACCATTGAGATTGAGTGAAGTGAGTCTATTGTCTGAGATTCGAACGGGATGATATTGGTTGCTCGTTTCTTTTACATTTTTGTTCTCCGAGTCTAGGTTAAGTTTATTTTGAATATATGCGGTTAGTACAAAGGTCATCATATTTGCCTCATCCTTGTCTTGCCTAGAATGGCTCTTAGCTAGTTGTAGGGGAGAAGTCGATTTTGAGATGATGATAAAACCTTGACATCCTACGCGTCTCAAAAGATTTGTATTCTTGATAGGTATTGTCAAGTTCCATAATACCTTGAGCTTTCTTCTACCCGATTTTCTTTATTCCATGTCTCCTTTTTCGTCTGCTAATCGGATAACTAAAAATATTGACATGATATGGAACTGCGAGATACACATCCACCTCCCCAAAACTCTATCAATTCAATAACCCAAGGGGTATAAGGTATTGAGCATCTTGATTATGCATGTCTTCCTTGGCGGTTTGAGCTCTCTGTTTATCTCTTCCGGTGATATGTATATATTGTCATCAACATGATCAATAATTTGCAATTCAACATCAGTCTCCAAAGAATGATGGTCTTGATTAAAGTGATTGCTAAGATATGTGTTTAAGTGCCTTTTAATACTGAATGACGATGACCATTTAATTACAATGTAGCGGTTGCTTTGTCTGCTCTACATATTGCATTCCAATCTGCTACATGATATAGATAAATAACATTTCTTACTTTTACAAGTTAATAAACACACCTGGCTGATCAAAGATTAAACGGTTGCCTTGTACTGATACTTTCGTAGCAATTTTGGTATTCAAAGATTTACAGGCAAAGACATCGATTGCTACCACAAAATCTAATGTTTTCCAAAGTAGAGGGCGCTTCACTCCTTCGCATTAACGCAGAAACACTTTTTCGTACCATATAAACCATGATGGAAAATTTGCCAGAGCCTCGAAAAGAGCGAGGAAGGAATTTGCGAGGTTGGACTTTCAAATTCCTGCTATCTATTGGCATTTGCGCCTAAGTGACTAGTATGATTAAATTATTAAGATGTGGGACAAATTAGGCATTTCGCCAGCTAGAGAGGAGGTCCAGTAGCGGGGTCGTGAAACCACTGACATCTGAAGGACATTCTATCCAAGTTAATTCTCATACGATGTGAAAGTCATTCCAGTAGCCAGTTATAATAGAATATAATGCTTACTAATTTAATTATTAGTTTAAAAGTAGTCCTAAGGAGGAGGATGGCGTTCTCCATCGCTAAGTGTACAAAGGCAATGCTACTGTAACATTGGATTAATCAGTTCTTAAAAGAACTCACTGTAGCTTTTCTCGTGGCAACGAATTAAAATTGATCAGCTTTGGCCCAATATCTGGTAAAAATGGAAATCTTAAGACTTGTATATACTACTCATTCAGTGCTTGGGTTTTGGACTATTTACTAATACCATAGTTTCCAAACACTGCGTATACTCGTTCAAAACAGACTTCTAATAACTGTACCGGACTACTTCTGCTGATAGTGGAAATAGAATAAGGACAATGGTCACATTAGGTTAAGGAAATTAAAAAATGATATCTATAAAACAACGGGAAACCGATGAATAAAAAATTGGGAAAACGTGGAGGTAAATATGGAAATTACAACGATGCTACTACACTGAGTCAATGTGAAATATATCTGAGGACACTACCACAAAGTGGATAGTGGAAAAGTGGATTATGGAGGTTAAAACAATAGAATTACAATGACACTCATACTACACCGAAAGCAATGAAACTATACACATATACCTAAGGACTACACATGGAATACTATTTCTTCACTTGAAGTTGTTATCGCCTGTTTCTTCATCCGTCTATAGTACTTCATGTAATTCCACATTTCTTCATTGAATTTACAAACATCACGACAACTACTTCAGTTACCGTTTGAAGGGATATAAAACATAATATGAAGTCCGTCAGTCATCAGCTGGGGGTACTCGTCTTAGTTGTGTTTCGAACCCCTAAATGAACACTCAAACCCGACGTGCGGGGTCCCACACTTAGTGGTGACAAAAACTGAATAGGTAATGATATGTCTTGAAAGATATGTCCCAAAGATAAAGCAGATATCATTCAATTGTTGCGTTTCCATTATGTAAACAGATCTTGTCATTAAATTCATCACATCATATAAATACAGTATGCTTTTTGCGATCCTCACATGTAAACAAATCCTGTACTTCAATCTTGCCTTTTCGTTCCCACAAAGTAAACAGATCTGTCATCCGTCGAATCCCATAAAGATGTAATCGCTGTGTCGATAAATAACGTAATCGCCTTTACACAAACTTCGCATCATTCATCAAGACTTAACAAAATGGGAGCTTCATCTCCGTAAGACACGCTAAGAGCTTGTATTCACTCTTCACTGCCCACCACCCCTATGATGGCTACAAGTCATTGTTTGTCGTTTATTCACCTATGCAAGCAAGGCATTAAGGAAAATGTGTAGTCGTTTTGTTGGTCGCGTGCCTCAATGAATTCACAGAGTGAAGTGGAATTGTCGAGCCGAGAAAAGAACCATATTTGTTGAAAGCGATTCATTATGCTTCGTGCAGAGCCTTTTTTCTGTGTAACTCATCAAGTCATGCTGGAGAATAACCTTCTAGGATTCCATGATAGTTAGGTGTCTTGTTAGTTTTGTTGCACAGCGTCTTGTAACTTCGAGCATATTCTACATATATGACTACCTGCGACGCGCAAAACATGACGGGCCATCCTTGTAATGGGATCATACTCTCTGGAAAAGTCAGTCTGCACACGAGAAAGAGAAGTCATCTACCTTGTGATATACTGAATTCTCAACCTGTTTCTGTGAGATTTGTATTTTCACATCAAGGTAAACTACCTCTTTATTGTAATCACCCAATTTCTCTCCGCCACAAGTCAGGTGGATAAATTCTTTGAATAACGAAGTAAAGTGTTTATTATTGACAAACACATATTCGTCTATGTTGGATGTAGGTGTAACAAGCGTGCATAAATGATATTTCTTCGCTTTTATTCCAAATTTTTGCATAAAAACATATGGCAGTGTAAGAGGAAAGTGTTCAAGCTAGAAGTGGACTTGAATTTTCCTCCCATTGGAATGCCTTTAATTGCCTGAAAAACTAATATACCGATGTGACGTAGTAGGTCTTGTTTATAATAGGAAAATGTATGGTTCTTTTAACTTCTGTTTATTCAAAAACAGTGATAAACCATATATTTTTTCATTGAGCAAAAGGACGTATCATGTTCCAATGCAAATAAATTTTTATTTGAGGAATTAAACAACCAAATCCATTAATAGCGAATCTGTGATCTTCAATCAATTTTTGATCAAGATTACGTTTATAAGGTTGAAAAATCGAAAACTTGCAATGAATGAATTGTGGTGTCGATTTATCTATGTAGAAATTCTTGTGTGGACTTATACTCCAGAAGCAATCGAAACGCTTGTTTCTATTAATTGCCATAACAATATCTTGAAAATTGTCACGCAAAATTACTTAAGGTGAATTTACTTTGATGGAAAAGCTTTTTTCGTATGTGCATTGTCGTGCTGCTGCTGCTATGAATATAAATTTGCTGTGGAGTTTTGTTGACATTTGGTAATCCAATATAATTTAGGTTTAATTTTCTGTCTTTAACACAGGACAGATAGTTTAAACGCGCTTTTCATAATTGTTGTGTGTTGTCAATTACATTCTGCGCTTAACATTTGCTCTGACCATAGGTTATCATTACCCGATTGTCGACGTGGAAATATCAATTCCCAACTCGGCTTAGAGAATTTTGAGATATTAAAAACTTTTTGCGCAATGAAGCATTATTTATTAGAAAATTGGGGGGCCCCTTTATCAATTGGCGTAATTATGACGTCATTCTGCAATTTCTTTCAGATTTTTACCCATTTTTGACATTACCTAATCTTGTGTCGATTTCTGTGTGCGCGGAAATTATTCGAGAAGTTCTTTTGGCAAGATTTATTCGATCTTTATATCAGAGTGTCATGATCTTGATTTCCACGCTGAGAATAAAAGTAGCCTCAAGCTTCTCTTTCTTACTTATTTTTGTAATAGGCTCATCTAATGATATTACTAATTTGAGTTGTTATGCACTCCAACTATGGCTTTTGGGGATTTCTGTGTTTGGTACCAAAACTGACGAGTTGACGTCAGTCTTCATCCTCCACAATATCCAGAGATCCCAGTTATTAGTGACATAATGTTGGGTAAACAAAAGATTGCCTCTTGCTACATGAGCATGGTTGTCATGATGGTGCTTACATCCTGAAACTTTAGGTTTTCAAAAAACGCCCATAATTGCAAAACTTCAATGCAGTGGGTTTATCTATTTATAGAATATTTTCGTTGGAAAACGTTCTTGAATTGTGCTTGGAATTGCTTTGCACACACTGTGATCGCAGAATATAGACATGAGAATTGAGTGAGTTATTGTATGAGATTCGAACGGGATGATAATGGTTGGCTCGTTTCTTTTACATTTCTTGTTCTCCGGTCTAGGTTAAGTTTATTTTGATATATGCGTGTTAGGTACAAATGTCATCTAATTTGCCTCATCCTTGTCTTGCCTAGAGGGCTTTAGCCATAGTTTTAGGGAGAGATTTTAGATGATGATAAAACCTTGAATCCTGACGCCGTCTCCTAAAAGAATCTTGTAAGGCTTGATAGGTATAATAAATGTCAAGTTCCATAATACCTGAGCTTTTTCTACCCGATTTTCTTATTCCATGACTCCTTTTTCGTCTGCTAATCGGATAACTAAAAAATTGATCATTGGATATGGACTGCTGAGATACACATCCACCTCCCAAAACTCTATCATTCAAACCCAAGGGGTATAAGGTATTGAGCATCTTGATATGCATGTCTTCCTTGCGGTTGAGCTCTCTGTTTATCTCTTCCGGTGATATGTATATATTGTCATCAACATGATCAATAATTTGCAATTCAACATCAGTCATATTGAATCATATTGATCATATTGAATCATTAATCTTCATGAAATTTGAATATTTGGGGCACTTAGGATCACCGGGTTTCTCCAAGCAATGTTTTATCAAGTAATGTTGACTGTCATCTAATGTTAAATAAGCATAACTTATCAAAGCTTGTGGTGGTAAAATATGTGCACAATCTGCTCATATTGCTTATAAATGATAGTATACAGTACTATATCTTAATGTATCACATTTAAAATACATTTTTACTCGTCAGTTACGGAAAATATCTCTGAGCACGTTTACTCAAGTTTCATTATTTTTGATGCATTCTTCGAATGCTGGCTGTCAAATTATGCGGTGAATCGATGAGATTTATCTACTCCTGTAAATGAACAGCTATAATGAAATCTTATTAAGCTGCTTAGTACTTTTTAATTATGTCCAAAGAGAACAATAATCACGTTTTTGAATTTTGAAGTTGCATTCATAGTAGATTACAAGTAGATTCACTTAAAATACAAAATGCATTTCCTTACTTTAACGTACCTGCCTCTATGAAATTTTGAAAATTAATCAGTTCATTAAAATTCATACAACGTTAGCGCGAGTTCGAATTTTTACAAAAGTCAACTCAAACTGAATGTTGTCATCGGAGAAATCGTACATAAATTGCATGCCGCCCAACCATCTTCAAGGTAGTGAAATGTTATGTAGAACTTAGCGGGGGGGGGGAGGGGGCTTAACCGAAGCCTGAGGCAAATATGGCTGAATGAATATATTCCTTCAAATATGTATTCTAACATTTCTTAAGGTGAAACTTTTTGAGAATACTGAAGTTTCAGTAAAATATATAATTCGTAGTTAAATTCGAAGTTGTTTTCCTAGATATGTAATACAGCTTAATTGATAATATTAAACACGGATATGGAGAATGGGATTATATATTCTGTTATGACATAGACATGTTTGCAGGAATCAGTGAGCGTTCTTCGTCAGATTTGTCTTTGAAATTGTACACAAAGCAGTTAACTTCAATTTTTTCCTCAATCGTTTTATAAAAGAAAAAGAAATATCACAAGTTGAAAAATTGTTCAGACACCTGTTCTATGAATAACTTTAGTCAATTGAAAAAAATAGGAGCTAAGAAACTCATGAGGAGATGCTAAAAACAATTTTCAGAAAATACAATGATCTACAAGATATTTGAATCATTAAATGCTAAGCAATTAATTTCAATTAATTTTCTCAATCTAAATCAATCTAATTTAACTAAGAAAATAATTAACATAAGGAAGAATAGTTCATTCAGCAGCTATTGCATCGATTCAATCAAATGAAGCACACTGGATGAAGGAAAATGAATGTCATAAATAGAAAATATATTCTCAAAGGTAGTCTCATGCACTTTTGATAGCATCAATGATAAATGTCGTCCACATTCCTTCAAGCTCTTGAAATGAAAAATTAAATAAAATTTCATGTTAGACACTAATTCTTTAATGTTAGACATTAACTCTTGCAATGAAATATCAAATTAATTTTCATGTTAGACATTAATTCTTTTCTATTATTTCAACTACGCGACTGCATAGAAGGTAATTGAAAGGTCTCAGAAAAATTGATGTACAAATTCAAATTGTGCAACATGATGTGCAATCAATACTAAGCAAATACTCCTGGTTTAATTTTCTGAACGAGGCAACCGCATCAGTGATGTGATGTCCTAATATTTTCTATTAGGTATTCCCCTGCCTAAATGCACGTCAAGCAGACGTGGCACCTTCATTTATCGCAAATAACATTAATCAATTACACTTTTTATAATATGACATACAAGACCACGCACTTTATCTCATTATATTCTTTTTCATGTAGAAATTACAAAATGATGTTATAATGGCCGATTGCTGAGGAAAAATCTCATGAATGGGCCATGTTCTGTTTGAGAGTAAAACGTTAATGGTAATCTCGATGTCACCATGACGTGATCAATAGTGCGAGTATGTGGGTGGTGATCATTTACTGGTGCAAAAGACAATTGTGCTTAAAAAGTCAATGATTACACAATTGAAAATACATACTGTGACAACACTGAGTCACTTCATTAGAATTTTTAATAACTCATCACCAACGCAATGGCAAGGATAATCACGACGGGTTGGCGCATGAGACTATTCAATATCACTTACGCTGTTTTTACGGATACATCCGCAATAAAGCACGGATACAGTCCAGACAATTATTGACATAATTGGTCATTGCTCCATGTGCGTATCTTCGCACGATCTCACAATGGTTCGATCTAATGATAGTCACATAAAATCAACTAGTACAATTCTGTACATGTTCCAAAATGCATCCAACTATCATATCAGTTTTCACTTTCTCGTCACTGCACAAATGTGAGGTTCACATTATTCCAAAATACTGATGCATGCGCATTTACTCATCTTTTTCTAGAAAACTGAAACATATTTATCAGAAAATATAGAATAAGTGAAATATAGTGAAAAGTTGATTCCAAAACTTGTTGCCAGAGTCATTAATATTTATCTGGCAATACCATGTATAATACTATGTAATAATAAATATGCTAATACTAATCTGTAGTATTGAAAACAGAATAATAATAATTGATTGATGAATGAACAATAAATGATGATAGCAACATCCAGCAATAATGGTCATTTTCAGTAACTGATAGTCCGATAAATATGATTAAATTTACTTTTCGATCAGATTAAAACCAGTAATAAAAGGATATGAGTATATACATATTATGATACATCAACTAACGTGAATCACAAATGAATCAATACAATGAAATATAAAACTGATGCAATTCTAAAACGAATATCATACCTGTTAAGAAGCATATGCAACGAATATAATTACTGATATACTTTGAACACGACTCACCTTGGAGCGGCCCTGAATAAGGCACAAAATGAATATTTAATAAAGCGCACAAAATAATACTGATCTTAAATATTGTCGGCAACTACTGATGTGATATTACTGGCACTCTTTATAAGTTCTACATCGGTATGGCGATTATACTATCTGCGATATTAAAAGTCGAGGTACTTTGAGAGCTGCTACTAAGTACTCTGTCACTGCATAGGAGTTTTGCACGAGATTGTAATAAAGGAAATTTATCTAGTAGCAAATTATCACTGACAATTGCGACATTGGCGATAACTCATTCGTACCAGATATTTGTAATTTTGCTTAAAAGTTTATTATTGCACATCAGTCGATGGCTGGGCAATGCACGCATGCGGGCATAGGAAACATAATTATTTATTCAAATATTCTTCATCGATCAATTACATTGTCACAGCTAAGTATCTCCAAGACCACATGTTGCAGCATTGCTACGAACATGACTGCATTGCTGACAATTGGAAAGGTTAATAAATTAATATGAACATTGTCTGTAGTTTTTGTGGTTGATGTTTATTTTAACATCGACCAATTCTTTCTATGTTAAACAGTTATTTAACACAAAATATTCTCGTCTCATATTATCCTTCACCTACAAAGACATACCATGATTTTAATATTTCAGTATCTAACACAAAAATATCTTGAAGGTGAGCATTTTGCATCGTACTATGCTTCTTGCAAACACCAAAAAATAATTTATGTAAATAATACAAAAATACTAAAATAACTACATTCGGTGCTTCATTCGATTGATCCTTAAATGTTTCGAATACTTGTGCAAGATATCACAATATTTATGACTTTCTATTAAATACCAATCATGGAATGCAATTTTTAGACAGATTGCATGAAATACACGTCAAGTAACCAATGTAGCACATAAAACTAAGCAAACGCGTAACCCTTTTTGTGGCTAACTTCATGTCTAGCTTTTGGAAGAATCAATCGGAATTCAAAGATATCACAAAAACCATGACTGAAAAAATCTAAAAACTTTCAATTGTCATCGCTCGGTCATGAGCCAATATGGAGCTTTGCATTTAATCTAAAAAATAATTACTGATTTCAATGAAATCTTCGACTTAGTTGTGGTGGCTTGCATTGGAGGATATGTGAGCATTATCAACGATCAAGGTTATAGCGCTGCCAAACACACACACAAGCGATTTGATAGCTTTATTATACGAAACCGGTCATCGCTATTGCACGTGTTTTGATTTCTGAGACGTATTGCCGCAGTAACAGTCCCCTCGCCTGACCTATTTTCGTGATTTTCAAAGAGCAAATCGCACAAAAACAACATTGAGAGTCAAAATTTGATTTTCAGTAATAACAGCACCATCATGCCCACCGAAATTAAGATATTGAGAGAATAATTCACAGTAAAACATTGTATTATATAGCAACGTCTATATTAAATTCATTAATTGTCTTTGCGATCATCATACAGTGAATTTTCAGTCAAACTAAAATTGCTGTACGATAATCGGCACATAAATCAAGGTTCTGACAAAGTTAGTTAATCAAATATTTTTTTAAAAAATTTCAATCATAGATAACACAGAATCGATTAAGGTACGAGGTACGAGCACATATTTCATTGATAAGTGAACTATCACAGCAAATAATTCTATTGATTTGATGCAAATGGTTGCACTTTGATTATAAACAACAAGAACGATAAATTAGCGGACGTAGAGGCTGTTCCAGATCACGCATGCAGTCAAACTTATTAATACTATGAATAAATGATTCGCTGTGGCGAGTTGCTATACATGTAATTAAAATGATTTGCATGTTTGTAGCATACTTTGACCTAGCAAATTATCTTAGACTCTGCAGTTTCGTCTCTTCAAATTTCCACTTACATGATGCGTGTATTCAAATCAGTAAAACAAAATCGCGAATATCGTTCCTTAGTAGTATACGCATCAAATCCTTGGAGACTGTCAAATTTTCAAAGCGGTACTTTATGCATTAAAAGTCTACGAAGCTAGTGTATAAAATATCTATGCATTGGTTAGTCACACATCGTAACAGCGGTTCATCACTGGCAAGCTTCAAAGAGACGGAATATACTGAAACCTCTCTCAGGACCACTTTTCATTGAATCTGGTTTAACATCTTGTAGAGCTTTGAAAATGTTTTGAAATTTTCCAGACTACGAGCACATTCTGCTGCACTTCAAATTGATTCACTCGATATACTTGTATACTTAAGGGTTTATATATCGAGGTCAATAAGACGGCAAATATCACTGTCATTGATTGAGTTCCTATTTCCGAATTGTTTTATGACTTTCAATGTTGATCCAATATTTTATCATGCATTTAAAACAAATACATCTAAGAATTGCTTCAAGTAAAAACGCATCAGGTTCCATAATGTCATTAAGCCTTATGCATACATGGCATGTGTAAGTTAAATATTTCAACCGTATTCACATTCATCGAATGTGACCTTTCACTCGTTTTTGATATCATCCGCATTGAGAGGTCTGTCGCATTTGATCGTACACCTACATACAAGAGTTCTTTCACTCATATCTTGCTTGTCACAATATGAGAAAAATAAACAAATGGGGCATTAAATTTTCGGCAACATCAATAAAACAGATTCATACGGAAGTTCATGGGACAAGAAATTAAGCTTCACGAAAAGTCTGTAACTTCTAATTTTAAGTTCTAGATATTATCTCGAAAACCTCGATGGACAGATGGTAGAGGGAGTTTCATCTTTCAGATGTTTAAGAAATCTAGCAGTTAAATGATATACTTCATGTTATTTTCGAAAAGATGTGTAATTATTCCGAAAATGTTATTTCACAAATCAAAGTAAAAGATAAAAGTCAAGCTTTCAGACGCTTTGTCCGTCCTCAGGAACGTACATACTTGAACATTACGACAATTATGTGAATCAATAAAAGTATGTGAACAATAGATGAATATGTGAAACTCATTTATTGTTGCTCATATCCATGTCTTGTCGGTTAATCACTCCCTCAGCTTAAGTTCCTGAGGAAGAGCATCCGAACGCTCGATTTTTGTCTTTTACTTTTATTTGGAGAGTGAAACCGTTGAAATTACAGAACATCTTTTGGAGCGGATCTCCAAAGTGAAATATTAACACTGAATAATAATATTTCGATTTACCATCTTTTTTCTCAATCAGACAAAAAGTCTCTATTACCTGGGATTACGAAAGGAAAAATTTCAATGAAACTTACTACACGCCATTTTGAGTTAAAGGTTAAAGTTGCTCCTGATACTAAAGTAATTGACTTTCACCACTGAGAAAAAATTAGTGTAGTAATCAAGCGCAAAAAATGAATTTCGCCGTCGTTGTATAAGTATAATTGTGAATATATGAATTCAAGCATTTCACAAGGTCAATAAGATGTCACTTACGTCTCCTTCGTCATGGCTAGTCCCGGCACCACTTGTGTCTGATCGAAGGGTATCGGATTTCTTGGGAGGTGATAAATGCTCAGGACTTCCCGGCTCTCCTTTTTCAATTGATGCCGCTAGAAAGTAAAACGACGCATTAGTTGATTTGAAATATGCAAGTAAACACTAGTGCTGTTCTACAGGATGTGCTTCAGGTGTACATTTCATTTGTTCCCTTAGAAAATAATAATAATATCGATTGTATAGAATTACATCATTATGATGCAAGTGATTACATGATGAAATTTCTATCAAATAACTTTCGAGATTCATTTGGAAGTTAATCGTCGATGTCTAAGTTCGAATTAATCATCTGATTGCACTACACGATCAAATCTGCTGACTGTTGATAAATCACTTCCGACTTCCTTTTTCTAAGCTTGACAGAGCGAAGCACTTGACTGAACTTGTTATACAATACATACGATGACCCGCACAATCGCGTGAAAGTAACTTCTTATCATCAATAATGTCGAGGTGACTCTCTTTTTGTTACAGAGACAATAATAGAACGTCTGAAGCTGATCATGATGAGATGTTAAAGGGACTACATACAATCTTTCGTCAAATATGTGAAGACCATAGAGCACAATCAGTGGAATTCGTCTTAATTTTCACTTTATTTCAAATACAGTTCGTGCTTCAATTTTAACATATTTCCTTTAATATAATCGAATTCACAAAGAAGACAAAAGTATATTTTGAGTCACTGGCAGGCAACAGGCGCCGTATAACCTTGCACCAATATAAATAAATACCGATAAACCAATAACGAACCTGACGACTTCAAAAAAAATTAAAATTAATCTCTTGAAATTGCATAAAGTCAAGAGTCTCCAATGAATACCAAAAACTAAATGCGAAGCACTTGTAAAGAAGTGAATTTCCGAAAATAATATAAAAGCCTCTTCCTCAATAAATTTATCTGCTGTTAATAAAATCATTTCTACATGACACTCATCAACTAAAAGCAATCTTGAACGAACTGAAAAGGCAGAATAACGCGCACTGTCACCTCCGGTCTATGATAAAAAGAGTAGATTTCTAAAATGCCCTTAGCTTTCGCAGAAAATAAGCGAGTTTTTCACTCAACGCTAGATATTCTTCAGAGAGGATGACAAATTACAAGTTATGCACAAGTAGTTAGAAATTGTCTGCAATATAGACATAAGAAATGCATTGATCATTAATCTCTAACATCATTAAAGATTAAGGATGAAAGATAAACATCTCTCATGATTCCTTTTGATAAAATATTTTCCTTCGACTAAATTCCTAGCACTGGAGGTTCTCATTATATGATATGAATTACTAGTCACTTACAATTTTTGATTATTTATTAATTTTTGAAGTGTTAGGTATGAAGTATGTTTTGCCTTTCTCGTTAAAGAATTTCGAATACTAGGTCGAAAGTCGTTTAATTCCTGCGAAGGTCTTAGGTGATTCAGAGTCATACCGGAATGTCTAGTAGAATTCTATATAAAATACGCGCCCGCAAAAGTAAATTATAATTCATCGTGACGCATGAGATTTGATAATTTCTGAGTTCTGTCACAGATCAGATTTCATTGGAAGTAACCTCTTATTTAATTATCACAATACATGTAGTACTGTTAATTTGTACTACCACAATACACAGAATAAGAAGACATCCTTCGAAGACTACTATGATTATGTTAGTTAGCGAAAAACTATCGATAACGTGTCAGGTTACGCAGAGATGGGGCTGGGATTCGAAGCTCCACAGCTCTGGTAATAAATCCAAAACATCTTATGCGTACACATTCAGTTTTGATTGGT
This sequence comes from Prostheceraeus crozeri, assembly GCA_907163375.1. Taxonomy (NCBI): domain Eukaryota; kingdom Metazoa; phylum Platyhelminthes; order Polycladida; family Euryleptidae; genus Prostheceraeus; species Prostheceraeus crozeri. The sequence continues at coordinate 23,754 of CAJQUW010002148.1, read as the reverse complement.
ACTCAGTAGCGAGAATATAAACAAGTCGCAAAAAAAATTCCGGTCTAGTAGTGATAGTAAAATGTATATTTGATATATGGCCTATATATAATTCATCTTTATCCGGCACAATAGACGAGTAGGAAAGCAATAAACATAGGGTGGCAAGGGTGAATATGTCACAGCTAGGTCCCTTTTTCTGAAGTGGCACTTTCTGCAAAAATTATTAAATGCAACTTCCGATGTATATGCAACATACTGAATGCTTCTCACAACCTAAGCTGTAGGAGTATTTTGATAAGGCCTATTCTGCTGCAATTTGCTGTAACCTGTCTTTTCCAATGATTACATGTAAAGATAGTAGGGAACGAATCAAATTCAAAGCAATCGTCGATGCATAATCATACGAATTTTTTGATACTGTGGTATCAGAACACTTCACTATAACCGCGCGCTAACAAGTGACCCCATGGCTCAGTGGTGATAAAATTGTGTAATGATAAGGAGGTTAGGGATTTATAACTTGCATCGAACTAAACAATCATTAGGGAAGATGAAAATGGAACTCCACTTTCCAAATGGAACTCCACACAGCTTCCCGCAAGTATAGGCATAAACCGTAAAAATGAGTGAGGCATATAGGCCATTGGCCACAATGAAAGAATTTCTACAACAAAATCAGTGAACTGCTGACAGACGATATTTAAGAGAATATTCTTCATAAGTAGAAAACTTTGAAACTAAAGAAAAATGATGATGCAGATTCCATTTTGCTACTTCTCAAATGTATACTAATATGCGTGCTATATATATATAGAATGTTCATAAAGCATTTTCACTTAAAATATTCAGATTATACAATATATAGGCCTATGTATATACAGATCATCATAAGTGAAGAAACGATGTCATTTAATATTTGAAATTCTTGAAATTATGTTGATCGCAATTTGGATAATTGTGTGATGGCACTCATAGAAGTCCTATGATATTTTCCATAACAGCGCGGTTTTGATTTTGTTAGGGCAAGTAGGCAAATTAAACATGATGGACAGGGAACCGCTTGGGACGTTAAAAAGAGAGTGGGTCAAACTGAGTTAATCAAATAGTTTTACAAATATACATGTACTATGTCGGTTGGGACAAAAATGACAAAATATACATATTTCAGCTGTTATTCAAGCATATAATTTTCTGTGATAATAGGAAATTTAATTCTTTTTGCCTCCTGCAAAGTTGATATCATGAAGATGTTAACAAAGGCACGGCGGTCGTGCTTTGAATATGAAAAGAAATAACTAAAGTACATCAACAATTTATCTATTTCCCAATCCCAAGCGAAATAAATGACATCTACGAATGCATGTGATTTTCATATACATGTATATATCTAAAGAAACATAAAAAAGGATATCGAAAAGTTGTGATCTACAAATCATCCGATAAAACGAAAATGTTCTAATACAAGAATATGCGAATGACTGATTGGCATAAACCAGGAATCATAGAGAAGCAATTAGAAGCGATTCATTTACCTTTTTGAGATTTACTCTCAATCGTAGACGGCTCCAAGATCTTTGGCGGAGCAGCCTCTTGAGGCGCAGCTGTGCAAGCAAAATAAAAACATACCATGCGGTGTTTGAGTTAAAACAATAATTTCTTGATATCCACCAATAGTGATATCAAAAGCTAGAGAGAGAGCAAAAGTGAAATTTATTTTATTCTATTTTGTAAGTATTCACTCATTTTATTCACTCACTACTTCGGCTACATGGCAGTCAAAAGTTCTGCAATTCAGTCTCAGGGCATGCACGATAAGTTAAAGTATCTGTGGAAAATATCAAGGTGGGTGTGGCGACATATCGATTACGACTAAAAATCAATTCATAATAAATATCGAAATTGATCAAGAAAGGTAAAGTCATAAATTTTGATCCAAAAATCAAAAATAAATTGCTAAAATTCAATCCAACGAAAATCCAACTTAAGTCCCTACTTGGAATGACATGAAAATTGGCTCGACTAGCAGCATGTCACACAAATTCTCTAACACCTCAAGTGCTAATACTAGCCGCAGCCGGCATGGGACAGGTGTACCAGGTGTGCAAAATAAAGAACGACAGAACTCTGAAACAGCTTTATTGTTTGCTAAAAGTTCTCTAGTTATTTTATAAGATTTATGGAGCATGCCAAGAGCGTGGATTCGTCGGATGCTGATTGTTCAAATTATATGGGTTCGGGTAGGGCAATTTTGAAGTCGGGTCGGGTCGAGTTGGATTACCGCTCTTATCACAAACCCGAATTCGGGTTTGAGCACACAGATTTTGGAAATCTGTCAGAAATCATGCACATTTTATTCTATTCTTACATGTAGCGGTCTGGTCAATTGATTTGATCAATATTTTTGCCTTTTTGCATTGTTCTGATAACATAATAAGGGGAATTATCATTACTTGATTGTATAGTGCATTTAAGATTTGTGATTATGTCGTTTTTTTTGTCGAAGCTGTTTCATGAATATGATAAAACGACTTTTATGCGGTTTTGAAAGGTGTACTATAATTTGATTTCAAAAATATCAGAATATTATCATATCAATTTGAGTAATCAACGACTGAAAACTTTCTGGAGTAGGTAATGACCGAAGCGTCAACAGATGTTTGGAACGAACGTGAAAGCTGACACTATGCGGCTTATGATCGGCAATAGCTTTAGAACTGCTTGGGTGGTTATTTGATTGTATAATTCATGTTTTTCAGGTTCATAATGGGCTACATAAAAAAACTCACACACGAATGTTACAAATGAGTGCGCATTCTTTCTTATGTTCTCGATGCTGCTGGTCTAAATGTCAACCATGAAATGCTATCTGCGTCCATGGTATATGCTAATCAATTCCAGGGCGCATGGACAATATGGCTTTGTATTTGTTTCCTTTCCTCTGATGTAAGTCTCTAATTTCATAAAATGGATCATACCAATATTATCTAGCATCGAAGTGAAATGAAAATGATATTGTACTGCTATGAACATATCTTTACGCTGTTTGAACTTAGTTGATGCAACAGAAAATAGATTGATTATTTAATAACTACAGCACTACTATCTTAAATACGGTATGCGTGTTAATTGTTTTATAGAAATCTATCATAATTCCATGGAATATCTCTTTGAAAACTTTTTTCTTACATTTTCACAGCTTTATCATCATGTCTATTCTATCGAATAAGTCGGCACAGTGCCTATCCCTAGGGGAGACTACAAATAAATTTGGATGATGGCCCTTTCTGAAGACTACCTACGTTGTTTAAATAACTGGATTAGAATTTAGGATGTGGCTCTTAGAGCTCTAAAATTACCCAGATTCCTGTAAAACGATCACTTTTAGGTCATGCAAGCATTATCTTGCTATCATGAATGGTTTTCGGATCTTATCTGGCCGGGTCTGCTTCGGGTTCGCTATCAGTCCGAGGCGGCTTTCAAAATTCATGAGACCCGACCCGACGCTCATCTATAGTCTATTGATTGATGCAGGCAAAGGATCATTTTTCTGATGAGAACATGTTTCAGTGTACTCCTTAGTTTTATAGTTTAAGTCTTACTTATTTTTTAATGTACTTTTGGAAAACCTAACATCTTTGTCCGAGTGAACTTCTCAAGACCACTTAATAGCTGATTTCTATGAATGCATCAATCTATCTACAACTGCATAATATATAAACCGATATAGAATCTTAGTTTTTAAGTTCAACACCGAACCGCCAACTTATCTATTAAATTTAGATATAAATAAAAGATAGGATCAGCAGCAGAAGCCCATTAAGAATTAAAAAGTCCAATCAAAATTATATCTAATTTAAAGCACAAAATCGCCACACCCTAATAACAAAAAGGTCTATGACTTGATCATTATGATTACTTTAGATGAATTGGCAAGATTGTGACTCTTCTAGGTCACTGGCTGCTTTGCAAACATGATATAATTTGCCATCTATAACTCAATGATGAATTGTGAGAGCACTTGAATTGTCCATGAAGTGTTTCGATGTGATGCCATCAAAAGAATGAAGTATTGTATTTCAGCAAATGAAATTCCTGAGAGCGCATTTCCGGTGCATGCTTTCTTGAGATACAGTATCATAACTGTCGAACATGACTAAATGCATCCTCAGAATTATCAGAATATGTGAATCCGGGACATTAATGAGAATTTGATGCTTGCTAGTATAACGCTATAATGATTGCTTTACTTCAGTACTCAGCAATTTATCGATATATCGACTGCGGTTCAAAAAGGCGGACGAGGACTGAACTACTTAGGACAGATGTTGGACAGATTGTAGGCGTTATTTAAGACACACGATTGATGCGCGCGTAAGTATCATTCATATGTTTACAGAATGCCGATGAGTTTTGGCATCATTAAGTTGTGAAATGCTGATTTGGACTTGACAACCACGTTTGAACAATGAAAGTATCACAATTAAAATTTGCCTGGCGATTCTCCATTGTTATCGATTTTGAAACTAAAGTTCAACTCTGTGATCCATGATTTCTCTGTTATGTGTCTATGACTTGCCAAAGCGTTAATTGATTAGCCGATTATTCAATTCCCTACTTCAATGAACACAAAATGTCAACGGTACCTATTCAAACGCAAATAAGTGTGCAGCTTAAGTTCCTTTGAAATTGAATGAACATTGGATGTGCGAAAGATAGAAATTCTGACCGTCAGAGGGTCGAAATTCACAACGAGCAAATTGCACACAAGTGATGAACAAAATCGAATTCAAGACGCAAAATCTTCAACAAAATCCTACAATGACAATCACCTCAGCAAGCGGACTCAAAGCAAGGAAAGTAATCATTAGATAATGATTTAACGGCATCGACGATGGTCATTCATAGTTGACCTCAGTAGAATGATATCACTGGACAATATAAAATATTTTGCTGTTGTAGAAATATGGCCGAGTATGCTCATTAAATTTACTTCAGCATGTAATCGTCTAATTACTCCATAATACAGATAAGACATAAGAACTATGGAACGAATCAATTAAGGTGTTCAAATAGCTTTTTCGTTAACCCTGAATTATGAAAGCATTGTAATGGAATCTTTGCGATCATGTTGATGCCATTTCAACATTTTGTAGCAGCATAATGGCGTCCAGCACTATGCTTTTAAACACCAATCGGCTTGCTCACATTGCGACAGAAACAACAACTGCATATGCTTCAGATGCTGCCGTAAGACAAAGCACACTGACTTGGATTGATTATGTTCAATTTAATTCAATGCAATCTACACACGATGGTTGAAAGATACTATGGCTAAAGCGATTGACGGAAAATTTGCGTTGATTGTCATATCAGTTAAAAAACCAAATTCGGTCAAAAGTTTGGAAAAATATTTAGCAAGACAGCATTTTTGCTCTTCTGAAATTTGCATGAGTCGCTTGCATCTTCTAATGTTCCGTCATTCTCAAATCATTTGAGCAGCCTACATTGAAGAAAATAACGAAAACCGCATCTTGCACTCTATTGCGATATTTAATCTTTGGGTATTATTGATGTATAATGCAGTAAAAGACACAACATCATCTTATGAAGATGCATTAATCATTAGCAAGGTTTAGAAAAACGAATTATTAAGCAAAAATTATGAAATTACAAGTTTCATGATTGAAATGTCTACTGCACATGAGTTTTGTTGTTCAGATCAAAACCAGTCCTTGGCTAAGGTAACATGTGGTCTATGCTATGAGAAGACATTTATGATACAATCGTACTCGTAGTCCTACTGTCAACTTTCCAACTTCTTGTGCGATTCTGTCAAAACATCTTAGATAGTTTATGTCATATATTAGGAATTACTGCATAAGCGACTTAGGTCATAAACTTGGATATGATGCTCACAGCATCGATGCCGATTAGAAAAGAATTGCAATTTGGTGTTTGTGACAATGATTGGTGATGCAGCTGATGAAGTGATAGAATCACTACATCCTCGTGTGAGGCCAAGCAACAATTACTGACAGCCACTGATCTCTCTCACACACACTGTCACCACAAGCCACACAACGAATCATTGATCCGTTTCTATATACTGACCACTGAGTGAGTCTTGAGATGTCACAGTCGCATCCTCATTGGCAGCTGATTCCTCATCATGTAAGGCTTATAGAGAAGAAAGAAATACATAAGAAATAAATGTTACATTCGTTTATCAATCGCTACTATACCGGTGGCGAAACAATGATTAACAGTGCAAATTAATGAGCGACATGATGGCGAACAGGTTATTTATTTCATATTCCCGGTCAGTTCCACTGTTATTCTTTCCTCCCACTATAAATTCTGAAGAAGTAAAGCAGAAGAGTACTATTACTTGATTTTCCCTCGGAAAAAGAGAGGCAAAAACATTTTTCAATGAGCCACAGTATACATATTAGCAGAACGTAGGTGCAAACTTAATATACAGGTGCTTGCGGGTTTTCGAGGACAAAATTCCAGGTTTTCCAGTTTAAAAACAACGCTTTCGATGATTGGAGGTCATGCATGTACGCACATTGTGCAAGAAAAACAGTTATCATAATGCGAGCATGTGCGATACCGTTCGAGCCACAACTCAATGAATAAGATAAACTGTTACCTAATTCTCTAATGCTTGCATTTTTCGACATCAGGAAACGATGCTTTGACGACGAGACAATCTCACGATAAAATGAGCAATATCTGGACACTGTGATCCAACGAAATTATCCGAAAATGAAACTGAATTTTTAAGACAAATGAACATAAATGGATTTGCTCCTGTCTCCATATTCGAAGTTAATGGAAGTCATACAAGATACTCTTCCCGGACGATTCCTGAGCTTCCGTGATTCCCGGGCTCGGCGACCACACTGACTGCCTTCAACCACACACAGTCTTGTATCAAATAGAAAAAATTATTTCAATCACATTATCAGTCACAAAAATCGAACATGACAAGATAGCAAGTTAATCCTAGGTTTATGTACTGAAAGCTAAATTCGATATCTTCTTTTTATTCTTATGGCGTCAGATTGAAGGGTGTGGAGAGCTCTATCGATCATGACAAGTGATTCTACCGATACATTATCACATGGATAGGAAGCATTGGATAAAGTAAATCAACTGACTGTCCCACAAAATCATAATGTCGTGCTACCAGTTCATTACCAGGTCATTTACATGAATGTCAATTCTTTCTTATCACGTGTGTATCAGCTGCCTGAGGGTAAGAAACCTTCAACACGAGCAGATGTTACAAGTCGGCTCAACAGTGTGTAAGGAATTTCTATCAATTCATTTTACTTTTACAATGATCATTACGTGGTCTAACTGTCTTCAATCATTCAAGCACAATATTAGAGCATGTAGCAGCTGAAAAGGAAGGGAGGTCGTAAATTCTGACTTCCTTTGCCTCTGAACCCGACATTTATAAGTTTATGAAAAATAGAATAGACTTATATTCTATCTGGAGGATTGTATATTCGTTTATTTCAATGATCCTGAAAGTTGGACTGCAAACTTCCTGAACATAAAATGAATTGCTACCGATTTATTTGCTGTTGGTGTCTTAAAGAGCATCATACGCACGTTTTCATGCAAATTAAGGCGAACATTTTTCCAAGTGTTCCTCAATTTTCTTGGTTTTCGGATACAAATTAACCAATGAGATCATTGATTTTACTTTTGGATCATAAGTCTTCTGTATAAGGAATGCATAATTATCAGAACGCAGACAATCCTTGAATTTACAAGTCGAGAAAAAATTGTGAAAGAAAATCGACCATTCTCCAAAATTTCTCTCCACGGAATACATACAATTTCGGTCAGTTATTAAAAGCACCTTGGTGAACCTTTAGCACGAAAATCTGAGGAGTATGAATCAAAATTTCCACAACAAAACCTATGTTACAAATATTTTTCGCTCAACAATCTTATAATCAAACTTTGACAGGTTCACTTCAGTCTTGCTCATGATATACACGATGATTCACCTCATGTGAGTGTTTCTTGAGCATGTCGAAAAGTGTTCATGTTTTGATATCTAATGTTTCAAAACGCAGATTACTTGAAATACATTTTAATGACACTTGCACTGTGCTGAGTGACGAGATCTTTTAGACGATTACCAAATTTCACTATTGCAAAATTCTTTTTTTTAAATTTGCATCAACATCGTAGCCCAAAAACTTCTGGTCAAAAAGTTCGAATAGTGTTAAATTACTAAATTCAATTTTCAATTCGTAAATAGTTGCAGTAAGCATAGCAACAACAAAAATGCGCATATCCTTCAAACATGCATGATGAATATGAGAAGGATAATTCACTTGTTACAACCATTGGGCACTGAAAAATATAATGCATATCATTCGTGACGTCTAACCCAGGAATCAGAGCTTTAGAAAATTCAGTAAGGGCTTCAAATACAATCCTGGCAGAATTATGAGTGGTTACTAATGTATTTGACGATGCTAGGGTTAGACGTTCACGTAGGTTGAATGTTTTAATTCACATTGATCAATGCTTTTCAGCATTGGAAGAGCCACGGAAACTTATAACATAACTTCCTCGATGTCTTATGCTTATTTGCTATTACAGCTGCTTTAAAGGACAAGATCTACAATATGTAGATTCAGCTTATCGGCCACATGACTTTTCTTCTCGAATCCTTTAGCACGGAAGTGATTCACAATTGATAAAATGTCAGGATCATCTACCCTATCTACCCATTATGCAACTTGTACCGTCTTCAATTTGGGTGAGGAATATAAAAAATCGTGCAACTTTTTGAGATAGGGGAAACATGCAGATTGCTCATACATGCATAGCCGCATCAAATCTTTAATTTTACAAGTACATGTGTACGTGCATATTCACACGCACAATTTTATTTGTATGTATGAGAAATAACACTTTCAGATATATTTGCGTTATTGTCAGTTAATAGAACTATGTGAAAACAAATGATTTTAAATTTCACATTTACTGCTTTCACATCATTCCTTCGTTGTCGAAACTACTATTTGCGTGGTTCAAAATTTAAAAGTGGGTCTTTACGCTTGGAAATTTCATGAGAAAGCTTGTGCCACAATAGTCTAGTGTCATAACCAGGGCCGACCAAATATGCATGAACAAGTGATTGTTTTAGGTGCATAACTGAAATATAGCAAAGAAATGTAGGCATATGTATGCATAAATGGTGAATAATCTGTTAACACTTTGAGTTGATTCCTAATACACAATGCATGCGGATGTTTTCCTTAGTCATACTAGTGCGATTGTTCCTCATAAATGCCTTGTATTCTGAAAAAAGTCTCTCAACGTCAGAAGAGGTAACTAGAGATCGCGACAATAGCAATTGTTCTTCCAATGAATATCCTTCAAAGTCCCTCTCAACCAGCTTCTTGAATCATGTGTTCTTTTGAAGATTGTGCTCCGGCTTGGTCCTTGCATTCGCATCAAAGTCATCGCTGATACCATCGATCGGTTGCTTGGCTTGAGACGGATTGCACTTACGATCTTGAAGATGCTTCAGACGAGGAATAAAGCCATATTTAGAGGAAATGTCTATGATACCTCTTGCAATCTCGGTGTCCGATTTTTCGATTGGCTCCTTCAGGTTAACGATTGCTGTACTGTACAATCATCCTCCAAGTCAACAATCACTTTTTTCAGGGTCTGATAAGGTGATAGGTGATAAAAAGATAGGTGCCAACACAGGAAACGAGACACAATTTGTTCATAATAACTCCAGTTTTTTCAAGAAATCATCTGTATATGTATTTAAAAGCACTTAGTTTCATGATATGCATTTTTATGCAATTAAAGCCGAAATATGCATTTTATGCATAATGCATATTTGGTCGGCCGTGGTCATAACAGAATAGACGCCAATGTGAAAGGCTATTGTGGGAATATGCAGCTATAAGCCAGAAGAGTGTTGTATAATACGTTTTGAACATTTATTTTAAATGTAAAGTTTCACTTTTAATGTAGTTGTTGAATACTCATGGAGATGCACAGCATATTTCAGTATCATGCTACCCTAAGTGGAGGTGAATCACCCTGTATATCAGCAAGATAAGAGCAATTGAAAATATACTAAATTTGATTAGGAGGACACTTTATTATCAGAGGACATGATCGATTCATTCGAAGTACGACCTGAATGGTACCATCTAACACCGAAGACATGATTCTTCAGGTCAAAAGCTGACAAAATTGATGCCAATTTGTGACTTTCTCAACCATCAGCAGTGCATATGCAGTGGATAAACTGTGTATCAATAAAGTTGTTAATACGGCAAACGGCTCAATCAAACTCCTGCGACGTAATCTGTTGCCTACCCGCGCATGTATAAAACTGTTGAAATCAGATAGTGGTTGACAACTTTCGACATGCACGTCCGAATTAAGTTTATCAGTTCATTCGACTTTCACGTATAAGTCTATTTCTAATGTGTTAAAATCGAGCTTCTATCGACAGAATGCCACAACAAACTCGTTTCCGCATTAATGTCAACTTTTATCCCGTAGGCTGCTGACGCATCACTAACTCTAGTTTAAACACTTCCATTTCGAACTTTCCTTTTGAAGATCACGTGATGACATAGTGACTGATACCACGCACGAAAAGGATTATGACGCATAATCCTTAAACAATAACTCAGTGCTCAAATAATTGTTTATCAATTATTTATAGAGGCCCTGTGATCACGATTGATTGGATCAAGCTCGCATCGACTGCACCACAGTTGAGCCAATTCAGTATGCGACTGTCAGCCAGCCTTATACTCAAAGGCTGCATGCATGCAATACTCGAAAGCACACGAATACATGTGCGGTGAATCAATTATATGCACCAGTAATTGTCAACAATTTCATTCAGCAACAAAAATGTAACAATAAATTAATCAGTTAATGTTGGGATTCCTAATTTTCACTTTTCTGGGAAGAATTTCTTTTTATTCAACGGAAGCTGTATAAAGCTGAAAACTATACTAGAAAATCGGCTAACATTCATTCCATCTTGGAGGTTTTCTTTGCACATCTTTGAGAAGCTCAGCCATCCTTCAATTATGAAAATAAGTTTCCGCAACTTACATTCACAGGAAGTCGCACTTGTTTCAAATTAACGGTCGCAACAGAAGCAAATCAGTGCCAATGTATAAAATTGAAGTTAAGGGTTAGACATCGTCAGACCTTCATGTCCATGAGCCAGTTCACCCAACTGTGACAAGGCGTTGTCTGCTAACGTCCCACTTTTCTTCCGTCTTAGAACTATATGAAGACATCGGATCGTTGAATGGCTTTATCATGTCAATGGTTACACGTTGCAAGAGATGCGTCACTCATGGTATGATAAAAACCATGTGGCCAATGTCATGCTCTGTTTATTCTTAACTTATTATGGACACACGGATATAAGTGCTCGTACCCCATTAATGTGAATATCTGACATACTCGCATTACTTCGCTCAAACACAGCAGTGATAAATGCGAAAATTTACTTCGCAGATATTCGGGAAAACTTGACTTTATTGACAGGAAATTTCTATATTTACTGCCACTTCTCCACTTTAAAAAACGCGTACTCTGAGATCAGTGAAAGAAGTATTAATTAGAAATTGGCTACATGGATCCTTATTACCATTGAGGTTAGATTGTTAAATATATATCCAATTGACACATCTGATGTCTGTGGTCCTGACATGACTGGAGGCTTCATCAACACCAGTGATTGTGGGAATGCATAGAAACTTCGATCAAATCGAAGGTATGCAAACTATATACTGGTTAATCATTCTGCTAATTTCACGATGACCATGCAATAAATGCTCACATTGGAAGTATGTTACACCTAGTAAAGGTGAGGCCATTGTAGAAAAACGACGTTAGACAAACGATAGCGCAATTGAGTGTACTTCCATGCGAATATTTTGTATGATTCTGTTCTTCTAAGGCAAAATAAAAATTAGATAGTTTTAACAGTGCAGATTCTAATTTGAGAAAATGCGTTGTTGGTTGGGTAGAAAAGAAAAGCATAACTCTGATTTACTTGATAGCAATGCAAACGCAGCTATCATTATGACCATTTTTTCTATCAATCAACTTGAGAAAACAAAAAAGTGAAATTGAAAGTATGAAAACATCAGACATCAATAGTTTAACACTTGATAATACACCATTTTCAAGAGCACGTTCTGTAATAGGGCTATCACGCGGGAAACTACTGCTTGAAGATAATCAACAAACTGATTTCAGCATACTAAATCACCTGCCGTCATTCTTCGTTTGTATCCTAGCATGAACTTTAAATACCACAGATGTTGAAGAGGGTATCTAATGCATTCATTCTCTGGACAGGATGGAATATATTAAGTTAATCCATTATGTCATTAAGACAATTATATTCCGATCTCTTTTGAAAATATCAAGTGGCCTTTATGAATAAATGAATGTTAACCTCAAATGACACCTAGTCTGTCATTATCAACTTCAACGGGCAATCCCTCAAATGTATGTTGGTCAGTTTTTGAATGACATGCTCTTCTAATGATTATATCGGAAAACCACAAAAGATCGAACGGTTGAAAATTTACATGTTGAGCAATTAACCATCGAATAGTTTATAAAGTTCAAGCATATCATAGAATCAAAGGCAACTTGGGGCGCTTCAAAATTGCTTTATATTAGGTGAATAACATACCATTTTTTGCCATTATATAATACAGTTAAGCAATACGCCACATGCACTTCATTTTGAAGTGGCATAGATAATCCCGCACAGGCTTTACCTCATCACATGATTTGAAAGCAAAAATTAATTTTTTACTATGTTAAAAGATCGAAATGCATTTCTTCATTGTTAACAAATACATAAATAGCAAATAAGATACTATCAAATGCATGTACATGTGTTCACAAAACGCTAATTTACAACATGACGATAATATTTTCTTCTCTTCAAAGCATTTGATTGCGAGAAGGTATTGTTTCCCTAAACGTATTTTGCACATGGTGACCACAAATGCCTTGAATATATGCTTCGGGGCTAGAATGGCAACCATTTATGATTTTTTTAATTAGTGATTAGTTTGCATGAATTTTTAAATTTGACTAATATCTAATAAGTACATTCTCATGAATAATATACTGTTACGTAGCCCACCACATATTTCACTATATTTTATCCGGCATTTTGTCCGGACAGTTCATTCTGACCTCGCACATTCGCAATAGTTTCATATTGTTGCACTAAGGTCACCGTAAGATTGAGTGCTCCAACTCAAAAAAACTGAAGAAAACTACGAGTGCTCAAGGGAGTCATGGTCGCATAAAAGAATTGTATGGAGAAAACCATGAGGTGTACCAGTATGTCGCCAGTAAATCCGGACTATTTGAATAACGTCGTCAACAAACAGTGGTAAAAAGCTACACATCCTAACGAAAAATGAGGCGCATTGGAATTCCGGACGATGTTAATCCAGTAAGGTCAGGTGATGCTAAACGCCGTATGTATTTCAAGGCATGCAACTTTCCTGAAAGTGTTGCATTGATCGATGCGTCTAGCGGTCTCAACTTTACACGGCACTAGTTCAGACATTACTAGAGCATACCAATAATAGTAATTGTGTAACAAGATGACATTTCACAGCCTTCCTTTTGTTTCAGGCTTATCAATCAACGATATTACGTCATCGCGCACAAAACGATGAAGCCGTTGTTATGATAATATTTAAAGTTGTTTAGGTATATATTTTTTAATTGTAATCAGCATTTTCAATAAGGTTAGCAAAAATGTTAAACCTGAAAGATGAATTCTTAAAGGAAGCTGAAAGCGAAAATTGTACCACATTCATGCGAAGGATCCTACAGTTCTCTGGAACTTATGAAAATCGAGATTTCTCAAATTTGTAGCCGATATTATGCAAATATGAAAGTGAACGAATTGATACTATACCGGAAGGTGTCAAACGGTTCGGATATACAACATCAGTTTCTCGCGGCTGGGAAAGCAGGAACAGTAAATGACGTCATTTGCTTGAACTTACAAGTATTCTACGTTCTTAATACAAGATGAGTATCTAAAAGAAACATCAACATAATTCTATATGAAGTCTGCATGACTAATAAAATACTAACAGTAAACGGGATATTTGTCAAACTTTTTATAAGAGGAATAGTTCTTTCGCACCTGAATAATTGGGCTTATTAGATTAATGCACTACATCAACTTCAACTTGTATCCAATGTCCTCACTCATTATGAGTGTAATTTCTGTAGAGTAATAAAGTATTTTTGCATTATTAGGCAATTTGTAGGAAAAGAGCTGATACGATTTGTGATTGATGTTGTTCATCCCATTAATGTTATTTATCTTATTTGATAAAAATAATACCTCCCGCATTATTACTTCTATTCTTCTATGTCTCATGTCTAAGAATTTTAGAAATCCTATGTATTGATGATAAAGGTTTAAGGTTTCCTTCTTATAGCCTGACGATAGCTACAGATAGTAGCTGAAAGATATCTCTGCTCAAGAATAAATTAACCTACATAACCAAATGGCATCGGATTTCTTCAAAAATGGACTGTCGAAATGCTTTTCATCCTGCTTAAAATGGTCACTGGATAGTCTTGATTATGAAAATTCTTTCACATTCATTTTACGATACTTATATACAGATGTATATTGTATATCCAAAGTTAGTGAGTGCACCATTACAGTAATTGCAAGTTAATGCACTTGTTATAACACAGAGCAATGAAAAGCCTTATCAAAAATATTCATTTAGGATGCTCACCAAGGTTTGTTTTTATGCCCATTTATGCAATTTTATTTTTTTCAATGAAAATACGAAATCAAAAATTCCAACGTTGAGGCAATTTTAGGTTAAAATTGAATGACAAGTTTGATTATGACTTTGCCCATCGAATCAGAATCGGTTGATAATCTCAGACAGAATTCGAAGAAAAACAAACTGAGATATCAATGAAACTAGAGTCCATTACTTATATCATGTCAGCTTTTGAGAAATCATTCATATTAACTAATACAAATAATAGACCGTTGTGTTGTGCTATATTTAGAAAATGACATGGCAACTGGAGAAATACTTCATGAGATAATTTTCATACAAAAATATAACAAGTTAAGAAATAAAATACATTTGATTTTTTACTGTTTATTATTTAGATATATTAATGATTTTATTAATTACTAAATTCACTCGTAAATTGTGATCCATTTTTGCCTGTTGTAAAAGTAAAAACATAGTTTTTGTTTTCAAATATATGTTATGTGTCGTCCTATATTTATGATCAATATAGTCCGTAGAATGGTGCTCATAATTGCGCAAAGAATGAGCTTTTGTTAATTGACACTTGGAAACTTTATGCTGGAACTACTATAGATGCTAATTTGCATTAAATCTTTTCTCAAACAACATCATCAGTAATTCATCGTATAACCGTCAGGAGAGATCACGTACAATCTAGCAAAATATAACATCTGCATTAATCTCTACCGAGTGAAATTATTTATATATCTGTGAAAGTCAACAGACCAATTGCTATCGAGGTCATGGAGATAAGATTACTTACTGCACTGTCCAATGGCCATAAACGAAAATACCATGGCGGTATTTATCCGTCCTTAATTCATAAGTGCGTAAATGTAATCTGTGACACGACTTGCGGCAGCATAATCTACTCAACGCTTGATAGAGGTTTAGTGATTAAAGTCGAATTAGCGAAATTGACATAACAGGCCAGGAATAATCATGCACAGTGCACAGCAAACAATATGCACCGAAGCATTTGGCTGATTATGGTATGGTTGACTGTTATAATCAAAATTTCGGTACCATTTATGCATTGTCTCTTCGAATTGAAAACTTACATTAACGAATATCTCATCATTATGTTGCATTTTGAAAATAGCGCGTGTGACGATAGAACTTTATTTTCAAAAATTAAGCACATGTCACAAAGAAATATCGGAAGAACAGCAAAAAAGGCAAGGAGACCATCATATCTACCCTTGTCACTTGACTTATCCTAGCAAAATTCAGAAAAACATTTAATGTTTTGATGAATATGAATGTACAGTAAAATAACTTCGAATAATAGGATCCGTCCTATAAATAGTAGCACCACTTCCGACTCATAAGTTTCGAGTAGTAACTCGAAATAGCGGCTTACCCATTCGATGTTATCTGAGCTAGACTGCCAGATCAAATACGAGCATGCGTATGCTCGAATCTATCGTTCGTGCTATATTATGGATACTGTTGTCTACATGACATTTGAAAAATGTAGAGAGAGAGAGAGAGAGGGAGGTAGCGAGTTCTGTGTGGCCGTTCTACAATGTCAGCATGAACAAAGCACCAGCTGTGTATAGAATTCCGTTAGAGCAGTACATTTCATGACAAAGAAATTCCTAAGGATTATAAGAGCATATTACATATATCTTTCACTTGACTTCACAAACTTGTTCAACGGTAAATTATATTGACTATATGTAGAACATATTGCAACAATATAGCATGAATCGGCCATATGCGAGAGTGAGACCATTTTAATTTCTGGTTGCCTTAATAAAGTCAAAACCATCGTCATAAATGAGAATCACAAACGTGAAGTATATCCCAACCATTATATTGCACTAAGAGTTATCCCTGAAATAAAAGTGAGCTTTTTCCCGAGATATCGATGAATACAAATTACAAATATCCCAATTTCAATATTCCCATGAGACAAAAATGAAGAAGTTTGCAAAACAATGCCTAATTGGTTCGATATAACAATCCATGGGTCGGATGGACTTTTCAATAGTAGCCTATGTCAAAAATTGAGCGGCTCTTGATCTTTGTTGCCTGTGGAACAACGAAGAATAAAGCAGACGTAATGACGAATTACAGAATTCTTAGAAATCATGAATAACTATTTTTCGAGAAGCGAAATATTGTAGAAGCACTATTTTCAAAACTATTTAGAAGCAATAAGTTGAAATTGTTAATAACGATAAAAGTAAGAGCATGTTTAAGTATTGATTTCTACCGAAACGCTGTCATGGATTAGGTATGTATCCCATATTAGGAAATAAGGAATTATTAGCAAGCACAATTGTTTAAATACATTTTCCACTCAAAAGATGACATGGAATTACCTCCATTAGCAACAGGGAACTAACTATAATAAGAGCTAGATAAAATTAAATGATTCCACCGACAATGTCCCCATGCAGTGGTTTCATAATTACATCAGCCAGTTACATTGTTTACTTGATTAACAACGGCCCCCCTAAGTGCAAATAATCGATGACTTTTTAAACTTGATGCACAACACAATGAGAGTGGCACACTGCGACTTGTACAGTAACTGGCCTGAAAGGTATGGGCAAATAGCATTTTTGCTAATGACCCATTTCTTATAATAGAAATATTAAATTTAACGTGAAAACTAAATCATGAAGTCAGAGTAATATCAAAAACTTCATGTGCGCTTTATCTAAAATGAGGGGTCCTTTACTCGAGTAAATTTTTCAATCCTTTGACAATATCAGTTTAAGAGTAACTTTGACCTGAATGTTTGCCAATATTAATTTTAATCATTTTCACAACTGGACTAGGAAGTGTATTATTCTTCCGAATAAAGACAATTGAAGGGTCATCGCTAAAAGTTTTCAGTGAAACAATTTTAATGTGCTCAGAAGGCAATCAGGTGATCCAATAATATCATAATCAGCTCGTGAATTCAATGAATGACTAGTTGAAGTTCAGAGTAAGTGATTTTGACTCTTTATCTCCAAATTTGCAGCCCTCTATTAAAAAATTTTTGAAAATTTGAAGCCTTAGCCAAATGGTGATGATTTAGTGTCGATAGATGCTAATGTCTATCATATATTAACCACGACAAGCAACATCAAAAACGGAGAACCGTTAATAATCGCCATCAACGCTATGTTTGACAATCATCGCTGCTCGTTGGTCAGCGGTCTATTTCTTCCAACATTTCCGCGAGTTCGCTGTTCTAAAAAATATCTCTTCAATAAAGATAGTATCTACGTGGCTGTTACCCATTTAAAAAACTGCTCAACAAGAGAGCTAACTACATAGTTTATGCCTAAAGTACCTGCTATACTAAGAAATTATTTCATGATTGAATACTTCATCATGATAAAATGCTCAATACGTTATCCGACTCATCGATGAATCTGATTTACAAGTGTCATCGCGACAATGAATTCGCGTTTAAAACAATTGCCTAAACGGCACTAAGTGGAAAGAGAGAAACCTTAATAATGAAAATTCAAAATCGGCGTCATCCTCAATTTATCGCGTTTCAACGTCAAACCTTTTCGCCACATCATCGCGTCGTGCTGCGACCACGGCCATTGTAGGTGAGAGGGGCGCCTGATTCACCGGTATACTAGTAATAAAGGCTCCCACACTTATCTGCATCTAATGTATGTTTTACGATCTAGTACACATATTATGCGAGCAATTTGACCTAAGGGTCCATCATCAGTCAATTTGGCTGATGATCCCTCCGCTAGCCGGATGAACAAGGGCCCTTCATAGGGAGAACAACAGAATGATGATGGCTGCTTTCGAAGGGAAACCGAATAAAAAGATGACTGATGGCCCTCTTAGTGGGAGACAGAATGATACGATGGATTCCTCTTAGAGAGAAACAGAATGATGAAGCGTCCCCTTAAACGGAAAGATGAAAAGATGATGAAAGCCCCATAGAGGGAATCCGAATGATGGGGACCGCTAGAGGAAAACAAAATATTGAAGGGTCGCCCTAGAGGTAACTGAAGACTGAAAGGAGGGTCCCCTTCGAAGAAAACGGAACGATGATCTGCTTCTGCTTCCCTTTAAGGGGCCCATCATCATTCTGCTTCACTCTGTGGGAAACATCATCGCATATTTCTCTCCATGTGCCTCATCATATAATTTTATCGGAGTGGGTCTAAGGGTCTTATCATTTTTCGACGAATCATGAGAATGACGTGAATGATCTAAAATATCCGGAAGACTCTCATCCCTGAAAAAGTGCATACATATGGCAGGGCTGCCAACCTCTGGCGGCAAAAAATCGGTACGCCCAGGTGAAAAAATCGGGAAAATCGGTACGCCTACCCCAAAAAATCGGTACAAAAAATGTCTCATTTTTCTACGCAACGACATGGCACCTGAAAGCGGTCCATGTTAGACCCGACTTGGCGAAACTTCCTTCCCACAAATTCCAGACAGACAGTAAGTTAGTGAAACG
Organism: Prostheceraeus crozeri; assembly: GCA_907163375.1. Classification (NCBI taxonomy): domain Eukaryota; kingdom Metazoa; phylum Platyhelminthes; order Polycladida; family Euryleptidae; genus Prostheceraeus; species Prostheceraeus crozeri. The sequence continues at coordinate 4,455 of CAJQUW010002148.1, read as the reverse complement.
GTTGAAATCCCATGAAAGAAAAAAGTACATAAACATGTACGATACAATCTATATGTATGTCTGCCTCTGTAATGCATCTTATTAATATGAACGCACCATGCTCGTTTTCGAGTCCTTAGCTCCCAACCAATCGATTAAATAGAAAAATAATGCTCTTGTGTAGGGATAAACAATAATTAATTTGTGTATTGCAACCAAACAAAAAAATACATAAAAATACAAATTACAAATCTAGAATCCCAGAATAGAGCTATGGAGATAAAACTCGCATTACTCATCGCAAGCCTTTACACATCAGATATAGTTTGCAAATGAAATATCGTTGAAGGAGATCAAATTACACACATTTACAGAAATCAATTTTGTTGGCACATTCGCGTTCAATGGAAAACGAGCATTATGATGAACTTATAACCAAGTAATGGCGAGTTCTGGCTTGATTATGTGTGGGTAAAAAAACAAGGAAAGCCTTAGGTCATAAATACGCCGGTGGGATAAGGCAAAATGAAAGTCAGAATTAGTCTAATTAAAGATTTCTGATATTTCCTTGATTCACAGAAGTCTATGCCTGATTTGACTACATGCATTTGATTCTGCCAAACTCACATCTCTGGCACTAACCTCGTGTCCTCAAAGCGAAGATGGTTAACTTGATGACTAATCCGAGCCGGTAAAAGTAGGTGAGTATTCAGTTTGCCAAATTACCAGACGAAGGTTATGTGGAAGTGCTATATTACTGGTAGGGCTAATTCAGTTCTTTAAATTTAAATAAGCAACGGTTGCTCCTTTGCATCGGCGCATATGTTTCTTGTTTCGAGTGGGGGAAACCACCAACTTGCAGGGTGAAGAAGTGCGGAGAGGAGGTCGTTTTTTCATGGCACTATCGTGCGTCTGTATGAACATTTTTTTACAAGGGAAAAAACGCCCTCTCCGCCCCTGACGTTGCTCTGGGGAATGGGTCCTATACTCCCAGCATGACGGAAGCCAGTCAGCGAAGACCTTTTTCTTTTCCCGACACATACCCCACAAGGATTTTTGTAACAGCTCTCAATGCATGCCACGTCGTTCATCAGACGCGCATGTCTTGATTGACTCCCATGGGCAGGTGGCTGGGTTTTGGCAAATCCGCATAGCTTCTTTTTAAGCTCAGCAGTGGGATGGGCGGATGCTTTTAAGAAAAATTTCAAAATTTTTTAAAGTCAATTTTGGTTCGTTCTCCCAATACACAGCCACTCGTTCGGCGTTGTTCCATAGCAATTCCTCAGACTTTTGATCTGTTTTTCAGATAATCGATCGAAAGTAAAACTAAAAAATCTTTCATATGGTCCATTGCTTTACAGGCATTTGCGTTTCTTCATTTCTTCATGTCTCACCAAGCTCCATTTTTCCAACTTCGATTTGATTTCTGAAAGTGGAATATTTTTCCATGTGAATTTTTTGATCCAAATCACTAGGAAAGAGTTGCCGAAAAGAAATGAAAATAAAAACTAGCAAAGATAATTGCGACAACCAGGCCTATCACTCTTCAAAGAAGGAGATCAATTTGCATCATTATCAAGCTAGTAATGTGTTTGTCCATTGAAGGAAGGCATACCGGTATTGATACCTGTAACTTATTTAATCAAAATTTCGATAAATTCTTCTTGTTTCAAGACATTGAATTTGTTATCATATAAATGGATGAGATTCCTTTTAAACTATGAGACCCATTGCTATGATCGGCCCAACTGACTTAACGCAATTGTAGTCAGTATGCTAACAACAATACCAATGGTGAAAAATGAGCTTCTTCACTAAAACCTATAATTCTAGTCATAATTATGGTACTACATTGAGCTTCTTCACTAAAGCCTATATTCTAGTCATAATTATGGTACTCACATTATAACTTTTTTGTATCCTTGAGCATCACGCTGATGCAGCAATGTCAAGCCAGCACGCTGTAAATCAACAACAAAACGCAACAAAACGGACCAAAAATTTATCATTTTAAGTTCTTGATTCGGGAAGCCATCGGAACAACAATATGAAACAATCGGCAAAAACAAGCGCACATAGCCTACGATGTCTGTTTACAAACCAAAAAAACAATAGAAAAGAATTCACTACCCTCATTGTATGTACGTCGCAGAGATTAAACGAGAAAACAATAAATTGGTAAAGTACCAATCATAAAAAGCATGCATTTAAACTGTAGACCAGTATAATAGACCATAACTCTGGTATATAAACCATTGGCACCGCCTGGGCCAGGCTTATCTACCCAAGATTATGTCCTGGTAGGACGAAACGTCGGGTCCCCTTGTTTTATGTTGTTCTATTCATAACTTACATTAAAGACGTAACAACACAAGGGAGTGCATTCTTTCTTTTTTAACAATAGTAGTAAGCAAGTGACAAATACTGGATAGCGCAAGATGGCCGCCGTCGTGGCTGCGTCCCCCCCCCCCTCTGGCACGGCAGAGTGTCGTGGTCGGCCGCCGTGGTGCTTCGTGTCTGAGTCCCCCCCCCCCTCTGGAACGACAGTGTCGTGATGTGCCGGCCAGGTTGGCCGCCATCGCGAGGAGTGCGCTGCCGTCCCCCCCCCCCCCCTCGACCGACAGAGTGTGAGACTCGAGTGACTGGGTCCGACCGCCTGGTTGACTTGGGCGACCGTCTAGGTGGACGTGGGCGACCGTCTAGGTGGACATGGGCGACCGTCTTAGGTGGACCGGCGACGTCTAGGTGGACAGGGCGACCGTCTAGGGTTGTCCTTGGATTGTGAAACGTGGGCAGATTCGGATTCAGGCGTCAAATTCTCTATCTGTATGGTGAGTTTCAAGTCAATCGGCGAGAAAAAATTTTCAACATTTTTCGAAAAAACGACAGAGTTAGAATTTGGGACGTTTTGGTGTGTAGCGCCCAAACGAAGCCTCGGATGAGAAAACGGAGGCCAGATTCGGAATCTACGTGAAATTTTGGGTTAGGAAGGATGTTTCCAGCGAAATCGGAGAGAAAAAATTTTCACTGACGTCCCCCCCCCTCGGGACAGCTTGCTTCGATTTTGGCTTCTAGTGGACGGATTTTGTCGTGCGATAGCTCGTTTGAAAGCTAAGAGTGAGACAAATTCAGTGAAAGAATCGGCTTGTTCCTATCTGTCTTCGTTCAAAAGTTAGAGCGGTTACAAGATTTTAGGTCGGAGCTCGCTTACCTGAAAAAATCCTAAGTGTCAGAGTGACTTTTTATGGGTAAAAATTTGAAAATTTTCCAAAGTGTGGAATTTCGACCTGGGACCGTCACCAAAACATTTTTCATCAAATTTCGCTGACGCGCCCCCCCCCCCCCTCTGGGCACAGCTGGCTTCGAGTGGACGGATTTTGTCGTGCGATAGCTCGTTTGAAAGCTAAGAGTGAGACAAATTCAGTGAAAGAATCGGCTTGTTCCTATCTGTCTTCGTTCAAAAGTTAGAGCGGTTACAAGATTTTAGGTCGGAGCTCGCTTACCTGAAAAAAGCCTAAGTGTCAGAGTGACTTTGTATGGGTAAAATTTTGAAAATTTTCCAAAGTGTGGAATTTCGACCTGGGACCGTCACCAAAACATTTTTCATCAAATTTCACTGACGCCCCCCCCCCCCCCTCGTTCGGACAAAATTTTCTTGAAACAACTTTGGTAAAAGGTCCAGGTCAAAATCGAAGTTTTAAAATTTTTTCAAAATTTCACCACACTGGAGCTCACACACTTAAAATTGTTCACTGTGCATGGTACATGCACCTGTGCTGACGGACCAACTTACCGTGTGCATATAGAATGGTTGAGGTGTCATAGTGTAAAAAGATGAACCAAATCGTTGGCAACAAACCGCATTCGCTACGATGAATACTTTCCGGAATAGAGGCCAGTTTAAGTTTTCTTGCCGAGCATATATACAACCCCACAAAGCAAGTCGTGATCACTTCATCGAAAACGAGGTAAAGCGACGTCGCGCTCTGAGCTCCCGATATCGGGTGCAAAGGAATCTCTAATCTTTTGAAGTAGCAAGCTATCTTCTTACTTCAAAGTTTTGTATGATAGAGTGTGATAGTGTCCTTTACTACTGAGAAAATTTTTTTAAAAAGTAGTATAGTAGTAAAATGCGAATTTTTAAAAAATTCTTAATTTTCAACTTTTTCAAAGTTTAACCTATAGACTAAGGTTTTCAAGTATCCTGAGTTCAAATCTTGCTATCAGATTTGAAAATTCACTAAGTCTAAGGCGCTTTGAGGGTTAGATCCAGCTACTATCACTACCTTTGACTCGGCGTACTCCTGGTACCACTTCGGGCAGTGACAATGATGTCTTCACTGAAAAGAGCGGTATCGGGGAAAGCGCTCACATCCCTAGTGATCGTAACAAGGCCCTTCGGCTGCCGACGGGATCAGAGTGCCACTCACTACACTCTTTTGAAATATGACTAGACTACATATTCCAAACTTATAC